>CM058230.1:101485502-102685502 GCA_030180135.1 Orychophragmus violaceus | reverse complement strand
CTTTAGGTTTATAAATTGACATGAAATTGTAATTTAGAATCTGAACTATTTAGGTTGAGCAATTTAATTATCTGCAGAGAAATTTGGTTTAATTGAATTGTGAACAAATCGAACCTACATTTAAGGCTAGTTTATTCTGTTAGGAATTGCAAAGAAATTTGGGTTTCCGTGGTTTAGACTTGGAAAATTCTCGCAACGAAAGTTGGTTAATTCTATGTCTGTGTTTGAGTTCTAGAACCGTGCCTAATTTGATCCTGAATGATTATTGATCTGCTTGTCTTGATTTCCCGAGAACTCCCTAGACTTAGAGCTTTTAGTATATTGATAAAACAAACCGATTTTTTTTGCTGATTTAGTTTCTGATTTTTAGTTTATTATTTCTGATTTGCATCGCCTATCTTAACTTGATGTTCTATAATATATAGTAAGATTTCTTGAGTCTTTGTGGATTCGACCCCTACATACTAATTTTCCTGTGCACTTGCAGTGTAACTTAGGGAAGTAAACTCTGACCATATCAAGTTTTTGGCGCCGTTGCCGGGGACTCTTTTACGTCTTCGATAGATTTGAATTTAGAGTTTAGACTAGGTTTTTCGTTTTTGTTTTTGGCTACTAATTTTTCTGTTTTTCTTTCTATCTTTGCATGTTTCAGGTTTGACGCTTTGCATCGATCGACACATCCTTTGAATCGATCGACACAAGGCGAAATCATACTGAAATGATCGACGCGGTCTTGTGCATCGATCGACGCTTGACGATTGCCGACGGTTTATGCCTAATCGCGCGACCAGAAGTAATCTGGACAAGAAACTTGTGAATCTCAGACTTGAGGAACTTGCAAGGTTGGAAAGAACAAACAAGAAAGCTCAAATACCAGCTAAGATGGCTAACGTGAACATTGCGCCTTTGATTTTGATACGAGATGTGGAAGGTGTTCTAAGGGATTTGCAGAACAATCCTTATAATGCTCAGGGACAGAGGATTGATGCTGAAGGTAATGTGATTGAACAACAAATTGTTCAACCTGAGCAAGAAGCTCAAGGTGGACAAGAGAATCCACGAGCTGAAGCACCACCTAGAGCACCATAGCCTCATGTTAGGAGGACACTAGGAGATTACAATAGACCCGATGAGTTCTACGCTAATAGGTCTGCGATCGTGCCTTCTGCGTTTCTGCGGAATAATTTCAAGTTGAAGACTTCATATTACACGCTTGTGGGACAGCATCTCTTTCATGGATTACCACATGAGCAGCCTATGGATCACATAGAGGACTTTGAGTCTCTAGTTAATGGAATGAAGCACAATGGAGTGAACTATGACTACTTACACTGCAAGCTTTTTCCTCACTCTCTTGGATGAGAAGCTGCTAATTGGCTGAATCAAATTTCACCTGGAACTCTGACTACTTGGGATGCAGTGAAGAAGAAGTTCCTGCGACATTTCTATGATGATGCTAGATCTGATCAGCTTAGACAGGATCTCTTGACCTTCAAGCATAGATCTATAGAGCCTCTGAAAATGGCTTGGGTAAGATTCAGGATGTACCAGAGAGATTTTACTCACCATAGTTTCTCTGAGGTTCCGCTGTTGGGCATTTTCTTCAGAGGAATTGATTTGTGGTATCAGATGGCTCTAGATGCTGCAAGCAATGGGAACTTCAACATTAAGTCTCCAGAGGAAGCAAATGAGCTGATTGATAACTTGGTGACTAGTAATAGTGTCAAGAATGCTGATATGGAGAGGAAGAAGTTTGGAGGAAAATCTGATAGCTCACAGATAACTGAGATGAAGAACAAGATTGACTCTGTTCATAGCCTTCTGATTGGGAAGAAGAGCGTTCACTTTGCTCAGGATGTTGAAGAATTTGAGGCTGATGAAGGCTAGAAAGAAGAGGATGTGAACTATGTTGGTGGGACTGGCTTTCAGGGGAACAGATTTGGAAATCAGCAAGGCAGAGGTGGCTACAATGGAATGGGTCAGAGGAGTACCTTCACAGGTAATCAAAACTTCTCTGGTTACACTCCTAAGCCTCAGGTGCAGAAGCCTTATCAGAATTCTAGCATCCCTAGAAACAACACTAACAGCTTCACTAGGAACTATGGATCTTCGTCATATCAACCTGCTCCTCCTCAAAATGAGTAGAGTGATAAGATGATGGGACTGTTGGAGCAGCTTCTGGAAGGAAAACAGAAGAGTACAGTGGACTTCAATGGGAATATAAATGCTATGTACTGTGATCTCAATGAAGATAAATGCCTTGAGTACTCATGTGAAGAAGTTGGATGTTCAAGTTGCACAAACTGTTGGGTCTGTTAAGAGGCAAGATGAATCTCTCCCGGGACGAACTAATGCTAATCCTAAGTATCAGTGTAATGCAATCACGTTGAGAAGTGGTAAGGAGGTCATTCCTTCTCAGAAAAAGCAGTTCAGTTTGGAGGAAATTGTTGAGATTGAGGAAATAAAAGAAGAGATCTGTGAGTTTCGTAATGCATCGACCGACGCAACAAAGCATCGATCGACGCAGATCGTGAACGAGGATAATGAGCAAAAGCTCGATGCAGAAGTCATTACAAAATTGCCTAGCATCGATCGAGGCAACACTGATGTAGATCGATGCAAAGCGACTCCCGAGAGTTCAAATGCAGAAAAGCTGAAGAAAGCTGATGAGAGGGTGTATAAGCCTAAGGTTCCCTTTCTAAGAACCCAAAGAAGTCTAAGTACGAGCTGCAGCTGAACAAATACAAGGAGATGATGAAAAAGGTATTGATTGAAGTGCCTTTGATTAGTGCTCTGAAGACCACTCATGTGACGAAGAGATGCCTTAAGGACATGCTTGATGGTAACATGACTGATGAGCAGAGTGTGATGATGATCTCAGAAGTGTGCAGTAATGTGATTCAGGATAAAACTCCTGAGAAGTTGAAGGATCCAGGGAGCTTTGTGTTAGACTGTGATATCTATATGGACATATTTGAGAGATCTCTGTGTGATCTTGGTTCCAGTATGAACCTTATACCTTTCTCTGTTGCTCAGAGGCTTGGGATGACAGACTTTATGCCTACTAGGATCTCATTAGTCCTAGCTGACATAACAATCAGGATTCCCAAAGGAGTGTTGGAAGATGTGCCAATCAAGATTGGTGACTGTGTGATTCCTACTGACTTTGTGGTTCTGCAGTAGGAGAGGAACCAAAGGATCCACTGATTTTGGGTAGACCATTCTTGGTTACTGCTGGTGCTATGATTGACTATAAGAAGGGGACGTTAATTCTGAATGTGGGTGATTTAAAGATGAGCTTTGATATGGACAAGCTGGTGAAGAGACCAACCATCGGCGGATAGACCTTCTATGTTGATACACTCAGTGATTTGGCTGCGGATTTCTTTCATAAGACACATGCTGGAGATCCACTGGAAAGAGCTCTGCTAAGCTCAGTATTGGAACTAGAGCATCTATAAGAAGATCCTGCAATTTTCTATGCGAGGCTAAGGGATTATACAGAGCAAGTGATGCAGCTGGATGTGACTGCCGAGCCCTTGCATCGATTGACACCACCCCTGCATCGATCGACGCAAGTCGTGAGCGACTGGGCAGGAAAAAGCCCCAAAAATTGAGCTGAAACAACTTCCATCCGGGCTAAGGTACGCATTTCTTGGACCCAATTCAACCTATCCAGTGATTTTGTTAATGCTTATTTGAACAACGCATAACTCACTTTACTGCTAAGAAAGCTGCGCAAGTATCGCAAGGCTCTTGGCTATTCTCTTGATGACATTTCAGGTATCTCTCCAGAGTTGTGCATGCATAAGATACATCTTGAGGATGAGACTAAGACATTTGTTGAGCATCATAGGAGGCTGAATCTTAATCTGAAGGAGGTAGTAAAGAAGGAGATTATGAAGCTACTGGATGCTGGGATCATCTATCCGATTTCTAAAAGCGATTGGGTTAGTCAAGTTCATGTAGTACCTAAAAAAGGAGTTGTTACAGTAGTGAAGAATGAGAACAATGAGCTGATTCCTACAAGGACTGTGACTGGACATCGGATGCGCATAGACTACAAGAAGCTTAATGCTGCGACCAGGAAGGATCATTTCCCCTTGCCTTTTATCGATCAGATGCTGGAGGAGTTAGCTAATCACCCTTACTATATCTTCCTCAATGGGTATTCTGGATTCTTTCAGATTCCTATCCATCCAGAGGATAAGGGGAAGACTACTTTAACATGTCAATAAGGCACTTTTGCATACCGCATAATGCCTTTTGGACTTTGTAATGCACCAGCCACCTTCCAGAGATGTATGATGTCCATTTTTACTGATATGATTGAGGACTTTATGGAGGTGTTTATTGTGAGATCCGGGATTCACACTAAGAATTTGTATTCGTGGATTTGGACTTTAGGATATATAAATGGTATAGTTTCCTATGAATCAAAGACTTTATTGAGATTAATCGTCGAGATAGAACAAACACAATCGAAAAGAGAGTACAAAGTATGAAATCGAGCTATCTAGTCGAAGTGTTCTTGGTCAGGGTTGGAATATCTCGAATGAATCGCCACTTCTTCTTTAAATAGTCTCGACTTTGATCTTCTGGTCCCGATATTTCGTCCTCGCCGTTGTAACGATCTCCGAGATTTGTGTGGATCAGTTGGACTGGCGAAGACCGAGTTGCTCTATCTCCACGTCATCTTCTGCCGAGCTCGAGCTCGATTGTCTCCGGCTTCGGCATCGTCCGGGCCTTGTCAGGGCGTTTATTCGCTTGGGCCCAACAAAGGAGTCGGCTCTCCTCTTTATCTTTGATTCTAGAACGGGCTTGTAATTACGGATCTTTGTATTATCTGTTAATGGGCCGGATTTCCTAGAGGGAAATCCAGTACCAACAATAGCCCCCCAGCCCATTGATTTCGAGAAGTCGAGGTTAATGGGCGGTGGACGTTCTCGGGAAGACGCGTGCGTGTTTTTGGTATCGAAAACCTAATGATTACTTTCGTCTCGTCCGTGGATCTTGTTTTAATCTAACGGTTATGAGTGGCCAAGATTTGGCGCGTGGGTTGGATCAGCCCATTCATGGCGCGTCCGTTACCACGGTGAGCATGACTCGATCGTCAAGCATTTTCTCCTGCTCCTAGATCTTGTATCAACGGTTGAGATCGCAAAGGCCCGAAGGATCACAACTGTCTCGATCTTTTTCGTAATCATTTACAAATTTCGAATCGAGCGGTTGGGATTGTGGGATACCAAAAATCCCACGGATCTCGAGCACGGGGTAGTTTAAAAAGGGAAGTTACCTAGCACGATTCCCATTACTGCTCACACTACGAATCGTCAAGGTAACTTCTCCTCCCTCATTATATCCTCTTCTTGCCTCTCGCTCGTATTCTCTTTTTCGTCGTTCTGAGACTTTCTCTCTCTGGAGATTTCGTTTTTCCTCTTTCCTCGAAAGAAATTTCCGATACATCGAACTATCATGGTTCGAAAGAGTGCGGTCAAGGCAAGTTTAACCGTGGCGGCGGGGCCGATTGGTCCCCATCCACCGTCCAGTTTGACTGCCGACCACATACAGAAGTTGCGGGTGAAATGCCGGATTCCGCCGGAGGTGGAGATACTTATCCCATCGGCGGGAATGTCCCCAGAAACCGTTATCGAGGACCATTGCTGTGCCTCTTATACCTATTTCGATAAATGCGGATTGTTTTTCCCAATCCCTCGCATTATCTCATGGGTTTTGGTCAAGCTTCAGCTGGCCTTTCATCAGATGACCCAAAACTTTGTTCGGTACGTCATCGGGCTCGGGGTCAGAGCCGTCGAGGAGGGTATCAACTTCGGGGTCGAGGAGTTAATGAGGGTTTGCTCGGTAAAACATAATACTCGTTTTCCCGGGACCTACTACCTCTCTCCTCGCCATGGAAAAGTCCTTGACGAGATCCCGACTAGGGATGTATGGAAGAGTAAATATTTTTACTTCAGGATCAGTCATCACTCGGTTGAGGATTTCGATTATTCGGTTATCCCGACAAGATGGGCAACCAGCGTTGGTTAGCTTATAGGGTTTATTGGTTTCTCTGGTTGCTTCGATATTTTCTATCGACATCGAGCCATCTGCTAAAAATCTTTTTGGTTTCTTTGCAGAGGCTCTTGAGTCACCATCCTCGAATCCAGATACATCGAGTTTGATAGCTCGCCTTCGGAGAGGAGATATCCGCTGGTGTAACTTTACGGACCAGCGAATCCGAGCTGCTTTAGGTCCTTCGGCCCGACAACCTCCTTCGTACCAACCTCGTCTTTCGTGAGACGAATCACGCCTCCCTTGCCAGCCCACTTCGACTCGAATCGTTCGGGATCCGCGTTAGATCGTCGAGCATACTGGAGAGAGTAAGTGTTCTGGTTAGTCCGTCTGAGAGTCATCGCGCCATATGCCCTCCGTTTGCTGGGCTGACCCGAGTCTATTTTTTTTTTGCAGATCGACCTGTTTCAGACGACAGTTCTACTACAAGCACCCCTTCTCTTGAAAAGATGTCGCGAAGATCTAGCAGCCGTCGGAACGGGAAGGACCCCGTTGATCTGGAAAAGAAAATGAAGGCTGGGGACTTGAGCAACGCCCTTCTTTTTGCCATGGACGAGGGGCCTCCTCCTCCTCCTCCTCCAATTCCGCCTCCGAACCCCGCTCAGGTTTCTCTCCCCAAGCCCGCAGGGTCCGGAGAGGCTAATGCGGTGGTGGAGGATTTTCCTCCTGTTCAGGGACCGGTTCGGGTCCCGTCTGGGGAGCCTGTTTTGCGCAACTCCCGGTCGAATGGTTCGAGGAGATCAAACGGCCGTGGCCGGAGCGACCCTCCTCCCCCGGCAGTGAAGCGTCAAAGGACTGACGCGGAGGTGAGCTCGAGGAGATCAAACCAGAGTGTTGAGGCTCGACCTGCCTCTTCCGGGTCCTCCAGGTCTTTCAACTAGCGCTTCAGGCACCAGAAGGATTGTCCGATTGCGGATGACCCGACGGGTGTGACCTATCTGCTGAGGCATTTTAAGCCCTCAGGTGTTCAGCTCCCGACTGTCGGGGATATGGCTCTCGGTGACGTTTACACCGAGATGATGGCGGCTTCTGGGAAGGTGACGATTTTCTTCCTTCGCTTTTTGATATGTTTTATGCTCACTTTTCGTTTTTTTGTAGGCCTTGGAGGCTGTGAACAGGTTTGCGGCTAGGGCTGAACGAGAGCTGCGGGAGGTGCCGCAGGCGAGTGATCTCGATACCGTCGAGAAGACGGTTAGGGACCTGAGAGCGCAGTTGCAGGGGGCCTTGGCTCGGGAGGAAGAGCTACGAAAAAGGCGGGTGACCTGGATGCGCAGTTGCAAGGTGCCTTGGCTCGGGCTTCGGTCGCGGAGGAAGCGAGTCGAACCGCTATTGAGGCAGGTCGGGTTGCGGATGTGCAGGCCGTGCAATGTCAGGGCGACCTGGACAAGGCTCTTGCCGACCGAGAGTTTGACGTCAAGGTGGCGGCTCATGAGGCTAGGAAGGGGCTGAACGGTGAATACCTCAGGATCCTCGAGGGGATCGCGGCGAAGGAGAGCCAAAGGAAGGTCGCTGTGAGTGCCGAGATGAGGCTTCAGGAGGCTTTGGCCAATATTGCGCTTATCGCTGAGTTCGCCTATGGCGAACTTGATCTGACCAAGGAGGTGATGGACTTGGCCGAGAAGAAAAGGTTGGCCAAGGAGGATATGAATGCCGCATCGGTGTCGGACTTCAGTATCGGCAAACTTAAGTTGCCGGTGATGTCGGACGATTCCGTGGTCTTGGCGCGCCCTTTGAACCAGGCGGCCGCTCGTCTTGATCAATATGGATCAAACCTTCCGACCGGAGTTAGTTCGCGTGTTAGCGACGAGGTCGAGGGTCGACTTGAGGAGGACAGGGCGACTGATGACCAGATGGAGGATCAAGACGAAGCTTCCTCTCCTTCCAAGCAGTTCTAGTCCTTCTTCCTTCTTTATTCGTTGTTGCCCAAGTGGGCTTTTGATTTGTTTCCAGACTTTTGTTGCCCTAGGGGGCTTTTCTTTTTGTTTCTGGTGTTACCCTTAGTGGGCTTTCGTTCGAACTCGAGGACATTGAGTCCCTTTTTTTTATGAATTGCTTTTTAAATCTTTCATGCCTTAGCATAGATTTTATTGTTTTTATGCCTTAACATAAAATTCGAACCGTTGTGGCGATTCGAACTTCTCCAGAGGAATCGAGCAGATAACTTGTCTTGAATTGCCTTAGGTAGTTCTTTGCGAACTTTTAAGTCAATTGCATTTGAGCTCGAGCTCTTTGCCAGGAATAGTCTGAGGCGCGACTACTTCGTGATGTAAGATTCAGGCTTAATCGCTGAATTGAAAAGAGAAGCATTAAGTATGAGAACGAATCAAAGTAAACTTACAAAGATCCGATTTGGAGTGTGTGTAGAGGTTGCATGCTTGAATAGCTGTCTTGACCTCGTTATTTTGCTTGAGGGGTGGGGTAGCCCCCCCGATTCTTTTTAATCCGTATAAGGTTTAGAAGAATTGTATTTTTTTGGAAAGATCATTCTGGATCTCTTTCTTTGGGACGATCATTTCAGTTCGTTCGAATCGGGAGGACCGTTTTGTTGGGATAGTGTCTTGAAATCACACTTGTACTCACTCCTGATGATAGTTGTGTGTCGAGATCAGACATTCGTATAATACTGGGAGGTTGCAATGTTTTGATAGAAGCCTCTTGCAATCTGTAAGTTGTATACTTACTGCCAGTATTATATGATCCTATAGGGTCACACACCTAAGCAAACTGGAAGCTAAGACATGGGAATGATCATTATGGTAATGATCATATTAATGTGTATTGGATACACATTATTATCGAGATAATGGTGTTGTGTCGATCGACACAGCTTGTGTGTCGGTCGACACAGTTCGGGTTTCGAAAGGGCTTTTCGAAATTAAGACTTAAACAAGTCTGGCCCGTTAAGTATGTTTTAGGTCGAATGAAACTAAAAGGTTTCGACCTAAAAATGTGAGCCGTCGAGTTTTTCTCAGTGAGAAGAGCAGAAACACCAGAAACAGAGGATTCCCATTGATCCGACACTAGCATCCCGTTTCCAGCTTGTGTGCGTGTGTATCTGGTAGAGGCAAGGCACCTGCGTTGCTCAACTAATCTCGTTCACCATTTCATTTCGCTGCCAGTACAAGGTAAGAACGAGGTTGGTTAAATTTCAATATATCAAACCCTAGATCATAGGAGATCCAACAGTGGTATCAGAGCGTTGTTAGGGTTTAGACTATTGAATCTGATGCAATTAATTCGAAAACTGATGTTGTTAAACTGAATATTGCATGCTAAATCATGTTTTCAAAGTGTTAATCTCGGATTATGTGCCTGTTGAAAACGATGAAACTGTTGAAATCGCACTGTGTCGATCGACACTAAGCGTGTGTCGGTCGACACGCCGCGAAATAACTCATAAAATTTTTAGGGTTTGTCGCAGAGTATCGATCGACACAAAGCGTGTGTCGGTCGACACAGAGCGAAAACTCGTAAATAATTTTAGGGTTTCGATCTGAGATCGAGTACCCGTAATCCTGCTGTGTCGATCGATACAATGGGTGTGTCGGTCGACACAGGCAATGCGATTAGATAGATCGGTTCAATTGGATTGAACCGGTTATCTAGCTTGGTTAATTTTAATTAACAAATTGGTTCTGGTTTGGAAATGTCGATCGACACAGAGTTGTGTGACGATCGACATGGACCGTTAAACCGAACCGGTTCAATTAGATTGAATCGGTTAATGAAATTCGATCCGGTTTGACCGGTTATCGAAGACCGGTTTAAATTATGTTGTGTCGACCGATGCCAATGGTTGGCGTCGATCGACACACCATTCGCAGAATTATTGGTTGGACCATAAATTTGCATATACCAGACCAAATTTAATCTTAAAGTTCTAGTTGAACCTAAAATTAATAAAACTAAATGTTTTAATTAAATTAATAACTTCTTGAATGTATATTGGATATACATCAAGATTAAATAATTATTTTCCTCAACCAAATATCAAGTGATTTTGATGTCTTGCCCGATCTTGTCTACTGTCAAGACTAGTGTTGTTGTTGGATATCCTTGGAGTCCTTGGTATCCACAGCAACATGAGTAATGCAGGTGATCATTGATAGATTTGCAGTGCAACTATTAGTGATCACAAGACAGAAGAGATTGGTTTTACTTGACTGGGCTGTCAGAAGTTCTAGGCCTAGAGACATCATAGTAGATTAGACATAGTTTGTCTCATCTACGACCAAGAGTTGTACTGGGTACAATTAGCAATGATTTGCTTACCTATATAACTAAAGTTTGGGTGATGGCAAGTTGCCCACTCAGATTTTGGTGAAGTATGGATCTTGGCTCATTGTATTCATGTGAGGAAACATAGTTTTGAATACAATGCGAGTTTTTCTTATTAGATAAGAATTCTCATTTCCTTGAGCATTATAACTAAAACCTCTACCTCTTTTAATTACAGCTATGTCTGTCTCAACTCACATCAACACTTTCTCACTAAGATCCGTCCTTGAGAAGGACAAGTTAAATGGATATAATTTCTTGGAATGGTATCGGAACCTGAGAATAGTTCTCAGGCAGGAGAACAAGGAATATGTCCTTGAAAGAGTTCTCACCGAGAGGCCACGTTCCAATGCCCCGCAGACAGAAAAGAATGCTTGGGATAAGCATTCAGCTGATGTCAAAGATGTTAATTGTCTAATGCTGGTGACTATGAACTCTGAGCTGCAGAAGCAATATGAGAACGTGATGTCACCCATTGAGATGATTAACAGCCTGAAAGCTTTGTTTCAGGAGCAAGCTCGCACAGAGAGATACCAGACGGTTAAATATCTCATGGATTGCAAGCTGGCTAAGGACAGTCCAATAAGTCCTCATGTCCTTAAAATGATGGGTTACATTGATAACCTGGGGAAATTGGACTGTGCCATTAGCCAGGAGCTAGCCACTGACATGATTCTGCAGTCTTTGCCGTCGTGTTTTGATCAGTTCATCATGAACTACAACATGCAAAACATGACTAAGACATTGACTGAGTTGCACGGCATGCTGAAGACAGCAGAGCCGAATCTCAAGAAGGCAACTCCCAGTGTACTGATGGTACAAGGGGGTAAAAGGTTCAAGAAACCTAAGAAGGATAAGGGAAAGGCCCAAGTTGTCCAGACTGAGAGTCAGGACAAGCCCAAGCCGAAGCTCAAATCCGGGCCTTCTCCTGAGGATAAGTGCAACTACTGCAAGCAGTTAGGGCATTGGAAGAGCGACAGCAAGAAATTCATGGAAGATTACAAGAAGCTGAAGAAGACGTATGAAGCGTCTGACTCAGGTATTTATGTTATCGAACTTAATGTTATATCTTCTAGTTCTACTTCGTGGGTATTGGATACCGGCTGCGGTGCTCATATTTGTACTAATATGCAGGCACTAAGAAACAGTAGAACGCTGAAGAAAGGACAAGTAGAGCTACGGGTCGGGAATGGAGCTAAGGTTGCTGCACTGGCCGTAGGCACCTACGATTTGTCTTTACCTTCGGGCATGGTTTTAACTTTGAATAATTGCTACTTTGTACCTGCGATTAGCAGAAACATAATTTCAGTTTCCGTATTGGATTTGGAAGGTTTTGATTTTGCTGTTAAGAATAAAGTTTGTTCTTTTAATCGTGATGGTACGTTTTATGGTAGCGCCTCATTAGATAATGGGTTATATGTTTTAAACCAAGAAATGCCTAACTTTAACATAAATACAAAGCGGTTTAAGTCAAATGATGAAAACCCGACTTTCTTATGGCATTGTCGTTTGGGCCATATCAATGAGAAACGCATCCAAAGGCTCCATCAAAATGGGCTTCTGGGCTCATTTGATTTTGAATCATGTGAGAAATGCGAATCTTGTTTGATGGGCAAAATGGCTAGAGCCCCTTTCAACAAACCGAATGAAAGGGCCGGTGACTTATTGGGCCTTGTTCATACTGATGTATGTGGGCCGATGAGTATTGTTGCCAGAGGAAATTACAAGTACTTCATTACCTTCACTGATGATTTCAGTAGATATGGCTATGTCTATTTGATGAGACACAAGTCAGAATCCTTTGATAGATTCAAGGAATTTAAGAATGAAGTACAAAACCAACTTGGCAAAAGTATTAAAGTTCTGCGATCGGATCGCGGAGGAGAATACTTGAGTCAAGAGTTCAGCGACTATCTGAGCGAGTGTGGAATTATTTCATAACTCACTCCTCCGGGAACACCCCAATGGAATGGAGTGTCAGAGAGGAGGAATCGAACCTTATTGGATATGGTTCGGTCTATGATGAGTCATTCAAATCTTCCATTATCCTTTTGGGGATACGCTCTAGAAACGTCTGCGTTTACACTAAATAGGGTACCATCTAAATCAGTGGAAAAGACACCACATGAATTGTGGACTGGGAACATTCCTAGTCTGTCTTTCCTGAGGATTTGGGGATGTGAGGCTTATGTCAAACATTTAATCTCTGACAAGCTCGCACCCAAATTAGATAAATGCTACTTTGTTGGTTATCCTAGGGAAACCAAGGCATACTACTTTTACAACCAATCTGAGAACAAAGTATTTGTTGCTCGGGACTGTTCTTTTCTTGAGAGGGAGTTTCTCTCTAAGAAAAACAGTGGGATTAAAGTACATCTTGAAGAAATTCGAGATGCACAGGAGACTGCTCAACCTGCTGAGGAAGAGAAGCAGTTGGATCCACAAAGTTCTGTGGAACCGGCGCCTGTGGAGCCTGAAGTTCGCAGATCCGGAAGGATCCGTCACGAACCCGGGAGATACTATGGATTTCTCGTGACCAATTCCAATGATCTGATGATCATTGATAGTGACGAACCAGCGAACTTTGTGGAAGCAATGATGGGCCCGGACTCCGAAAAATGGCTTGGAGCCTCTAAATCCGAAATGGGATCCATGTCAGAAAACCAAGTATGGTCCTTGGTCGATTTACCTAATGGTGCAAAAGCCATTGAGTGTAAATGGATCTTCAAGAAGAAGATCGACGTGGATGGCAATGTACAGATTTACAAATCGAGGTTGGTGGCTAAAGGTTTCAAGCAAATTCATGGTATTGACTATGATGAAACCTATTCCCCAGTCGCTATGCTTAAATCCATTCGGATTCTTCTAGCAATTGCCGCTCATTATGACTATGATATTTGGCAGATGGATGTCAAAACCGCATTCCTGAATGGTATTCTGGAAGAGGATGTGTATATGGCACAACCTGAAGGTTTTGTTGATCCTAAGAACGCTGGGAAGGTATGCAAGCTTCATAAATCCATTTATGGGTTGAAGCAAGCATCACGTAGTTGGAATCTTCGTTTTGATGAAACAGTAAAACAATTTGGTTTTATCAAGAACGAAGAGGAACCATGTGTTTACAAGAAGACTAGTGGGAGCAGAATTGCGTTTCTTGTACTGTATGTCGATGACATACTCCTCCTCGGTAATGACGTTCCGTTGCTTCAGTCTGTTAAGACTTGGCTCGGAAGTTGTTTTTCCATGAAAGACAAGGGAGAAGCCGCGTACATTCTTGGAATCAGAATCTACAGAGATAGAATGAACAGGCTGATTGGATTGTGCCAGGACACTTATATTGATAAGGTGTTGCACAGATTCAGGATGCATGATTCCAAGAAGGGTTTCATACCGATGTCTCATGGCATTAGTCTCAGCAAGAAGCAGTGTCCGGTGACACATGCTGAGAGGGAGCGCATGAATAGGATTCCTTATGCTTCTGCAATAGGATCTATTATGTATGCCATGCTCTGCACTCGTCCGGATGTAGCTTACGCGTTAAGCATGACGAGTAGATACCAATCTGATCCAGGTGAAGTTCACTGGACAGCTGTCAAGAATATTCTCAAGTATTTGAGTACTAAGGATAAATTCCTGGTGTATGGAGGAAGTGAAGAGCTTGTAGTGAATGGATTCACTGATGCGAGTTTTCAGACGGACAGAGACGATTTCCGATCACAATCTGGATATGTCTTCTGTCTAAATGGCGGTGCAGTGAGCTGGAAGAGCTCTAAGCAGAATACCGTAGCTGATTCCACGACGGAAGCTGAATATGTTGCTGCTTCAGAAGCGGCAAAGGAAGCTGTTTGGATCAAGAATTTCATGAATGAACTTGGTGTGGTTTCAAGTATCTTGGAGCTAGTGGCTTTGTTTTGTGACAACAACGGAGCCATTGCTCAGGCGAAAGAACCCATGTCACACCAGAAGTCCAAACACGTAGAGAGGAGATATCACCTGATTCGTGATATCGTCAACAGAGGTGATGTGAATATCAGCCGAGTTCCGACGGACGAGAATGTCGCTGATCCTCTGACTAAGTCACTCCCAAGGCCTAAGCATGAGATTCATACGACTTCTGTAGGCATTAGAGATCTTAAGATGTAATCTTGATTCTAGTGGGAGTTTTGGTTTTATTTTAGTTATAATAAGACGCTCTTGTAAACATTCTTTTGGATATGTTTAATGAAATTTGATTTCAGCATTATTTATTGTGATCTAAATAATGGTCCCAAAATAAGTTTATGTCACATTATTGGTCATCAAGTTGAGGACATGATCATGAAACCCTATAAGTCATAGATGATTTAAATTATGTTTTATCCCTAGTCGAGGTTGTCAAAGTGGGACAATGGCAACCGCGAGAGACTAGATTGTGAGGTGACTGTTGGCTAAGTTTCATGGAGCCAATGATATGATTATCGCAGTCAATCACATAGATATATGTTGGTGAACATATGATAGGACATGACCCGCTGATGAGAAGTCAACAAGATAGTTATATCTGTGTCATAAGAGGTTCTCATTACGACTATAGAGTATAGTCCTCAGACCTGAGTTCATCATGCTTTCTTGCATATGAATTGGTACACTTTGACTTTGTCAAACGTCGACCCGTAACTGGCGACTATAACGGCACTGTTCAAGTATATCATGAAGTGTGCGTTGAAATAGGGATGGAACAAGATGGGATTTGTCCCTCCTGATTAACGGGAGATAAATATCTCAAGGCCTATCGAAGATTTAATACTGAGAAAAATGTGTGGCTGCACTCAAACGAACTGTAGTTCAGTTGTTTGTAATGTTCAGTATGAGATCAGGAGTTCGATAAACACGATGTTGGCTTAATAAGGATGACACTAATCTTGCCTTATGCCAAATCAAGATATAGAGACAAAAGGATTATAGGAATTGATGATTCCAGTACAAGTGGGAGATTGTTGGGATAGTGTCCTGAAATCACACTTGTACTCACTCCTGATGATAGTTGTGTGTCGAGATCAGACATTCGTATAATACTGGGAGGTTGCAATGTTTTGCTAGAAGCCTCTTGCAATCTGTAAGTTGTATACTTACTGCCAGTATTATATGATCCTATAGGGTCACACACCTAAGCAAACTGGAAGCTAAGACATGGGAATGATCATTATGGTAATGATCATATTAATGTGTATTGGATACACATTATTATCGAGATAATGGTGTTGTGTCGATCGACACAGCTTGTGTGTCGGTCGACACAGTTCGGGTTTCGAAAGGGCTTTTCGAAATTAAGACTTAAACAAGTCTGGCCCGTTAAGTATGTTTTAGGTCGAATGAAACTAAAAGGTTTCGACCTAAAAATGTGAGCCGTCGAGTTTTTCTCAGTGAGAAGAGCAGAAACACCAGAAACAGAGGATTCCCATTGATCCGGCACTAGCATCCCGTTTCCAGCTTGTGTGCGTGTGTATCTGGTAGAGGCAAGGCACCTGCGTTGCTCAACTGATCTCGTTCACCATTTCATTTCGTTGCTAGTACAAGGTAAGAACGAGGTTGGTTAAATTTCAATATATCAAACCCTAGATCCTAGGAGATCCAACACGTTTTGGGTCGCTTGTTTTGGGACGATCATTTCAGTTCATTCGGTTCGGAGGGACCGTTTCAGGTCGCTTTATTCGAAGGGATAATTTCATATCACTTGATTTTTGAAGAGATAATTTCATATCACTTTAGCTTTGGGAGAGGCCATTTCAGGTCGCTTGGAAGGGATAATTGTTGGATCGTTTAGTGTCTCCTGATTCAATTCTCAGATTGATTCATCCTACTAAACATGCAGATCTAGGTTCTCTTGATTAGAAACATAATAGATCTCACCTGTTACCTTGTTTATGCAGCGGAATGGAAGGTACGGGTCAGAGATCAGCAGAACCACCAAGAGATGGATCCTCCAAAGGCTCACACACGCACACTTCGGGAAGAGAGGCTGCTAGACCAAAAGAGAGGAGGCGCAGAGAGAGAGGAGGGAGGCGCAGAAGTGCTGAGAAAATTAGAGAGCTAGGTCTGATTTTATTCATTAAAATCCCTTCTAGTTCTCATGGGATTTTGGGCCCAATTCTCAGTTCTAATTAAATCCCTTGGATTTAATCAGGCCCTTTAGTCTCTCTAAGTACAGTAAATGCCTAGCACTTTTACCGTACTTCTGCTAAACCGTTCCTTCGTATTTTCCCGTTAGCTTAGGCGTGTGACCCATATGGGATCATATAATAAAGGCAATAAGTCCAAGACTTATAGATCATGAGCGGACTCTAGCAAGCCATCATGACCCCCAGTATTATATGACTTATGTCTGATCATTGACATACTCTTACTTTCTAGAGACAGTACCGAGATTACTGGACACAATTCCAACAATCTCCCACTTGTACTGGAATCTCTGTATTCATAATCCTTTTGTCTCAATATCTCGATTAGTCATAAGGCAAGATGAGTGTCATCCTTATAGAGGCTAATCATGTTCATCGGACTCTGATTTGATACTGACAATCCAAACGACTCAAGACAGTCCGTTTGAGCATGGCCATGCATTTTCCAGTATTCAAATCTCCGATTGGCCTAGAGATATTCACTCCATTTATATTGGAGGGACAAATCCCGTCCTGTTCCATCACTGTAAACTACTCATTTCATAATACACCCAAACGAGGTCCTTATAACTATCGCTTAACGACATCATTAAACAATGATCAAAGCGCATTAGTTCATGTGCAGTCACATGCATGCGAACTCAGGTCTAAGGACTATACTCTATAGTCGTAGTAAGAATCTCTTATGACACAGATATAAATATCCTGAAGAGTTCTTATAATCGGGTCTTGTCCGGTCGTATGTACCCTACATACACCTATGTACTGACTTTGATGCCGCGCATCTATGACACACTGAGACTTTGTCATAAGTCACATATCAATCTAGTCTCACACGGTTGTTGGTGTTCCAATTTCAACAACCTTCGACTAGGGACAGGATGATATAAGCCATCTATCAAATATAGGGTCTCATGATCAAGCTAAATGACTTTGATGACTCAAGATCAAGTCACTTACTTCGATGACCTATAAAATGGTTCATATCACTTTGGAACGATTATTTCATCACAGTTAAAATAATCTTGAAATAATAATTTCATTAAACATCATAAATGTTTTACAAGAACATATCAATAACTAAATAAAGCCCTCAAACTCCCACTCAAATTTAGATTACATTTCAATGTTTCTAATGCCTACAGCTTCAGTTAGGAACTCGAGCTTAGGTCTTGGGAGTGGCTTTGTCAATGGATCAGCGACGTTATCATCTGTTTGAACTCGGCTGATCTTGATTTCCTTTCTATTAATGATGTCACGTATCAAGTGAAATCTTCTTAGAACATGCTTGGATTTCTGGTGTGATCTTGGTTCCTTTGCCTGAGCAATAGCACCATTGTTATCACAAAACAGTGCCAGAGGCTCAGCCGCATTTGGTATCACACCTAGTTCAATAATGAACTTTCGTATCCAAACAGCTTCCTTCGCAGCTTCTGAAGCGGCGATATATTCAGCTTCTGTAGTGGAATCAGCAACGGTGTCTTGCTTGGAGCTTCTCCAACTGATTGCACCGCCATTCAGACAAAAGATATAACCGGACTGTGACCGGAAATCATCTTGGTCTGTCTGGAAACTTGCGTCCGTGAATCCACTGACTTCAAGCACATCACTTCCACCGTACACCAAGAACTTATCCTTAGTATGTCTTAGATACTTCAGGATATTCTTGACGGCAATCCAATGGTTTTCACCTGGATTTGACTGGTATCTACTCGTCATGCTCAATGCATAAGCAACATCAGGACGAGTACAGATCATGGCATACATGACAGATCCTATTGCAGATGCATAAGGAATATTCTTCATGCGCTCAAGCTCAGCAGCCGTCGTGGGGCTCTACTTCTTGCTTAGCGTTGTGCCATGTACCATTGGCGTGAAGCCCTTCTTGGAATCTTTCATGCTGAATCTCTGTAGGACTTTGTCAATGTATGAATCTTGACACAAGCCTATCAGCCTTTTAGATCTATCTCGGTAGATCCTGATTCCAAGAACGTATGCGGCTTCACCCATGTATTTCATGGAAAAACAACTTCCAAGCCAGTCCTTTACCGACTTTAGCATTGGAACGTCGTTTCCGAGAAGCAGTATGTCATCGACATACAGAATAAGAAATACTATCTTGCTCCCACTAGTTTTCTTATACACGCATTGTTCTTCTTCGTTTCTGATGAAGTCAAATTGCTTGATCGCTTCATCAAAACGAAGATTCCAGCTCCTCGATGCTTGCTTCAATCCATAAATGGATTTATGAAGCTTGCATACTTTCCCAGCATTCTTTGGATCTATGTAACCGTCAGGTTGTGTCATATACACATCCTCTTCCAGAATTCCATTCAGGAAGGCGGTTTTCACGTCCATCTGCCAAATTTCATAATCATGAAAAGCTGCAGTTGCTAGTAGAATCCGAATAGATTTCATCATAGCCACTGGGGAATAGGTTTCATCGTAATCCACACCGTGAACTTGTCTGAAACCTTTTGCCACCAACCTGGCTTTATAAATCTGGACATTTCCATCCACGTCAATCTTCTTCTTGAAGATCCATTTGCACTCGATGGCTTTTACACCAGCGGGTAAGTCAACCAACGAAAACACTTGGTTGACCGACATGGAGTCCATTCCGGAATCAGTGGCCTTACGCCACTTAGAGGAATCTGGGCCCATCATGGCTTGATTGAAGTTCGATGGTTCATCACCATCAATGATCAGAAGATCATGACAGTCAGTCACGAGGAATCCTTGATATCTCTCGGGTTCGTGACGGATCCTCCCGGATCTTCGAACTTCAGGTACTACAGGTTCAGGCACTACAATTTCTTGTAGGTCCTCCTGCTGCTCTTCCTCTTCAGGTTGAGCAGTATCCTGCTCTTCTTGAATTTCTTCAAGCAGTACCTTACTCCCACTATCTTTCTTAGAGAGAAACTCCCTCTCAAGAAAGTTACAATCCCGGGCAACAAATATCTTGTTCTCGGAACGTAGATAGAAGTAATAAGCCTTGGTTTCTTTCAGATAACCAATGAAGTAGCATTTATCAGACTTTGGTGTAAGCTTGTCTGAGATTAATCTCTTGACATAGGCTTCACAACCCCAAATTCTAAGATAAGACAGCACTGGAGCCACTCCAGTCCATAATTCATATGGTGTCTTTGCTACTGCTTTCGATGGCGCTCTATTTAGAGTGAACACTGCTGTTAGCAGAGCATATCCCCAAAGGGATATTGGAAGGTCTGTGTGACTCATCATAGATCGAACCATATCCAATAGGGTCCGATTTCTCCTCTCAGACACACCATTCCATTGTGGTGTTCCAGGAGGAGTGAGTTGGGATACGATCCCACACTCTCTCAGATGATCACTGAATTCTTGGCTTAAGTATTCTCCTCCTCGGTCGGACCGAAGAGCCTTAATGCTTTTGCCAAGTTGGTTCTGTACTTCATTTTGGAATTCTCTGAATTTCTCAAATGATTCAGACTTATGTTTCATCAAATAAACATATCCATACCTACTGAAATCATCAGTGAAGGTAATGAAGTACTGATAGTTTCCTCTTGCATTTGTGGACATTGGGCCACACACATCAGTGTGTGTCAGGCCCAATAAGTCACTGGCCCTCTCGTTAGGTTTATTAAAGGGGGCCCGTGTCATTTTGCCCATCATGCAGGATTCGCATTTCTCACATGACTCAAAGTCAAATGAGCCAAGAAGTCCATTCGAATGGAGCCTCTTGATGCGTTTCTCGCTGATGTGCCCTAAACGACAATGCCATAGAAACGTTCGGTTCTCCTCATTAGGTTTGAACCGTTTGGTATTAATGTTATAAATTGGCGCGGATTGATCAAGTATGTAAAGCCCATTCGTAAGAGGGGCACAACCATAGAACAAATTGTTGCGATTGAAGGAACATAATTTATTCTTTACTGAAAAATCATAACCTTCCAAATCCAACAAAGAAATTGAAATAATATTTCTGCTTATCGCAGGTACAAAATAACAATTATTGAGTTCTAAAACCAATTCCGAAGGTAAAGACAACAAGTATGTGCCTACAGCTAGTGCAGGAACTTTCTCTCCATTCCCAACTCGTAGCTCCACTTGTCCTTGCTTCAGCCTCCTACTGTTGCTGAGTGCCTGCATATTAGTACAAATATGAGCCCCACAACCAGTATCCATAACCCATGAGGTATTATCAGAAGTAGTTGTATTAACTTCTATAACAAAAATACCTGATGAAGAAGTCTCGAAAGTCTTCTTCTTCAATTCCTTTAGACCTTCCAGAAATTTCTTACATTCTCTCCTCCAATGCCCTGGTTCTTTACAGAACCTGCAGATGTCAGTAGGCCCAGCCTTGGATTTGGGCTTGGGCTTTGGCATGTCCTTGTCCGAGACTTGAACAGCCTTAGCCTTTCCCTTGTCCTTGGCAGAGGATTTCTTAAAGCCCTTGCCCTTTTGCACCATAAGCACATTGGGGTCCTTGGCGGTTTTCCTCAAGTTGGGCTCTGCAGTCTTGAGCATTCCGTGAAGCTCAGGCAATGTCTTACTCAAGCCATGCATATTGAAGTTCAGGATGAACTGATCATAGCTTGTAGGTAAAGACTGCAGAACGATGTCGCAGGCAAGTTCCTGGCTGATAGGGCAGTCGAGTTTCTGAAGATGATCGAGATAACCCATCATCTTCAAGACATGAGGACTCACTGCCGCATTTGCAGCCAACTTACAGTCTAAGAGGTTCTTAACTGTCTGAAACCTCTCAGTCCTTGCTTGCTCCTGAAAAAGCGATTTCAGGCTTGCCATTATCTCGATGGGTGACAACACACTCTCGAACTGCATTTGCAGCTCAGCAGTCATTGTCGCCAACATCAGGCAATAGACATCATTTTCATCCGACGAATGCTTTTCCCAAGCATTATGCAGAGTCCTGGCGGCATTGTTAGGAGGCCTCTCGGGGAGGGGATCACGAAGGACATAATCCTTCTTCTCCTGCTTGAGAACCAGCCTCAAGTTCCTTGACCACGTCAGCAAGTTCGTTCCAGTCAGCTTCTCCTTCTCGAGAACAGACCGGATTGAGAATGTGTTTTGAGTGCTTGTAGTAGTCATAGCTGAAATAGAATATAAAAAAGGTTATTAGTTAATATGTTCAATATGATTAATCTTGCATTATATTCAATAACATTAGTTATCCTCAAAAGAACATAATGATTCCAAGATCCACATATAACTAAGATCAAAGTGGGCCACTGGCCATCACCCAACCTTAGCTTATATCGGTAAGCCCTATGTCGGCTAATTATATCCGTGATATAACTCTTGGTTGTGAATCTGGGCCCGAGGCCCAATCCACTCTGATGTCTCAAGGCCCGGGACTCCCGATGGCCTAGTCAAGAAAACCAGACTATACAGTCATGTAATCATTAATGTCTGGGACTCCCAATGACATTTATGAATCACAAACCGTCTTACCCACGCAAAAGTAGACACCCTCACACTGTAAGGCCATGAGTACAATTGAATGGGCTTCGACAGCTGACATAGACTGGACAAGACATCCAACGCTTGATATTATTTGAGGTTTGTAGGTTTATTAAAATTTCATCCCAAAATAGAAGATTACTATTTTGGGAAACTTTCCTTTTTGGGAAACCTACTAATTTTAGAAACTTTCTAAAATTAGAAACTTTTAATTATAGAAATTTTCCTAAAATCCAAAACATGCAAATCTAGAAACTTCTATTTTAAGAAACTTTCTAATTTCAAAATTTGGAAACTTATTAATTTAAAAATCGATTTTATAATTTTATAAAAATAAATTTTAAATTAATTCTGAAGAAAAGACTCAAATAATTGGCCCAATTGTTTTAACTTCTTGGCCCGAGACCCAAGAAATTGGTTCATGTCCAAGACATAACTCAATTGCCCAATTAAATGACATAACCGGTCTGGTTCATTAAAATTGGTCTTAACCAAAATTAATTACTATGATGACCACAATTGTCAACCGGTTATTTACTAAACCGGATTTTCTCAATTTATTTGGTCCAACCAAATCAAATTAGAAAATCACTGGTTTAGGCACAAAATCCAATTTTTCGACTTTGGATTTCTTATCCCGGTTTAACCAGAACTTAATAAAATTATTAAGTCTGTTTATTAAACCAAGACGATTTAAGTTTTAATCAAATTAAACCGAACCATCACTCAGCCAAACCGAACCGACCATTAGGTCACGGTGAACCGAACCGAGATGCAGGCTTCACGCGATCGGGAATGATCGGGACAGCCGCATGCCGCGATCGGGACGAGTTCGGTTGCGTGATCGGGACGGGAGCGTGATCGTCGAGCTCGGGTCGTGTGGCTTCACGCGATCGCCGAGCGATCGGGACAGCCCGGGACGAGAGCGGGACGATGCTGGCTTGGCCGAGACGCGAGAGAGGCACGGCGTGATCGCATCGATCCAAGCCATCGATCCGCGATCGATGCAAGCGATCGGATCGGCCACGCATCTCGCTGCCCATCTCGCCGTGATCGACTCGACCACGCGACTCGATCCATCGATCGGTCCGTGCGTCTATTCGATCCGGACGTGCGGTTCGACCACACTCCGACGCAACCAATTCATATAGATTGGATCATGCGATTTCTTGTTTGTTTAGGTTTTTAATTCTTTGTTTCTTAAGTGTTTTTCTCTTATCAGTAGATTGATTCAAAAACACCTCTTTAAACAATCCTAAACATGATTCTAAACAAGAAAAACCACAGAACCAATGGCTCTGATACCACTGTTGGATCGTTTAGTGTCTCCTGATTCAATTCTCAGATTGATTCATCCTACTAAACATGCAGATCTAGGTTCTCTTGATTAGAAACATAATAGATCTCACCTGTTACCTTGTTTATGCAGCGGAATGGAAGGTACGGGTCAGAGATCAGCAGAACCACCAAGAGATGGATCCTCCAAAGGCTCACACACGCACACTTCGGGAAGAGAGGCTGCTAGACCAAAAGAGAGGAGGCGCAGAGAGAGAGGAGGGAGGCGCAGAAGTGCTGAGAAAATTAGAGAGCTAGGTCTGATTTTATTCATTAAAATCCCTTCTAGTTCTCATGGGCTTTTGGGCCCAATTCTCAGTTCTAATTAAATCCCTTGGATTTAATCAGGCCCTTTAGTCTCTCTAAGTACAGTAAATGCCTAGCACTTTTACCGTACTTCTGCTAAACCGTTCCTTCGTATTTTCCCGTTAGATTAGGCGTGTGACCCATATGGGATCATATAATAAAGGCAATAAGTCCAAGACTTATAGATCATGAGCGGACTCTAGCAAGCCATCATGACCCCCAGTATTATATGACTTATGTCTGATCATTGACATACTCTTACTTTCTAGAGACAGTACCGAGATTACTGGACACAATTCCAACAATAATTTCATATTGCTTATTTTAGGAGAGATAATTTCATATCACTTTAGCTTTGGGAGAGGCCATTTCAGGTCGCTTGGAAGGGATAATTTCATATCGCTTATTTCAGGAGAGATAATTTCATATCACTTTAGCTTTGGGAGAGGCCATTTCAGGTCGCTCGGAAGGGATAATTTCATATCGCTTTGACTCTGAAGAGATAATTTCATATCACTTCGGCTTTTGGAGAGATAATTTCATATCGCTTTGCACAACGTAACGGCTCTAACTTTTGCGACAGGAAGAGACGTTTGATTGGGAGACTTATTTTGAATTCACAAATATAAGCTAGTATGACTTCGTCAGAAGTCGTTGAGCTCGGTAGAAGCTTGTGTTGGGGGGGCGGCTGCGCTCGAAGTCGAGCTGCCTACGTACCCTTTTTTAAAGGGGATCAAGCCATTTCGTAGTTCGATTATGTTGATGTACTCCTAGTGGAAATACTTTTTGAGGTTGATGATGTTCCAAGGTCGTAGTTCAGGTTTCTGGGTTTCTACCGACTTGAGTCGGTAGACCCCATCCTTTACAATGTCGGTGACCTGGTAAGGACCTTCCCACTTTTCTCCTAACTTTCCAGCGTGTTCTTCCTTTTTATGGTCGAACACTTTCCGTAAGACGAGCTCTCCTACTTGAAACCTTCGAGTTTTGATTCGGGAATCATAGTAGCGAGCTGCGGCTTGTTGGTAATTCTGGAGTCGGGCTAATGCGAGGTTCCTTCTTTCGTCGACGAGGTCGAGCTCGTCAGTTATCATCTTGTTGTTAAGTTCCTCTCGTCGTGGGCATTCTTCTTTGCGGATGCTTGATACGAGGATTTCGGCTGGTACTACCGCCTCGATTCCTTAAGCTAGCGAGAAGGGAGTCTCGCCAGTGGATTTGCGGGGGGTAGTCCGGTAGGCCCAGAGTACGGCTGGGAGTTCGTCACTCCAGGTTGTTTTACACTCGTTGAGCCTTTTCTTGAGACCGTTCATAATCGCTTTGTTGGCTGCTTCTGCTAGCCCGTCCCCTTGGGGATAGCGTGGCGTTGAGTAAGTCAGCTTTATGTTCCAAGTTCTGCAGAACTCTTTGAACGTGTTTGATATGAACTGAGATCCGTTATCGGTGACGATCTCGTGGGGTAGTCCATGTCGGCAAACGATGTTTCGCCAGACGAACTCCTTAACATGAGCGTCCTTAACTTTTTGGTATGACTCTGCTTCAATCCACTTGGTGAAGTAGTCCGTCATCACCAATAGGTGTGTAGCTTCCTTTTTGCCGGATGCGACTAGCGGTCCCACGATGTCCATCCCCCATCGCATGAATAGGTATGGTTATGAGATAGAGGAGAGTTTTTCCGATGCTTGGTGGTTAATTGGAGCATGCTTTTGGCATTTATCGCACTTGTTGGAGAAAGATTCGAATTCGGTGGCAATTGTCGGCCAATAGTAACCTTGCCTTTTGATTCGCACGGCCAATGCTCTTCCTCCGGAATGGCTTCCGCAGGATCCGTCGTGTGTTTGTGTAATCACGGCTGTGGCTTGCTTTTTGTCAAGGCATTTAAGGTAAGGTCCGGAGAGACTCCTTTTGAAGAGCTCTCCTTGCGTGACGCAGTACCTTGCGCTCTGTGTTTTGAGTTTCCGTGCCTCCCATTTGTCGTCGGGAACTTCGCCGTTTGTGATGTATCGAATGATCGGAGTTCTCCAATCTTCGTCGTTGTTAGGCTTGGGTCCCTGACTAGCGGATGCGGCTTGGATTGGTCCGTCAGGGACGTTCGCAACGTACACGGCGTTTCTAGGATCGAGGTCATCATCAATCTCGATGATGTCGCTACTGGTGATCCCATGACATTCTTTGTGCTTGACATCGTCCTTCATGGCGGGCCTGTCTTCTTTCAAGGACAGAGCTTTGAGGGCTATGTCGATGCTTGGTTTTTCGATCCCTTCGACTGGTATGATTCTTTTGAGGTTAGGATCTGATGTCGATGCTAATGCGGCTAGGGCATCGGCTGCAGTGTTTTCCCCTCGTGGGATTCGTGTTAGATCAAAGAATTCGATCTGTTCGGCCAGTGTATGGACTACTATGCTTCCATCCGTTCGTCTTTGGCCTCGTAATCGCCATGATATTGGCTCGTGACCAATTGGGAATCGCTGAAGGCGTTTACTTCCCGGGCTCCTATTGCTATCGCGAGTCTGAGCCCGGCTATTAAAGCTTCGTATTCTGCTTCGTTATTCGATGCGGCGAAGCCCAGTCTGAACGATTGTTCTAGTACTTCGCCCGTTGGGGAGACTAGCTTTACTCCGACTCCGGATCCTTGCCTCGAGGAAGCTCCATCGACGTAGAGTTTCCATTTTTGGGCCGAGGTCGGGTCGAGTTCTATAGTCGGAGGGAGCTCGATTACGAAATCTTCCAGTACTTGTGCTTTTAGGCACGTTCGAGCTTTGTATTCTATGTCGTACTCGCTAAGTTCGATACCCATTTGACCAATCGACCTGACTGGCTTGGACTGTGCAGGATGGTTCTCAGCGGCTGAGAGGTCATTACTATGATCGAGTGCGATTGAAAGTACGGTCGGAGTTTCCGAGCCGATGTCACTAGCGCTAAGGCGAGTTTTTCCATGGCGGGGTATCTGGTTTCGGCGTCGATCAAGGTCTTACTGATGAAATACACCGGCCATTCCTCGTTTTGTTCCTCGCGAACCAGGACTCCACTCACTGCTGCCGTCGAGACAGTTAAGTAGAGGTAGAGGGGTTTCCCTTCTACTGGTTTCGCCAGTATGGGTGGTTCGCTTATGTAAGCTTTGAGCTGAGTGAACGCTTCTTCGCACTTTTCGTCCCAGAGGAACTTTTTGTTTGCTTTGAGCAAGTGATAGAAGGGTAGACATTTATCAGTCGACCTTGAGATGAAGCGATTCAAAGCAGCTATTTTGCCGGTCAGGCGCTGCACTTCTCGCGTTGTTCTGGGAGATTTCATCTCTATGAACGTTGCGATCTGTTTGGGGTTAGCTTCGATCCCTCTTTCGGTTACTAGGTAACCGAGGAATTCTCCTGAGGGAACCCCGAAGGTACACTTTGCTGGGTTGAGTTTCATCCTGTATTTATTGAGAATGGCAAAACATTCTTTTATTTGGGGGATGTGATCCTCATACCTGGAAGATTTTACCAGCATATCGTCGATGTAGACTTCCATGGTTTTGCCTAGGAGTCCTGAAAACATCTTGTTGACGAGGCGTTGGTAAGTTGCTCCTGCGTTTTTTAGTCCGAAGGGCATGACTTTGTAGCAGTACGTGCCTCGATCAGTTATGAACGAAGTCTTTTCTTGGTCCTCAGGGTTCATCAATATTTGATTGTACCCTGAGAACGCGTCCATAAAAGATAGTAGCTGGTGTCCAGCGGTAGCCTCGACCAACCGGTCGATGTGCGGGAGTGGGAAGCTGTCCTTTGGACATGCTTTGTTGAGATCCGTGAAATCTACACAGACCCTCCATTTTCCGTTCTTTTTCTTAACCACTACGGGGTTCGCAAGCCAGTCGGGGTACTTGACCTCTCTGTTCGATCTGATTTTTAATAACCGATCGACCTCATCATTGACGGCTTTGGCACGCTCAGGGCCTAGTTTTCGACGCTTTTGTCTTACCGGTTTGTAGGTTGGGTCGACATTCAGCTCGTGGCTGGTTACGTCGATGTTGATCCCTTTCATGTCTGCTGAAGACCAGGCGAAGGAGTCGACGTTCTGTTTGAGAAAAGAGACCAGTTCATTTTTAACTGGCTCTGATAGGTCGATTCGGATGCCAACGAGTCTTTCGGGATGAGCATCGTCTATGCAGACCTGAGTCGTGAGGTCCTTTGGGGGTCCTATTTGACTTGGGTCGTTCGACCTTTTGGTCTGCATGGTGGCGAGCTCCTCCTCTTTCTGTAATTGCTACGCAGGGGATTTCTCGATCTGCTTGTATCCGTTCATGTAGCAATGACGGGAAATCTTTTGACTTCCGTAAATGGTTTTGATCCCTTTGGGAGTTGGGAATTTTACGCATTGGTGGTAGGTCGATGGTACCGCTATCCATGGTCGACCTAGGATCGCGTTATAGGGAGCTGGCCGATCTACTATGACGAACTCCGTCATTCTTCGAACTCCTCCAGCGGTTACTGGGGCGAAGACAGAGCCCATCGAGTACGTCGTTTCGCCAGCGAAACCTAGTAATGGTGTCTTTTCTTCCACGATCTCGGAGTCGTTGAAGTCCATCTTTTTGAACGCGTCATAAAAGAGGACATCTACCGAACTTCCTGTGTCAATCATTATCCTTGAGAGTTCGACATCTCCCACTACTAGACAAACGAGGAGGGCGTCGTCGTGTGGTTTGTCGAGATTACTTGTCTCGCTTTCATAGAAAATGATTTCGTGGTCTGGACCCAACATTGGGGGGTTTCCCCCCTCTGTCGGTCTCAACTCTTCTTTGAAGGGCTTTGATCGAATTTACCGAGTCGCGGCAAAGCTTGGAGCCACCGAAGATGAAGTCGATTCGTTTAGGGGGTATAGCCCGTACACCCCCCCGTTGGTCGTTTTGTTCCTCGCGAACTAGGACTCCACTCACTGCTGCCGTCGAGACAGTTAAGTAGAGGTAGAGGGGTTCCCCTTCTACTGGTTTCGCCAGTATGGGTGGTTCGCTTAGGTAAGCTTTGAGCTGAGTGAACGCTTCTTCGCACTTTTCGTCCCAGAGGAACTTTTTGTTTGCTTTGAGCAAGTGATAGAAGGGTAGACATTTATCAGTCGACCTTGAGATGAAGCGATTCAGAGCAGCTATTTTGCCGCTCAGGCGCTGCACTTCTCGCGTTGTTCTGGGAGATTTCATCTCTATGAACGTTGCGATCTGTTTGGGGTTCGCTTCGATCCCTCTTTCGGTCACTAGGTAACCGAGGAATTCTCCTGAGGGAACCCCGAAGGTACACTTTGCTGGGTTGAGTTTCATCCCGTATTTATTGAGAATGGTAAAACATTCTTTTATTTGGGGGATGTGATCCTCATACCTGGAAGATTTTACCAGCATATCGTCGATGTAGACTTCCATGGTTTTGCCTAGGAGTCCTGAAAACATCTTGTTGACGAGACGTTGGTAAGTTGCTCATGCGTTTTTTAGTCCGAAGGGCATGACTTTGTAGCAGTACGTGCCTCGATCAGTTATGAACGAAGTCTTTTCTTGGTCCTCAGGGTTCATCAATATTTGATTGTACCCTGAGAACGCGTCCATAAAAGATAGTAGCTGGTGTCCAACGGTAGCCTCGACCAACCGGTCGATGTGCGGGAGTGGGAAGCTGTCCTTTGGACATGCTTTGTTGAGATCCGTGAAATCTACACAGACCCTCCATTTTCCGTTCTTTTTCTTAACCACTACGGGGTTCGCAAGCCAGTCGGGGTACTTGACCTCTCTGATCGATCTGATTTTTAATAACCGATCGACCTCATCATTGACGGCTTTGGCCCGCTCAGGGCCTAGTTTTCGACGCTTTTGTCTTACCGGTTTGTAGGTTGGGTCGACATTCAGCTCGTGGCTGGTTACGTCGATGTTGATCCCTTTCATGTCTGCTGAAGACCAGGCGAAGGAGTCGACGTTCTGTTTGAGAAAAGAGACCAGTTCATTTTTAACTGGCTCTGATAGGTCGATTCGGATGCCAACGAGTCTTTCGGGATGAGCATCGTCTATGCAGACCTGAGTCGTGAGGTCCTTTGGGGGTCCTATTTGACTTGGGTCGTTCGACCTTTTGGTCTGCATGGTGGCGAGCTCCTCCTCTTTCTGTAATTTCTACGCAGGGGATTTCTCGATCTGCTTGTATCCGTTCATGTAGCAATGACGGGAAATCTTTTGACTTCCGTAAATGGTTTTGATCCCTTTGGGAGTTGGGAATTTTACGCATTGGTGGTAGGTCGATGGTACCGCTATCCATGGTCGACCTAGGATCGCGTTATAGGGAGCTGGCCGATCTACTATGACGAACTCCGTCATTCTTCGAACTCCTCCAGCGGTTACTGGGGCGAAGACAGAGCCCATCGAGTACGTCGTTTCGCCAGCGAAACCTAGTAATGGTGTCTTTTCTTCCACGATCTCGGAGTCGTTGAAGTCCATCTTTTTGAACGCGTCATAAAAGAGGACATCTACCGAACTTCCTGTGTCAATCATTATCCTTGAGAGTTCGACATCTCCCACTACTAGACAAACGAGGAGGGCGTCGTCGTGTGGTTTGTCGAGATTACTTGTCTCGCTTTCATAGAAAATGATTTCGTGGTCTGGACCCAACATTGGGGGGTTTCCCCCCTCTGTCGGTCTCGACTCTTCTTTGAAGGGCTTTGATCGAATTGACCGAGTCGCGGCAAAGCTTGGAGCCACCGAAGATGAAGTCGTTTCGTTTAGGGGGTATAGCCCGTACACCCCCCCCCCCCCCCCCCCCCCCCCGTTGGTCGTTTTGTTCCTCGCGAACTAGGACTCCACTCACTGCTGCCGTCGAGACAGTTAAGTAGAGGTAGAGGGGTTCCCCTTCTACTGGTTTCGCCAGTATGGGTGGTTCGCTTAGGTAAGCTTTTAGCTGAGTGAACGCTTCTTCGCACTTTTCGTCCCAGAGGAACTTTTTGTTTGCTTTGAGCAAGTGATAGAAGGGTAGACATTTATCAGTCGACCTTGAGATGAAGCGATTCAGAGCAGCTATTTTGCCGGTCAGGCGCTGCACTTCTCGCGTTGTTCTGGGAGATTTCATCTCTATGAACGTTGCGATCTGTTTGGGGTTCGCTTCGATCCGTCTTTCGGTCACTAGGTAACCGAGGAATTCTCCTGAGGGAACCCCGAAGGTACACTTTGCTGGGTTGAGTTTCATCCCGTATTTATTGAGAATGGTAAAACATTCTTTTATTTGGGGGATGTGATCCTCATACCTGGAAGATTTTACCAGCATATCGTCGATGTAGACTTCCATGGTTTTGCCTAGGAGTCCTGAAAACATCTTGTTGACGAGGCGTTGGTAAGTTGCTCATGCGTTTTTTAGTCCGAAGGGCATGACTTTGTAGCAGTACGTGCCTCGATCAGTTATGAACGAAGTCTTTTCTTGGTCCTCAGGGTTCATCAATATTTGATTGTACCCTGAGAACGCGTCCATAAAAGATAGTAGCTGGTGTCCAGCGGTAGCCTCGACCAACCGGTCGATGTGCGGGAGTGGGAAGCTGTCCTTTGGACATGCTTTGTTGAGATCCGTGAAATCTACACAGACCCTCCATTCAGCTCGTGGCTGGTTACGTCGATGTTGATCCCTTTCATGTCTGCTGAAGACCAGGCGAAGGAGTCGACGTTCTGTTTGAGAAAAGAGACCAGTTCATTTTTAACTGGCTCTGATAGGTCGATTCGGATGCCAACGAGTCTTTCGGGATGAGCATCGTCTATGCAGACCTGAGTCGTGAGGTCCTTTGGGGGTCCTATTTGACTTGGGTCGTTCGACCTTTTGGTCTGCATGGTGGCGAGCTCCTCCTCTTTCTGTAATTGCTACGCAGGGGATTTCTCGATCTGCTTGTATCCGTTCATGTAGCAATGACGGGAAATCTTTTGACTTCCGTAAATGGTTTTGATCCCTTTGGGAGTTGGGAATTTTACGCATTGGTGGTAGGTCGATGGTACCGCTATCCATGGTCGACCTAGGATCGCGTTATAGGGAGCTGGCCGATATACTATGACAAACTCCGTCATTCTTCGAACTCCTCCAGCGGTTACTGGGGCGAAGACAGAGCCCATCGAGTACGTCGTTTCGCCAGCGAAACCTACTAGTGGTGTCTTTTCTTCCACGATCTCGGAGTCGTTGAAGTCCATCTTTTTGAACGCGTCGTAAAAGAGGACATCTACCGAACTTCCTGTGTCAATCATTATCCTTGAGAGTTCGACATCTCCCACTACTAGACAAACGAGGAGGGCGTCGTCGTGTGGTTTGTCGAGATTACTTGTCTCGCTTTCATAGAAAATGATTTCGTGGTCTGGACCCAACATTGGGGGGTTTCCCCCCTCTGTCGGTCTCGACTCTTCTTTGAAGGGCTTTGATCGAATTGACCGAGTCGCGGCAAAGCTTGGAGCCACCGAAGATGAAGTCGATTCGTTTAGGGGGTATAGCCCGTACACCCCCCCCCCCCCGTTGGTCGTTTTGTTCCTCGCGAACTAGGACTCCACTCACTGCTGCCGTCGAGACAGTTAAGTAGAGGTAGAGGGGTTCCCCTTCTACTGGTTTCGCCAGTATGGGTGGTTCGCTTAGGTAAGCTTTGAGCTGAGTGAACGCTTCTTCGCACTTTTCGTCCCAGAGGAACTTTTTGTTTGCTTTGAGCAAGTGATAGAATGGTAGACATTTATCAGTCGACCTTGAGATGAAGCGATTCAGAGCAGCTATTTTGCCGGTCAGGCGCTGCACTTCTCGCGTTGTTCTGGGAGATTTCATCTCTATGAACGTTGCGATCTGTTTGGGGTTCGCTTCGATCCCTCTTTCGGTCACTAGGTAACCGAGGAATTCTCCTGAGGGAACCCCGAAGGTACACTTTGCTGGGTTGAGTTTCATCCCGTATTTATTGAGAATGGTAAAACATTCTTTTATTTGGGGGATGTGATCCTCATACCTGGAAGATTTTACCAGCATATCGTCGATGTAGACTTCCATGGTTTTGCCTAAGAGTTCTGAAAACATCTTGTTGACGAGGCGTTGGTAAGTTGCTCCTGCGTTTTTTAGTCCGAAGGGCATGACTTTGTAGCAGTACGTGCCTCGATCAGTTATGAACGAAGTCTTTTCTTGGTCCTCAGGGTTCATCAATATTTGATTGTACCCTGAGAACGCGTCCATAAAAGATAGTAGCTGGTGTCCAGCGGTAGCCTCGACCAACCGGTCGATGTGCGGGAGTGGGAAGCTGTCCTTTGGACATGCTTTGTTGAGATCCGTGAAATCTACACAGACCCTCCATTTTCCGTTCTTTTTCTTAACCACTACGGGGTTCGCAAGCCAGTCGGGGTACTTGACCTCTCTGATCGATCTGATTTTTAATAACCGATCGACCTCATCATTGACGGCTTTGGCCCGCTCAGGGCCTAGTTTTCGACGCTTTTGTCTTACCGGTTTGTAGGTTGGGTCGACATTCATCTCGTGGCTGGTTACGTCGATGTTGATCCCTTTCATGTCTGCTGAAGACCAGGCGAAGGAGTCGACGTTCTGTTTGAGAAAAGAGACCAGTTCATTTTTAACTGGCTCTGATAGGTCGATTCCGATGCCAACGAGTCTTTCGGGATGAGCATCGTCTATGCAGACCTGAGTCGTGAGGTCCTTTGGGGGTCCAATTTGACTTGGGTCGTTCGACCTTTTGGTCTGCATGGTGGCGAGCTCCTCCTCTTTCTGTAATTGCTACGCAGGGGATTTCTCGATCTGCTTGTATCCGTTCATGTAGCAATGACGGGAAATCTTTTGACTTCCGTAAATGGTTTTGATCCCTTTGGGAGTTGGGAATTTTACGCATTGGTGGTAGGTCGATGGTACCGCTATCCATGGTCGACCTAGGATCGCGTTATAGGGAGCTGGCCGATCTACTATGACGAACTCCGTCATTCTTCGAACTCCTCCAGCGGTTACTGGGGCGAAGACAGAGCCCATCGAGTACATCGTTTCGCCAGCGAAACCTACTAGTGGTGTCTTTTCTTCCACGATCTCGGAGTCGTTGAAGTCCATCTTTTTGAACGCGTCGTGAAAGAGGACATCTACCGAACTTCCTGTGTCAATCATTATCCTTGAGAGTTCGACATCTCCCACTACTAGACAAACGAGGAGGGCGTCGTCGTGTGGTTTGTCGAGATTACTTGTCTCGCTTTCATAGAAAATGATTTCGTGGTCTGGGCCCAACATTGGGGGGTTTCCCCCCTCTGTCGGTCTCGACTCTTCTTTGAAGGGCTTTGATCGAATTGACCGAGTCGCGGCAAAGCTTGGAGCCACCGAAGATGAAGTCGATTCGTTTAGGGGGTATAGCACGTACACCCCCCCCCCCCCCGCAGAGACGAGGGAGATTGATTCTCGAGCGTAAACTTTTAGCGGGAGCTGGAGGCGGGGATAGTGCCGAACCTCCCAGAGTGCCGCTCAGATTGAGCTCGCCGAGGATGAACTCGACTCGCTTTTACGACCCTTGAGGGAGCGTTTCGGGGGATTCTGGCTCCTTTGACCGTTCTCGTTTGTTCTGAGAAGGTTTTTTGGAGTTCGACTCCTTGGTCTGTTTGTTTTCCTTTTTGTCGGGCAGAGTTTCCTCCTCGACTTCAGAGTCTTGTTTGCTTTCGGACTCTCGTTTTTGAGCCTCTGCTTTAGCTCGAGTATAGCAATCTTCGGTCGAGTGTCCTCTTTTATTGTGGAAATGACAGAATTTTTCCTTGTCGAACTCGAATTTCTTCGAGATCTTTGGGCTCTCGACCGCGTTGACGTTCCCTGATTTACGGGAATCCTTTTTCGAGTTCGAATTCTGCGAGCCCGACGGGTTCTTTTCTTTTCGGTGTTCTTCTCTGAGGGCCGTGGTTTCGTCCTCGAGGCGAGCAAAGGCCGATGCGCGATGGAGGGCGTCATCGAGCGTTTGAGGTTCGCGGACTGTTATTTCCTCGCGGAATCTGGTTGAGTACCATAGTCCTCGTCTTAATGCTTCTATAACTACCTCGTCTCGTGGGTTCGCGATTTTGGATTTTATTTCCTTAAATCGGTCGATGTACGAGCGAAGTGTTTCGTCAGGTTTTTGAGAGACGCCAAATAGGGCTGCCTCAGTAGTCTTTTCCTCGATGAAGATGGAGTATTGTTTGAGGAAAGCCGTAATGAACTGGGTGAAGTTGTCAATGGACCTTTCTTCCAGTCCGGCAAACCATTCTAGGGCGGAGCCCAATAGGTTTATCCGTGAAGAGCCTGCAGAAGGCCGGCTCTCTCTCCTCATCAGTAAGGTACACCCTTGCCATCGCTAGTCGGGATGCCCTGATGTGGGCTTTCGGGTCTGATTTCTCAGAGAATTCTGGAAACTTAGTTTTCTTGATTTCTCGGATCCTTGCAAACGCGATCCGATCTGTGAACGGCGTATGTTGCGTTTCTTCGATCACTCGATCGATGTTAGGAGCCACGCTCGTTGCCATGTGAACTTTCGAGCTCAGACTGTTGAACTGGGCCTTAGCCTGCTCGATGTATTATCTAAGCATATCGTGTTCATCGCCCTCTGCGGGTGTGAACTGGGCTTGTGCCTGACCTGACGCTTGTTACGGAAAAATGGGATCGAGGAGATCGATCGGTGGGACCGACCTTGTCTGGTCGATCTGGGGCATTCGGAACTGTGCCGTGTTTGATCCGTTAAGGAGTCCCGAGCTCGAGGCGAAGGCAGAGCCTCCTAGTTGCCTCGGTCGGATATTAGAGTTATTTGGGAAAGGTGGTGGCCCGGGTAATGGTCGGTCTCTTGATCCGGTTGGATCTGTGACCATTGAACTCGAACTGAATGGGGTCGGTATCGCGATAGGGGTCATTGTAGGGCGGAAGCCGCTATTTGACGTATTATCGAAATTTCCCGATGCTCCCAGAGGAGTTACTACCTGGGAGAAGTCCAAGCGGGTTCGCGGTGGAGGACTTATGGGAGTTCGCGTTGGTCTACCCCCTTGGTTTTGGCTGGCGAGCTCTTCGAGACGGGCGTTAAGGCGCCGTTCTTGTTCAACGAGCTGCGCGGCCAGGGAATGGTGTGCGATTTCTTGGGCCCTTGCGCTTGCCTCGTTATTTCTCGTTTGATCTACCAATAGGCTGAGCATCGAACGGATCTCGGCAAGATTGTTTGGCCCTTGTCTCTGTGGAGCAGAAGGTAGTGGCGAATTAGGTCTGGTTATTCCAGATCCACCTCCTGGGGCGTATATCAAATCGTTTCTCATCCACACCCAGTTTCTGCTTGGATCATTAGTTCCTGACAAAACGTTTGTCGGAGTCTGGCTCGTCGCGATTGTTTGAGCGACAGAGCCGGCTGGTGCCGAGGTCGTGGAGACTGAGGCGGAGCTCGTCAACACGCCGTCGGTCTGACCCATGTTCCTTACCCCGGTGGTGCTCTGAGGAACGTTGTCGACCGTTTGAGGGAGGTCAACTGGTGGTGTGGCGCTGGGAGAGCCAATTTGGTCGGGATTCATCTCGATCTATCGGATCTAGGATCTGATTCTTAAGATAGGAAAAGCTATAGATAGTCCCCACAGCCGGCGCCAAATGTGAGATCCGGGATTCACACTAAGAATTTGTAATCGTGGATTTGGACTTTAGGATATAGAAATGGTATAGTTTCCTATGAATCAAAGACTTTATTGAGATTGATCGTCGAGATAGAACAAACACAATCGAAAAGAGAGTACAAAGTATGAAATCGAGCTATCTAGTCGAAGTGTTCTTGGTCAGGGTTGGAATATCTCGAATGAATCGCCACTTCTTCTTTAAATAGTCTCGCCTTTGATCTTCTGGTCCCGATATTTCGGCCTCGCCGTCGTAACGATCTCCGAGATTTGTGTGGATCAGTTGGACTGGCGAAGACCGAGTTGCTCTATCTCCACGTCATCTTCTGCCGAGCTCGAGCTCGATTGTCTCCGGCTTCGGCATCGTCCGGGCCTTGTCAGGACGTTTATTCGCTTGGGCCCAACAAAGTAGTCGGCTCTCCTCTTTGTCTTTGATTCTGGAACGGGCTTGTAATTACGGATCTTTGTATTGTCTGTTAATGGGCCGGATTTCCTAGAGGGAAATCCAGTACCAACATTTATGGATGAATTTTCTGTCTACGGGGCATCTTATCATGAGTGCTTGGACAATCTGTAAAAAGTTCTAGCTAGATGTGAGGAGAAGCACGTGGTTCTTAATTGAGAGAAGTGTCATTTCATTGTCAGAGATGACATTGTTCCTGCGCACAGAGTATCTGAAGCAGGGATGAAGTAGACCACATTAAGATTGAGGTTATGACCAGCCTTCAGGCGCCTGATTCTGTGAAGTCTGTGAGGAGCTTTCTTGGACATGCTGGGTTCTACAGAAGGTTCATCAAAGATTTCAGTAAGATTTCTAGACCACTAACTGCTTTGCTGTGTAAGGATGTCAAGTTTGAGTTCCCTGCAGATTGCCAGACTGCATTTGAACAGATCAAGCAAGCATTAGTGAGTTCTCCTATAGTGCAGCCACCGGATTGGGATTTGCCTTTTGAAGTTATGTGCGATGCAAGCGATTATGCTGTAGGAGCTGTTCTGGGGAAGAAGAAAGACTTCATGCTATCTACTCTGCCAGTAGGACACTAGATGATGCGCAGAGGAACTATGCCACTACAGAGAAAGAGTTTTTGGTTGTTGTCTTTGCCTTTGAGAAGTTTCGCCCCTATCTTGTTGGTTCCAAGGTGATTGTGCACACTGATCATTCAGCTCTGAAGTGTCTGATGCAGAAAAAATGCTAAGCCAAGACTATTGAGATGGATTCTACTGCTTCAAGAGTTTGACATTGAAGTGAGGGACAAGAATGGAGTTGAAAACAGAGTTGCTGACCATCTGTAAAGGATTATGGTTGAAGAAGACGTCCCCATTAATGATTTCTTGCATGAGGAGAACGTCAATATGATTGAGACAATATTTATGACGGATTTAGACAGGAAGATGCAGAACTGTCGGATTATGCGCACTGCGTCGATCAATGCCACCTCGAAAACGATAGATGCATGTATCGTGATTGAATCGATCGACGCGGACATGTGCGTCGATCGATGCAATGATCCTACGAACCCAGAACCTCTGAAGGTTCAGATTGGACACTACAACTTCGATGTTCATGCTATTTCAACGACCAATCAACCCTGGTTTGCGGATATTGCTAATTATCTGGCTGTAGAGACTGAACCATATGAGCTTAAAGGGTATGCTAAGAAGAAGTTCTTCAGAGAGCTAAGGAGATACTATTGGGATGAGACATATCTCTACAAGCACTATTCAGATGGTATTTACAAGAGATACATTGCAGAATCAGAGGTTCTGGATGTTCTACTTCACTGCCATGGATCAGATTATGCTAGACACTTTGCTACTTCAAGACTGTGTCTAAGGTTATGCAAGCAGGTTTCTGGTGGCATACTATGTTCAGAGACGCTGATACCTTTGTCTCTCAGTGTGATGCCTGTTAGTGTTGGATCTCCTAGGATCTAGGGTTCGTTATATTGAAATTACCAACCTCGTTCTTACCTAGAACTGGCAGCGGAATGATTGGTGAACGAGATAAGTAAGCGACTCAGATGCTTCGCCTCTACCAGATACACACGCACACAAACCTGGAAACCGGGATGCTAGTGTCGGATCTATGGGATCTCTGAGTTTTGGTGTTTCTGCCTCTTCTGTCAAGAAGGAGACGACGGCTCAAGATTCAGGTCGAAAACCTCAGGTTTTATTCAGACCTAGAATTACTCTTAACGGGCCAGACTTGTTTGAGTCATAAACGAAACGTCTGTTCGTAAGCCCGAACTGTGTCTGTGTCGATCGACACAACACCATTAACTCGATATTAATGTGTATCCAATACACATTAACATGATCATTACCATAATGATCATTCCCATAATGATCATTCCCATGTTTTAGCTTCCAGTTTGCTTAGGTGTGTGACCCTATAGGATCATATAATGCTGGCAGTAAGTCTACAACTTACAGATTGCAAGAGGCTTCTAGCAAAACATTGCAACCGCCGAGTATTATACGAATGTCTGATCTCGACACACAACTATCATCAGGAGTGAGTACAAGTGTGATTTCAGGACACTATCCCAACAATCTCCTACTTGTACTGGAATCATCAATTCCTATAATCCTTTTGTCTCTATATCTCGATTTGGCATAAGGCAAGATTGGTGTCATCCTTATTAATCCAACATCGTGTTTATCGAACTCCTGATCTTATACTGAACAATCCAAACAACTGAACTACAATTCGTTTGAGTGCGGCCACACATTTTCTCAGTATTTAATCTTCGATAGGCCCTGAGATATTTATCTCCCGTTATTCAGGAGGGACAAATCCCATCTTGTTCCATCACTATTTCAACGCACACTTCATGATATACTTGAACAGTGCCGTTATAGTCGCCAGTTACGGGTCGACGTTTGACAAAATCAAAGTGTACCAATTCATATGCAAGAAATGATGAACTCAGGTCTAAGGACTATACTCTATAGTCGTAATGAGAACCTCTCATGACACATATATAACTATCCTGGAGACTTCTCATTAGCGGGTCACGTCCGATCATATGTTCACCAACATATATCTATGTGACTGACTGTGATACTCATATCATTGACTCCATGAAACTTAGTCAACAGTCACCTCACAAGCTAGTCTCTCGCGGTTGTTATTGTCCCACTTTAACAACCTTGACCAGGGACACATCATAATTTATGTCATTTGTTACTTATAGGGTTTCATGATCAAGTCCTCAACTTGATGGCCTATAATATGACATAAACTTATTTTGGGACCATTATTTAATTATTCAATAGTCAAATAATGTTGATGTCAGTTTTTCATAAACATGACCATATCATATCTATCTGAACATCATAACTAAACCAACTCCCACTAGAATCAAGACCAAGTCTTCAGATATCTAGTACCTACAGCAACAGTATACAACTCGTGCTTAGGTTGTGAGAGATGTTGCGGTGTTCTTGCTTGGAACCATTCCAACAAACCACACCGCTATTCTTTAATGAGCACTATTCTACGGTCCTCTGCTTGGAAACCTTTCCAACAGACAGCACCGCTACACAGGCAAAAGATATAACCAGGTGAGAACCGGGAATCATCTTTGTCCGTCTAACTACTCATAACTGATTCGTCTTTTTCTCAGTTGTACAAGAACCTATCCTTAGTGTTTCTCAAACATTTGGGGATATTCTTTACAACTGTCCAGTGACTCTTGCTGGAACAAATTGGTACCTACTCGTCATGCTTTATGCGTCAGCTGCATTTAGACGAGCGCAAAATATGGCATTCATGATGGATTTTATTGCATGAGCAAAAGGAATCTCACTCATAGACATCCAGTGTCCAAGACACTTCATCTTGCTAAGATCATTGCCATAAGACCTTTGGTGTGAAGCCATTCTTGGAATCATGCATATTGGAACTATCCAGTACCTTATAATCATAAGGATTCTGACACGATCCAATTAGCTCTTCTGATCCATCTCAATGGATCCATATTCCAAGAGCTTACGCGGCTTCTCCCATGTCCATTGTTAAGTTTGACTTCCGACCCAAATCTTGACAAGACTTTTAGCATCGGAACGTCGTTTATGAGATTAAGTATGTTCTAAACATACAGTTTGAGAATTGCAACTACGCTCCCACTAGTTTACTTGTAAACGCATTGTTTCTATTCGTTCCTGATCGAGTCAAAGCCTTTGACCGTTTTAACAGAATATAGATTCCAACTCCAAGATGTTTGCTTCAATCTATGAATAGATTGGTGAAGCTAACATGCATACCCAACCTATTTTTGGAGTTGGGGCTCACCATCGCTTCTTTGAATTTCGCAGGCTCGTTACTTTTCAATGATCAACTGATCACGGCAATCGGCTACGAGAAATCACTCTCGAGTTAGTGACGGATCCTTTCGGATCTGCGAATTTCAGGCTCCACAGGTGTAGATCCTACATTCCTTTGTAGATCCAACCGCTGCTCTCCCTCAACAGGTTGAACAGCCTCCTGTGTTTCTCGAATGTCTTCGAGTTGTACTTTTACTCCCACTGTTCTTCTTGGAAAAACAGAGTTCCGAACAACAAAACTTTGTTCTCGGATTGGTTGCAAAAGTACTAAGCATGGGTTTCCTTAGGACAACCAGCGAAGCAGCACTTATCAGTTTTGGGTTCAAGTTTGTTTGATGACAACTGCCTTACCCAAACCTTGCAATCCCAATTAATCAGAAAAACATATTTGGAAATCACCCAGTCCACATCCAATGTGGTGTTTTTCACTGATTCTGATAGAAAACTTATTTAGCGTAAGCATGTTCATTTTAGAGCGTATTTTAAAAGAATAATGGAAGATTCATGTGACTCATCACTAATCGGAGCATATCCAATAAGATCCAATTCATTCTCTCAGAAACACCATTCAAGGTTTTTAGGAGAGATGAGCTGTGAAGTGACCTCACTCTCACTTAGATGATCACCCAATTCTTGACTCAAGTATTTTCCTCCGCGATCTAATCGAGGATCTCAATACTTCTGTCAAATCGGTTCTATACTTCATTCTGAAACTCCTTTGATCATTCCAAATGATTCTGACTCGTGTCTCATCAAATGAACACATTCATACTTACTGAAGCCATCAATAAGTCAATGAAGTATTGAAGTTTTCCTTTGGCACTAATGCTCATCGGGCCGCATACATCAGTATGTGTAAGGCCCAACGAGCCTCTGGCCCGTTTCTTTAGCTCTGCTAAAGAAGCCTTAGTCATTTGGCCCAGCAAGCAGAATTCATGTCTTAATTGATTTACAATCAAATGAACCTGAAGCCCATAACTATGGAACTTCTGAAGCCGCTTCACTCTATTTGGTCAATATGACTATGCTAAGGAAAATCGAATTCAAGTCATCAGACTTAAACCGTTTGGTATTTATGTTATATTCAAGTGTATATTGGTTTGAAATACAAAACCCATTTATCAAAAGGGGTGCTACCATATAATATTTCATTAATATCAAAAGAGCAATACTTGTCTTTTATCAGAATGAAAAACATCCAAATTCTTTACAAGAAAATGAAAGACATTTCTGCATAAAGCAGATACATAGTAGCAATTACTTAATTCAAAACCAAGCTTGAAAGGCTCCTACAAGAGGAGAATCTCTACGGCTCATGTAGCAACCATTGCTCCATACCAGACTCGCAGTTCCACTTGTCCTTTCTTCAACGTTCTACTGTTGCTTAGGCCCTGCATATTTCCGAAATATCAGTACCACAACTAGTATCCAATACATACGTAGAACTTGAAATAATAACACAATACCTGAAGAAGAAGTACCATACATCTTCTCCATTTCTTGTGAATCTTCCAAGAATTTAATGCAATTTCTCTTCCAATGCCCAAACTCTTTACAGTAGCAGCATCTATCAACATCAGATGGGCCTGACTTGGGCTTAAAAGATGACACAGGCTTATCCCGATTCCAAATCTGAACGGTCTTGCCTTCACCCTTGTCTATACAAGATTTTTCAAATCTTTTACCCTTTTTGATGTTTTGCTCTGCTGTCTTGAGCATGCCATGCAGCTCAGTCAACTTCTTCGTCAAGTTATTCTTGATATAGTTTTTGACAAACTTATCATAACTAGACGGCAGTGACTGCAGAATGATGTCTGTAGCCAACTCTAAGCTGACAGGACAATCCAGTTTCCCCAGGCTATCAATGTAACCCATCAGTTTAATGACATGAGGACTCACTGGAGCATCCTCTGGTAGCTTGCACTCAGTAAGAGACTTCACCATCTGGAATCTCTCAACTCGTGCAAGATCCTGAAACTTCAGTTTCAGGTTGGTGATCATCTCTATTGGCGACTCCATGTTCTCGTATTGACTCTTTAAGTCCGAGTTCATGGTAGCCAACATCAGACCACGCACATCTACCACATCAATATAATGCTTATTCCAAGCAATATATACTGCATTCGAGCGATTGGTCCCAAGCCTTTCTGGAAGAGCTTTCTCAAGGACATAGTCCTTACTCTCCTGCTTGACGATTAATCTCAAATTGCGATACCAATTCAGGAAATTTGACCCATTTAACTTGTCCTTCTCAAGGACGGGTCGTAACGAGAAGGTAGTTTTAGACATAGGCTGAAAATTTTAATCAAAGAAAATTTTAGTTATGATTTCAGGAAATGAGGAATCTTATCCAATAAGAAAACTCGCATTATATTCAAACAATGTTTCCTCTATGAATATAATAATCCAAGATCCATACATCACTAAAATCTGAGTGGACAACTTGTCATCACCCAGATTTTAGTAATCTAGGTAAGCAAATCATTGCTAATTGCACCCAGTACAACTCTTGGTCGCAGATAAGACAATCCATGTCCTATCTACTCTGATGTCTCTGGGCCCAGAACTTCTGATAGCCCAGTCAAGTAAACCAATCTCTTATGTCTTGTGATCATTGACAGTCGCACTGCAAGTCTATCAATAACCACCTGCCTTACTTATGTCACTGTGGATACCAAGGACTCCAAGTCTATCCAACAATGAAACGAGTCTTGACAGTAGACAAGATTGGGCAAGACATCAAGGTCACTTGATATTTAGTTGAGGAAATGGAACTTTAAAAGATTAGTAATTCAATCTCTTAGGTCACGTAATTGTAGATGTCAAGCACTGCAAGACCATCAACGCTACTATCTGCCTTACTCACGTAATTGTGGATACCAAGCTCTTGGCAAGACTATTTAACAACGAAACGAGTCTTGACAGTTGACCTTATTGAAACTAAGCTTTGATCTAACACACATCCAATGTGTATTAGACAGGTTTAGAACATTTTACTTCTAATTTTAATTAAGTTTTAATCATTCTAATTTTAGTGGGTTAGGTCATTCGGTTCGGCTTCTTAATCATATGGTTCAAAACCAAACGATTACGGTTCGCATCGTCACCATATGCGTCGACTGACACACTTGGTCGACTCTTGATATGCAACCTTAAGATTATTCGAGATAACCGGTCAAATCCAATTTAACCAGTTCATCTAATCGAACCGATTCAATCAGTTTTAACTAATCGCGATAACCGGTTCAATCCAATTGAACCGACTTATCCAATCAAACTGATCTTAACCAATTAAATCGGTTTATTCTAATTGAGATAACCAGTCCAATTCAATTGAACCAATTCATCCAATTTAAACCGATCTTATCTGCCTTAACCAAGCATGATAACCAGTTCAATCCAATTGAACCGATTCAACCAATCGTAAGGCTTGTGTCGACCAACATTAAACCTGTGTCGATCGACACAGTAAAGTATTAGTGATTATAAAATAAACCGACATAACCATGCGAGATAACCAGTTCAATCCAATTGAACCGATCTATCCATTCGCATTGTCTGTGTCGACCGATGCACCCAGTGTGTCGATCGACACAGTGCGATTTCAAATCTTTCGCATTTTCGCGGTGCATCGACCGACACACCCAGTGCGTCGACCGATGCTGTGCGAAAACCCTAATATCTTTTACGAGTTTTTGCGATGTGTTGACCGACACAAGCTTAGTGTCGATCGACACCATGCGACAAACCCTAAAGTTATTTACGCGTTTTCGCTCTATGTCGACCGACACACGCTTTGTGTCGATCGACACGCTGCGAAAACCCTAAATTTTATTTATGCGTTTTCGCTCTGTGTCGACCGACACACGCTTTGTGTCGATCGACACGCTGCGAAAACGCATACATCGAATTTTCAACAGAGGTTCTAATCCGAGATTTACATCATGAAAATTCGATTTACCAAGCAACAATCAATTCAATAACATCAATATTCGAATTTAAGTGCTTCAGATTCAATAGACTAAACCCTAAACAGCTCTGATACCACTTTTGGATCTCCTAGGATCTAGGGTTCGTTATATTGAAATTACCAACCTCGTTCTTACCTAGAACTGGCAGCGGAATGATTGGTGAACGAGATCAGTAAGCGACTCAGATGCTTCGCCTCTACCAGATACACACGCATACAAACCTGGAAACCGGGATGCTAGTGTCGGATCTATGGGATCTCTGAGTTTTGGTGTTTCTGCCTCTTCTGTCAAGAAGGAGACGACGACTCAAGATTCAGGTCAAAAACCTCAGGTTTTATTCAGACCTAGAATTACTCTTAACGGGCCAGACTCGTTTGAGTCATAAATCGAAACGTCTGTTCGTAAGCCCGAACTGTGTCGACCGACAAACATACTGTGTCGATCGACACAACACCATTAACTCGATATTAATGTGTATCCAATACACATTAACATGATCATTACCATAATGATCATTCCCATGTTTTAGCTTCCAGTTTGCTTAGGTGTGTGACCCTATAGGATCATATAATGCTGGCAGTAAGTTTACAACTTACAGATTGCAAGAGGCTTCTAGCAAAACATTGCAACCTCCCAGTATTATACGAATGTCTGATCTCGACACACAACTATCATCAGGAGTGAGTACAAGTGTGATTTCAGGACACTATCCCAACATTTAGAGGAGAGGGAAGATCAGTAAGAAGCATAAGATGCCTCAGAATTTCATCCTTGAGGTTGAGGTTTTCAATTGCTAGGGCATTGATTTCATGGGTCTTTTTCCCTCATCCTATGGAATAAGTTCATTTTGGTTGATGTGGATTATGTGTCTAAGTGGGTGGAAGCAATAACTAGTCCAACCAATGGCTCTTCGGTGGTTCTTAAGCTGTTTAAGACCATCATTTTCCCTAGATTTGGAGCACCTCGGATTGTGATCTGTGATGGAGGATCTCATTTCATCTTGAGAAGCTGCTACAGAAGCATGGAGTTCATCATCAAGTTGCTACTCCTTATCATCCTCAAACTAGTGGGAAAGTTGAGGTCTCCAACAAACAAATCAAGGAGATCTTGGAGAAGACAGTTGGGAAGACAAGGAAGGATTGGTCTGCGAAGCTTGATGATGCATTGTGGGCCTATAGGACTGCGTTCAAGACGCCACTTGGGACTACTCCGTTTCATCTTCTGTATGGGAAAGCCTGCCATCTTCCAGTTGAGCTTGAGCATAAGGCAGCATGGGCTGTAAAGAAGATGAACTTTGATCTTAAGTCTGCAACAGAAAGGAGATTAGTGCAGCTTAATGAGTTGGATGAGATTAGGCATCATGCTTATGAGAACTCAAAGATTTACAAGGAGAGGACTAAGGCTTATCATGACAAGAAGATTGTGTCCAGACAGTTTGAGCCTAATAATCAGGTACTTTTGTATAACTCTCATTTGCAATTGTTTCCAGTTAAACTGCGTTCTATGTGGTATGGTCCTTTCACAAGCAAGGAAGTGCATCCATATGATGTTGTGGTGCTTATCAGCTCAGAAGGTAAGGAGTTCACTGTCAATGGACAGAGGGTGAAGCATTATTGGGCTAAGACCGAGATTCCAAGAGTTTAAATTCTGCCTTTGGATGATGCACCCTCTGCTTGATCGCAGAACAGTCAAGCTAGTGACGTTAAAAGAGCGTTGAGTGGGAGGCAACCCACTAGGTAGTCTAAACATATTCTTTTTAGTCATTTTTGTTAGGATTTTACTTTGGTTTTTCGTTTTTGTGTGTTTTTGGTCTGCAAATACGAAGTCTGGGAACTGCGAAATCGCAATGCGATCGTTGCGGTCATGTGAAACGATCGAGGGAGAAATATACGAGGAATTGGGATCGTGGTGTGTCGATCGTTGCGGTCATGAGCAATGATCGACGCACTTGGTTTAAATTGAAATCAAAGGTACGTGTGCTACAAACCGAAACCGGATTGGTTCGATTTGGTCCGACCAAACACGATCTGCAACGATCGTTGCACCCTAAGTGTCGATCGATGCAGTCACGAGCCAGGTAAGTGCCTTTAACTTTTCTTCTTCTTGCTTCCTCATTTGGCAAACCCGCTGATAGAACCCTAAATCGCCATTGTCATAACTCCTTCGATTCTTGCTCGCTTTTAAAGATTCAAAAGCCTAACCTGAGCGGATTTTTGTCCTCTATCCATATATGTAATCAATTTGAGTCGATTCCAAGGTTTGCTCTCTAAAACTTGATTTTTCATACTTGGTTCTAAAGTTTAAAGGTTTGATTTTGGCCTCTGATTCTCAATTCTGTGATGATATAACACTGATTTAGGTTGTTTGATAGTGGAATGAAGGTGCCTAAGTATTTTTCACGTTCGATTCTGCAAGTTTTTGAAAATTTGAGTTTTGTGATGGACTTGTAATCTTGTGTGAATTTGAATGAAATAAAAACGTGAATAGGCTGCTTATACTGCTTCGTTTGATGATGGTTCTGATGCTGATTATGCTGTTGTTGAGGATTTGATGAGTTTGCTTTTGATTCCTCAACTAATTTCAGTTTTTCTGATTTTTGCTCACAGATGCCTCCTCGTAAGCGCAACAGAGGTAATGCAGCTGCTGCAAATGATTCTCCTCCTCCTGAAGAGTGGTTTATGCGAGCCTCTCCACCACCTGCTTCATATCAGCGAGACTGTGAGGCTATAAAGGCTCCTTGGCCTAAGGGAGAGCAAGATGAGATTCCGACGACTAGACAATGGGAACTTGCGCCTAAGGAGTTGATTAAGAGTGCAGACTGTACTGATAGAGCGATCTCAGATCAGTGGGATGATTACGACACGTTGTTTTACAATGGTTGGTTGCATATGGACATTGAGCCCACTAAGTTTGCTGACTATCGGACCTGTAAGATCATGGGCATCGATTAGGAGGTGCACTCATTGGTTGAGAGTATTGGCTTAGGGACGATGCCGATGAGATACTACGAGCTCTATCCGGATCAAGTGCGACAGTTGTTGTCCACTTGCAGAGTTTACTACACAGACTCGATGCGCAGGAGAGCTGCAGGGGGCACTTTCACTTTCATGTGTTTGGGAGACAGGTATCGCATTCCGCTTCTTGACATCTGCCGCATTTATGGATTCAGTTTGGAGCCTACTAGATGCTCCATCATTGGTGAGTGGGAAGCAGCGAACACTCAGTTCTTTTGGGATCACATTGGTAATGAGCAATACAACTCAAGGACTTCGAAGCAGGTGTCTGTCAGGCATCCAGTTCTGAGGTATGTAATCCACATCCTGGGCTACACATTTCTGGCCAAGTCTGAAGCAAACAAGATGACGAAGAATGAGCTCATGATACTTTAGACTGGCTTGAAAGACTTGTTTGCTGAGACTAAGCTGAGAGATCCTGCACCTGAGCTGAACTTAAGAGCTATCTTTGTTGAGCACTTGTGCACTCTGGAGAAGAAGGCTTTTGATGGGAACAAGACAGAGACTGTGGGAAGTTTTCTTACTCCGATCTTTCGTCACTGCAGGATTCTTTTGGAGGAGAGAGAGTGTGACACCACAAAGCTATTTATGGATTTGAGTCATCTGAAGAGTGCCACATGGATGAAGGATGACTATCTCTGGGTTTTTATGACTCACGCTTGCATAAGCGGTGTGTGCAGCTTCAGCTGCTGATCTGACTAGGATTGATACCTTGGCTGCGTTGAGTTTTTAGCCTCCTAGGAATGATCAACGCAGAGTGTCTACGATGGCTTATCCTCGCGGTGAGCCTACTTCGCGAGCTTCTTCTTCTTCAGCTCCTGCGCCTGCTGCTGCCATTGGCGATCTTGGTCCCTATCCTGATCCACCGATGAGCGTTCGTGACATGACCGAGGGCGATTGGAGAGAGCATACGAATGATAGGATGAAGGGTATTTGCGAATGGATGTGTGGCTGCACTTGCAGAAGCCCCCTTCAGTTCATCAGCCTGTTCCTGCTCCACGACGTCGACGATCTCCGACTCCTGCTACGTCCAGCGGTTCTGACCCTTATGCAGGCATTGACGATGAGTCCGAGTGATGTGAGATTTGAGTTCATGTTTCCTGACATTCGGTTCAGTATCTTTTCACTTTTCTCTTTCATTTCTTTTGAGTCTTGTTGGTACTTATGTTTTGGGATGATGTACTTGTTATATGACATTTTGTTGCTTTGATTTTTGCCTTGTTTGTGATGTCTGCAGCTACAGGTTTGAATTTTCATATTTCTCACGAGATAAGTTGCTGTTTGCTATAATGTTCGACTGAATTCGGAGTGCAACGATCAACACGGTCCTATGTGTCGATCGACTCACGGTTACTTTCGCACTGCAACGATCGACACGGTCTTGTGTGTCGATTGGCTCATATCGCAATCGCACTGCATTGATCACACGGTCATGTGCAACGATCGATGCAGTTGTAAGACAGGTAAAGCCGATAGAACCTAACACATCCCACTCCATATTTCTATCTTTTACCAATCCTAAGCTTGACACTACTGGGGACAATGTGTTTCAAGTGTGGGGGAAGTGGTACTGACATATTCTTTTTCTTTTCTTAGAGTCAGTTGTGTCTGTTTTATTGAGTCAAAACAGTTGAGTAAGAAACAATGGATTTTTGAGGAGATCATTACACTTGCAGGAACTTAAGTAACTATTGGAATGAGCTTGCAGATTAATCTATAACTGTTAGAAAACCCAACACGTACCAGCCTACTGAGGACACCCATATCACTTCAGGTATTCAGAGGATCCTTCACTGACTTCATCCCTAATTTTGACTTACTTTTTCTCACCTAAGGTCTTGGTATACTTTGAGTCGGATTCCTATGTTAGTTCTGACACAGCTTGTAAACCTATCCAAGTATGGTCCCCTTCTCCCCTTCCTTGAAAGTAAAAAAAAAAAGAGATAAATTGAGGATGAGCTAGTAGCTCCGAAGTGGTCGCGGGAGTGGTAGAGACCCCTATTACCTCATGTGCATCCATGGAATGTGTCCAAAGCACACCCCAATGCGGGAAGAGCACTGATAAAAAAATAAAATGATACCCAGTGGGAAAAAAATCAGTTGCTAAGGAAGGGAAAAGAGAAGAAAGGAACCATAAAAAGATAGTATGGTGGTCAAGAGCTAACAGAGTAAGAGTCCATGTGCCCTTTGATAGATACTCCTTAGGTGAGACTGCACTTAAGAGCTTATAGAAGTCAGTAGAGTGAATTTGAATGCTTTGAATGTGATTGTGGATTTTACTCAGGACAGTTTCTAAGTGTGGGAGAAGTATATGTTGGTCTTGATGTCTGGAGGTGCATTTTTCATGTGGCTTACTAAGGGGAATCTGAGTGTGGTACTTCTAAGATGAAATGAGTTTCTGAAGTTTTCAAACTTCTTCACCATATTTTGGTTTTCTGTTTTGCTTGAGGGAAAGCAAATGCTAAGTGTGGGGGAGTTGATATATCATGGTTTTTACATGTTTTAAGCCATGATATAAGTATGTTTTAGAGTTTTTGTAGTGTCTTTCGAGTCTTTTTCAGGGGTTTATTATGTACATGCACGTTTGGAGGATTTTGGGAGATATTGGAGTTTATTGGGAAAGTTTTGGAGCTAAAGCCGTAAGGAGCTGATTTCACTATCTCGGAGTGACCGTTGTGTCGATCGATTCTTTATTGGCGTCGATCGATGCAACTTCGTGCCAACACATTAATGAAGATTTTGAAGATTTGCACTTTTGCCCCAGATATTCATGTATTCACAAAAGAGACCCAAGTCGTGATTAGCACTTTATAATTAGGTTTTTGGTGTTTTTTTTTTGTTTACACATTCATACTTTTAGCTAGAGAGAGTTGAGAGCTTTGGGGCTGATCTTACCTTGTACTGCTATTGCTTTTGGAGAAGATTTCGAACCCTTTTTCTTTCTCTACTCTTTTATATATGCAATCTATTTCATTGATTTGTGTTTCATTGATTATGTCTGAGTAGATTCATAGTTAGGTTTAGGGATTCTCATTAAGGATTTCATGACTTGCTAGATCTAATAAATTAGTTTAGGATTCATAACTTGATTAATTCTTCAACCTGAATTGTGCTTAATACTAGTTTCTAATCTGATCACTTAGAATATAGACTTTAGGTTTATAAATTGACACGAAAGTATAATTTAGAATCTGAATTATTTAGGTTGAGCAATTTAATTATCTGCAAAGAAATTTGGTTTTATTGAATTGTGAACAAATCGAACTTGCATTTAAGGCTAGTTTATTCTGTTAGGAATTGCAAAGAAATTTGGGTTTCTGTGGTTTAGACTTAGAGAATTCTTGCAACGAAAGTTGGTTAATTCTATATCTGTGTTTGAATTCTAGAACCGTGTCTAATTTGATCATGGCTGATAATTGATCTACTTGTCTTGAATTCCTGAGAACTCCCTAGACTTAGCGCTTTTAGTATATTGATAAAACAAACCGATTTGCTTGCTGATTTAGTTTATGATTTTTAGTTTATTATTTCTGATTTGCATCACCTAGCTTAACTTGAAGTTCTATAATCTATCGTAAGATTTCTTGAGTCTATGTGGATTCAACCCCTACATATTACATTTGCCTGTGCATTTGCAGTGTAACTTAGGGAAATCAACTCTGAGCATATCATGCTACTGCCACAGAACATGACTCAGAATTCGACCCTTTCACAGCCTCTGGAACTGACCCACTCTTACCCCCAATAACAGGATGCACTGCTAGCTCAACACCTGAACCACCAATTTCATGCTCAGCAGATCCCCCGGAAGGACCAGCCCCTGAAGTTCGAACAGTAGACCCAGAAGCAGATCCAACATTTAAACCAACCAGAGATGAAGTACCTGCACCAAAATCAGAAGAGATAATAGCACCTGCACCAACATCAGAAAGAACGTCCTTAGCACTACCATCAGAGGCAGAACGCGGGGTAGCAGAGGGTCTTGGTTTTGTTTCTTGTGAACGTCCTTGTCATGACTTCCCCCTTCTACAATATTTGCCGACAGACGGAGCACGTTCCTTGACCCGGTACTCTAATCTAAACATGTGAACTGTTCAAACATGGCACACATCTTTCCGGTGACCGTATTTACCACAAGCTTCACATTTGGCTGGTAGCCACGGATAGGAGATAGCGATTTCGCACTCTCTTCCATTAGAGAATCCGGTTATCAGTTTAGTAGGGAGTTTCTTGGTTAGGTCGACGCGGACATAAAGCTTTTCCACTTCAAAATTCTCCTTACGTTCGGTTTCAGGCGTCATAGATATAGGATGGCCTATCGGGGTTGCTATACGACTGAGACTCTCCTTGTTGAAAAAAAGGTACGGGACGACTCGGAGCTCAACTAGAACAACTGTGGAGGTTAGAGGAGCGACTTCCAAGTTGAATTCCAGTAGCCAGGGCGCGACAAACATGGGGAATCCCGCAATGGTCCAGAAGGAGCGCGATAGAAGAGTCCCTCTTATCCTATCGTTCCTCACCCGCAGGAGATACCATGTCCGATGCAATGAACAAAGATTCTCGGGCCAGTCCTTGCCCAGATCGCATTCAGCACTCGAATGAACAAAGATTCTCGGGCCAGTCCTTGCAGCTCATGGGCGGAGAGTCTCCGTGGAATCGAGCGAAGATAAAATCCTTAAACTCTTCTTTGGCTGATTCTATGTTTTCCTTCGGTATTAACACGAATGGCACACCCGAGATGTGCTCCGATGGTAATTTCTCGCTGGAGTAGATAGAGTAGGCTGCGCCGGCGATGTGAATTACCTCCATTAACTGGAGAAGCAATGACCCTTTCTTCAAAGGTTGACGAGATGGGAGTCACCACAGTTTCCTCAACCAAAGGATGAGTATAGACTTCAGGAATAGCTGCATTTTGCTGTGATTCCAAAGAAATTTGATTTTCAGATCCAGAACTTCCGGACAGGGGAGAGATTGACTGAGCTATCTCCTGCACCGAAGGGTTACAGGAGGGTAAGATTGCGACTCCAGATAACGAAGACCTGGTAGTAGTGGAGGCAAACGAGAAACCGCGGACGGACCGAACCGAGCCATTTTTGCAGAGCCGGCAAGGTTGGGTCTCCGCTTTTTCTTGCGAATGATCAGAGACAAGCGCATCGTAACATGAAGAGGGGAAAGAGGGTGATTTTCTCGTCGGACCGGCATAAGGCCGACCGTCGGCGGTTAAGATTGAAGGAAAGCAGTCGCCCAGAAATCGCCAATCAAGAGATAGAATATAGCCGTTTTCCTGCTTCTGCTCTTTTTGTTCAAAAAAAAAGGTTTTCCTTGTTGATGATGGATGCTTCATAAATCCTCTTACTCTTTCTTGCTTGTTCGAAATGCTTGATTACTTTGAATCTCAACAAGGAATGAACCTAGAAGAGCATGCATGGGCGTTAAAGAGAAGCTTATGGATTGCTAAAAGAATCCATTTTGGAGATTAGAACTACTACAGGGTTAAGCCTATCCCAAATACTTTATTGATCAAAATGATTGATGTTGATATTCGAAATAGGCTAAGTACGATGAGAAGAAAAGGAGTGAAGAAATACGAAGATGGTCTTCGCTTTTGGTTTGACATAAGATAGAACATTTGAGATGTAAAAATTTATTTTAAAAGCATCAAACAGTATCGAAAACGTTTGTAAAAAGTTTATTTTTTTTTTCTTTTGAATATAATTTAACATCATATTCAAAAAAAAAAGTTATCTACTGATTAAACCTCAAGTTTCCTTCTAGGTGCTATTCTATCCCATGGTAAAATGTGTGCTGACTTATAGAAACCAACCATGGCTTATTGCTTTGTTTCCTGAGCTAAATATTGCTAACTCTATTCAGGTTTTCAGTTTCGTTAACCCAAACAATCCCAACTGCCAAGAATATTGTCGGTAAGAACCTGAAAGAGAGCCAGAGTCCAGTAAGGATGAAGTTCTACATGCACGTCCAAGTAACAAGAAGCTCTACATGTATGTCCTACGATAAATGTCCCTTCAAATGCACACACCTTTTTGTTTTTTTTCATCTACAGTACTGAACATCAATACAAAAGTTACTAAGATATAACAAGAAGTTCAATAGTTATGATCTTTTACAATGGGATCTGATTAGAAAGAGATAGAGAATCTAGGACTAATTAGAAAGACACAAGACTGAATCCAATACATGAACTACAAGAATCATCCAAAGTCTAAATCAATACATTTAAACGCAAACGCAGGGCTAAAATTCGAGTATGCGTTCTCATGAGCTAGAATCTGTTTGGAGGAGCTATGAAACCGTAAGCACGGCGACTACCGCCATTGCAGCCAAACCTCGGATCACAATCGAGGTGAATGGTGTCGTGAATCTTGTGGAATCCATTTTTGAATACACCAAAACCAAATACCAAACCGATGGCGATCACCACCAAAACCAGGCACGTGCATAACATGCAAATCCTTCCACAACACATCTTTCTTCAGTTTTAAATCTTCTTCTTCTTCTTCCTACGATCTGTGCGATTATATCCTCGATCTGTCTCTTTTGTTTTTTTATGTTTATAAGGTTTAGGGCTGTATATATAGAGGGTTTGTTAGTTTGTTGGTTGTGAGAGTGATGGGTAGAAACGTGGAGAGAGAGGCGTGGAAGAGAGGGAAATTTTAGTGAGGGGATTATCAAGCGAATGGTGCGTGGACATTTTGTCTATTTCTTGCTTTAAAGCTAACCAAAAAACACCCAACAACTTTGGTATATATAGATGAATGGTCTTTCTAGACCCTATTTTTTCTACAAACTTTATCATAATTTTTTTTTAATAAAAGTGTTAATATACTAATCAGTTCAAATCCTTTTTTGGGTTTCTCGCAGTACAAAAAAGTTTCTTCCTGCTAAAAAAGTTTCTTCCTGCTAAAAATCATCTTGGTTCTCGGTTGAAGTGTTAATATACTAGCAGTACAAAGTGTTAATATACTAGCAGTACAAAAAAGTTTCTTCCTGCTAAAAATCATCTTGGTTCTCGGTTGATGAGTAATATCTTTATCCGGTTTGGGAGAAAAAGAAGAAGATTAATTAATGCATAGACACAAGTGAAGAGAAAATATTGCATCTATAGTTTCTTTTGAAAAGAAATGTAATAAAATGATTTGAATTCAATGATTAAAGTTACTCTTGCCACTACAAGAAATCTGTTTCGTAGCCACGGATTAGCCGCAAAATTTTCGTAGCTACGTTTTTTAAACCACGGCTAGCTACGAATTCAATCGTGGCTATATCCATAGCTATGCCGTAGCTATCCGCAGCTATATAGCTAGGTATTTAAGCCGTACATGTTCGTGGAAACATATAGCTACGAATAGCTACGACATATTTTTGTGGCTATTCGTAGTCATATCTAACGAATATTTAAATATATATTGTATAGCTACGGATAGCTACGAATATATCCATAGCTAATGAAACCTTAAACCCTAAATAAATCCTAAAACTCTAACTAATAAAATTATAATTAGTATAACATATTTAAAACTAATATTCAACATTTATAAAAGAAAAATATTTTCAAAATCTATTATTTTTCAAATATTAACTTATAACCCTAAACACAACCCCTTAAACCCTATACACTAAACTATAATCATACTCCAAATCTAACTCTTTCATAAACTAAAAATCAAAATATAAAATTAATTATATATACAAAACTAATATTTAAAATCTATATACATAAAACCATAAACTCTAAACCCTAAACAAATCCTAAAACTTTATAGTAAAAACAAAACTCCAATAAAAAAATTCTAATTACTATAACATATCTAAAACTAAGATTCAACACTTATAAAAGAAAAATATTTTCAAAATATAAACAAAATCAATATTTTTTACAAACATTAACTTATACCCTAAACATGACCCTTTAAACTCTAAACCATAATCATATTCTAAATCCTACTCTTAATCTCAAATTATAAAATAAATATTTTACCATTAATTACATGTACATAAAATAATATTTAAAAGATTTACATATATACTTTAGAATATAATTACTTTAAAAAGTTTGTAATTGTGGTTTTTTAAATCTACTATTTTATAATAGTAATTATAAATTAAAAAAAACTTAAACAATAATCTCTTTAATTTATATATACATATACTCATAACTAAAATTTGACACTTCAAAAATTAAAAACAAATTAATGTAAACTAAGAATGAAAATCATATTTAGTCATTTTGTTATTTTAAACCATTTAAAATATCATATATACTTATTTTATTATTTTTAATTCAATTTTAATTTCTTATAAAGTTTTTATCTATTATAATTTTAAATTCAAAACTAAGAAGTTAGTTTTAACCAATTCTTTTATTTTTATGTAATTTTTCATTATTATGTATTAATTAAGCCAAGAAATATTCTGATTGGACAAGAGATTATCACACAGATCGCGATCTACACCGTTAGATTTATTTTTAATATTGAATCATGGCCGTTCAATCATCTTCCCTTACTTCTTTATTTCTGAAGCCCTAATATTTTTAATCCATTTTTCTTTAGCCACCGCCGAGTCCTTTAGTTAGATCTAAATCTACAAACTTGAATGATAGAAGCGCCACCGCCGAGTCCTTTAGTCAGGTAAGCCTTCTCCTTTCTTTGATTTTGATTCGCTATCTGCTGGTGAGTGTGTGATTTTTTGATTCGCTATTTGATTTTGATTCGCTATCATTTTCAGGTTATTGAAGATGAAGATGAAGCTTTGGGGAAGAAGATGACTCGTTTTAGGGTCGGGATAGTGAAAAGATGAAGCTTTCTCAGAAGGAGAACGGTGTGGAAGGAGAAGAAACGGAGCATACCAGAAGCGTTCTCCGCCGTTGAAGACGAACCGGATTTAGAAACAGACGAAGACAATCGGATCTCCGTCCACGCTCGCGTCGCCGTACGAAGACGATGGAAGCTCCACCGACGAATTAAGCTGCCTCCTCCACCACTCTCGACGTCGTATGAAGACCGGAGCCAACTCTCTTGTCACCTGCGGAGATAACGAAGAAGAAGGTCACGACAGAGATGAAGAACTGCGATTTCTTTTTTTTTTTTTTTGTTATTTTGTGTTTTTATATTTTATTATTAATTATTAATTTTTGTTGTAATTATTAATTGTTATAAAAAATTAAATAAATAATTTTCTTTTTATTTTTCTTCTTATTTTTTTTAAATGATATAAAATATTGCTACGACATAAATCACAGTTTTTCGCGGCTATAATAGCTATGGATTTTTGTTCTGGCAATTTGTAGCTAATAGCTACGAATATCGTCGTGGCTACGTGGTTGCAGATAGTCACGAAAAGGTTGTATCTACGAGCTCATAGGCGCAGATTTTGGTTGTGGCTAGTCGTGGCTACATCAGGTCTTGTATCAGGTCTTGTACCGACTTAGAAGTCCAACCGCAAAGGTTATATCAGGTCTTGTATCAAGTAGATACCTCAAACATCTTATGGCTCGTCTGTACTTGGTTGCATCAATCTCTGCTCCATGTTCGGATTTAGAGATCTTTAAACTTGACTCCATTGGCACATGAGTCAGGTTACAAGTATCCATCTTAGTATCATTGAGTATTCCTTGAGCGTATCCTTCTTCTTGTGTGTGAAAACACTTAGGGTAGCTGATTTCCATGGGTGTTTTGTAGAGCTGGAGATCTTTTGATTTGAACAAGTAACCTTCCATGTTGATCTCTTAGGGTCAATGATTCTCCTTTCATATGCACCTCACATCCATTCTCGGTTGCTTGTCCAAGACTCAAGATATTGTTCTTTAGGTCGGGTATGTAATAGATTTCTTTGAGTGTTTTGTGGTCTCCTGTCTTACACACAAAGACAATGGTTCCCTTCCCAACAATATCAACAAAAGATCCATCACCGAACTTCACTTTTCCTTTAACACTTTCATCTAAGCTTGAGAAGAAATCTTTGTTTCATGTCATATGATTGCTTGCACCATTGTCTAGATACCAAACGCTTTCATTGCCATTGTTAATATCAGACTTCTGCGGAAACACCTTTTCTTCTTTCAACAATACAACTTCATGAACATAGAGAGCATCAACTTCTTGTTTCTCATTCATGTTCGTTTCTTGTTGTACTGGTCGTGTAGGACACTTAGATGCAAAGTGACCTTGTTTATCACACCTCCAGCATATCACCTTTTATTGATCTTTCTTTGGTTTGTGATTGTTTCCAGCGGCTTCTCCTCCTTGGTTTTGGTCATTGATTCTTCCTCTGCCTCTACCACCGCTTGTAACACCCCCGACGCAGACTACAGACAATAGCCGAGCCGAAGATGCCACAAGATGTCAAATATCGAAAATGGTCCAGTCGTGCCCATAGTCTAGCCGGTCCATCGTCGATATCCGACCCTCTCGACTAAGGCCTAAGGTCTGCCAACCCGTACCCGAGTTATGAGTTGTGTTAGTTCGGACTAAACTAATACCATTTAGAACCATGAAGTTTAAACAAAACAACTTTTATTAATATTATGTAGAGTCTATTACAAAATGTCACTTAAAAGCCTTACATTTCGTGCGCACGAGTTAAAACCCTACATAATAAAATCCCCATGATCGTCTCACACTCACAACCCGGAGCTACACCAGCGGCCTAACGTCTGAACTTCCCTCTAGCCCGTCAATGGTTTCCTGCGAGACAAAATTTGTTTAATGAGAAACCATATGGGTTACCCAGTGAGTCCAGAACCCGCTAACAAGTATTAGAATCCCAACCCGTCCCATAGCCGAAGCACAATGCAATAAACATCACGCAAGCATTAAAATGAAATAATAATATCAAATAAATGCGCAATGCAAAAGCATATAAAAACAACCCGAAAACATGACTCCAATCATGAATGCAAAACCCGTCTAGACCTTTCTAGACATCCACATGCAGAAGCCTCAAATGCACCGGCACCACCACCCAATTCTCTCTCTCGTGGCTCATCCCGCACAATCACCGCAAAGGTTCATGTCCGGCATCACACCCGAATCCACGGGTAACCCGAATCCACGGGTAATCGTGTCGTCACACGACGCTCGGCCAAGGGAGCGGCCCAAGTACCGTCCGAGCCTTCTCCAAATCAAAGGAGGACCTCCGAATCCACGGAGTTGGGTGGTACCGAGAGCATTTTCCTAGAGTATCTATGCATACTCTAGGATGCACGTCCTAGAACAATATTACGCATGTTTTAGAACCAAAAACATGTCTAACCTGCATGAATCACTCAACATGCAGTTAGCAACACAAATCACACGGTGTAGGGTCTTGCAAAGGATCCGAAGATCACGGCAGCCACTACAACCGTCTCAACAAAACGGAAGGGAGACTCGCATGGATCAACAATGTCACGGAGCTACCACATCCTCACCCATACGGGAAAACACGTTTTCCACAATCATTTCCGAGCGGACCTCCATCCACACTCGTACTTATCACACATCCATTTTCGGGTCCAACTGATCCCGTACTTATCACATTCCATTTCCGAGTCGGTTCCCTAACCGATCCCGTACTTATCACATTCCATTTCCGGGTCTACCTGATCACGTAGTTATCACAACATGCATTTCCGAGTGGATCCCATATCCAACCTCGTACTTATCTCACGCATCAATCAATCAATCATGGACACAGTTGACGTAAACCTTGGCCCATGCATTATTATAATATCGGATTAAGATGGCACCTCCGTGCTTATCTTAACTGATCCTGCATCACAAACGTTAGCATGGCACCCAACCGAGTTCACGACCAACTGGTCCTCATGCAACAATCAATGCACTTAAGGATAAATACTCGCAGTACTTCAATCCTTAAGGCGATACCTGTACAAATCCCGTTAGTCCTAGCTATCGGGACTCACCTCTCCGGGTCCAACGACCCTAGACCTTGGTCCGTCCTAACTCCGGGACTTCTCTTGGATCTAGACACGAAGATCCTAGTCAAAGACGGATTAAGGTATGGTTTTGAATAGCGGTTACTAAAATCTAACGCTTATCGACCACCTTCCGTAAACCGTACCCGACCGCCCGTCGGAACCGGTAATGGAACATCGGAATGCCCTCGGGACACTCCCGTTCGTTCCTTCTCTCTCTCGGGTTTCTCTCACTTTCTCTCTCTACCCTGGACGTTCTCTCTCTCTAGAACGGTTTTTTGGTCAGAGAAAGTGTCTACGGCCGACCGGCAGAGTTCCCCCGATGGTTCGCCGAAAACCGCTTTCGGCTCGCCGGGAACTTCCTCCGGTTCGCCCAACCTTTTTCTCTCTTTACTCTCTCTCTCTAGAAATTTTTGCTCTGAGTTTCTGAATGAGAAAAATGGCTGGGGATGGCTGGGTATTTATAGGGAAAACTAAGGGCGAGGTGGCAAAACTGCACGGCGGCCTCCGGTTGGTCCGTTCCGGCGGCGGCCATGCGCGGCGACATCTGGCCGGACACTCAGCCAACACTCAGCTCCCATGGCCATGCACGGCGACATCTGGAGGACACTCAGCCAGGCCCAGGCGCAGCCAGCCTGCTCCTCCATGCGCGACGACACCTCGAGCTTCCACAAAACACCTAGTGCTTTCCCTCTTTTACACCTCGTGCTTCTGCGCACACCTCGTGCTTCTGCGCACACCTCGTGCTTGCGCTTCACACCTCGTGCTTCCTGACAGCTCGTGCTTCCGGAAGTAAAAACTCATCCGTGACATGTCGTGCCTCGGTCCGTCACGCTTTCGCCCCGTCGTGCTTCTAACCCGACGTACCCGATTTAATCGCAAATGCAATATCTCTTAAACCGTTCGCTCTTTTGGAATTCCGCTTCGACCCAAGTTCTTGTTTTGAACTCCTCTATCACCACAGTATAACGTCCAACCATTTTGGAACTTTCGGATTTTCGGCCGTTTCTCGGCCGTCCCTCTTGTCCTTCGATGTTCGCATAATCCGCTTGTCCCATTTGAATTATGACTTGACCAAAAGTATTAGAATGTCCTCTTTAGCTAACGACGTCAATTTGACGTCGATCGCACAACTTTGAATTTCCGTTGATCTTTGCCTGGTCCATCCCGATTGGTCGTTTTCCTTGTACGGACGTTTTACTCCCTTGGGAGGGTTATTACATTCTCCCCCACGTAATAGAATTCGTCCTCGAATTTTAGCGCTTGAAGAAACCACTACGCTTCTGCTGCACTAATACATCCATCTTCTCGAACTCCATTCCTTTGGCCTCATGCGTTGGCCACCACAAAATTTTGTTTGGTATCCATCGTAAATCGAGGCTGCAGCTTCAACAATGACGTTGTTACTGCACCTTGATTCCCTATTCTTCTCATATCAATCTTATCTTCGTTCTCATCTTCTCCTTTGTCGGCCCTTCTTCCGACTTACATCCTTCTCGTTTTTCCTCTCCATTTACTGCCTTAGCTCTCTCCCGTCTCGGTTCCTCACACCACCGCTTCTCCGCTTTACTTGTCTCAATTTGTTTTGTTCCGTAGAGATCTCCTGTACTCGTCTGGGTTCTCATGTGCTCGGGCCTCCAACTCTTTTTCACAGAATCACTCCTTCTCTTTTCTTACTTTTTCTTGTCTCCTTTATCTTTGTACTCATCCTCTTCTATTCAGTCTCCATCATATTCCACCAATTACTCTTATGCAAGCTTTGTCATACCATCGTCTCAAACATTCTTTATCCATTCTTCTTGTCGCTCGGGATTCACATCACCCCAATGTGAACCTTCACGCCTTGGTTCTTTCCCATAACTAGTGATTCTCCTAATCACTTCTTCGTCTTAACCATTTTCCTAGGCGATCCGCCTCGCTCTCTCAACCTTCTCTTCATTCTCGGGTTCGCTCTTATCCTTCCTTTAGCGCAATTCTTTTGTCGTGAACCTTCTCGGTCTGCTGATTATCCTTACGGTTGTGGTCGATCCTTCATTGTCTTCATGGCTGTACATTCCTTTCCATCTCAAACTCCTTCGGTGTATCTCCTCTTCCCATTACTTAGAACGTTTCAGCTTCATGTAGAAACTTGTGCCATTCTAACATCAGTTTGAATCCTAATCAGTTCCCGAAGCCTAGGATCTGGGTTTAAGTAATTGAATCCTTACCAATGGATCTCGTGTTTACCTGAAGATTTGCAGCGTAATGATGAACAGGTAAGTGAGATCTACAACGCCTCAATTGCTGCGCCTCTACCGTAGTCCACACGCACACAAGCTGGAATCCGCTGGGATGCTAGTGCCGGGAATCGGATCTCCTGGGAATCCTTGTGCTTTGAGAGGTGGCTGCATTTTTTCTGTCAAGAAAAGGTCTCAACAACGGCTAGGGTTCCAGGTCGAGCATATAAGCCTATATATAGACCTGGAATGACAAAACCGTTCATTGGATCAAAACCCAAAAGGTTTAAGTCATAAACCGAAACATCAGTTTCGTAACCAGCCTTGTGTCGATCGACACACCCAATGGTGTCGATCGACACACCTCTTAAAACTCGAATTCAATGTGTATCCAATACACACTGACCAGACCATTTGCCAATGAGCAATCCCATACAAAGTGTATCCAGCTTGCTTAGGTGTGTGACCCTGTAGGTTCACATAATTCTAGCAATGAGTTACAACTCATTTGTCATAAGCAGCTTCTAGCAAAACATTATGACCACCTAGTATCACATGAATTGTCCGATCTCGTCGATACAACTATCATCAGAGTAAGTACAATATGATTTCAGGACATAATCCCAACAATCTCCCACTTGTACTGGAATCATCTATTCCCATAATCCCTTTGTCGCTATATCTCGATATGGCATAAGGCAAGAGACTGTGTCATCCTTATTATAGCCAACATCATGTTCATCGAACTCCTGATCTATACTGATAAAAGAACAAACGACTGACAATCACCTCGTTTGAGCACGGCCATGCATTTTTCTCAGTATCAAATCTTCGATGGGCCCTGAGATATTCATCTCCTGTTATATAGGAGGGACAAATCCCTTCTTGTTCCATCCATGTTTCTACACACACTTCATGATACGCCTAAGCAATGCCGTTATAGCCGCCAGTTACGGAACGACGTTTGACAAGGTCAAAACGCACCAATTCACTTGCTAGAAAGCATGATGAACTCAGGTCTAAGGACTATACTCTATAGTTGTAATGAGAACCTCTCATGACACTGATATAACTATCCTGTAGAGTTCTCATTAGCGGGTCATGTCCGATCATATGTTCACCAACATATATCTATGTGATTGACGTTGATACTCATATCAATGACTCCATGAAATTTAGTCATACGTCACCTCACATACCAGTCTTAACGATTGTTAGTGTCCCACTTCAACAACCTACGACCAGGGACAAACATAATTTTATGTCATCTCTCACTTATAGGGTTTCATGATCAAGTCCTCAACTTGATGACCTATAAAATGAACATAAATACTTAGGGACCATTATTTAATTATCCAATAATCAAATAATGCTGATGTCAGTTTTTCATAAACATAACCATAGCATGTCTATGTGAACATCATAACTAACAAAACTCCCACTAGAATCAAGACCACGTCTTCAGATATCTAGTACCTACATCAACAGTTTAAAACTCGTGCTTAGGTTGTGAGAGAGGCTGCGGTGTTCTTGCTTGGAACCATTCCAACAAACCACACCGCTATTCTTTAATAAGCCTTATTCTACGGTCCCTCGCTTGGAGCCCTTCCAACAGATAGCACCGCTACATAGACAAAGAGACATAACCAGGTGGGAACCGGGAATTATCTTTGTCCGTCTACCTACTCATAACAGATTCGTTATTTTCTCAGTTGAACAAGAACATATCCTCAGTGTTTCTCAAACACTTGGGGATATTCCTTACAACTGTCCAGCGACTTTTACCGGAACATATTGGTATCTTCTCGTCACGCTTTATGTGTAAGCTGCATCTAGAAGAGCACAAAGTGTGGGATTCATGATGGATTCTATTGCAGAAGCATAAGGAATCACACTCATAGATACTAGCTCAGTCAGTGTCCAAGACACTTCTTCTTGCTAAGATTATTGCCACAAGACCTTTGGTGTGAAGCCATTCTTGGAATCATGCATATCGGAACTGTCTAATACCTTATCAACATAAGGATTCTGACACGATCCAATTAGCCTACCCAATCTATTTCAATAGATCCTTATTCCAAGAACTCACGCGGCTTCTCCCGTGTCTATCGGTTAAAATGACTTCCGACCTAAGTCACATAAGACTTAAGTGACGGAACGTCGTTCATGAGAATTGGTATGTTACATACATAAAATGTGAGAAATGCAACTACGCTCCCACTAGTCTACTTGTAAACGCACGGTTCCTATTCGTTCCTGATCAAGTCAAAACTTTTGACCGTTTTAACGGAACATAGATTCCAACTCCAAGATGTTTGCTTCAATCCAGAAATGGATCGGTGAAGCTAACATGCATACCTAGCAAATTTTCGGAGTTGGGGCTCACCAACGCTCCTTGAATTTCGCATGTTCGTCACTTTTCAATGAACAACAGATCACGGCAATTGGTTACGAGAAATCACTCTCGGATTAGTGACGGATCCATTCGGATCTGTGAACTTCAGGCTCCACAGGTGTAGGTCCTACAGCAGTTTGTAGATCCAACCACTGCTCTCCCTCAAAAAGGTTGAGCAGCCTCCTGTGTTTCTCGAATTTCTTCGAGCTGTACTTCTACTCACACTGTTCTTCTTGGAAAGAAACTTTCTATCTAAAAAACAGAGTTCCGAACAACAAAACTTTGTTTTCGGATTGGTTGCAAAAGTAATAAGCCTCGGTTTCCCTAGGACAACCAGCGAAGTAGCACTTATCAGATATGGGTTCAAGCTTATTTGTTGACAACTGCCTTATACAAACCTTGCATTCCCAATTAATCAGGAAGACATACTTGGAAAACTTCCAGTCCACATCCAATGTGGTGTCTTTCAACTGATTCTGATATAAAACTATTTGGCGTAAACATATACATTTTAGAGCGTGTTCCTCAAAGGATAATGGAAGATTCATGTGACTCATCATTATTCGGAGCCTATCAAATAAGGTCAGATTCATTCTCACAGAAACACCATTCAGGTTTTTCAGGAGAAATGAGCTGTGAGAAGACTTCTCACTCAGTTAGATGATCACCCGATTCTTGACTCAAGTATTCTCCTCCGCGATCTAATCGAGGATTTTTAATACTTCTGTCATATCGGTTCTACACTTCATTTTGGAACTCCTTTGACCATTTCAAAGGATTCTGACTCGTGTCTCATCAAATAAACACATCCATACTAATTGAAGCCATCAATAAGGTGATGAAGTACTGAAGATTTCCTCTGGCACTAATGCTCATCGGGCCACAAACATCAGTACGTGCAAGGCCCAATAAGCCTCTGGCCCTTTTCTTTAGCTCTGCTAAAAAAGCCTTAGTCATTTGGCCCAGCAAGCAGAATTCATATCTCATATGATTTATAATCAAATAAGCCTAAAAGCCCAAAACTATGGAACTTCTGAATCCGCTTCACTCTATGTGGTTGAAACGACTATGCTTAGGAAAATCGATTTCGAGTCTTCAGACTTAAACCGTTTGGCATTTATGTTATATATACAAGCGTACATTGGTTTAAGATATAAAACCCATTATCAAAAGGGGTGCTACCATATAATATTTCATTAAGATCAAAAGAGCAAAACTTGTCTTTTATCAGAATGAAAAACATCCAATTTCTTACAAGAAAATGAAAGACATCTCTGCATAAAGCAGGTACATAGTAGCAATTACTTAATTCAAAAACCAAGCTTGAAAGGCTCCTACAAGTGGAGAATCTCTACGGCTCATGTAGCAACCATTGCTCCATACCAGACACGCAGTTCCACTTGTCCTTTCTTCAACATTCTACTGTTGTTTAGGCCCTGCATATTTCAAAAATATCAGTACCACAACTAGTATCCAATACATACGTAGAACTTGAAGTAATAACACAATACATGAAGAAGAAGTACCATACAGCTCCTTCATCTCTTGTGAATCTTCCAAGAATTTAATGCAATCTCTCTTCCAATGCTCAAACTCATCACAGTAGCAACACTTACCAACATCAGATGGGCCGGACTTGGGCTTATAAGATGACACAGGCTTATCCTGATTCCAAATCTGGACGGCCCTGCCTCTACCCTTGTCAACACAAGATTTCTCAAACCTTTTACCCTTTATGATGTTTTGCTCAGCTGTCTTGAGCATGCCATGCAGCTCAGTCAACGTCTTCGTCAAGTCATTCTTAATATAGCTTTTCCTAAACTTATCATAACTTGACGGCAGTGACTGCAGAATGATCTCAGTAGCCAACTCTAGGCTAACAGGACAATCCAGTTTCCCCAGGTTATCAATGTAACCCATCATTTTAATGACATGACGACTCACTGGAGCATCCTCTGGTAGCTTGCACCCAATGAGAGACTTAACCATCTGGTATCTCTCAACTCGTGCTTGATCCTGAAACTTCAGTTTCAGGCTGGTGATCATCTCTATTGGCGACTCCATGTTCTCGTATTGACTCTTTAAGTCCGAGTTGATGGTAGCCAACATCAGACCACACACATCTACCACATCAATATAATGCTTATTCCAAGCATCATATACTGCATGTGAGGCATTGGTCCCAAGCCTTTCGGGGAGAGTTTTCTCAAGGACATAGTCCTTACTCTCTTGCTTGAGAATAAATCTCAAATTACGATACCAATCCAGGAAATTTGATCTATTTAACTTGTCCTTCTCAAGGACAGATCGCAACGAGAAAGTAGTTTTAGACATAGGCTGGAATTTAAGAAAAGAAAATTTCAGTTATGAAGTTCAGGAAATGAGAAATCTTATCTAATAAGAAAACTCGCATTATATTCAAACAATGTTTCCTCGATGAATATAATGATCCAAGATCCATGCTTCACCAAAATCTGAGTGGACGACTCGCCATCACCCAAACTTTAGTTATCTATGTAAGAAAATCATTGCTAATTGTACCCAGTACAACTCTTGGTCGCAGATAAGACAATCCATGTCTCATCCATTCTGATGTCTCTGTGCCCAGAACTTCTGATAGCCCAGTCAAGTTAAACCAATTTCTTGTGTCTTGTGATCATTGACAGTCGCACTGCAAGTCTATCAATGATCACCTACCTTACTCATGTAATTGTGGATACCAAGGACTCCAAGACTATCCAACAACGAAATGAGTCTTGACAGTAGACAAGATCGGGCAAGACATCAAGGTCACATGATATTTAGTTGAGGAAACGGAACTTTAAAAGGTTAGTAAATTAATCTCTTGGGTCATGTAATTGTTGATGTCAAGCACTGCAAGACCATCAACACAACTACCTGCCAAGACACCAAGCTCTTGGCAAGACTATCACAACAACGATATGAGTCTTGACAGTTGACCATATTGAAAACTAAGCTTTGATCTGATACACATCCAATGTGTATCCAATGTGTTCAGAACATATTTAACTTCTAATTTTTATTGAGTTTTAATTGTTCTAATAAGTGGGTTAGATCGAGTTTGGTTTTTTTTGCAAATTCAAGGTTCAATAACCAGAATTGTCAGCACTGTGTCGATCGACACAAACCATGATTATTTGTCGATCAGCACTGGTTCAATAACCAGGTTCTTTGTTTTCGATAAGAAACAAAATCCGAGATTATTTTCATTAAAACGAAAACTAGCATGCATTAACCTCTTCAAATAAATCATTATTCGAATTACATGCTTCAGATTCAATGATTAAAACCCTAAGGCTCTGATACCACTGTAGAAACTTGTGCTATTCTAACATCAGTTTGAATCCTAATCAGTTCCTGAAGCCTAGGATCTGGGTTTAAGTAATTGAATCCTTACCAATGGATCTCGTGTTTACCTGGAGATTTGCAGCGGAATGATGAACAGGTAAGTGAGATCTACAGCGCCTCAATTGCTGCGCCTCTACCGTAGTCCACACGCACACAAGCTGGAATCCGCCGGGATGCTAGTGCCGGGAATCGGATCTCCTAGGAATCCTTGTGCTTTGAGAGGTGGCTGCATTTTTTCTGTCAAGAAAAGGTCTCAACAACGGCTAGGGTTCCAGGTCGAGCATATAAGCCTATATATAGACCTGGAATGACAAAACCGTTCATTGGATCAAAACCCAAAAGGTTTAAGTAATAAACCGAAACATCAGTTTCGTAACCAGCCTTGTGTTGATCGACACACCCAATGGTGTCGATCGACACACCTCTTAAAACTCGAATTCAATGTGTATCCAATACACACTGACCAGACCATTTGCCAATGATCAATCCCATACAAAGTGTATCCAGCTTGCTTAGGTGTGTGACCCTGTAGGTTCACATAATACTAGCAATGAGTTACAACTCATTTGTCATAAGCGGCTTCTAGCAAAACATTATGACCACCTAGTATCACAAGAATTGTCCGATCTCGTCGATACAACTATCATCAGAGTAAGTACAATATGATTTCAGGACATAATCCCAACACTTCACCTCTTCCTGATAAACATCCTCCTTAATCGTCCTGGCGCAACTCTCCTCTTCTTAACGCGCATTATCATTACTCTTCTCGGCACAACTCCCCTTAGTCTTGACTCCTTCAATCTGCGGATCCTCCTTGACCATTCAACGATCTTGGAACTAAAAGTTCTGATCCATTCCGCTCCTGCTTCGATTCTTCTTTGGTTACACCACCTTCGACTCCATCATTTGTATCTCGGTCTTGCCACTTGAGATACAAACTAAAGGAACTCCTTTACTTTGCTCTCGTTGTTGGTTTGCGGCTCATTTCCAATGAACGTAACCTCCATGCTTCGTCCTTATGCCAACATCTTGTCTCCGTAACTCCTTCCTTCTGATTCCCGCAACCTTCCTCTCTTTACCTTGCACCGTTCTCCTTGGTAGTCCTATATAGGATACTACCTTATCTCCTTCTTACATCTCCATGTAATGCCTTCCATAGCCCTTGTTGTCTCCTTGGACGTGGCTTCAATTGTTGCCTTGTCTGTTTCTCCCATTAAGTCCACCTGTCTTGAGTGTATTCCTTCTCTGGCTTGATGAGCCTTCGTACTTGGTAAAGACCCTACCGTAGTCTTTCTCCCATTGCTCGTAACCATGAGCTCAACACGACTTCTTCTCCATTGGCGCCCTTTCACGTTTTAACCATCTCCATCCCGGTTTATTCTTATCTTTTCGCTTTGTGGGATAACACCATCTCGTCATCACCTTACTACTCATTCATCTTGATCTTCTCAATCTCTCCAAGTCGTTCTCCAGGTTGGAACCCGACTTCACGGTTTGTCACTATCATTCTTCCTTGCTATCCTGAAATGGGATGCCATTCGCTTCTTCCGTCACACCTTCCCGTCTTCAGGGAAGTAGCTTAGATAGGTTCCTTGTCAAGACCTCTTGACTTGAACCAAGCTCTTCCTTCATTCTGATCCGGGTAAAGACTTCTCCTAAGTCTTTCTTCATCGCTCATTTTCTTGAGTTAAGACCAACTCGGCCCGAACTCCTCTCGCTCTATGCGCCATTACCTACTAAAACCTCCATCATTACCCCTTGGTACCCACTAGTTCAGCTTCTTGCATGAACTCTTCTCCGTTGACTTCTATGCTCATCTCGACCATCGTCATTGCCATTACCTTCTGCTTTCCTTTCTTTGTGAGAGTACATCACCATTCCTTCCTCACCACTTGTTTGTCCAGATTCTCAATCTCTTCTATCCGCTTCACTTTCCCATAAGACTTGAGTCGTCACTTTTCCCCAAAAGTGACTATGCACAACTTGGTCCGCGACCCTAATCTTCTCAACAATCCGCTTGCTCTTGCTCAGTCCCTCACTCTTTCCTTTCCAACCGATCCTCCTGATCCTTGGCTTCCACAAAACTCCTGCGGGACTGACTCCCTGATCCGTCGTTTTCTCAAAACCATCTCCGACTGATCTCCCAACATCTGATCTGCCGCTATCACAAAATCGATCCTGGACGATCCCCCAGATCTTCCAGATCTCTTCACTGTAGTATCCCCCAACCGGCCTAAGGAAGATGGGATGGGCCATGGAACCAGCTAGAAGGAGCTCAATCAAGTGTTGAAGTAAAGGAGCCAGCTCAGCTGAGCTGAACAGTCCAGCTGGTCAGCTAGGTCAGCTGGCCATCAGCTCAACTCAGCTGGCCGGAGTGTTAAGCTCTTGGGTTAGCTGGTCAGCTAGTGACACTAGCTGACCAGGGGCGGTTACCAGCGAATGGTCACCATGAGTGGTTGTGTCCATTCGCTCAAGCCACTCATGCCCATTCGGCCAAGGAAGTTGGCGATCACAAGAGCCTATAAATAGGCCATGCCTTGGCCATTTATTCGCACACCCACAAGGGAAACAAAGACCAGAAATTCTCCAAAGGCACAAGGCCATAAATCGATAGTTTTAGAGAGAGAGAGAGGCCGGAATCTCCAAGAGAAGGCCGGCGGTTTAAGGAGTGATATCGGTGGTGGTTTAAGCGCAAGAAGGGAGTGCAAGATGGCTGGAGAGGCATCAACTACCCACGGAAAGACCACGACCACATCTAAGGTTAGAGTCTGGTTCATCTTCTCTCGGCCTTGGCCAAAACCCTAGCGGTCACGGCCGGTTGTCTATGACCGGAAAACTCTCTTCTTCTCTTGTTCTAAATAGGCGCTAATACTTGTTACACGACCGTCCATAAGGCCTTGGTCGTGGACGGTTGGCTTGTTGGTTAGTCACGATCCAAGTGCTAGAATGGCCCGAGAGATCGGTACTGTTTCGAACGGTTTAACAGCTCGTCAAGAAGACGGTAAGCCGAGAACCGAGAAGCCAAAGTTCGGTCGGCCTAGGCATGAAAACGGACCGAGGAAAATGGTCGTTGGATCGCGAGACTTAACCGCTCGTCGATACGCCAGTACATAATGCGGACGATCGCGGATGGTCTACGGACTACCGCAAGCGATCGTTGGCCGCGGTCGCACGTACGGACCGAAGGAACGATCGTAACCGTCCGCAGTAATGATCGCGTCCGTTCGTACGAAGAGTCGCATCCGTTCGCGGATACACGACTGGACCGCAGACCGTCCGCGTGATGATCTCGGATCGACCCGCGTTGACGTAGCGCATGGTCGCACGATCATTCGTCAAGCCGGAAAGTACGCTCGTACTGATCAGACCACCCGACCGTAAGGTCTAGCGTGCGATAGATCGGTACGCCCGTCCCGGTAGGCGATACGACCGTGAGGTTATCCGCGCGCAGACGTTCGGATGACTGTGATCAAAGCGCGACGATCGTAAGTCCACGCATCCGACCATGGACCGTAGGGCGGGAATGCGCGGTCACACGCTCACGTCCGTGAGCCGAGTTGTGCATGCGGTTCCGAAAGTGTGTAACGGGAATTATGCGGCTTTGATTGGAACTTAGAATAACAATAGGAAATGCTTGTATAAAATAGTTCATGGGATCCTATAGAAATATCGAATTGCTAGGTTGCATAAAAACGAATATGAATTGATTATGGAAATCTCATGAACTTGTTTTGGCTTTCAGGTGATCATGATGATGATCAGACTTAGGCGCAGACAAGATTTGGGGCGAGTGGTGATTAGTTTGGTAGACATTGTTTAGGACCGAATACTTTAGCATAATGCAAACGAATTACATTTGTATTTGGTACCTTTGCTTATTTAATAAAATGTCTATTTTGCCTTATATGAAATGCCTTAGTCTAATATGAATCGAAATGAATGAATGAATGAGATAGAAAACCGTTTAAGTATAAGAATAATGGGCTTGGGGTTCACAAACGAACCTCAAGTTGAAATGGTAAAGTAGTGGCAAACCTTACCGGCCCTATAGCCGAGATAGGCCTTGTCAAGTTGGTATCAGAGCGGAGTTATTTCCTAGGCTTGGGTTAAGGGTTACACCACTCGTCCGGGGTCCGAATTGTCCGCATAGAAATGTTAGACTTGTTTAGGACTTGAAGATTTGATTGGATATATGTATTGTCTTGTTGAATTTTCAGGTTGGAAAAAGCAAGTCCAAGAGGACAAAAGACAAGGACAAGGAAGCGTCTGCGACCGGCCATGGCCCGAGAGTCCAGACCACCATTGTCACGCCAGGGTTAACCGGTCATGAGGTTAACCCAACGGCCACTGGCCCCATTGCTTCACAGATTCCCGATGGGACTAGGGTTGAAGAACCGAACGTCCAAGCCGGGAACGATGAGCAGTTGGGTGAGTCTTCATCTCATGCGGCTCGAGATGAGACCGGCCATGAGATGGATGATGCCACAGGTGGTGGTGGCGGTGAGCCTTTGACAGCAGTCCCGAACATCGGTCAGATGTGGACTATGTTAAAGGAAGTGATGGGCAAGCTCACGGTACTGAACCAGAACCTTTCTGGTCAGAAACCGACTGAGGGTGAGCCGCGGATCACGGTCCCTGAGACTACTGATCCGAGTGATGATGATCCGGACGCAGTAGTGGTAGAGTCACCGACCCCTAAAAAGGTCCGTAAGGTGGACTACCTTAACGTACTTGGTCACATCACCAAGTTGGGCATAAAACACTTCAAGGGAAGTGCTGACCCACTTGAGGCTGATGAATGGAAGTCAAGGCTTGTCCGGAACTTCCGTTCCACCCGTTGCCTTGAAGATTACCGCAAGGACATAGCAATCCACTTCCTGGAAGGGGACGCTCACGACTGGTGGCTGTCTGTTGACAGGCACACCAAGGGCCTCATCAACTCCTTTGCGGAGTTTGAGGTAGATTTCAACCGGAAGTACTTCCCGGCGGAGGCCTGGGATCGTATGGAAGGTCGATACTTGAGCTTGGTCCAGGGCCGCAGGTCGGTCCGTGAGTATGAGGCCGAGTTCGACCGTCTCAGACGTTACGTGGGACGGGATGTTTAGGACGAGCCGGCTCAGGTGCGTCGCTTCCTTCGCGGCCTGCGAGTGGAGTTACGTACCCATTGCTCGGTTTGTACCTACAACAATGTTTCCGAGCTAGTCGAGAGGGCAGCTACGGTGGAAGCCAACTTAGCTGAGGAGAACCGCGTTGGCTCAAAAGACAAAGTGTCCAGCCAACTCGGGAAAGACCTAAAGAGGAAGAGAGATCAGACGGCTGATGCTCCCTCCTCTGACCGCGCCAGATGTGCCACATGTGGCAAACAACACTTAGGGAAGTGTTGGAAAGCCAATGTTGCATGCGCGAAGTGTGGCGGCAAAGACCACGAGTCAACAAGCTGTCCACAGAACAAGGGGCGTCAAGAGGTGACCGAGAGATCAGTGACGTGCTACCACTGTGGCCAAGCTGGACACTACATCCGTGAGTGTCCTAAGCGCCAAGATGGTAAGCCAAAGGCGCCAGAAGTGAACAGGGGACAGGGAGACCGCGCTGCTACGGCCAAGGGTCAAACTGTGAAACCTCGGGTTTACGAACTGGTGAAGGACTCAGGCGAGGCCGGCTCCTACGATGCGATCACTGGTACATTACTGGAACCCTGACTTTACTTCAATTATAAATGCATTGCATACATATTGGGGGGAAAAGCGGGATGCGCTTATACATTTGGGAAATGTGTAGGGACCGTTTTGATAGGCGGTGTAGAGACATTGACCTTGTTTGATTCCGGGGCTACGCATAGCTTTGTAAGTCCCGGAATGATTGGAAAGGGCTTGTTCCAAAGTGAAAAAGTGGCCGGCCAAGGCATTGTTAATGCCGCCGGTGGGCAAGTAATGCCTATGCTTAGTTTAGTTCGTGATGTGCCCGTTTCCATTGGAGGCGTGAGCATGCCGGCTGACCTAGTGGTGGTCCAACTCAAACATCACGAAGTGATATTGGGTATGGACTGGCTCTGCCAAAACCGAGCCACCATTGAATGTCACCGAGGAAGGGTGAAATTCGAGAATCCTGAGGGCAAGGTAGTGTTCCAAGGAATACGGCCAACCTCGGGAAGCTAGGTCGTCTCTGCTATCCAAGCGGAGAAGATGTTGGCTAAGGGATGTGAAGCATACCTAGCCACTATCACGATCAAGGAAGTCGGGCCAGAGGCTAAGGTTAGGGAAATCCCAGTGGTTAAGGACTTTGAGGACGTTTTTAGACCATTAGAAGGCTTACCGCCTGACCGGTCTGATCCGTTCATCATTGAACTTGAACTCGGAACAAAACCCCTATCCAAAGCGCCATATAGAATGGCCCCAGCCGAGATGGCTGAGTTGAAGAAGCAGTTAGAAGAACTGCTGGACAAAGGCTTTATTAGGCCGAGCAGTTCTCCTTGGGGGGCGCCTGTCCTGTTCGTCAAGAAGAAAGACGGGAGCCTTCGCTTGTGCATAGACTACCGAGGCATCAACCGGGTTACTGTGAAGAACAAGTACCCATTGCCTCGGATAGACGAGTTGTTAGACCAACTCAAGGGTTCGACCGTGTTTTCTAAGATCGACCTCACTTCGAGATACCACCAAATCCCGATAGCACCAGAGGACGTGAGGAAGACCGCGTTTCGAACTCGGTATGGACACTACGAGTTTGTAGTCATTTCGTTCGGTCTAACAAATGCACCAGCCGCGTTCATGAAGATGATGAACGGTGTCTTTCGGGAATGGTTAGACAGTTTTGTCATCATATTCATTGATGACATTCTTGTTTACTCCAAGAACCCTAAGGAACATCGGGAACATCTTAGGATCGTTCTGGAGAAGCTGCGGGAACAGAAACTCTATGCCAAGCTAAGTAAATGTAGCTTCTGGCAAGAGCGGATTGGTTTCCTAGGACACATAGTGTCGGCGGAAGGAGTGGCAGTTGATCCGGAGAAGATCCGGTCAATTGAGGATTGGCCGAGGCCGATAAATGCGACTGAGGTCCAAAGCTTTCTTGGCCTGGCCGGCTATTACAGACGTTTTGTCAAGGGGTTTGCAAGTATGGCCAAGGCCATGACGAAGCTGACCGGGAAAAACGTGAAGTTTGTGTGGACTGATGCCGCGGAGAAGAGTTTTAAGGAACTCAAGGAGATGTTGACCAAGGCGCCAGTTCTAACACAACCCCAAGATGATGTTCCTTACGTGGTATACACGGATGCGTCAATCAATGGGGTTGGATGTGTGTTGATGCAAGAAGGGAAAGTGATTGCATATGCTTCAAGGCAATTGAGGAAACATGATGGGAACTATCCCACTCATGATCTGGAGATGGCCGCTGTAGTATTTGCACTTAAGATCTGGAGATCTTATCTCTACGGAGCGAAAGTGCAAATATTTACAGACCATAAGAGCCTGAAGTACGTGTTCACTCAACCTGAGCTCAACCTTCGTCAAAGGAGATGGATGGAACTAGTGTCCGATTATGATCTGGACATTACTTACCATCCAGGGAAGGCCAACCTCGTGGCCGACGCCTTAAGTAGGAAAAGGACCGAGGTGGCTATTGAACGGGATGCAGAGACCTTGGTCGGAATGGTCCGTTCCTTGCGTCTCAATGCATTGGCCGTAGGAGAGGAGCCAATTGGCTTAGGGGCAGCGGACCAAGCAGATATTCTGACTAAGATCCGGCTTACTCAGAAGGATGATGAGGAGTTGGTGAAGGCCGCTGAGAACAACCATACGAAATACCAAATCTCCAACAATGGGACGATTGTGGTAAATGGCCGAGTCTGTGTGCCAAATGTATGGGAACTGAAGGAAGTCATCTTACGAGAGGCTCATCAGTCTAAGTTCTCAATTCATCCCGGTCAAACCAAGATGTACAATGACCTCAAACGGTACTATCATTGGGTCGGGATGAAGCGTGATGTAGCTGACTGGGTGGCCAATGTTGGGATTGTGTCCTGAAATCACATTGTACCTACTCTATATGATAGTTGTATTGTCGAGATCGGACAATTCATGTGATACTGGGTAGTCATAATGTTTTGCTAGAAACCGCTTATGACAAATGAGTTGTAACTCATTTCTAGTATCGTGTGAACCTACAGGGTCACACACCTAAGCAAGTTGGATACGCTTTGTATGGGATTGATCATTGGCATATGGTCCGATCAATGTGTATTGGATACACATTGAATTCATGTTTTAAGAGGTGTGTCGATCGATGCCATTGGTGCGTCGATCGATACAAGAGGTGTGTCGATCGACACCATTGAGTGCATCGATCGACACAAGGTCGATACCAAAACTGAAGTTACGGTTTGTAAACCATGAGCCTATATATAGGGGCTAGGACACACGACCTAAAGGTGAGCTGTCGCAGACAGTTTTTCTTGACAGAAAAACAGACCCTCTTCCTCTAGAAACACGTTGAAACCCCAGGAGATCCGATTCCCGGTACTAGCATCCCGACGGATTCCAGCTTGTGTGCGTGTGGACTACGGTAGAGGCGCAGCATTTGAGGCGCTCTTGATCTCGATTACCTGATCTTCATTCCGCTGCCAATCTCCAGGTAACCACGAGGTCAGTTCTTAGATTCAATCACCTAGACCCTGGATCCTAGGGAATCCAACAGTGGTATCAGAGCCTTAGGGTTTTAAATCTTTGAATCTTAAGCATGAAATTCGAAATCTGATGTATTTGAATAGATTAATTCTTGTTAAATTGTGTTTTGATGAGTTTAATCTCGGATTAAGATTCTGCCAAAAACGATGAAATGTTGTTTTCGCACTGTGTCGATCGACACTAAGCTTGTGTCGGTCGACACGCCGCAAAACGTTTTTTAAAATTTTAGGGTTTCGATCAGCGATCGAATATTTGTATCCCTACTGTGTCGATCGATACACTGGGTATGTCGGTCGACACAGACTATGCAAATGTATAGATCGGTTCAATTGGTTGAACTGGTAATCTCGCATGGTTATGTTGGTTAAATCGGTTCAATTGGATGAACTGGTCCAATTAGATTGGACTGGTTACCTCAATTAGCTAAGAACCGATTTAATTGGTTGATTTCAGTTAAATTAGATTTACCGGTTGTCGACCCGGTTCGATTGGATTGAACCGGAAGAACCAATTTGGTTCTGGTTGGGCCATGTCGACCGACACAGTGTTTAGTGTCGATTGACATGGATCATTAAACCGGACCGGTTCAATTAGACTGAACCGGTTAAGGAAATTCGATCCGGTTTGACCAGCTATCAAAGTCCGGTTTAAATTGGGCTGTGTCGACCTACGCCAATGGTTGGTGTCGATCGACACACCACTCGCAGATTTGGTTATTGAATCTAAATTTGCAAATACCAGACCAAATTTAATCCTATGTTCTAGATTAACCTAAAACTTAATAAATCTAGATATTTAATATCAATTTAAAACACTTCTTGGATGCATATTGGATATGTATCAAGATTAAAATGTTCTAAATCAATCATGATACACATTGGATGTGTATTAGATCATAGCTTAGTTTTCAATATGGTCAACTGTCAAGACTCATTTCGTTGTTGTGATAGTCTTGCCAAGAGCTTGGTGTCCACAATTACATGAGTAAGGCAGGTAGTTGTGTTGATGGTCTCGCAGTGCTTGACATCAACAATTACTTGACCTAAGAGATTGATTTACTAACCTTTTAAAGTTATGTTTCCTCAACTAAATATCAAGTGACCTTGATGTCTTGCCCAATCTTGTCTACTGTCAAGACTCATTTCGTTGTTGGATAGTCTTGGAGTCCTTGGTATCTATAATTACATGAGTAAGGCAGGTGATCATTGATAGACTTGCAGTGCGACTGTCAATGATCACAAGACTGAAGAGATTGGTTTTACTTGACTGGGCTATCAGAAGTTCTGGACCCAGAGACATCAGAGTAGATAGGACATGGATTGTCTTATCTGCGACCAAGAGTTGTACTGGGTACAATTAGCAATGAGTTGCTTACCTAGATGATTGAACTCTGGGTGATGACGAGTCGTCCACTCAGATTTTAGTGACGTATGGGTCTTGGAACATTATATTCATAGAGGAAACATTATTTGAATATAATGCGAGTTTCTTATTAGATAAGACTACTCACTTCCTGAACTTCATAACTAAAATTTTCTTTTTATTAAAATTTCAGCCTATGTCCAAAACTACTTTCTCGTTACGATCCGTCCTTGAGAAGGACAAGTTAAATGGATCAAATTTCCTGGATTGGTATCGAAATTTCAGATTTATACTCAAGCAGGAGAGTAAGGACTATGTCCTAGAGAAAGCTCTCCCAGAAAGGCTTGGGGCCAATCACTCGAATGCAGTATATGATGCTTGGAATAAGCATTATATAGATGTGATAGATGTGCGTGGTCTGATGTTGGCTACCATGGAATCGGACTTAAAGAGTCAATACGAGAACATGGAGTCGCAATTAGAGATGATCACCAGCCTGAAACTGAAGTTCCAGGATCTGGCACGAGTTGAGAGATTCCAGATGGTGAAGTTTCTCACTGGGTGCAAGCTACCAGAGGATGCTCCAGTGAGTCCTCATGTCATTAAAATGATGGGTTACATTGGTAACCTGGGGAACTGGATCGTCCTGTAAGCTTAGAGTTGGCTACAGACATCATTCTGCAGTCACTGCCGTCGAGTTATGATAAGTTTATCAAAAGCTATATCAAGAATGACTTGACGAAGACGTTGACTGAGCTGCATGGCATGCTCAAGACAGCAGAGCAAAACATCATAAAGGGTAAAAGATTTGAGAAATCTTGTGTTGACAAGGGTAGAGGCAGGGCCGTCCAGATCTGGAATCAGGATAAGCCTGTGTCATCTTATAAGCCCAAGTCCGGCCCATCTGGTGTTAGAAAGTGCTTCTACTGTGATGAGTTAGGGTATTGGAAGAGAGATTGCATTAAATTCTTGGAAGATTCACAAGAGATGAAGGAGATGTATGGTACTTCTTTTTCAGGTATTGTGTTATTACTTCAAGGTCTACGTATGTATTGGATACTAGTTGTGGTACTGATATTTTGGAAATATGCAGGGCCTAAGCAATAGTAGAACGTTGAGGAAAGGACAAGTGGAACTGCGTGACTGGTATGGAGCAATGGTTGCTACATAAGCCGTAGAGATTCTCCACTTGTAGGAGCCTTTCAAGCTTGGTTTTTAAATTAAGTAATTGCTACTATGTACCTGCTTTGTGCAGAAATGTCTTTCATTTTCTTGAAAGAAATTGGATGTTTTTATTATGATAAAAGACAAGTCTTGTTCTTTTGATCTTAATGAAATATTATATGGTAGCACCCCTTTTGTTAAATGGGTTTTATGTCTTAAACCAATATACGCTTGAATATAACATAAATACCAAACGGTTTGAGTCTGATGACTTGAAATCGATTTTTCCTTAGCATAGTCGTTTTGACCACATAGAGTGAAGCGGATCCAGGAGTTCCATAGTTATGGGCTTTAGGCTCATTTGATTACAAATCATTTGAGATATGAATTCTGCTTGCTGGGCCAGATGACTAAGGCTTCTTTAGCAGAGCTAAAGAAAAGGGTCCGAGGTTTATTGGGCCTTACACGTACTGATGTATGTGGCCCGATGAGCATTAATGCCAAAGGAAATCTTCAGTACTTCATTACCTTATTGATGGCATCAGTAAGTATGGCTGTGTTCTTTTGATGAGACACGAGTAGGAATCCTTTGAGGAGTTCCAAAATGAAGTATAGAACCGATTTGACAGAAGTATTGAGATCCTCGATTAGATCGCGGAAGAAAATACTTGAGTCAAGAATTGGGTGATCATCTAAGTGAGTGTGAAGTCATATCACAACTCTTTTCTCCTAGAAAACCTAAATGGTGTTTCTGAGAGAACGAATCGGACCTTATTAGATATGCTCCGATTAATGATGTGTCACAGGAATCTTCCATTATCCTTTTAAAATACGCTCTAAAATGAATATGTTTACGCCAAATAGTTTTCTATCAGAATCAGTTGAAAGACACCACATTGTATGTGGACTGGGTGATTTCCAAGTATGTTTTTCTGATTAATTGGGATTGCAAGGTTTGTGTAAGGCAGTTGTCGACAAACAAACTTGAACCCAAATCTGATAAGGGATGCTTCGCCGGTTGTCCTAGGGAAACCGAGGCTTAGTACTTTTGCAACCAATCCAAGAACAAAGTTTTGTTGTTCGGAACTCTGTTTTTCCAAGAAGAACAGTGGGAGTAAAAGTACAGCTCGAAGAAATTCGAGAAACACAGGAGGCTGTTCAACCTGTTGAGGGAGAGCAGCGGTTGGATCTAGAGAGTGCTGTAGGATCTACACCTGTGGAGCATGAAGTTCGCTGATCCAAATGGATCCGTCACTAAGCCGAGGATGATTCCTCATGACCGGTTGCCGTGATCTTTTGATCATTGAAAAGTGACGAGCCATCGAAATTCAAGAAGCGATGGTGAGCCCCAACTCCGAAAATTTGCTAGGTATGCATGTTAGCTTCACCGATCCATTTCTGGATTGAAGCAAACATCTTGGAGTTGGAATCAACGTTCTGTTAAAACGGTCAAAAATTTTGACTGGATCAGGAACGAATAGGAACCGTGCGTTTACAAGTAGACTAGTGGGAGCGTAGTTGCAATTCTCACACCGTATGTTTATAACATACTTAATCTCATAAACGACGTTCCGACGCTAAAGTCTTGTCAAGATTTGGGTCGGAAGTCAAATTTAACGATGGACATGGGAGAAGCCGCGAAAATTCTTGGAATAAGGATCCATTGAAATGGATTGGAAAGGCTAATTGGATCGTGTCAGGATCCTTATGATGATAAGGCATTGGACAATTTAAATGTGCTTAATTCCAAGAATGGCTTCACACCAAAGGTCTTGTGGCAATAATCTTAGCAAGATGGAGTGTCTTTGACACTGGCTGAGCTAGTATCGATCTTAGCAAGATGAAGTGTCTTGGACACTGACTGAGCTAGTATCTATGAGTGTGATTCCTTTTTGCTTATACAATAGAATCCATCATGAATGCCATATTTTGCACTCGTCTAGATGCAGCTGACGCATAAAGCATGACGAGAAGATACCAATTTGTTCCGGTAAAAGTCACTGGATAGTTGTAAGGAATATCCCCAAGTTTTTGAGAAACACTAAGGATAGTTCTTGTTCAACTGAAAAAATGACGAATTTGTTATGAGTAGTTAGACGGACAAAGATGATTCCCGGTTCCCACCTGGTTATGTCTCTTTGTCTGTGTAGCGGCGATATCTGTTGGAAAGGTCTTCAAGCAGTGGACCGTAGAATAGTGCTTATTAAAGAATAGCGGTGTGGTTTGTTGGAATGGTTCCAAGCCATAACACCGCAGCATCTCTCACAACCTAAGCATGAGTTTAGTATTGTTGCTGTAGGTACTAGATATCTGAAGACGTGGTCTTGATTCTAGTGGGAGTTATGTTAGTTATGATGTTCAGATAGACATGATATGGTCATGTTTATGAAAAACTGACATCAGCATTATTTGATTATTGGATAATTGAATAATGGTCCCAAGTATTTTATGTTCATTTTATAGGTCATCAAGTTGAGGACTTGATCATGAAACCCTATAAGTGAAAGATGACATAAAATTATGTTTGTCCCTGGTCATAGGTTGTTAAAATGGGACACTAACAACCGTTAAGACTAGTATGTGATGTGACGTATGACTATGTTTCATGGAGTCATTGATATGAGTATCAACGTCAGTCACATGGATATATGTCGGTGAACATATGATCGGACATGGCCCGCTAATGAGAACTCTACAGGATAGTTATATCTGTGTCATAAGAGGTTCTCATTACGACTATAGAGTATAGTCCTTAGACCTGAGTTCATCATGCTTTCTAGCATATGAATTGGTGCATTTTGACCTTGTCAAACGTCGTTCCGTAACTGGTGGCTATAACGGCATTGCTTAGGCGTATCATTAAGTGTGTGTAGAAACAGGGATGGAACAAGAAGGGATTTGTCCCTCCTATATAACAGGAGATAAATATCTCAGGGCCCATCGAAGATTTGATACTGAGAAAATGCATGGCCGTGCTCAAACGAGGTGATTGTCAGTCGTTTGTTTTATCAGTATAGATCAGGAGTTCGATGAACATGATATTGGCTATAATAAGGATGACACCATTTCTTGCCTTATGCCATATCGAGATATAGCGATAAAGGGATTATGGGAATAGGTGATTCCAGTACAAGTGGGAGATTGTTGGGATTGTGTCCTGAAATCACATTGTACCTACTCTATATGATAGTTGTATTGTCGAGATCGGACAATTCATGTGATACTGGGTAGTCATAATGTTTTGCTAGAAACCGCTTATGACAAATGAGTTGTAACTCATTTCTAGTATCGTGTGAACCTACAGGGTCACACACCTAAGCAAGTTGGATACGCTTTGTATGGGATTGATCATTGGCATATGGTCCGATCAATGTGTATTGGATACACATTGAATTCATGTTTTAAGAGGTGTGTCGATCGATGCCATTGGTGCGTCGATCGATACAAGAGGTGTGTCGATCGACACCATTGAGTGCATCGATCGACACAAGGTCGATACCAAAACTGAAGTTACGGTTTGTAAACCATGGGCCTATATATAGGGGCTAGGACACACGACCTAAAGGTGAGCTGTCGCAGACAGTTTTTCTTGACAGAAAAACAGACCCTCTTCCTCTAGAAACACGTTGAAACCCCAGGAGATCCGATTCCCGGTACTAGCATCCCGGCGGATTCCAGCTTGTGTGCGTGTGGACTACGGTAGAGGCGCAGCATTTGAGGCGCTCTTGATCTCGATTACCTGATCTTCATTCCGCTGCCAATATCCAGGTAACCACGAGGTCAGTTCTTAGATTCAATCACCTAGACCCTGGATCCTAGGGAATCCGACAGCCAAGTGTCCAACCTGTCAACTTATCAAGGCTGAACGCCAAGTCCCGAGTGGATTCTTACAAAGTCTTCCCATTCCGGAATGGAAATGGGATAACATAGCTATGGACTTTGTGACGGGTTTGCCTACGACCCGGAACAGGCGAGATGCCATCTGGGTTGTGGTAGATAGGCTCACCAAATCCGCCCACTTCTTGGCCATCAAGAAGACGGACGGAGTGGGGAAACTGGTTGAGACTTACATTGATGAGATCGTGAGACTTCATGGGATCCCATCAAGTATAGTTTCAGACAGAGACGGCCGGTTTACTTCTTATTTCTGGCAAGCCTTCCAGAAGGCCCTGGGAACGAGAGTGAACATGAGTACGGCTTACCATCCCCAGACGGACGGTCAATCCGAAAGGACCATACAAACCCTAGAAGACATGCTAAGGGCGTGTGTTCTTGAATGGGGTGACTCATGGGAGAAGTTTCTACCCTTGACCGAGTTTGCGTATAACAACAGTTATCACACAAGCATCGGAATATCGCCTTTTGAGGCTTTGTATGGGCGGCCTTGTCGAACTCCACTATGCTGGACTGAGGTTGGAGAGTCAAGTATAGTTGGACCAGACATAATAGAGGAAACAACGGAACGAATCCGATTCCTCAAGGCCAAGATGAAAGAAGCTCAAGTCCGTCAAAAGAGCTATGCAGACAAGAGAAGGAAGGACCTTGAGTTCGAAGTAGGCGACCAAGTCTACTTGAAGATTATCACTTTCAAGGGTCGGGCCAAGGTTTCCAAGCGTGGAAAGCTTGATCCTAGTGTTGGGAATGTCCTGAAATCTACCGTACTATCTCTAGAAAGTATGATAAGTGTCGAGATCAGACATAAGTCATAAATACTGGGTGATCATGATGGCTTGCTAGAGTCCGCTCTTGATCTATAAGTTTAAGACTTATTACCAGTATTGTATGATCCCAAAGGGTCACACACCATAGCTAACGGGAAAGTTAAATGGAATTAATACGGTAAGATGCAATGGCATTTATTGTATTGGATCAGATTTTTGGGCCAAACAAATACAGGCTTTTGTCTGATTTGTATTTTGGGCCCAAAAGATTAATGAGCCATTAGTCTAATGACTTGGGCCCATTAATGAGATATAAGAGAGTTAGAAAGCCCTAAAGGAAATTAGCACTCAAGCGACTTTTTCAATTTGGCGTCATCTCTCTCTCTCTCTTCATCTCTCTCTTTGATTCTTCCAGCTCTTTGGTCTAGCAGCCGTCCCGTGCTTGTAAGAGTGTGGATACTCAAGGAGGAATAGGTGATCCATCTGTTCTAGCTGATCTTGTCATTACCATCAACCCGCTGTGCAAATCAAAAGGTAATGTCACAGGTTTGGTTTATGATTCATTCATCAAGAACCTAGATCTGTTTAAGGATTTGTGTTAGGTTGAAACAGAGAATTGAACCTTGAAAAACACCTAATAATCCATCAGTGGTATCAGAGCCAGGTTTTAGGTTTCTTGTAATTTGGATCATAGGGCTGTTTAATTGTTTAGAGAATCAATTATGTTAAGATTGATGATTAAACTAATTAAGAACCCTGATCGGTTTTGGCCGAATGTTTCTTTGTCATAATCGAATGATAATAGAATGAGCCATTGTTGTTGATTATCGAATAATGTTGCGATCGCTTTAATTCTATAGTGGGTCATTGATGTGTTGATTTTGTTTAATAATCTCTTGTTGACCTAACTGTAACGATCACGTGTAAAAGATGATAACCACATGCGTGTGGCTTTTATGTGCCGTGCGTGTGCTTAGTTCAATGATGCAACTGAATCCATTATATAATTGATCCGTTTGATAAACGCTGCATCAGTGGCCATCATTAATTACTCATTAGATCACTTGAAGACAAAAGTGATTTTGTCCATTAGTGATTTGATAATTAATTTGATATGTTCGTTGCAATTTCGATGATGTTATGCTTAATTATTGAATGAGTTGGGCCATCGATTGATTAATGGGCCTAGGCTTGGATCGTGGGTCCATGACCCGATCATGTATCTGATTGTTTGGCCCATTAAAATTTTACGTCCCGCGAATAGTCAATCGGTTAAACCGAGCTTCGCGGTTCGTTGCCCAAAACCACACCGATTTAACCGGTCCATTTAATTGGCGGTTAATTGTGTGTTTAAAGCCTAAAACCGCGAGTTAAATCAAATTGGCTAAAACACTAGGTGTTTCTTCCCGGTTTTGGATTTAACTGAACCGATCCAATTTAATTGGTGGTTCAAGCGGTTAACCCAAATCGCGGTTTGCTGGAAATAATTTTATTTCTGGTTAAACCGGATTTAAATTCAAAAAAAAAAAAAAAAATTGAATTTTAACCTAAACCGAAGGCTGGTCTAAGTTTGATTTGGTTAGACCAAATAATTTAGAGCTGGTCTGGTTTAGTAAATAACCGATGGTTTTGATAGTTAATTTGGTCTTGGACCAGAATTAATAAACCGGATCGGTTATGTCAAATTATTGGGCCAGCTGGAATTCTATGGTCTTGGGCCAAGAATTGGGCCTATAATTTGTGACCCAACCCAAAATATTTATAAAATATTAAATTAGAAATTTCTATTTTTAGTAAGTTACTAAATTTAGAAAGTTTCTAAAATAAGAAAGTTTCCCAAAATAGTAATCTTCTATTTTTGGAAATAAAACTTAAAAATCCTCAAAAACAATATCAAGCTTGGATGTCTTGCCCAATCTTGTCAGCTACTTAACGCTTATTTGATTACAGATATGGCTTACAGTGTGAGGTGTCTGTTTTCGCGTAAGTAAAGTAGTATATAGTCACTAATTTCATTGGGAGTCCCAGATTTTAGTGATTATTTGGCTGTAAGAGATTGGTTTCCTTGACTGGGCCATCGGGAGTCCCGGGCCTTGAGACATCTGGTGAATTTGGGCCTCGGGTCCAATTCACAACCGAGAGTTATTGGTTATAACTAGCTGTGTGTATGCTTACCAAGTAAAGCTAATTCTGGGTGACGGCCAGTGGCCCACTTTGGATTTAGCTAAACATGGGTCTCGGAATCATTGTATTCATATGAGGTTAAACAAAGAAATTTTGAATACGATGCGAGTTTTCTTATAAGTTGTTAAGATTACTCTTTTATGAACTTAATAACTAAAACTCTATTTATCTCTAAATTTCAGCTATGACAAGCACAAACAATCAAAACACTTTCTCGATCCGGTATGTCCTTGAGATGGACAAACTGAACGGATCAAATTTTTTGACTTGGTCGCGGAACCTGAGACTAGTTCTCAGGCATGAGAGAAAGGACTATGTCCTTGAGAAAGCTCTCCCCGAGAGGATCGGATCCAAAGCCAGTCATGCAGTATATAATGCTTGGAATAAGCATTATAATGATGCGGTAGATGTGCGTGGTCTGATATTGGCTACCATGGACTCAGAGTTGCGGAAGCAATATGAGAACATGGAGTCGCCAATAGAGATGATCAGCAGTCTGAAATTGAAATTTCAGGAGCAGGTTAGAGTGGAGAGATACCAGTTGGTTAAATCTCTCACTAGCTGCAAGCTACCAAATGATCATCCAGTAAGTCCTCATATCAGTAAAATGATGGGTTACGTTGATAACCTGAGGAAACTGGATTATTCAGTTAGCCAAGAATTGGCAACTGATATCATTCTGCAGTCACTGCCGTCAAGCTATGATAAGTTCGTAAGGGACTATATCAAGAAAGGCTTAACGAAGACGTTGACTGAACTGCATGACATGCTCAAGACAGTTGAGCCAAACGTGAAGAGTACCCTGTACAATCTCATGAACGAGAAGGGTAGGTTTACTAAACCTAATGCTGACAAGGGTGAAGTCAAAGTTGTCCAGATTTTGAATCATGGCAAGCGTGTGTCTTCTGAGCCCGAGTCAGATACCTCTTACGTTGGTAAGTGCTGCTACTGTAAAGAGACTGGTCATTGGAAGAGAGATTGCATTAAATTCATGGAAGATTATGAGGAGTTAAAGTTGATGTATGAGACTACTTCCTCAGGTATTCATGTTATTACTTCAAGTTATACCTTATAGGTATTGGATACTGGTTGTGGCACTGATATTTGTTATAATATGCAGAGCCTGAGCAACAGTAGAACGTTGAAGGAAGGGCAAGTGGAACTGCGTGTCTGGAAGGAGCTTAGGATGCTGCTTCAGCCATAGGGTTTTCACTTGATGATGCCTTTGAGGCTTGGTTTTATTAAGTAATTGTTACAATGTACCTGCTTTAAGCAGAGTTGTCTTTCAATTTCTTGTAAGAATTTGAATGTTTTTCATTTTGATAAAAGACAAGTTTGTTCTTTTGACATTAATGAAAAATTAATTGTAGCACCCTATTCAAGGAATGGGTTTTATGTATTAAACCAAAGAGTGCCTAAGATGTAACATAAATACTGCAATTGGTTTAAATCTAATGAATTAAACCTGATTTTTCTTGGCATAAATGTTTTGGTCAAAGAGAGTAAGTCAGATTCAGAAACCCCATAGTTATGGACTTTTGGGCTCATTTGAATGGATATCTTATGAGACTTGAATTCTGCTTACTAGACCAAAAGACAAAGGGCCCATCTTAGCCGAGCTAGAGAAAGGCCCAAAGGCTTATTGGAGATTGAACATACTCATGTATGTGGTCCGATAAGCAGTAATGCCAGAGAAAATTTCCTGTACTTCATTGTCTCTACTGATTACTTCAGTGAGTGTGACTGTGTTCATTTGATGAAACACAGGTCGGAATTCTTTGATATGGTCGAAAGAGTTCCAGAATGTAGTATAGAATCTGAATGACAGAAGTATTAAGACTCTCGATTAGATCACGAGTGAGAATACTTAAGTCATTGATTGTGTGATCATCTGAATGAGTGTGAAGTAGTTTCACAGCTCATTTCTCCTGAAAACCTAGAGGTGTTTCTGTGAGAATGAATCAGATCTTATTAGAAATGATAAAAGATGAGTCACACAAATCTTCCATGATATTCTTTAAGAATAACGCTCTAGAAATATCTAAGTTTACGCTGAAATAGTTCCACCAATATCAGTTGAAAGACACCACGTAAATGTGGATTGGAATCGATCCAAATTCGTCTTTACTGAGTATTTGTAGTTGTGCTACTTCGCTGGTTGTCCTAGGGAAACCAAGGCTTGTTACTTTTACGTCCATTCTGTTTTCTAAGAAGGGAAGTTACTTTCCAAGAAGAACAGTGGGAGTAAAAGTATAACTCGAAGAAATTCGAGAATTACAGGAGGCTGCTCAACCTGTTGAGGGAGAGCAGTGGATGGATTTACAGATTTCTGTAGAATCTACACCTGTAAAGCCTGAAATTCGCAGATCTGAATGAATCAGTTACTAATCCGAGAGTGATTTCTCGTCATTAGTTGAACCTGATGATCATTGAAAGTTCGCATGATCTGATGATCATTGAAAGCGACGAACCTGCGAAATTCAAAGAAGCGAAAGTGAGCCCGGACTCCGGAAATTACACTATGTGTAAGTTAGCTTCATCGATCCATTCATGGATGGAAGCAAACATATCGGAGTTGGAATCTTCGTTCTGTTAAAGTGGTCAAGGCTTTGACTTGAACAGGAACGAAGTGGAACTGTGCGTTTACTAAAAAGATAAGTGGGAGCAATGTTGCATTTCTCATAGTGTATGTCGATGACATACTGATTCTCGAATATAACGTCCCAATGCTGCAGTCGGTAAAGGACTGGATTGGGAGTTGGTTTTATGATTGACATGGGTAAAGCCACGTAGTTCTTGGATTTTGGATCTAAAGATAGAGATCCAAAAGAGCTGGTAGGACAAAGTCAGAATTCTTGAATTGATAAAGTCCTACACGTAATCAGCAATCCAAGAAGGGTTTTATGCCAATGTCACATGGCAATTCATTAAGCAAGATACAGTGTCCTGCGATATCTGCTGAGCTTAAATGCATGGATAGGATTCCATATGCGACGGCAATTGGATCTATCATGTATGCCATGACACGTACTTGTTTTGATGTTGCTTTAAAGTTAAGCAAGACAAGTAAAGACCAGTCAAATCCAGCAAAGAATCACTGGATTGCCGTAAAGAATATCCTAAAGTATTTGAGGAATACTAAGGATAGGTTCTTGATTTACGGAGAAAGTGAGGTGCTACAAGTCGATAGAGTCTGAAAAGCAAGTTTCCAATAGACAAAGATACTTCCTGGTCACAGTCCGGCTATATCTTGTGTCTATCTGGCGGTGCAAGGCACTGTAGCTGACTCCATGACTTAAGCTGAACATTTCGCAGCTTGAGAAGCAGCGAAAGAGGTTGTTTGGATAGAAGAGTTCATCACTGAACTAGATGTGATTCCCAGCGTAGTTGAGACTAGCTGCACATCAGAGGTCCAAACACCTTGAGGATAGGTATAACCTATTCCGCTAGATAAATGACAGAGGTGTTAAGTAGATAAGCAAGTTTCATCGAATGAGAACGTTGCTAATCTATTAACAAAGCCACTCCTTATGCCTAAGCACGAGTCGCGGACTGTAGCTGTAGGATGAGTGAAATTAAGATGTAGTCTTAAATTCAGTGGGAGTTTGTAAAGGGCTTTACTTAGTTATTTTGAATGGTTCATGAAAACATAATATTTTATGTTTATGAAATCTAATGATTTCTGGATTATTTTAACTGTGATATAAATAATCGTTCCAAAATAATTCATGTCATTATATATGGGTCATCGAAGTACATGAGTAGACTTGATCCTGAAACCCCATATTTAACGAAGTGACATAAATCATAGTGTCCATAGTCGAAGGTTGTTGAAATTGGAACACCAACAACCTGTCGAGACTAGATTGTGTTGAGACTTATGACCAAGTTTCGAGGGGTCATAGATGCGCGGCATCAAAGTCGACACATAGGTATATGTAGGGGAGCATATGACCGGACATGGCCCGCTGATGAGAAACTCTGCAAGATATTAATATCTGTGTCATAAGAAGTTCTCATATACGACTATAGAGTATAGTCCTTAGACCTGAGTTCGCATGCATGTGGCTGCACATGGAGTAATGCGCTTTGATCATTGTCTAACGCTGTTTCGTAACTGGGAGCTATACGGACCTTGGTTGGGTGTATTATGAATTGTGTAGTTCATAGTGATGGAACAAGATGGGATTTGTCCCTGCCGTTTAACGGAGGTAATATCTCTAGGCCAATCGGAGATTTGATAGCTGGTAAGAGAATGGCCATTCCCAAACGGACTTGCCCAAGTCGTTTGCATTGTCAGTATCAAATCTGGTCCGATAAACATGGTCTGGCTATATAAGGATGACACGCATCTTGCCTTATGCCAGATCGAGATATTGAGACAAAAGGATTAGGGAATGTAGGATTCCAGTACAATCGGAAGATTGTTGGGAATGTCCTTTGTAGGATTCCAGTACAAGTGGGAGATTGTTGGGAATGTCCTGAAATCTACCGTACTATCTCTAGAAAGTATGATAAGTGTCGAGATCAGACATAAGTCATAAATACTGGGTGATCATGATGGCTTGCTAGAGTCCGCTCTTGATCTATAAGTTTAAGACTTATTACCAGTATTGTATGATCCCAAAGGGTCACACACCATAGCTAACGGGAAAGTTAAATGGAATTAATACGGTAGATGCAATGGCATTTATTGTATTGGATCAGATTTTTGGGCCAAACAAATACAGGCTTTTGTCTGATTTGTATTTTGGGCCCAAAAGATTAATGAGCCATTAGTCTAATGACTTGGGCCCATTAATGAGATATAAGAGAGTTAGAAAGCCCTAAAGGAAATTAGCACTCAAGCGACTTTTTCAATTTGGCGTCATCTCTCTCTCTCTCTTCATCTCTCTCTCTGATTCTTCCAGCTCTTTGGTCTAGCAGCCGTCCCGTGCTTGTAAGAGTGTGGATACTCAAGGAGGAATAGGTGATCCATCTGTTCTAGCTGATCTTGTCATTACCGTCAACCCGCTGTGCAAATCAAAAGGTAATGTCACAGGTTTGGTTTATGATTCATTCATCAAGAACCTAGATCTGTTTAAGGATTTGTGTTAGGTTGAAACAGAGAATTGAACCTTGAAAAACACCTAATAATCCATCACCTAGATATTTGGGACCGTTCCGAATCATTGAACAGGTTGGGCGGTCGCCTATAAGTTGGATTTGCCAAGTTAGATGGACGCATTTCACAATGTGTTCCATGCCTCACAGAAATGCTTAGGGGATCAAGACATAGTTGAACCTGAGATTCCAAGAGAACTTAGGCCAAACTTGACCATCGAAATTCGGCCACTCCGAATCCTAGATAGGATGGAAAAAGCAACCCGAAAGAAGGTGGTGCAGATGTTCAAAGTGGAATGGATCCACAATGGGATCAAGGAAATTACTTGGGAAACCGAGAGTAGGATGAAGGCCGACTACCCAGAGTGGTATAAAAACCTTGACGCGGATTCGGGGACGAATCCATTTCAAGGGGGGGGGGGGGGGGGGAGACTTGTAGTATCCCCCAACCGGCCTAAGTAAAATGGGACGGGCCATGGAACCAGAAACATGAACGGGAAGTCCGGAGAGACAAACCAAAGTGTTCCATAGGCGTTTAAGGTTTGAGATTCAGCTAGAAGGAGCTCAGTCAAGTGTTGACGTAAAGGAGCCAGCTCAGCTGAGCTGAACACTCCAGCTGGTCAGCTAGGTCAGCTGGCCATCAGCTTAACTCAGCTGGCCGGAGTGTTAAGCTCTTGGGTTAGCTGGTTAGCTAGTGACACTAGCTGACCAGGGGCGGTTACCAGCGAATGGTCACCATGTGTGGTTGTGTCCATTCGCTCAAGCCACTCATGCCCATTCGGCCAAGGAAGTTGGCGATCACAAGAGCCTATAAATAGGCCATGCCTTGGCCATTTTTGCGCACGCCCACAAGGGAAACAAAGACTAGAAATTCTCCAAAGGCACAAGGCCATAAATCGAGAGTTTTAGAGAGAGAGAGAGGCCGGAATCTCCAAGAGAAGTCCGGCGGTTTAAGGAGTGATATCGGTGGTGGTTTAAACGCAAGAAGGGAGTGCAAGATGGCTGGAGAGGCATCAACTACCCACGGAAAGACCACGACCACATCTAAGGTTAGAGTCCGGTTCATCTTCTCTCGGCATTGGCCAAAACCCCTAGCGGTCACGGCCGGTTGTCTATGACCGGAAAACTCTCTTCTTCTCTTGTTCTAAATAGGCGCTAATACTTGTTACACGACCGGCCATAAGGCCTTGGTCGTGGACGGTTGGCTGGTTGGTTAGCCACGATCCAAGTGCTAGAATGGCCCGAGAGATCGGTACTGTTTTGAACGGTTTAACGGCTCGTCAAGAAGACGGTAAGCCGAGAACCGAGAAGCCAAAGTTCGGTCGGCCTAGGCATGAAAACGGACCGAGGAAAATGGTTGTTGGATCGCGAGACTTAACCGCTCGTCGATACGCCGGTACATGATGCGGACGATCGCGGATGGTCTACGGACTGCCGCAAGCGATCGTTGGCCGCGGTCGCACGTACGGACCGAAGGAACGATCGTAACCGTCCGCGGTAATGATCGCGTCCGTTCGTACGAAGAGTCGCATCCGTTCGCGGATACACGACTGGACCGCAGACCGTCCGCGTGATGATCTCGGATCGACCCGCGTTGACGTAGCGCATGGTCGCATGATCATTCGTCAAGCCGGACAGTACGCTCGTACTGATCAGACCATGCGACCGTAAGGTCTAGCGTGCGATAGATCGGTACATCCGTCCCGGTACGCGATACGACCGTGAGGCTATCCGCGCGCAGACGTTCGGACGACCGTGATCAAAGCGCGACGATCGTAAGTCCACGCATCCGACCATGGACCGTAGGGCGGGAATGCGCGGTCACACGCTCACGTCCGTGAGCCGAGTTGTGCATGCGGTTCCGAAAGTGTGTAGCGGGAATTATGCGGCTTTGATTGGAAATTAGAATAACAATAGGAAATGCTTGTATAAAATAGTTCATGGGATCATATAGAAATATCGAATTGCTAGGTTGCATAAAAACGAATATGAATTGATTATGGAAATCTCATGAACTTGTTTTGGCTTTCAGGTGATCATGATGATGATCAGACTTAGGCGCGGACAAGATTTGGGGCGAGTGGTGATTAGTTTGGTAGACATTGTTTAGGACCGAATACTTTAGCATAATGCAAACGAATTACATTTGTATTTGGTACCTTTGCTTATTTAATAAAATGTCTAGTTTGCCTTATATGAAATACCTTAGTCTAATATGAATCGAAATGAATAAATGAATGAGATAGAAAACAGTTTAAGTATAAGAATAATGGGCTTGGGGTTCACAAACGAACCTCAAGTTGAAATGGTAAAGTAGTGGCAAACCTTACCGGCTTTATGGCCGGGATAGGCCTTGTCATTCACGTCCTTGCCGAACCAATCCGCAAGCCTTACCACCCACCGGGTTAAGGTTTCAAGGTTTCGGTTTAGGTAACTGGTTTTAGGAACAACTCTTCCTAAAACATCACTTCACAATCCTAAGGTTTTTAGAAACCCTATCCACGAAAACCTATGGATTCTCACACCTCAACAATTTAGGAAGTTACCGACATGCAAAAATAGTACTCACCTTACTATTTTCATGCATTCAGTCACACCTAACTTCCTAACACACTTTCTGGTTTCATACTATAATTCCCGCTTATAATATAAACCAATCAAAACATCATGCCAACTCAATCACACACAAAAGAGAGTTAGCACCCAAACGTACCTTACACGGGATCTCATAGAGATCATGAAGGTTTAAACCTACACTCTAAGGATTTACCTCCCTTGGGCGTGCGTTCTCGGTCCGCTCCATCTCCAAATTTCCGACAATCCATATGAATAGTGGGCTCCTCGGCTTACCTCCGTTCAATGCACCTTTCTCCGCTGCATCCAATAAAGGTAAGTCCTAAAACCCCACCTAACCCACTATCTTCGGACGTACCGGTTTCCTAATGTTGTGAGTGCGACCCATTGACTCGATAAAACATTTGAAAACACGAGTTCCATAAGCATGATCATGAACCATGCTCTGATACCACCATTTGTAACACCCCCGACGCACACTACGGACAATAGCCGAGCCGGAGATGCCACAAGATGTCAAATATCGAAAATGGTCCAGCCGTGCCCATAGTCTAGCCGGTCCATCGTCGATATCCGACCCTCTCGACTAAGGCCTAAGGTCTGCCAACCCGTACCCGAGTCGTGAGTTGTGTTAGTTCGGACCAAACTAATACCATTTAGAACCGTGGAGTTTAAACAAAACAACTTTTATTAATATTATGTAGAGTCTATTACAAAATGTCACTTAAAATCCTTACAGTTCGTGCGCACGAGTTAAAACCCTACATAATAAAATCCCCACGATCGTCTCACACTCACAACCCGGAGCTACACCAGTGGCCTAACGTCTGAACTTCCCTCTAGCCCGTCTATGGTTTCCTGTGAGACAAAATTTGTTTAATGAGCAACCATATGGGTTACCCAGTGAGTCCAGAACCCGCTAACAAGTATTAGAATCCCAACCCGTCCCATAGCCGAAGCACAATGCAATAAACATCCAGGCATTAAAATGCAATAATAATATCAAATAAATGCTCAATGCGAAAGCATATAAAAATAACCCGCAAACATGACTCCAATCATGAATGCAAAACCCGTCTAGACCTTTCTAGACATCCACATGCAGAGGCCTCAAATGCACTGGCACCACCACCCAATTCTCTCTCTCGTGGCTCATCCCGCACAATCACCGCAAAGTTTCATGTCCGGCACCACACCTGAATCCACGGGTAATCGTGTCGTCACACGACGCTCGGCCAAGGGTGCGACCCAAATACCGTCCAAGCCTTCTCCGAATCCACGGAGGACCTCCGAATCCACGGAGTTGGGTGGTACCGAGAGCATTTTCCTAGAGTATCTACGCATACTCTAGGATGCACGTCCTAGAACAATATTATGCATGTTCTAGAACCAAAAACACGTCTAACCTGCATGAATCACTCAACATGCAGTTAGCAACACAAATCACACGGTGTAGGGTCTCGAAAAGGATCCAAAGATCACGGCAGCCACTACAACCGTCTCAACAAAACGGAAGGGAGACTAGCGTGGATCAACAATCTCACGGAGCTACCACATCCTCACCCATACGGGAAAACACGTTTTCCACAATCATTTCCGAGCGGACCTACATCCACATTCGTACTTATCACACATCCATTTCTGGGTCCAACTGATCCCGTACTTATCACATTCCATTTTCGAGTCGATTCCCTAACCGATCCCGTACTTATCACATTCCATTTTTGGGTCTACCTGATCCCGTACTTATCACAACATGCATTTCCGAGTGGATCCCATATCCAACCTCGTACTTATCTCACGCATCAATCAATCAATAATGGACACAATTGACGTAAACCTCGGCCCACGCATTATTATAATATCGGATTAAGATGGCACCTCTGTGCATATCTTAACCGATCATGCATCACAAACGTTAGCATGGCACCCAACCGAGTTCACGACCAACTAGTCCTCACGCAACAATCAATGCACTTAAGGATAAATACTCGCAGTATTTCAATCCTTAAGGCGATACCTGCACAAATCCCGTTAGTCTTAGCTATCGGGACTCACCTCTCCGGGTCCAACGACCCTAGACCTTGGTCCGTCCTAACTCCGGGACTTCTCTTGGATCTATACACGAAGATCCTAGTCAAAGACGGATTAAGGTATGGTTTTGAATAGCAGTTACTAAAATCTAACGCTTACTGACCACCTTCCGTAAACCGTACCCGACCGCCCGTCGGAACCGGTAACGGAACATCGGAACGCCCTCGGGACACTCCCGTCCGCGCCTTCTCTCTCCCGGGTTTATCTCACTTTCTATCTCTAACCTGGACGTTCTCTCTCTAGGACGGGTTTTTGGTCAGAGAAAGTGTCTACGGCCGACCGGCAGAGTTCCCCTGATGGTTCGCCGGAAACCGCAGCTCGTCGGGAACTTCCTCCGGTCCGCCCAGCCTTTTTCTCTCTCAACTCTCTCTCTCTAGAACTTTTTGCTCTGAGTTTCCGAATGAGAAATATGGCTGGGGATGGCTGGGTATTTATAGGGAAAACTAAGGGCGAGGTGGCAAAACTGCACGGTGGCCTCCGGTTGGTCCGTTCCGGCGGTGGCCATGCGCGGCGACATCTGGCCGGACACTCAGCCAACACTCAGCTCCTCTGGCCATGCACGGCGACATCTGGAGGACACTCAGCCAGGCCCAGGCGCAGCCAGCCTGCTCCTCCATGCGCGACGACACCTAGAGCTTCCACAAAACACCTCGTGCTTTCCCTCTTTTACACCTCGTGCTTCTGCGCACATGATAGGTGTAGTTTTAACCCTATTCTAACTGCAAGTGCACAGTGATGTAGTTGTAGTACTTAGGGTATCGAATCCACAGGGACTCCGGTCAACGATAGATTAAAAACTATTAAGATTAAACTAGGGGAAAGCAATGAGAAACTAAAGCAAGCAGAAAAGTAAATCAGTAGCAAGAGTGGTTTGTGAGCAAGGAGGCGAAGCGTTAGGTTTCAGGAGTTCTCAGGAAATCAGGAACGCAAGCAATCAATCTATCTAGATCTAATCAATAACTGTTCTAGAACTCAAACACTGATATAGAATTAACCAAATTCCTTTGCGATAATTCTCTAAGTCTAAGTGCAGCAAACCAAACTTTCGTTTGCGAGAACTAACAGATTAAACCAGCTTTAATTCCAAGTTTGATATGTTCACAATTATCCTAAACCAAACTTCCGTTTGCGCAAAGTTTAATTGCTTATCTAAGTTCTTTCTAGTTAAATTAACCAACTTCCGCTGAATTAATCAACCTAACATCATAATTCTGATTAGCTACTTCAGATTTAGCATTAAGAACAACTTAGATAAAGAACTAGCAGATATGAATCTCTACAGATTGATTTAAACTATAATTCTCTGAAATCCCTAATGAGAATCCTTCAACCTAACAGGTAAACTACTCAGACATGTTCATCGAAACAGAAAACATCTTAAGTAGAAAACCAAATATCATAAAACAGAATAATCAACAGGGGTTCGAAATCCTCTCTCTTTCGAGAGCAAGATCAGCCCCTAAGGCTCTCTGAAAATAAAATAAGACTTAAAAGTAAAGCGTAGCCTAAACAATGGCTTAAAAACTCTTATATAATGGTCTAAAGTCGGCTGGGGGCCTTTTTGCAAGTCTGGGAAGTTTCTGGGCAAAAACTGTAATTTCTCCAAAATGCAGATTTTTGGGCGCAGAACTGCAACGACAGTTGCACAGACTGCAACGATCGTTGCACTGCGAAAATGCAGCCAGTGAACTCTGTGAAGTCTCTAAATAGTGCAGAATTGCTCCAAATGCTCCCAAAACGTCCAATTAGGCTCCAGATGTGTCTAAACCTGAAAACATACTAAAAAGAACACAAAAGACACTAAAAAGACATCTATATCATGGCATAAAATGGGTAAAAACCATGATATATCAAACTCCCCCACACTTAGCTCTTGCTTGTCCTCAAGCAAGTAAAGAACCAAAGCATAAGAAAAGAAGTTTGAAAACTCAGAAACTCATTTCGTCCTAGGAACTTTCACAATCACATTCACTTAGTAAGCCACTGAAAACATCCCTACAGAACTCAAGACCACAATATACTTCCCCCACACTTAGCAACTGTCCCAAGTAAACTCCACAATCACATTCAAGCATTCAAATTCTCCCTACTGACTTCTGCAAGTATTTAAGTGCGGTCTCACCTAAGGAGTATCGATCAAAGGGCACATGGATTCTTACCTTATCAGCTCTAGACCACCATACTATCTTTCTCTAGTCCCTTTCTTCACTTTCCCTTCCTTAACAACTGATTTTTCCCACATTGGGTATCATTTTATTTTTTTTATCAGTGTTCTTCCCGTTATGGGGTGTACTTTGGACACATTCCATGGATCACATGAGAGAAAATAGTGTTTGCTACCCTTCCCATGACCACTTCGGAGTTACTAACTCATCCTCAGTTTATTATTATTAATTTTTTTTTTTTACTTTATAGAAGGGGAGAAGGGAACTAAATAGGATAGGTTGACAGGCTGTGTCAGAACTAACAAGGGAATCCGACACAAAGTATACCAAGCCCTTAGGTGAGAAATCTAAGTCAGTATTAAGGTTGAAGTCAGTAAAAGGATCCTCTGATACCTGAAGTGATGTGGGTGTTCTCAGTAGGTTGATCTATGTCTGGGTTTTCTAACAGTCATAGAGTCTCTGTAAGTCTGTCCAATGGTCACTTAGTTCCTGTTCAAGCGAAAAGTTTCCTCGAAAAATCATAGTTTCATACAAATTTTGACTCAATAAAACAAATTTTGAAAAACTAAGAAAACAAAAGCGTGCGTCAGTAGCTTCCTCCCCACACTTAAATTACACTGTCCCCAGTGTAATCGAAGCATGAGCTCGGTGAAAGAATAATCAAATTGAAGAACAAACCGAAAAGTTGCAGAATACTTACCTGTCGTCGCCCTGCGTCGATCGATGCCACAAGGGTGTCGATCGATGCAAGGCGATTATCGCTCGCGGTTATGTAGATAACCGATGTCTGAACCGCAATCAATTCGTTTAACCGTGAATCGCAACCGCATCGATCGATGCACAATGTGTGTCGATCGATGCAATGCGATTTTTCCTGTTTCTCTCGGCTCTGAACACACTTAAATAGAAAATCAAAACACCAAAAATAAAAACGGAAAATGAAAACTAAAACGAACCTAACAGTGGGTTGCCTCCCACTCAGCGCTTGTTTTTAGTCATTAGCTTGACTATTGGAAGAGATTTGATTCAAGGCGGTTTCAACAGAGACTTTGAGTGTCTCTGTGAATATCTCTTCATCCAAGGAGGTGTATAGGCATTCAGATCATGAGGCTTCCCAAGGAATGAGAAATCATAATCAGGGCGGGAGCGAAGCTTGGGCGGTCTACTGCGTTTTCCTGCATTCAAAACAATGTGATTAGAAGGTTTAAGCTTAGATGATTTGTTCCTTACCTTTGATGTAGATCTGATGTTTGGGGCTTTCTGCTTATGAGCAGTTGCAGGTACTGAAGATGTTAGAGCAGGTTCAAGAGGAACTGCCATCTTCTTCTTCTTTCCACTATCAGATACTGTAGTTCCACCAATCTGAACTTCTTCTTCCAGATGACCGTCAGTGGAGATCATCTTCTTTGCATGAACTCGCAAAGTTTCAACTGGTGGTGTTTTATTCACCTTCTTATCCATCACTTTTATGCAGTTAGCCACTTCTAGCTCTTGTCTGGAAGGTTTAGGAACCTTAGGATATGGCACTCGGGGCTTGTAAGCTCGTTCTGGCACTGTTGCAGGTTTCTGGACATGTGTGCGTTCTGCATCGATCGTTGCATAATGTGTGTCGATCGATGCAAGGCGATTCTGTTTCTCGAAAGAACTCGAAATTGCCGTCAGAACGGCGGGTCGATCGTCACTAAGGGGGTGTCGATCGGTGCATGTATCAGGCAGACAATATTCATCCAGAAAATCCGAGATTATGCTCTCTTCTTCATCCAGCAACTTAATCTCATCCCTTAAGGTCACAACTTTGATGGATCTGTGCTGTTCAGCTTCCCTAGCTTCATTTCGCCTTTCTATTGCTGCATCCAGCTCCTCCATATGTGTGCTCAAAGATTCGAGCTTCTCATTCAGATCTTTATACAATGCATCCATCTTTGAGTGGTGTGACACACTGATCTGTTGTTGCCTCTCAAGATACTGCTCTATCATGATTTCTATTCTGCTCTCATGAGCTGTAGGTGCAGGCGGTGCTTGGTAAGAAGAAACACCACAGTTCCTCGAGAAGGCGTTGCCCTGTTGCTGGAAAGGTCCCTGAAAAGCAGATTCCTGACTGTAGAATTCATTCCCTCCAATGCAGTTGATAGCTTTTTGCCCATACTTTTCAAGTACAAGACTATGCAGAGACTCTACTTTGCCCTTTAACCAAGTTATCTGCGAGTTATCAATCCCTGGATTGAAGAAACAAGACATCTTCCTTATGATATGTGTCGATCGATGCAGGAGAAGCGTCGATCGATGCAAGCTCGAGAATGCAACGATCGACACTAAGGGGGTGTCGATCGATGCAAGGCGATTACAGGCGTACCTGAAACGCAGAAACAAAAAAAGAAAAAAAAAATTAGCAACAAAAAATAAAAAACGAAAAACCTAGTCTAAACCCTAAGTTCAAATCTATCGAGGACTCAAAAGAGTCCCCGGCAACGGCGCCAAAAACTTGATAGGTGTAGTTTTAACCCTATTCTAACTGCAAGTGCACAGTGATGTAGTTGTAGTACTTAGGGTATCGAATCCACAGGGACTCCGGTCAACGATAGATTAAAAACTATTAAGATTAAACTAGGGGAAAGCAATGAGAAACTAAAGCAAGCAGAAAAGTAAATCAGTAGCAAGAGTGGTTTGTGAGCAAGGAGGCGAAGCGTTAGGTTTCAGGAGTTCTCAGGAAATCAGGAACGCAAGCAATCAATCTATCTAGATCTAATCAATAACTGTTCTAGAACTCAAACACTGATATAGAATTAACCAAATTCCTTTGCGATAATTCTCTAAGTCTAAGTGCAGCAAACCAAACTTTCGTTTGCGAGAACTAACAGATTAAACCAGCTTTAATTCCAAGTTTGATATGTTCACAATTATCCTAAACCAAACTTCCGTTTGCGCAAAGTTTAATTGCTTATCTAAGTTCTTTCTAGTTAAATTAACCAACTTCCGCTGAATTAATCAACCTAACATCATAATTCTGATTAGCTACTTCAGATTTAGCATTAAGAACAACTTAGATAAAGAACTAGCAGATATGAATCTCTACAGATTGATTTAAACTATAATTCTCTGAAATCCCTAATGAGAATCCTTCAACCTAACAGGTAAACTACTCAGACATGTTCATCGAAACAGAAAACATCTTAAGTAGAAAACCAAATATCATAAAACAGAATAATCAACAGGGGTTCGAAATCCTCTCTCTTTCGAGAGCAAGATCAGCCCCTAAGGCTCTCTGAAAATAAAATAAGACTTAAAAGTAAAGCGTAGCCTAAACAATGGCTTAAAAACTCTTATATAATGGTCTAAAGTCGGCTGGGAGCCTTTTTGCAAGTCTGGGAAGTTTCTGGGCAAAAACTGTAATTTCTCCAAAATGCAGATTTTTGGGCGCAGAACTGCAACGACAGTTGCACAGACTGCAACGATCGTTGCACTGCGAAAATGCAGCCAGTGAACTCTGTGAAGTCTCTAAATAGTGCAGAATTGCTCCAAATGCTCCCAAAACGTCCAATTAGGCTCCAGATGTGTCTAAACCTGAAAACATACTAAAAAGAACACAAAAGACACTAAAAAGACATCTATATCATGGCATAAAATGGGTAAAAACCATGATATATCAGCACACCTCGTGTTTACGCTTCACACCTCGTGCTTCCTGACAGCTCGTGCTTCCGGAAGTAAAAACTCATCCGTGACAAGTCGTGCCTCGGTCCGTCACGCTTTCGCCCCGTCGTGCTTCTAACCCGACGTACCCGATTTAATCGCAAATGCAATATCTCTTAAACCGTTCGCTCTTTTGGAATTCCACTTCAACCCAAGTTCTTGTTTTGAACTCCTCTATCACCACAGTATAACGTCCAACCATTTTGGAACTTTCGGATTTTTGGCCGTTCCTCGGCCGTCCCTCTTGTCCTTCGATTTTCGCATAATCCGCTCGTCCCATTTGAATTCTGACTCGACCAAAAGTCTTAGAATGTCCTCTTTAGCTAACGACGTCAATTTTACGTCGATCGCACAACTTTGAATTTCCGTTGATCTTCGCCCGATCCATCCCGACTGGTCGTTTTCCTAATACGGACGTTTTACTCCCTTAGGAGGGTTATTACACCGCCTCTAGGTTTTCCTCGACCTCCATAACCTCCGCGGTTATTTTGATCATGATTCACCCACATGAGCTTTGCTTGATCTTCCTTTTGGGTTTCTTCTCCGACACATTCTTCATACGCCTTTAGTCTCCCAACTATGTCCTCAAATCCTGTCGTATTTAGATCAAGGACTTGCTCAAGGGATGCTACAATGTGTATAAATTTGCTTCTAGGGATTCCCTTTAAGAATCTCTTCACCATCGTAGATTCTTCTATACTTTGTCCTAAAGAAGCTGATTTTGATGCTATACGTGACATCTTTCCTGCAAAGTCATCAGTAGAATCAGTGTCTTCCATCTTTAACTTATCAAAGTCGTTCATCAAGGTTTGTAGCCTTTCTTCTCGCACACGGTCCGCTCCAAGATGACGTGATTTGATAGCTTCCCAATGATCTTTCGAGGTGTTCTGCTTTCTAACTTGCAGAATTAGTATCTCATGGATTGATTGAAAAAATAATGCGATCGCAATATCGTTTTTCTTGGAATTTGTTGATCATGGATCAATCGTCTCCCACACTTCGTTTACCCGTAACACAACCTTCATCCTCATCGACCAAACCGTGTATTTTGTTGGTGTCAGCATAGGACAATGCACTACAAGAAACTTGCGATATAGCCACGGATTTTTTCGCGGCTATGGACAAAATTTCGTAGCTATTCTGTCGATAGCTACGAATAGCCATGAACAATATCCGCGCCTATGAGCTCGTGGATATTGAACTTTCGTAGCTATCCACAGCCACAGAGCCACGACATAGCCACGACAATTAGCTACGAAAAGCGAGAATACAAATCCGTATCTCTCATAGCCACGAAAAACTATGAATTCGGTTTATGGCCATAGCTACGAATAGCCACACGTAGTGTCGTAGCTATATTATACAATTTATATTAAAAATATTAAAAAAACAAATATAAAGAAATTTTATTTTATTTATAAACAATAAAATAGAATAATATTAAATAATTAATCTAAAAACAAAAAAAAATATAAAATCAAAAAGCTTCCTCCTCCATGACCACCACCTGACGGCTCCGGTGACCACATCCGCCGGCTCCGGTGATCACATCCGCCGGCTCCGGTGATCACATCCGCCGGCTCCGGTGACCACACCCGCCGGCTCCGGTGACAACCATCTTAGGCACCGGATCTCTGCTCTCTTCAGCCTTCAATCTCTCTTTAACTTGACTCCTCTTTGTTCTTCTTTCCCGATGATTCTTACAGATCTGAAAAAGGTTCAAACCAAGTTAGTGACAAAGTTATCTCAGATTCTTGGCCAAACTCAAGAGAGATATGGAGAATCAAAGGTCAGAGAACCACACCTCACACGACGTGGTGACTTACTGTGGCGGCAGGAGGAGATCTCACGACTTCGCCGGAGCTTTCTTCATCTTCGTCCGGCCGTGGAGGAGGTAGACCTGGTCAGTTTCATCTTCTGACGAAATCACCTCATAGAGAGAGAGAGAGAGAGAGAGAGAGAGAGAGAGAGAGAGAGAGAGAGAGAGAGAGAGAGAGAGAGAGAGAGAGAGAGAGAGAGAGAGAGAGAGAGAGAGAGAGAGAGAGAGAGAGAGAGAGAGAGAGAGAGAGAGAGAGAGAGAGAGAGAGAGAGAGAGAGAGAGAGAAGTTAAAACTGAAGTATATATGCCAAATCCTATGAAACATAAAAGGAAGACAAATCTATTGAAGGGGATTTGATAATAATTCACCCGTTATATTGAATTGATATAGAAAAAAGAAGAAGATGAAGGATGAGATGAAGGATGAGATGCTAATTGGAAAATGAGACCAAAATATATCGACAAAAGGAAGGAGAGAAGATGAGAACACAAACAAAAAAATAGAAAACCAAAACAAACATTTGTGATCGCTAGATGCGTGTAAATCAATGGTGAATATTAAAAAAAAAAAAAAAAAGACAATCCTTGTCTTACTTCATCAACCAATGAGAATTAAGTTCTTATTATCATGAATTTTGATTTAACACTTCCATTCTTTATATATTTGGAAGATTAATTTTAGATAAATTAAGGATAAATAAATTATATATCTTAAATACTGTTTAAAAATCAATAATATGTTTCTTTTATAATTAACATCTATTAAAAAGTGATTATATTTTAATTTTTAGTTTTTGATTTAACTTTATGTTTAATTATAAAGTTTATGTGATAAAATTAAAATGTATAAAACCTTTCTTTCTTTTTGACAAAATGAATAAAACCTTTCAATTAAAATATTAAAAATGAAAATATGAGGATTTAAGAATTTGGATTTTAGGACTTGAGGTTTAATGATTAGAGTTTATAAATTAGGGTTTGAAGTTTGGGATATAGGGTTTGAAGTTTAGATTTAAAGTTTGAGATTTAGAGTATAAATTATTAAATTATTGTTTAAGGCTTTTAGTTTATTATTTGTATTAAAAGATTTGTAGATTTCAAAAAAAAAATTATAGTTTATGATTAACAGTTAGGTTTTGTGTATGATTATGGTTTGGTGTATAGGGTTTGAAGAGTTATATGTTTAAAGTTATAAATTAGTGTTTATAAATAAAGATTTGTAAAATATTTTTATTTTATAAGTGTTGAATCTTAGTTTTGATTATGTTATAGTAATTGAAATTTATTACTTAGAGAAAAATGTATATTTTAGAATTTTTGTTTAGGATTTAGGGGTTTTATGTTTGAATTTTTTTTTAATTGATTTGAATTTTTTTTTAATTTAAAAGTGTTAAAACTTAGTTTTGATATGTTATAGTAATTATATTTTTATTAGTTAGAGTTTTGGGGTTTGTTTAAGGTTTAGGGTTTGAATAGCTACGGATAAATTCGTAGCTATCCATAGCTATCTTATAAAGCCACGGATAGCTACAAATAAAATCATAGCTATACCATATATATTTAAATATTCGTTAGATATAGCTACGAATAGCCATAAAAATATTTTGTGGCTATTTTCCATGTTTTATATCGTAGCTATTCATAACTAGTTGTTTCTACGAATGTGTCGTAGCTATCCGTGACTATTTTGCTACGAACAACCACAAATTTATTTTGTAGCTATATAGCTACGAATTAGCTACGAATTTTATTTTTTCTAGTCGCAGCTAATTCGTAGCTATCCGCATCTTAAAAAAATAGCTACGAAAATTTTGTGGCCAATCTGTGACTATTACACAGATTTCTTGTAGTGTTGAAGGTCTCTTTTAATCAAAGATATTTCAGCACCTGTTGCTCGTGCTTCTCCATCATATGCCATGGTTGAGCTTCCTCCTCAAGCTCTGATACCAAATAAAAGAAACTCAGTGTGTAAAGAACAACACTTTTTATTGATTAAAAACTTTTTCAAAACTAAATCTCTCTTGAATCTTATTGAGTCTTATGGAACATCTCTCCATAACCTCTTGTTTATATAGGCTAGGCTACTTCCTAAAATCTCTAATAAAGATAAAAGGAAATCTTCTTAAATCATATCATCTTAAATTATTTGTATTTATCTATATCTCTAAATATGCATCTTCTTATTTGAAAATCTTCCTCTAATATTAAAATTATCCAACAACGTGTTGATCTTGAAATTCTTATATATACATTCTTCATGTTTTATACATATATAATTGTTTTTCTTGTATAACAATCTCTGGTCTTATATGCATACATACTCTATATATATAAGTATATAAGCTAAAACGATAGGTAAAACCCTTGATTTTAATTTTGCGTTTGACATTTCATGCTTTGTTTTTTTTTTTGAACTTTTGCTTTCGTTTTCTTGGAAAATAATAGTCCAGCTTGTTCATTTACTGAACAGTCCTCCGGATCGGATAAAATACATAGTTTGGCAGAAGGAGAAGCATGAACAGTTATATCAAAACATAGCTAGCGTGCGTGACTACACACAGCAAAATTGAGACGCATGCAGTGACGAACCTTATGAGCGAAAAAAAAAAAAAAAAAAACCTTATGAGCGAATAATAGTTAAGATCGTTTACAAAAATAAATCCAAATATTATTGGGCTATATTATATATGTGTAGGCCCATGGTACATATTAGGTTTAACGTTAATATTGTATATGATAGAGGCAGCCACCATTGTAATATTTTGAGAGAAATAAGAGAATTCTTCTCCAGATCTTTTATGGTATCAGAGCTATCGATTTTTGGGATTGCGATTAAATCTGGTTCGTGAGAAGACGTGTTCAAACGCAAGTATCATTTGTTATATGGCGATGATTGGTGTTGAGAAAAAGGTGGAGGTACAGAAATCTCTGGCGACGAAGATGTGTACGAAGAAAAACGGAGCAGCGGAATGCGCTCAAGATGAGATAAAAAGGGAATTGCAGAAGGCGTTCCTTTGGTGAAGAATATGAATGTTGTTGCACACACGCATGTTGTGTCACGCATGGACTTGTTTGTGCAACACACTGAAGCGACCCATGCCACAACAGGGTTGAAGAAAAGAGAATGGGATCGGCTTTTGAGTAAGTTGGAGTCGAAACCAGAATCTTCAAATCACGTAAGTGATAAAGCTTATGATGATGAATGGATAATTGATAGTGGAGCATCACACCATATGACTGGTATGTTGAATGCTCTAGTGAACGTGTGTAGAGTCTCGCCATGTTTGGTTGGACTACCTAATGGGAATACTGTAATTGATGATCGAGAAGGGAGTGTGATTCTGACAGAAAAGTTAACTTTGAAGCGTGTTCTTTTTGTGGAAGAATTAAAATGCAATCTCGTCTCTGTGTCACAAATGATTGATGAGATGAGCTGCAATGTGTTGTTCTCTAAGACTGGTTGTCTTGTGTATGATTGTGGTTTCCAAACCGTGATTGGACTGGGTGAAAGAAGAGAAGGGCTGTACTTTCTTCAAGGTATCCAAAAGATTCAGAATGTGAAGAAAGTTGGTAAATTGGAATCATTAGAAGTTTGGCATAAGAGGATGGGTCATGCTTCTGATAAGGTGATTAGGAGACTACCGGTAGTTGAACGTGGTAGTGTCGGTGTTTCTGGGTGTGACATATGTTTCCGATCGAAGCAATGTCGCAGTGAATTTCCTTTAAGCTCAAACAAAAGTACAGAGTGTTTCGAGATGATACATTGTGATCTATGGGGGCCATATCGAACACGAAGCTTGTGTGGATCTTACTATTTCCTCACTATCGTAGATGATTTCTCTCGAGCTGTATGGGTGTTTCTTCTGGTCAACAAAACCCAGGTTGAGAGAACTATGTTGGATTTCTTTTCTCTTGTCTTGAGACAGTTTGACAAGCATGTGAAGGTAGTACGAAGTGACAATGGGAGCGAGTTCATGCGAATGCAGGGGTATTTTCGAAGAGAGGGTATGATTCATCAGACTTCTTGTGTTGGAACTCCTCAGCAAAATGGAAGAGTTGAGAGGAAGCATAGGCATATACTGAATGTGGCGCGTGCCTTAATGTTTCAAGAAAATCTTCCAAAGGATTTTTGGGGTCAGTGCGTGTTAAGTGCTGCATATTTGATTAATAGAACACCATCGGAGTTGCATAAAGGAAAAAGTCCCTATGAAATCATATTTGGCAAACCTCCTTTGTATAATGAGATTCGGATTTTTGGGTGTCTTGCATATGCCCACAACCAGAAGCGAGATGGAGATAAGTTTGCTAGTCGCAGTCGAAAGTGTGTTTTTGTTGGTTACCCTTATGCTAAGAAGGGTTGGTCATTGTTTGATCTAGATACACATGAGATCTTTGTGTCTCGTGATGTTTCGTTTGTTGAGGAACGATTCCCATATTTGGAGATGAAAGATACACATGTGGAGGATGTCACTGGAGTCAGATATGATGACATGTTTGTTCACGATGATACTTCTCTGTTGCAGGGCAGAGTAACACGACCTGCAGAAAGAGTAACACAGAGAGAAATAGAGACACAAATCGAGGATGTTGGAGATACAATTGTCCAACCTCATTCTGTGTCAGATGGAGGGTCAGGGGCAGGAATACATGTTCTGGACGAAGCCATAACAGAGAGCCCAGCAGATGCAATAATGTATAATGAGGGTGCAACAGAAGGAATAACACAGACCGAAGAAGGAGTAACACAGGCGGAACCAGAAAGTGTTCCACAAACAGAACTTGTGCCACAACCTGCACCAGAAGAATTGTTAGGACGAGGAATGAGGAAGAAAGAATCACCTGCTAAGTTGCGTGATTACATGTGTAACACAACATTTCAGATGAGTCAGGAGCCAGGACATAAGTATGGAATTGAGAATTTTGTCAATTGTGATAGATTTTCAGCATCACATAGAGTCTTTCTGTGTAACATCACTGCAGGAGTAGTGCCTAGATCATTCACTGAGGCAATGAAATGTCCTAGATGGAGAGAAGCGATGAGACTGGAGATTGAGGCTCAGGAACGAAACAAAACATGGGCAGTTGAACATTTGCCACCTGGTAAGCATGTTATTGGAAGCAAATGGGTTTATACAATTAAGTATAATGTTGATGGAACAGTTGAAAGGTATAAAGCGAGACTGGTCGCTTGTGGTAACCGACAAAAGGAAGGACTTGATTATTCTGACACTTTTGCTCCATTTGCAAAGATGAGCACTGTTAGATTAGTTCTTCAAGTGGCTGCTGGGAAGAATTGGGAATTGCATCAGATGGATGTGCACAATGCGTTCCTTCATGGAGACTTGGATGAGGAAGTGTTTATGAGATTACCACAAGGTTTCGGCTCTTCTAAAAAGGGAATGGTATGTCGTCTGAAAAAATCATTGTATGGTTTGAAACAAGCTCCAAGGTGCTGGTTTTCTAAGCTTTCCAAGGCACTCTTGAGGTATGGTTTCAAACAGAGTAGAGCGGATTACTCTTTGTTCTCGTTGGTACGTGGAAACGTTCACTTGCATGTTCTAGTGTATGTTGATGATCTAGTGGTGACAGGGAGCGATTCTGAAGTTATACAGAAGTTTAAAACATACTTGAGTGGATGTTTTCATATGAAGGATTTAGGGAGATTGAAGTACTTTCTTGGCTTAGAAGTTGCAAGAAACAAGGAAGGTATCTATTTATCACAGAGAAAGTATGCTCTTGATATTATTGCTGATGTTGGTTTGCTTGGTGGTAAGCCGGTTGAGTTTCCGATGGAACCAAACCATCAATTGGCGAAATCGGAGGAAAAGATACTTGATGATCCAGAAAAGTATCGACGGCTTGTTGGAAAACTGATTTATCTGGCTGCGACTAGACCAGACTTGGCTTACTCGGTTCATATCTTGTCTCAGTTTATGAACAAACCAAGAGAAGATCATTGGATGGATGCATTGCGGGTTGTGCGTTACTTGAAAGGATGTCCAGGCATGGGAATTCTATTGAAAGCTGACTGTAATTTTCACCTTACAGGTTGGTGTGATTCAGATTGGGCAGGATGTCCAATCACGAGGAGATCTTTGACAGGTTGGTTGATACAGTTAGGGAATTCTCCTGTGTCGTGGAAGTCAAAGAAGCAAGATGTGGTATCATGTTCTTCAGCAGAAGCAGAGTATAGATCCATAGTTATGGCATTGAAGGAATTGAAGTGGATAAAGAGCTTGTTGTTCACGATGGGTATTGCACACTCTGGTGCAATGGACTTGTACTGTGATAGTCAATCTGCGCTTCATATAGCTGCTAATCATGTGTTTCATGAGCGTACGAAACATGTGGAGTTAGATTGTCATTTCATCAGAGACGACATACAAGCTGGGATTGTTCAGACAAAGCATGTTTCTACGACTGAACAGCTAGCTGACATCTTCACTAAAGCACTTGGAGGACGACCTTTTCAAGCCATTTTGTCCAAGTTGGGCATTCGGAATCTCCATGCTCCAACTTGAGGGGGGTATTGGGCTATATTATATATGTGTGTAGAGCCCATGATACTTATTAGGTTTAACGTTAATATTGTATATGATAGAGGCAGCCACCATTATAACATTTTGAGAGAAATAAGAGAATTCTTCTCCAGATCTTTTAAATATTTTACTTTCCTCTCCAAAAATATAAAATAAGAAGAATGAATCTAGTCATTCGTTTGTGGTGAAGTTATTTTTGTTTCCAGACACAAGGATCGACGAAATAGTTTGGTTACTGGGGCATTGGGAACAGATGTGTGACCTTATTTGTAGAACAACCGCCCAGTGGTCGTACATGTGCATGTGACCAGCCTGCTCTTTTGATCTGCAGTTTAATAACTAACAGGAGAATTAATATTCAAATCTTTGATGCATATGGTACTGCATCAGAGATAAATAAAATAAAAAAAATACATATAAGTGAAAAAAAAATTAATGGAATAATAGTAGTTAGAAAAATTATGGAAATATCATATGCATCAAAAATTCATATATGGTTTATGCAGGTTTTTAAACAATCTCTTATCACTATCCTGGACTCTAATGGTAACCGAGTTGAAATTCAAAGTTCACTCCACTATATTTGAGTTTCTGGTGATACTTTGAACTTTATCTTATTTTCTTTTGTACCACGTTTATATAATCTGGATGTTTACTAACTAAAGCAACTTTATTTGCTTATGTAAACCATTTCTATTTAAACAATGAAGGTTTGTTCAAACAAAGCTTTTTTATGGAAATGTTTTTTTTTAATATAATATTAATATTATAAATCGACTCAAACCGGGGGTTCAACCGGAATTACATCGAATAACCAGAAGTAAAAGACCCAACCTAAATAACCGGCCTAAACGGCCTAAACCGGGAAGAGCCTAACCTAAATCTACAGACGCGTGAAAAGAGAAACAACGACATTTAGGTATAATCGGCGGAGTAATCTCATCCGTCACCGGCGGCGCGATCCGACGATAATCACAGCCACTTCCGATGGTTTTCTGAGTATAAGGGGGTCGACCCTGTCCGCCTTTCCAATCTCCGAAGGACCGAAGCCCATCTCACCTTCTCCCGACGACGAAGTCGCTTCCTCCGCTTATTCCCACTGATTTTCCGACGAGACCAACCGCAGCCGAATCTCCTCGCCGTCTCCTCCACGCACCCCCGATCCAGTCTGAGACATATCTCCACTGGCACCTCAAGACTCTCCCCTCCGGCGAAGAAGATGGGCTCTGATACGACAAAAGACAGCCGGGACACCTCACCAGACACCACCATCCTGTCTCACCGGAGTCGTTTCGGCTAGCTAGACCTCCGCGAAATCCCTCTGCACACAACGTCTCCCATCTGATTCCTCGGCGCCGCCGCAAACAGAAACTCTAGTTCTAAAAAACCCCATCTCACTTTGCGCGAGATCCGACCAGCCACCGTCCCCGAGCAGCTTCTGGATCCACGACTTACACAAATATGACGGATCGAGCGCTAGAGCTCCGCCTGCATCATTGTGGAGTGAACCACCGCTCGCTGACGGAAGGTGAAACCAAGGTATCTTCTGGTTACTCGACAATTCGGTTGATGCATGAAGCGCTCAAAAAACGAAGGCCCTCTCCGGTGAGAAAAGAAGAGAAGAGAAGATCGGAGAAGCAAAGATATCGCCGTAAATCGTCTACAAGAGAGAGAGAGAGAGAGAGAGAGAGAGAGAGAGAGAGAAGAGATAAAATGGTGCCGCTCAAAGGCTCTATTAATGTTAATTACTTAATCACCTTTTTATGGAAATATGTTATGCTGATTTTTTTATAAGGAAGAGAATAACAATTTTCTGTAGCATTGTTATTTTTTATCCAAATATGAGTTCCCTAATTATATATATAAAGAAAGTTGTGCATCTCCAGGGCATGACACATCAGCTCCTGGAATGTCTATGGAATCGACACCTGTATTAATAAAAAAAAGTTAGACCAATCAGATTATAACGTTTTATACGTCAAAGCTTACCTGTCCGAAAACACAACAGATTAATGAACAAAAGAAAATTTGTTCGACCAAAAAATTAAATCGTTCGGTTCATTTGCATAACCGAGTTCTCTCTCTACCTTTCTCTCTCTCTATCTTTCTCTCTCGGGCTACTTAGATGGCGATTCATTGTCGAAGCTTCCAGTGGCGATTTCTCCCGTTTTCTTACTGTCGATCGTTATCACCGGCGAGATACAAACACCAAAGATTCTCCTGTCTATCCTTTTCTTCTATCTCTTCATCTGCCGTGTATCGAGATCTGACGAACCCTAGCGAAGCTTTCTCAGCTGGTTTTACAACATGCAAATCTACGTCTCCAGAAGGATTTGAGGCCCAACAACCACCGTGGTAAGGTAATCGAACTCGCCTCTTACTTTAGGTCGTTATCAATTCGTTTAGATCCGAGAATTGTCAGCTTAATCTCTTCGTGTTTCAGACGATTTCGAGGAAACAATCACCTGCATGTCCTGTCCAGTAGATATCTTCCTGTCCAGGGCACTCTGTGACCAGCAACAGGTTCTCGCACTACTACAAGGTTATTCTCTCTGTTTCGCTGGTTTTTTTTACTCAATATCATTGAATTTGGATTTGTATAACAGGTCCTTTGGGTGTCAGATAATGGTGTTCCAGACCTTGGAGATGTACACAATGAAGAGATATCTTTGGCTGATGAGGTATGTCATCAAATGGTTTGTCTTTTTTGCCTTTTGGTTTATGTTGAAAAGCAACTTGGTGAGTGATATAGAAGGAGGCCAACATTGGTGTTGATCTATGTTTTCTCTTTAACAAACCTCAGTTCGTTTTGTTATCCTCTTAGGTCTGAGAGTCCCTGATGACAAATTGTTTGAAAGAAAAAAGAGAAGGAAACCAATGTTGGCCTTCCTCCTGATGCTATGGGGAAGATCATCTACGTTCCCACAGCTGGCCACATTCCCTTAAGGTTTGAGTTTAGCTTTCTCTCACTTTATTTGTATAATACACTCAAAATTCTGTCATAATAGTCTTTCAAATACGGTGCTCATAGTAATTCAAAGGCGTTTGTTGTTGATACCTTTCTTTCCCTGTTGTCAGCGTGTGCTTGATGTCCTTTTTCCCTCTGTTCTTGATGGAACATCTGCAATGCCTGGTGCTATTCATGTGACATTGCATGTGGCTGCTTAGGAAGCATCAATGTACACATGTAACTCTCTGACATGTAGGTCTAATAATTTTTGCAGTAGCCGGTTCCCATCTTTTAATGACAAAAAGCAAATACTAACCTTTTAAGTTAAAACCCTCATTTGTTTGGTTAATGTGTTTTCCAGGAATCACTGTCACTGGTCAGAAGCATTGAGAGTAAATTGAGGACGTCTGGTAATCTTTTGCTTCTCACTTTTGATGCATTGATTTTGTGTTGTCCTGCTACTATTCTTCTTAGTTTCTAGACACGTATTTTCTTATGTTTGCTCATGTTCCTGTTCATAACTGTCTTTTATGATCTATGGAAATTTCTACTTGCCCTAACTAACTTTTTGTATAACATGTTACTAGAAATCTCTGAGACGACGATGGAAGGACCCTGGTACAAGTGTCAAGAATGTGCAATCAAGAGTGTGGCAAGGATATATCAGAAATAAGGTACATCATTTTGCATTATGTTCTTATTTTACAAAATAGTATCAGTCAACTAAAGCCACAGACATTTAAGGGTTTAGGGTTTAGGGTATAGGGTATAGGGTTTAGGGTTTAGGGTTTAGGGTTGGATAAGGTTTTGTGGTACCCTTTTAAGTTTTTGATCTCCAGCCATGCTATTTGCATGTTATATGACTGTACAAGCAGATTAATTAAAGTATTCCTCTGTGTATGATTAGATCAAAGAACTTGATGGAGAGCTGATATGATCTATGTACTTTTATTGATATAAACTCTCCAATTTACTAGATTCCGATAAGAAACTTGCAAACCCTCACTCGAATCCTCTCAACAAGAATCCAGTCCTCAGCTACCCATTAGCTAATCGTTACGGAATGAATATGAGTGAGTTATATAGTCTCACTCATATACAATATTTGATATACATAAGTCAACAAGTCAACAGACTCTAGCTGACTTATAACAGCCAATCATTCAGCCACGTCAGCTAACTCATCAACGACTTCTTCCTCCTGCAGGTGCCAGCTCAGCACTCTCCTTTGAAGTGGTGTACTACGAGCTCTGATCGTATCAATACCCCCCCTTCCAGAGACCCAGCTTGCCCTCAAGCTGAAATGTTAAGAGTTTTTACAACAAAACAGAATTCGCAGCACCCAAATGCTCTTGGAAAGATCTGCTCTCGAAGAAACAGTTTATGATCTTCAGGTGGTGCTTAATCTGCTGCCTCTATGAAGAATGATGTCATACACTCTGTCTGACAGTTGTATAGCCGAAATAGTGATGATTGATGACAGTTGTGGTGAAGCTAGCTGATGAGGCGTGTCTTTGAACCTGATGAGGAATGCCTCAACTTCATCAGCTTTATGCCCCTCACTTTTGACAGCTCCTGGTTCTATCACGATGACCATTTCTAACAGCATCAGACTCCAGTTGCTAGTCCCAATCAACAGAAAGGATGGAATGAAACTTCCGTGAATGCACTCAAGATGCTCAAGATGGAACCAAATCACAACCCAGCATTTATACTGACTTTGAATGTGCAATCTCTTCATGAATCCATTATGTTCTTCCAATGTGAATTTGCACGCAATGAAACCATCTGTCATGTATTCTTGAGCTTGCAGCCAACCTATTTGCCTTTGAATCCATACTGCAATCAATATATGAATTATTGCTTCCAGCTTTGTATTTTCTATCAAACTAGTTGCACAGTTCTGCTCACTGGATCCTGAATCCCCCAAAAGGCCTTTGATCAGAAAACTCTCTTTATTACTCGGGTGTACTTGGGTTTCATTACTCTCAAAGACTGTAAATAGAAGGCTTCCTTGTACCATATGTTGCTGAACTGAAACCAATACTACATTTCTTTAATGTAAATACCACCTCCCCTGTACCATCCTATAACCTGATCTCCCTCCACCAAAATTGATCTCAATTTCAGTAGCATGAAATGTCTGTCTTATGTCAAAGTGAAAAACAAGGTACTATGTTTCATATGACTGCACCTTCCAGATTTCTTCATTCCAAGCAATTGTTAAATGCTTTTTCACGCCTATCTTTGAACACTTCTTCTTCCTTCTAGAACTTAGTTGAAGTATATTGAGCAACCGAATGTTGAATACTTGGTAAGTATCAGGAAATAGCATGAAAACATGCAGAATCGGAGAGAGTACGACATTCTTTTCAAAGTCAACTATGCCGAGAAACACCAAACTCAAAAGATTTCTTCTTAAAGAGGAGTCTGTGTAAGCTAGGCGAAATGACTCTGTACCTCCATAATCAGATGGCCATAATGTCATGTGTTCCATCCTAAACTCTTTCTCACTGTCATCTAGTAGCACAACTACTTCTGAAAAAGAACAACTCTTGATTTTGTCAAGTTGAACTATGATTTTCCTCTTGAAATCTTTCCAATATGCAACATCAGCTATGGTCACTGAAATTACTGATATCAGTCGTAACTTTTCCACTTCAAGGACGTCAAGAACATATGAAAATCGTAATTCATTGTCCCATGTAACCGTGTCACTGAAATTATTCTTATATCCTATAAGAATTTCTTTCCAATTCAGTAGTCCAGCATTATTCTGCGCCCTTCCCTTAATGTTCCACCAAGTTGTAGTCCATAAATGTGGATCGATGAACCATAAAAGACCCACAACTCTAAACCCACATGGTTTCTTGAGTTTGTACTTAAATTTCCATGACTTTGGCAATTTTCTCACTATCCTTTGCTGATTCTCTGTTCTTCCTCTTATAAACATTTGCTCAAACAGTTGGTGTGCACAACTACAGATCGTCACCCTTGGTGAATTCTTAATTCTCCCACCCATTCTCAACACTTCTATAGCGCCTAAGTGCTCTCTTTGTTGATCAAACGAAACACCAATGCAAAAACCAGTGTAGTATGCATCGCAAACACCCAATGATTTGATGTGAAATCGAAGGCTTGGTTCCAATTGAAGATCTGGTACCTGAATATGAGCTGATGCTTCAGTCTGGTTTGAAATCTGGTGTTGAATCTCCTCTGTCTCTACATCTGATTCTTCATCGACCATTATGTCTCTTGCTGGAATTGATCTCTCGTGAAGAACAACATCAGCATTCAAGATTGAGTTCTTCACCTCTGTGGATTCCGATACAAAGTCGGAAAATATATCAATCGTTGGGATTGATTTGGTCTCAATCTTTATCACCACATTTGTTGCCTCCATCATCGTGCTGCTACTCATTTTTTCCCAATCATCTCGCACAGCTTCGTAAATTTTGAATCGATCTTCGCCTCCAATGACTCAAACCTCGCTTTCGAATGAGTCTCGAAATTTCGCGATTGTACTTCCAGAGACTGTGATTGCTTTTCCAGAGCCTCAATCGATGTATGTAAACGGTTGTTGATGTCAATTTGTTCGGTCGTGTGCTGCATCATCGATTTCGACAGAGAATCGAGCGTCCATGGCTGAATCGGAGTCGATGGCGTGTTCTTCGTCATCTCTATTGTCGTCGCGATAGTCCGATCACAGAACGCTCACACCGCACCAATTTGATATGATCTTTGTACTTTTATTGATATAAACTCTCCAATTTACAAGATTCCGATAAGAAACTTGCAAACCCTCACTCGAATCCTCTCAACAAGAATTCAGTCCTCAGCTACCTGATATATCATGGTTTTTACTAGTTTTAGGCCATGATATAAGTGTGTTTTAGTGTCTTTTGTGTTCTTTTAGAGTCTTTTACAGGTATAATCAGGTTTGGAGCTGAATTGGAGATAATGGAGCATTTTGGAGATTTTTGGAGTGATTGGCCGAGAGATAGAGTTCACTGTCCGAAACAGAGGAATGCGTGTGCAACGGTCGTTGCACCAGCGAGATGGGCCAAAACTCGGCGGTTTATGAAGAGTCAAGAATTTGCACTTTGATCCAGAAGTTCCTGATATTTACAAAGAAGCCCCTGGCCGAGATTAGACCTAATTTATTGAGTTTTTAGATTTGTTTTACATAACGCTTTCATAATTAAGAGCAGAGGATTTCTAGAGCTTTTGGGGCTGATCTGAACCTTTACTTCATCTGTATTTGGAGAAGATTTCGAACCCCTTTTACTCTTATTCTTTTATGCAATTTATTCATCATATGATTATGTTTTCATTATCTATGTCTGAGTAGATTCCTAGTTAGGTTTAGGGTTTCTCACATAGGATTTCATGGCTTGCTAGACTTGTTAAATTCAGTTAAGGATTCATAACTATATCTGTTCTTCAATCTAATTGTGCTTAAAGCTAGTTCTAACCTGATCAATTAGAATCTAGATCTTAGGTTGCTAAATACGTCACGGAAGTGGGGTTTAGGAATCTGAACTAATTAGATTGAGCAATTAAACTATTCGCAAACGAAAGTTTGGTTTAGGATAATTGTGAACATATCAAACCTGGAATTAATGCTAGTTTAATCTGTTAGTTCTCGCAAACGAAAGTTTGGTTTGCTGCACTTAGACTTAGAGAATTATCGCAAAGGAATTTGGTTAGTTCTATATATGTGTTTTGAGTTCTAGAACTGTGCTTAATTAGATCCTTACTGAATGAACTGTCTGCTTGTCTGATTTCCTGAGAACGCCCTAGACTTAGCGCTTTTAATTACTTGCTTTCACAACCGTTAATCTCTGCTACTGATTTACTTTCTCGCACCGCTTTTAATTCAATCACATTGTTTTCTTCCTAGTATTAATCCGTTTCGTTCTATTGAATACCAGAGTCCCTGTGGATTCGATAACCCTATATACTACAACTACTGAACTGTGCACTTGCAGTTAGAGAATAGGGATTAAAACTTACTACCTATCACTACCCATTAGCTAATCGTTACGGAATGAATATGAGTGAGTTATATAGTCTCACTCATATACAATATTTGATATACAGAAGTCAACAAGTCAACAGACTCTAACTGACTTATAACAGCCAATCATTCAGCCACGTCAGCTAACTCATCGACGACTTCTTCCTCTTGCAGGTGCCAACTCAGCACTCTCCTTTGAAGTGGTGTACTACGAGCTCTGATCGTATCAAGAGCTTCCCCCTGGATTTGAGGAGTCTCTAGCGAAAATTATTGCTAATGAAACAGTGCAAAAGGTGGCCAAGGAAACTGCACCCTCTTCACATGTTTCTGCTTTAGTAGTTAGAATCACACATGACACAGTCGAGGTAGAAGTTTGATCTTACTCGCTGTCACTTGAGTTAATCTCTTCCGAGTTGTTCGACATTTCTTTTGTATCCACTTGCTGATCTCTGATTGTACAGCCCGTGGAAATCGATAAATCAAGAGATGGCAAAAAAGAAAAAACGAGAGAAACGTAAGCACCAGGTGAAAACAAACCTAAGCATTTCCCTTAGTTTTATATTAAACCCTCTACCTCTTGCTTATAGGCACATTTCCTTTGTTTAGTTATCACTGCCACTGTTTTTTTTTTAACTTGAACAAATTATGCTTTAGCAGAATGATCAATTTGATATTCAGAGTGAGGAAATGCTGAATCTTCGAGCTGCTCTAGAGGGAAATGGAGTGTGTAGTTCTACTGTTTCGAAGTCTGATAAAGCTCATAAACATATAAATTAGCTATTGGGTAATATCTTATGTTTTTTTCCTTGCTCATTTGCTATGATCATCTTTGTTGTGCCTTTCTGAAGATTGTGATACATTAATAATCTTCAATCCCATCTGTAACCAGGAAGCTAGAGACATTCGATGATTATGTGGATGATGCAGACAATAGCACACATGGTGGTAAGCTCACTAAGCTCGTGTCCACCAAACGGAAGCCCAAGGTAAAAATCTTGTAGTAGATATGAAACTTAGATTGTCACTTTCTAATCCCATTGTTTTGTTAAATCTTTTTACTTCATGTTTTTGGAAGACTGTTTATGGAGATGATGACTTACCACAACGGGATGATATTGGAGAACGGCGTAGAAAGTTTGAGCTCAAAGTTTTGGCTGGAGCTGGTGTGAAGTAGTCAAAAGATGGCAAGAATGAAAGTGAGGCATTTGCTTCAGATGAAGACAACAATAAGGATGATGATGATATTGACATGGTTGATAGTGATGGTTAATCAGAAGGCTCGGAAGATGAGTTTTACAAACAAGTGAAACAGGAAAAAAGAGGCTAAACGAGCTGCCAAGGCAGAGATCTATTCAAGGTAATTTATACACGACTTTACCTTTTGCAGACCATCATATGTGACAATATATCATGAGTTTATCTCATTTCCACGGTTTTTGTTGTTTCGGGGAACATCATCGACCATGTCATTACCAGAAAGCGTGGATGGAAAGCGACTGATTTCACATGAGGGTAGAATGTTTCCAAAACACAACAATATCTTATGTTTCTCTAATCGGAGACCCATCAGACGTTCCTTTTCTTCTTCATTTTTATCTTGGCCAAAACCTAGATTTTTGGTAACAGAGGATTGACTCGACATCGCAACAAGGACAAAAAGAACTTCGAGAAAGAACTACAGGGTAAACATTCTAGGCGAGCTGCCAAATTCTGCATTGTGCGTTTCCTTTTTTTTAATCTTTGCCCTAACTCATATGTTTTTCGACCTGTGTGATGTTTGCAGGAAAAGCACAAGCAAAAAGTAAAGAGTCGGAAAGGACAAGTAAGAGACATCAGAAAACCCCCTGGTTCATATGGAGGAGAAGGTTACGGCATTCAAATCCAGAGTTAGCGTACTCTTCTTTATATGCTTGCTTCTTTTGTTATTTTGTTGTATCTTCATTGGATCTTCTACTTTGAATTTCACTCTTCTTCATTACTTTAGCAAATCACTATGTAATTCTTGATGTTTTTGTTTAAATTTGTCGATTGACATTGGCATTTTCAAGAAGAAAACATGTCTACCCTTCAAGCAAGTTAATGAGTAGTTAGTGAAATGAAATATGTAGGGTTGGTTAGGTATTAATGCAGTAAAATTAATTATTAAATTATTTATACACATGAGCAAAGGTTGCAGCATTCGAAGACGAGTTATAGTGGAAAAAAATGTGGGAAGAAGACTTGTCTTGTCACTTAGCTGAAATATTTTAATATTCTTGCTTGAAATTATTTATCAAATTGTATTCCAAAATATATATCATGTGTTTGTAATGCTACACTAAATAGTAAAAATTTTGTAAATTTCAGAATATTAGTTTATAACATTTGTATAATTTATAAAAATACATAAAATATTCTTTTTTTTAAAAAAAATCCGTCTGCGTAGCGCGGATACATATCTAGTATTCTACTAAAATATAAAAGACTAACAAATAAATAATTTCTAAAGTAAAGCATAACACCTAATCATGTTGGATTTTGATCTTTTAGATGAACAACCATTTTTTTTTTTTGACAACAAAGTAGAAAAGTAGAACACTAGTTTCCTATCATCCAAATCGGTGGTTCCGGTCCGATATGTGTGCTTGATGACTGCCTGAGTCTAACACTTCGTGCTAGCCTATCTGCTGTCTGGTTTTGCGTGCGGGAGATGTGCTTGAGAGTAAAAGACGTAAAGGCCATCTTCCTCTTGTCTATTTCTTCTGTGTAAGCCGAAAAGGCTGGCCAATTGTCTGCATCAGAGACGATCCTCACCACTTCTGAGCAATCCGTTGCGAAGGTAATGTGTTTTTGATTGAAGAACTCCATGCATTCCATGGCCCAAATGAGAGCCTCAAATTCCGCATGAAGGGGTGATAGACCGTGTCTGTTATTCCTCGCTCCCAACTGAATATTCACCCCTCCCTCATAGCAACTGTACCATCCGTAGCCGGTAAATAGCTCCCCTTCCTTCCATGACCCATCGACGAAACACCATTGGCCTGTATGTATTACAGCAAGTATGGTAGAGTCCGTATTTCCCATATTCCTTTGTATAGTATCCGTTATGCATGCATGTGCTCCTTCCCATGATAAAAATTCCGCTTCTGCCAGCCTTAAAGTTTCATTGGGATCACGATCGATATTATTAAATACCATATCATTCCTGCTCTTCCATAAATACCATAGTATCCAAGGGAACTGTCCATTTGCATCCATTGTTGGTAGTCTCCAAAATAAATAGTCCATATTTGTATAGAGCACCTCCGTGGGGAAACATATTGGATTAGTGATGAACAACCATTTAGATCGTATATCATAATCCTAATTCATTGTTCGTTTTAAGTTATCTAGCTGCTATTATTATATAGTTGCATGTTATTATTATCGTTAACATTAAATTCAATTGTTCAGTTCATATCTTTCTTTTATCGATTATTTTATACATTTAGGCTAACTAGTTATTCTTGGAAGGGATGATCTTAATAAAAAGAAATAGTTATGATGAAAAAGTGAATCCCACTAATTCCATTTATACATATACATTTGGGAAGAAGAACAAAAGAGATAAAATTTTAAAAGCTTTTTCTTCATTCAAAAAATAGAATATATAGAATTATTTTATATTTTTCATTACAATTCGTTTTTTTTTTAGGCCTAGCATTTTAAATGGAACCGAATATCCGAACCGGAACCAATCTGAAATGGACCGACCCGAAATCGATATGGTTATATAGCATTTATCTAATGGGTAATTTATTTTGAAACCGTAGGTATTGGATAGTAACCGGAACCGAACCGATACCCGATCGGGTAACCCGAATATCCGGAAAATATATATATTAGACATAACCTATAATATATATAAACATATGGATCACCGATTTTACTAAGATTAATTGTTTGAAATCATAAGTTTTAAAAGAAAAAAAAATCTCTATTTATATCCAAAACTCTACCAATTTTTTTTTTTTTTTGATATGAGATTTTTACTTTTTTTTTTCTTAAAAAATATTTATTTCATTAAAAAGTTTATTAATGGGCATGCATGTGGTGTTATAAATCTATTATACCTAACTAATCGGTTTTTTTCTCTTTTTTGTCAGATTTTTTTCTTTTTTTGTCAGATTTTTGTTTTGTTATGGGTATCCGGAACCGAACCGAAATCGATAAGAACCGAACCAGAACCGAACCGAAAATTGTAAAATACCCGATGAGTCTTAAATCTCTAGAACTGAAATATCCGGAACCGAATGACTCTTATCCAAAACCGAACCGAATTCCCAAATACCCAGATCTAGTTTTTTTATGGATATAACGGAATGATGTATTCCAAATAAATTTATCCTACATAAAAAAAGCCATTCCAATTACAGCTTTAAAAAATGTGGGAACTGGGAACTGAAGAAATACAAAAAAACGTTAGAAATATTACAAAATCAAAGCAATAAATTTTGTGTGTTTGTTTTTTATTCTTCGTGTATCAGTTAAATTTAGAAATTTTGGGTCAATTTTTATTTTTTTGAACAACGGTATACTGCCATTTATTTTATTTATATGGTAATAGAAAAAAATGGTTTATAAAGTAAATTTTTTATGAATTAATATTTGATTTTTTTTTTTTTTTTTTGGTCAACTATAACGAAAATTACAGAGTCCATGAGATAGTACAAGGGGATCGAGCAAGGCGCGCCTTCTTGGCAAGTGTATCAGCCTCCGTGTTAGCTTCTCTTGCAATATGGTGGAAGGTGGCCGAGGATGAGATGAGATGTAGGATGTCGAAAACATAGTTCTGGATGGGGAGAGGGAACCGAGAAGGATCAGGACGTCGGGATGAATCCTGGAGCGGTTTAAAGAGTGCAGCCGCATCGCCACAAAACAGTGTTGAAGTGTAACCCAATCGAGTCACGTGACCTACTGCCTCCCTTAAAGCCAGGGCCTCAGCTTCCAGGGCGGAGGAGACAGGGGGTACTGAGGAGGAGCCCGTGAGGATTCGTCGACCATCAGAGCTATGGAGTGTCCATCCAATACCCACGGGTGAGGTCGAATCTGTCCAAGAGGCATCAGTGCAACTACAATAGGCTGATGATAAAGCAAGAACATTCGGAAAGGTCGTGGGGGGAGGAGAGCTATCCAGAGAGGGTTGTAGACTTGTATGGTTAGAAGCTAGATTGGCTTCGTGCCACAGTTTGTAATCTGAGATGGCCGAGTGAATAATATCCAGAATATGCCATCGTTCCTGATTATATAACAGAGCGTTCCTTGCTTTCCAAATCTTCCATCCAATGAAAGGAAATAAGCCCGGGAATGGATTAGCAGAGGAATCATGCTGAAAAAGCATGTTTATGAAAGAGAGAAGAGTTGGGTTTGGATTGAACCGGGGCACCTGAAAAGGGACAGGTGACAGTTCCCAAACCTCACTGGCAACCCTACATTGGAATAGCATATGGAGAAGAGTTTCTGTGAAGTCCCCACAAACAGAACAATCAGCCGGGATGGATAATCGACGCCTTCGTAAGTTATCAGCCACCGGGAGCGCATTATGAATAACTCGCCACCAAAAGTGTTGGAGTTTGGGAGGGATGTGAAGCTTCCATAGTCTTTTGCAGAGATGAATGCGAGCTATTTCTTCCGGACTAGAGGGTATCGAGGATTTGATGAGCTGATGATACCCAGATTTAACAGTATAGTCCCCAGACGAGGTATAAATCCAGTGGGGGGAGTCCTCTTTAGGAAAAAAGGGAGGCCGAAGCTGCAAGACCAAAGCCTGATCTTCAGGAGTTAAAAGGGTTCGTATGATAGGCAGATTCCACTGGTTAGTTTGAGGAACCAAGAGATCAACAACATACAGATTAGTATGCGAAGGTACGGCCAGAGAACTGGCAGGCCTAGGTGGCGTTCCAAGCCACGAATCTTGCCAGATCCGTACGGAGTGGCCATTTCCAACATTCCATTTAAGACCTTGCTGGAGAAGAGAAGTGCCTGTACAAATACTCCGCCACGCATGACTGGGGCGAGATCCAGGAAGAGCTTCAAGCAACGAAGTATTGTGAAAGTATTTGGCTCGGTAGACTTGCGCAAGCAGGGAGGAGGGTTGAGTTAAAAGACGCCAGCTTTGCTTGGCTAACAGTGCTATATTAAAAAGATGGAGGTCTTTAAACCCCATACCTCCATATTGCTTGAGATGGGTCATACGGCTCCAAGCGATCCAAGGAAGCTTCTGACGGGAAGGCGATTGCGACCACCAGAAATTACGCATCAGGCTAGTAAGACGATTAGTGAGCATCTGGGGTAGTAAAAAGCAGGACATACAATATGTGGGAAGAGCAGTGACCACTGCCTTTAGCAACACTTCACGTCCAGCGGGAGAGAGGTAGCGAGAAGTCCAGGTTTCCAGCTTCCGCTGCACTCTGTGGTAAAGATAAGAGAAGGTATCACATTTGTTACGACCAATTGACTCCGGAAGGCCCAAATATCGTCCAAAGCCCCCAGTATTAGAAATGCCCGTCTGCGTCGCTAAATCATGTTGAAGAGCGGGGGGAATACTCTTTCCAAACAGAATGGCAGATTTGGAAAAATTGATGTACTGGCCAGACACGCCTGAGTAGATAGCTAGGAGGTCCAAAACTCGGGAAACCTGTGTTGTATCCGCCTGACAGAAGACAACCGAGTCATCAGCAAAAAATAAATGAGAAAAAGATGGGCCTCCACGACTGGCTCGGAAGCTTTGAATGAACTTGGTTTGGGTCGCTTGGGTGAGAAGCGCCGACAGACCATGAGAGCACAACAGGTAGAGATAGGGGGATAGAGGATCCCCTTGTCTAATACCACGAGAAGGGTGAACCGGAGCACCCGGAGTACCGTTCAAAAGTACCGAGTAAGTAACCGAAGTGATACATTTCATGATCCAATAACACCATTGGGGGGCAAATCCCAACTTACTAAGAACCGCTTCCAAATATGGCCACTCGACCTTATCAAACGCCTTGGTGATATCAAGTTTAACGGCCATAAACGGCCGTTTAACCTTCTTTGTCTTCAAAGAATGGAGCAACTCATGGCAGATGAGGACATTGTCCGTAATAAGGCGGCCCGGGATAAAAGCAGATTGATACTCCGAGATAATGGTATTAAGATGGGGCTTGAGTCTCTCAGCGAGTATCTTAGAGATGAGTTTATAGGCCACATTACATAGGCTTATGGGTCGAAAATCTTTCACGTGAGTAGGAGCCGAGATTTTAGGAATGAGGCAGACTTGGGTATGATTTAGAGATGGGTCCAGTTGGCCCTCGGAAAAGAACATCTGTATGTAGCTAAAGACACTGTCTTTAATCGTGGACCAATGAAAACGGTAGAACCCGGCATTAAACCCATCCGAACCCGAAGCTTTGTCCACATTCATAAGACATAGTGCTTGATAAATTTCAGTTTCGGTGACGGGTTTGAGAAGTTGGTCATTAATCTCAGCAGTCACCACCGGGGAAATGGCTTGAAGGACAGGCTCAAGATTAGAAGACGCCTCCTTGGTATACAGGGTAGTAAAGTAGTGATGGGTAAGCTGGTGCAAGTCCATTTCCGAAGTAAATACAGCACCAGTGTCATCTTCCAAGGAAGCGATACGGTTGAGTGAGCGTCGTTGTTGGGTAAGGGCATGAAAAAATTTGGTATTCTTATCGCCTGCTTGCAGCCAAAGGATCCGACTTTTAAGACGCCAATACTCTTCCTCTAATTTGTATTCTGCATCCAGCTCAGATTTAATGGTCGATATAAGATTGAAATCAAGAGAGGAAGAGTTATATGCACGGTGAAGAGAATGCTGGAGGGCCTGGAGCTTTTTGCAAGAGTTAAGCCGGTATTCTGATTTCCATTTAGAAAGAGAGGCCCGACATCGTTGAAGGGCCGTGGCAAATTGAGTTGGGCCTAACGGGGAACAATGCTCTGCCCAAGTAGTCTGTATAAGAGAATGGACCTCAGCTAGGTGGCGCCATCGATTATCATACTTGAAATGGCGTGGAGTATGCCAAGAAGAGCCTTCGGTTTGAAGAAGCACCGGACGATGATCGGATCCTATCCAATGAAGAAGACGGGCATGGGCCGCAGGATAGTGAGTGCGCCAAGCCGGGTTGGATACCACCCTATCGAGCTTAGATCTAACAAGTCCATTCCGTCTATTACCCATCCACGTAAAGAGTCCACCATGAGTGGGCAACTCCCATAAGTTAGCCGAATCAAACAAGCCTCGGAATTGCGAAAAATGTGATTCAGGTTTGATTGAGCTACCTAATGATTCTGAGTTGTCCATAGTGTCATTCAAATCACCTAGGAGAAGAATAGGAAGACTGGTTGAGGTATTTGCTTGGAGTGTTCGTGAGAGTTGAGACCATTGTTGCTTTCTTAAGTGACGCTGCGGATGCCCATATACATAATAAAGTGAAAAACTAAAAGTACGATCAGATACTAATAGATGAGAAAGATGGAGAGTTGGTTTTGTTACAAGATGACATTGCACCCTTTCCCGCCAAAAAATCGCTAGACCCCCACCTTTACCATAAGAAGATACAACAAAACGATGAGGAAACTTAAGGTCTATCCCAAGCTTATGTACATAACTAGCTTGATGCTTAGTTTCTACCAAAAAGAGGACATCTAGATTATATGTACGGTCGATGTCCTGTAGGTACGGAATGGTCATAGAGCTCCCCAGTCCCTGACAATTCCAGTGTAGAAGCTTCATTTATAAACAGTGGGTGGCTTATCGGGCGCCACCAGACCCGAACCTTCACCTTCATACTCACCCGATCGTCTCTGGCGGCTAGAAGAAGAGGCTTCAGCTAAACCTCCATTTGTTGTTTTGCGCTTCTGGCCATGAGAAGACGGACCTACGGAACGAGAGTCTAGCTCCGGGAAAGGCTCAGTCGGTTGAGGCAGCAAGGCAAGCAATTCCGAGCCTGAAAGTCCCATAGAACCAGTAAACTCAGGTGAGTTAAGGTGAGGGTCCTCTAGATTATCACCCATATTTTCCTCAGGGGGAGCAGCTGGAGAGACAGCTTGAGGAGGTGGTGAATGCAGAGGAGGAGATGCCGGAAGAAAAGGCGGCGAAGGTGGAGCAGGCGGAGAAGCTGGCGGCGGTGGAGGCGGTGGGAAATCACATTCATTCATTCCATGAGTTAGGCTTCCACAGCTGCTACAAAATCGCCTGAGCTTTTCATAAGTAAATCTGAGCAGCACTGGTTCCACATGAAGCTCGAATTGGAAGTGACGAACAAAGGTGAGTCGCTGATACGCATTGAGAATCACCCTAATCCAAACTTCGCCGGGATAAAACCGAGATGGCTGTTGGACATATACTTCCTCAACATGCCCAATAAGATCCCCAATTTCCCGAATGACCGGCTCATCTCTAGAATCATCCGGAATATGCTCGATTCTAACCCAAAACGCTATCAATTGGAGGTAAGTAGGTAAATTCCGGCGAGACCACCTATCTATCACTACCATCCATTGGCGATAGCTCCAAGGCTCATTATCAAGGACCGAAAGCAGTTGATGTTCATACCTGAAGAAGAATTGAACTGTCCCATCGTCATGAATCCTGCTGGTGATTCGACCTTCCAAGCCCCAAGCTCTTGGCATCATATCACGAAGACCCGCCGGATTCTGATGCGGCGGGTTCAAGCCTGCTACAATCAAGCTAAGACGGTGGTTGGCATCCCGCTGGCGAATCGTAGACGGCGAAAGGCTGGCGGTGGCGTGATCAAACCCTAGGTTCAGATTCTGCATATTCATCCAAAGGTCACGATCCATGGTGATAAACAGAGGAATCCGAGTGATATCGGAAGCAAAATTCACCAACGGTGAAATAAATAGGATCACCGGCAACAAGACCGGCGAACGACACGTCGACGACCGGAGATTCATCGGAAGGACACGTAGAGCGCACTATGAATTAATATTTGATAAATCATTAATTTAGTTAGTAAATTTAATTAGTTTTAAATTATATTTTTCATTTCTTGATTTTTTATAAATTGATAATTTTTAAATTAATAAAATATTAGTGTTCTCATGTTATTAATTTATAATAAAAAATGTATAATCCTTTAACAACCTAAAACATCACATTCGACACGGATTACACAGTCAGCAACCATATCCGCTCATGGAATAATTGTGTTAAATGTCATCATAATTACATTCACGTCCACGTAAGCTATATGATTATCACTTTTTCTTCCTTACATAAAAGTTTGTTTCAGATGGTTTGGAATAGCCTTGGGCACAAAAACTGGTTCTCAAGAACCAAGCCGTATCTAACCTAAGAAATTTTGGTTTGGTTTGGATCCGATTTTCCTATATTTATCCGATGAATTCTGAGTTATTGGAACCGTGGTTCCCAGTTTGAATCCGGTTTTTACCCGGAACCGAATTAAATAAATGATAGAACCGAATTAAAAGTCTATGTTTATGTATTTGTTTTCTTCTGTTCGGATATTAAGTTTTAAGATATTTTCATTTAATCGGATACAAAACGGTTATTCGGATATAAAATGGGTATTCGGATATACGAATATCCGCTTTATTTTGGTTTAAAACGGATATTCGAGTAAAATGGACATTTGAGTACGCAAATAACCAAAGATTTGGATCCAAAACAGGTACTAAGATAAAAATGGGTATCCGGGATCCGAATAACCGAATATTTGGGTTCTCGAATAACCGAATATTCGGGTCAAAACGGGTATTTGTGTAAAAACGAGTATTCGGATTTCTGAATAACCGAATATTTTAAGAACTGAATTTAATCGGGTATTTCACGACTCCTAAACTATTAGATCCGAATTGATCCAGAACCGAACCAAATCCAAACCGAAACCTCTATAAAACCAATCAATACTATTAAAAAAATTAGAGTCTTTAGGAAACTAACCTTTGGGGCATGTGTTATTTACAATTTGTGTCATTAGAGATTTAAGAGTGTTTTAATATTTATTAAAGGTAATTAAGGAATATAACAATTTCTCTACTATCCATGTTTCCAAACAAGACAATTACTAAACATGTATCCAAACAAGCTAAATATAATGGGTTTCACTTTTCTAATTAATTAAAATATATATATATATATATATAAAACATGAAACTATTAAATTAATTAATAAATATAACTAAATAATTTAAACATCAACTATTTTGTATATATAATATAATATTATTTAATTATGATTATATTCAAAATTCAAATATAATATATTTTAATATCTTCTTTATTTTTTATTTCAAATATAAATATTTATGTATATATTATAATAAAATTTCAAAATTATATTAAATTAATTTATTTCGTAAGAATTTGTTTTTACGATTGCATTTTTAGCGGGTTGTTACATCATATTGCAAAATATTTAAACTATTATAAGAGCGGGTTGAAAAATAAATTAGCCAATTTCGAATTCTAAAAATGAACTTTGCACGAGTTTAAAACAAAAAATATATATATATATATATATTAATTCAAAATCATATAATTTAATTTAAAAAAATATCCAAATTATTCAATATTAAAACTTATAATGCAAAACCGCTATTTCAATCTCTTTATCTTTATGATATACCTATTCTCAAATAATACACAATTCTTTTTTTAAACCTAAATTATTAATTTATTTTTATAATGTGGATTAAACAATTATAAACAAAATTAGATTGCATAATTAAAATTTTAATTACTAATAACAAAATAAATATAATTTAAATTTGTAAAAAAAAGTAAATCCGCGCTTTCTAAGCGCGGATCAAAATCTAGTTGGATCTTACATCTTCATACCTAACATATCGAGATCCAATCGGTTTTTACCTAAATCCAAATCGAGGAATGGAATGCTAAGGGCTAGTTTGGAAGAAAAGAGAGTGTATGTATGTTCAGATTCATGCCATACAATTCTCTAATCAAATATTGTTTTAAAAAAATAAAAATAAAAATAAAATGATTTAAAAAAATGATTTTAAAATAAATATTTACTAAATAACCTTTTTCAAATAAATGTGTCAAACTAAGGACGCTTATCTTATTTTTATTTCCATTTTCAGATGTCAAAAATATATGTATGTATATCTGATTCGTAGTATTTGGCTTATAAAAAATTGATGATATATTGTGAAGCAAGTCTAATGGTCAAGTGGTTAAAGCTTTACATCGGTATTAGGTTTGTAGAACTAATAATAGTATTATCTGCAAAATTGTTCCGTAGGCACTGCATATGTAGGTTTCATTAGTTTTCTTCGTTTCACCCAAATTTTGAATTTTTTTTAAATTCATTTGAGGGACAATGCCCGTTGGTGCCGGAATCAGCGTCATCAGCTCTGACTTGCTGGTGTTAGGTCACTATGTTCTTCGCGGCGTGCCGGATAATGTTTTGGTTACTCCGGCTTCAGGGAACGCGTTAATCGACGGCGCGTTCATCGGCGTCTCGTCGGATCAAACCGGAAGCCACCGTGTCTTCCCCTTAGGAAAACTCGATTACTGTTCCTCTCCTCCATTCCGTTCACATCTCTCTATCTATCTGTTGTCATTTTGGCGATGAATGCTTTGATTGACAAGACGCATTTTGACGGATTTGAATATGATGCACGAAACGAATTAGGGTTGAGTAGTTAACTGTTTATTTTCAGGATGGTATATGAGAATCGCTTTAATTTTGGGGTTTTTTTTGTGTGTGCAGAGACTTAAGGTTTATGTGTGTGTTCCGATTCAAATTATGGTGGATGACGCAAAGAATGGGGACTAATGGGAAAGAGATTCCTTGCGAGACTCAGTTTTTAATCGTAGAAGCGAACCAAGGTTCTGATTTTGGAGGAGATCAATCTGCCTCGTACGTTGTCTTCTTGCCCATACTTGAAGGAGAATTTAGAGCTGTTCTTCAAGGAAACGTTTCAAATGAGCTAGAGATTTGTCTTGAAAGCGGTAACATTCCACTAGAAATTGTTTTGGTTCTTAGTAATTCACTGAGATGGAAATTTGTTGGATTTGTCTCTGAGATGTATATTGTTTTTATGGTCAGGTGATCCAAACGTTGACCAATTCAAAGGGAATCATTTGGTTTTCGTGGCTGCTGGGTCCGATCCTTTTGATGTCATCACCAAAGCTGTCAAGTCTGTAACTTCTTTTCACTTAACTTTCTTTATATCGAAAACTTTAGTGTTAAGAATCTTTGTCGAACAATGATTATGCAGGGCTGTTGAACAACATCTTCAGACATTTTCTCACCGCGAGAGAAAGAAGGTAAGGAAACTCGACTCCATTAATTTTCACATATATTTCTACACACTGAGACGTTTTATTTAATCTCTTATACTGATATAATATAACTGTAGTTTCCCCTGTTTTTGGTTGGTCTTCAGATGCCAGATATGTTGAACTGGTTCGGTTGGTGCACATGGGATGCATTCTACACCAATGACGTCAAGCATGGTCTTGAAAGGTACTCATGACTCTCTCACTCAGAACCACACATGCATTCTCCTTTTTTAACATGTAAACTGCGGGTTAACTAAACTTGGAACGATTCTCTGCAGCCTCGAAGCCGGTGGGATAACCCCAAAATTTGTCATAATTGATGATGGATGGCAATCTGTTAGCATGGATGAGAACAGTGTTGAATTTAACGCTGATAATTCTGCCAAGTAAGCTCTCTATTTTCATCTAGTAATTGTTTTGTAGCAGAACACACACAATATAAGTTTTCTCATATTCACTCTTTATCTTTTGTGCCCTTCAGTTTCGCAAACAGGTTAACTCACATCAAAGAGAACCACAAGTTTCAGAAGGATGGAAAAGAGGGCCACCGACTGGACGACCCTGAATTGAGTCTAATACATGTTATCACAGACATTAAGAGTAACAATTCGCTCAAGTACGTTTATGTTTGGCATGCGATAACGGGGTATTGGGGAGGCGTCAAACCGGGTGTTTCGGGTATGGAGCATTACGAATCAAAGGTCTCGTATCCAGTTTCTTCACCAGGAGTTATGTCCAACGAGAATTGTGGATGCCTAGAAAGCATAACTAAGAATGGACTTGGTTTGGTGAATCCTGAGAAAGTCTTCAGCTTCTATAACGACCTTCACTCGTACCTTGCATCCGTTGGGATAGATGGTGTTAAAGTCGACGTCCAAAACATTCTGGAAACTCTTGGGGCAGGACACGGCGGTCGGGTCAAACTTGCAAAGAAGTATCACCACGCTTTGGAAGCTTCCATTTCAAGAAACTTCCCTGACAATGGTATTATCTCTTGCATGAGTCATAACACACATGGTCTCTACAGGTAAAAATCTAGGCCTGCCTGTAAAGTTATCCTTCCTAGATTTTCTCTAGAAATATATCAATTCATTTCTTATAATTAATTAATGATATTCAGCGCAAAAAAAGACCCGGCATCTCACACAATCCACATTGCTTCTGTTGCATATAACACGCTGTTCCTTGGCGAGTTTATGCAGCCGGATTGGGACATGTTTCATGTACGTTGATTTTATACAATGTTTAACATTTAATACGTGTTTTCCAACTTTGTGAGATGATAAATGTGAATCTCACTGCAGAGTTTGCATCCAATGACTGAATATCATGCAGCAGCTGGTGGATGTGCCATTTATGTCAGGTAAATGATAAGATTCAAGTAACTATTGATATTCAAACTTTGCTAATAGCGACAAACCGGGACAACATGACTTCAACCTCCTAAGGAAGCTAGTACTTCGAGACGGTTCCATTCTTAGGGCAAAGTTTCCCGGAAGACCAACCCGTGATTGCTTCTTCAGCGATCCAGTCAGAGACAATAAAAGGTACATTTAACTTCCTGTTTTAGAGATTTGTAAGAAAACTTCAGTTTTAACAGTTGTTGTCGTTGATAATTTTGGCAAGTCTAATGAAAATATGGAACCTGAACGAATTCACCGGAGTTATTGGAGTCTTCAACTGCCAAGGAGCCGGATGGTGTAAGACGGAGAAGTCGAGAAGAGATACCTAATACATGACCAACAACCTGGGACCATTTCTGGTTGTTATGTCCGAACCAATGATGGATTCTGACGATGTGGAGTACCGGTATGAACCGGAATCCGGTTTGGTTACATTTACGTTAGGAGTTCCGGAGAAGGAATTGTATCTTTGGGACGTGGTCATCCAGCTTTGACTTAGAGTCGTAGACTAGAATTAGCTCGCCCGCTCTCATTAATTTAGTATCGATTCATATTGTAATGTAGTATTTGGTTATGTTAACCGGGCGGGTATTTAGCAAAAGGGTTGGGCCTTGGTGGGCTAATAGGGCTTTGTAATTGGGTTGCATCTACATCGACTTTTACTTGTGAACCGGTTCATAATATTTTTTAATGAATAAAATAAAAAATCATGGTCCATAACATAAGGAATCGAATCGATGAATATATTAGATAACGTGATGCGGTTGATGATTATTTTATTCTCTTATGGTAACACGTCATGTTTAGGGGTCCACTTTGATGTAAACCAAAAAAAAAAAGTAGGTTTAAAATTAAAATCAACAGATTTTTTACTTTACTGGGAGGTATTCTTGTTTAATTGACTTTGAAAGAATTAAACTTTTGCTAAATTCTACTAATGAATTCTTTTAAATTATGCGTTATTAGATGGGCAAATCGTATTAATAGCACAAAAAACATGACTTGTCAAAAATATAGCACCAAGGAAGAAAAATCATAAAAATAGCACAAAAATATGTTTTGTCAGTAAATTAGCCCTAACCCTAAATCTTAAATAATAAACCCTAAACCCTAAATACTAAACCCTAACCTTGAATAATAAATCCTAAACCCTAAATACTATACCCTAAACCCTAAATAATAAACCCTAAACCTTAAATAAGTAACCCTAAACCCTAAATTATATAATGCTATAAAAGTCTTTATAATTAAAATAATGTTAAAAATGTGAATTATTTTTTTTGGTGCTATATTTATGATAACATATGTTTTTTGTGCTATTTTATGCTTTTTCTCTTATTTATTAGATTAAATATTTGTACTGGATTTTATAAACTACTTTAAATTTTAATGTTTATAATTTTCCAACATTTTTTCGTCATTCTAATGAACTAGCTAAAATACCAATAAAAACTCTAAATTACTTTAAAATCAATTATTTTCATTTCTACTGTATTTTCTTTAATTCAATCATTCAATACACCTTACTTGAAACAAAAAAAAAAAACAGTAAAGCAGTAAATTGACATAAAAAGGTTAAATCAATCAAATAAGAGGAGTTAATTAAGTAAATTATCTGGAACAGATCTGAAGGCCTCGATACACCAGGTAACACGAGAGGGAGACTACCACACTCCTCTCGTTAGGGGCTTCCGTTTAACCTACTTTGCTCTTACTTACAATCGACAATTTTCGTAGCTTCATCTTCAAGCAATCGGACTTTTCGATACGAATCTCAGTAAGGAATTGATAGTTGCTTATTTCCCCTGCTTTAGGGCATTTTCTCACCCCTGGTAATCTCGCTTGAGTGCGAAACCCTAGTTTTTGCGCAAAGGATGGTATCAGGATCAGAGAATCGATCCAAATCTGGAGGATCGAGGTCTGTAAGACGAAAGCTTTCGGAGGAGGACGATGATATTGTGAAGATTCCCGCTTTCGACTTCTCAGACTTGATTGAGAAGTATAGCCTAACCCTCGTAGGTCGAATGTCCCATCAGGACGGAAGAAGCGTCGACGCACTCATCAGGCATATGCCAAAAAGACGTATATGGGACGTGGAAGGTAGAGTTAGAGGTCTGAATCTTGGGAACAACAAGTTCCAGTTCGACTTCGATACAGAGGAAGACCTACTGAAAGTGCTTCAACGGAGACCATGCCATTTTAATAAATGGAGCTTTTCTCTAGAGCGTTGGATCCCCTGTATTAGGGAGGATTATCCAAATACGATGCTGTTTTGGGTGACTATTACTGGAGTGCCGATCCACTATAAAAAGGACGCCACCTTTAGAAACATTGGACGGGCCTTAGGACGAGTGGATTCGGTTAACATTGAGGAAGGTAAAGTACGAGTTGAAGTAAATGGAGACGAACCTCTAAAGTTCGAAAGGAGAGCTGAGTTTGAAAATGGGGACATTATCAAGGTAACTTTACAATACGAGGACCTCCACCGATACTGCTTTACCTGTAAACGAATCTCGCATGAAGAGGGCACTTTCCCGGAGATTACGGACAGACAGCGAGAAGACAACAGGCTTGCTCGGATTGAACAAAAGAGAATGGAAGAATTAGCAACTAAGGAAGCCTTCTCTGCGCCTCAGGATCGCAACAAAAGCTAGTCCCGCTCGACCACAAGCAGGGATCGTATGCCTGCTCCCCATGATGCGAGATCAAAAAGCCCAAGAAGAGATGCAGGGAAACTCCAGGACCTAAGGAATACTATCCGAGAGAAGCGTAGCTTGAGGGGAAAAGAGGTGTGGAACCGACTAGCAGATAAACCAACTCAGAAACACTCCCGATACCGTGAGGTCTACCATCCCTACAGACGTGATAGTCATAATGTATATCAAGCTAAGTCTGATGGGGAATATTCTCGGTCTAGCTGGACATCGAGAAACTTTGCAGAAAGAAATGCAGAAGGAAGGAAGGAAAGAAATGCAGAGAAACGGGATGCTCAGTCGAATGTATTAAGTCCAGATTCTCAACGTACTGTGTCAGACCGACGCTATCCCCAAGCTTTGGGTGATCAAAACCGAGGAATATACTATGGCCGGGTACATAGGACTCGAGAAGAGTGGAGACCAGTGAGTAAACAAAGGGAAAGCCCATCGAAAACAAGAACATATGCTCAAAGAGATACGGCTTCGATGATAGACAAAGAAAAAACACAGGACCAGTGCATGATCAACGAAACAGAGGAGGAGAGAATACGAAGAATAAAAGGAAAAGCCATCATTACTGAAAATCCCAAGCAGATAAAGGAAAGAAGAATGATTGAAGCGGTCTTACAAAACTCAAACAAACTCACTAGTCTGGTCATAGCAGACGACAGCAGACCTCTAAGCAATGGTAAGAGAGATGCAGAAAAGGCGAGGATTACACCATCTCAAAAACAGAAACCATCGCAAATAGCAGAGGAGGGCCCGAAAGAATCGAATATCCCGGAAAATTCTAATGTTGTAGACCCTAATGCTGCGGAGAAGAAGATGCAAGGGGAAAATGAACAAGAATGTGAGGATGAAGAAATGACTGAAGCAGAATTCAATCTTCTTCTGGAGAAATATGCACCGGGAGATGGAGAAGAAGACTTGATGGACCAGGATGATTTGCTTGGAGAAGACCTCTTACTCCATCCGGAGAAAGATGCTCAGCAAATTGAAGCCATTGCGCAACTAACTCCAGAGAAGGAGAAAGAGGCCGATGCATCAACTCGTATTAATCAGGAGAACGAGCTGTATGGAAAAGAGACAAAGCGGAAGCCTTCTAAAGGTAATAGAAGTAGTGGTAAGAATCTGATCTCACAAATGCGAAAACATCCACAAGCAAGTCCAGACCGCAAGAGAACAACTGTAAACAGGAAACTGGTTTTACGGAAGAGTTCTCCATTGAAGAATATCCCATATCAGAGGAAAGGTATGGGAACTAGAAAAAATTCCAAGAGTGTTGTCCCTCGTACTGAGGTGTTTCCTTCGGCTAAAGGCAAAAAATCGTCTTCTACTTTAGGTTCGGTGGGGTCCCAGAAACCACCCAATACTCAGATATGAGTGCAATCGCTTGGAATTGTCAGGGGGTGGGCGCCTACCTGACGAAGCAGCATCTGCGGGAACTTCATCGCTGCTTTTTCGCTAGTTTTCTTTTTCTTTCTGAAACAAAAAATACTTTTTCCTTTTTGCAAGACTTTCAAGTTGAATTTGGTTATAATAAATTGTTCACCGTGGAACCATCTGGGCGAAGCGGTGGATTGGCTTTGTTCTATATGGATGATTTTGATGTCTCGATACTTTTCTCTAATGATCGTATGATAGATATCGAAGCTACAATTGATGGACACAAGGTATTTATTACCTTTGTGTATGGAGATCCGGTGGTAGGATACCGTGATAATGTGTGGGAACGTTTGACTAGGCTAGGCACAACGAGAGAAGGTGCTTGGCTTATGCTGGGAGATTTTAATGAAATCATCAACAATGACGAGAAGAAGGGGAGGAGGAAAAGATCAGAAGCCTCCTTTCTACCTTTCAAAACAATGCTCTCCAACTGTGGTATGATTGAATTCCCTCATAAAGGAAATATTTTCTCATGGGCAGGAAGACGCCGAAACGGTAGGATCCAATGCCGGCTAGATCGCGCAGTAGGCAATGAGGAGTGGCATAATATTTTTTCCCACACGATTGTGGAGTACCTATTAAGATGGGGTTCTGATCACAGACCCATCTTTGTCCCTTTTAAAACATCTGATGTTAGGCGAAGAAGAGGCTTTAAATTTGATAGAAGGTGGCTATCGAAGGAAGGATTTTCAAAAATTGTTAAAGATAGCTGGGACCACAATACCAACTCGGAAGGAACCTGTCTGATCGAAAAAATCAGAGGCTGTCGACGTGCTATTTCCCATTGGAAAAGAAGTAACCCAACTAACAACGAGAAGATCATAGCGGAGATAAAAGAGAAACTTGATAAAGCCCAAGGTGATGACTCCCTAACATCTGAAGAGGAACTAGCACTTAAATGGAATCTCTGCTCCGCATTTAGAGATGAAGAAATCTTCTGGAGACAAAAGAGCAGGGCCATACACCTAAAATATGGTGATAGAAACACAAAATACTTCCATGGGATTACAAAACAGAGGAGAGCGAGAAATCGCATTGTTCGACTAAAGGATGAACAAGGTAAATGGGCAGAAACAGAAGGGGAAATTGAACAAGTCGCAGTCGCTTACTTTCAAAACCTCTTCTCCTCATCTGACCCAAGTACCATTGGAGACACAATCCGGTTTATTACCGCGACAGTCACTCAAAACATGAATCAAGCACTCAAAAAGATGCCAGAGGAGAAAGAAATCAGAGATGCAGTTTTCGCCATTAACCCTGACAAAGCGCCAGGGCCAGATGGTATGACAAGTCTCTTTTATCAACGCTTCTGGAACGTATTGAAAGCCGATATAATTACAATGGTTAAGGAATTCTTTGAGACCGGAGATTTCGACAAGAGACTAAATGAAACAAATATATGCCTTATTCCTAAGGTTGAGAGACCATCTCAGATGTCAGAATTTCGGCCTATTAGCCTCTGCAACGTGAGTTACAAGATCATATCAAAGATTATCACTGGCCGTTTGAAGAAATTCCTTCCGAAATTAATCTCAGAGACCCAATCAGCCTTTGTGGCTAGACGTCTGATCACAGACAATATCTTGGTAGCTCAAGAAATGTTCCACGCACTTCGTACCAATCAGAGTTGCAAAGCGAAATTTGTTGCTATTAAGACCGATATGAGCAAGGCATACGATAGAGTGGAATGGAACTTCTTGGAAGCTCTACTGGACAAAATAGGATTTGATTCTGAAAATGTCCAGCTTCTCATCCAATGTGTGAAGTCCGTATCATACCAAGTCCTGATCAACGGAGAGGCTAAAGGACACATTACACCTTCCCGTGGTTTACGTCAGGGAGACCCTTTGTCTCCATTTATTTTCATCATATGTACGGAAGTCCTTATCTCTCATATTAAGGAGGCCGAAAGGACGAAGAAGATCGAAGGAATGAAAATAGCTCGACCTTGCCCACCAATTTCACATCTACTCTTCGCAGATGATAGTTTGTTCTTCTGTAAAGCGGAACAACACCAATGTGAAGAACTCATGCGTATTATAGATGTCTACGGTCACGCCTCAGGACAACAACTGAATAAATCAAAATCTTCAGTTCTGTTCGGTTCTAAGGTGGTAGCATCCCGAAAAACGGATCTTAAAAGATCAATCGGAATACAAAGAGAAGGTGGAATGGGAATGTACTTAGGAATGCCCGAGCAGATTTGCGGTTCTAAAAAGGAAGTCTTTGCCTATGTCCAGGAGCGGTTACAAGGAAAAACAAATTGTTGGTCGGCAAGACTGCTATCTCGAGGAGGGAAAGAGGTTCAAATCAAATCTGTGGCACAAGCAATCCCAACCTACGTCATGTCATGTTTTTTACTTCCACAAGGTATCTCAAAAAAGCTAACGGGAGCGGTCGCTCACTTTTGATGGAGCTCAAAAAACAATCAAAGAGGAATCCACTGGGCAGCGTGGGACAAAATTTGTGTTCCCCTGGATAAAGGGGGCCTAGGATTTCGGGATTTCCGTGATTTCAACTTGGCTCTTTTGGCTAAACAACTATGGCGATTGTTGATATTTCCAGACTCGCTTCTTGCAAGAACACTGAAAGGAAGATACTATCGTCATTCTACCCCTATGATGATCGAGAAGTCCAGCAACCCCTCCTTCAGTTGGACAAGCATTTTGGCTTCCAAGTTCATACTTAAAAACGGTTTAAAGAAGACAATCGGGAATGGGGCTGACACCATGGTGTGGCAAGATCCATGGATCCCCGAGGATCCTCCTAGGCCAGCTCGGGCCGTGGTCGGTTTGCAAGATCCTTTCCTCCGTGTAGGACACTTAATCGACCATGGATCAAAGCGATGGAATCTCCAACTAGCGAATCAACTCCTCGACAAGGACGATGTTAAGCGACTTCAAGACATCCGGATATCACCATCAAACCGAAGAGACTTTTACAGCTGGGGACACACAAAAACAGGGGCGTATACCTGTTGGAAGTTTTGGTTGATCCTGATTCAATTCTCATATTGATATCAACCTAAACAAGCATTAGATCTAGGTGTTCTTATTTAGAAACATATGATCTCACCTTTTACCTGTTTGTTTGCAGCGGAATTGATGAACAGGTCAATGATCAGGGAGATACACCGAGAGATGGATCCTCCAAAGGCTCACACACGCAATCACCGGAAATTGGCTGCTAGACCACAAGGAAGAGAGGCGCAGAGAGAGGAGGAGAATCGCGGCTAGGGTTGGGTTAGAGAGGAAGAGACTTTGGCTTTTAGTCATTAAAAGCCTTCTCTTTCCCTTTTGGGCTTTTGGGCCCAATCTGATTAAATACCATTTAATCAGACCCATTATTCATTCTCTCTTAGTACGACAAATGCCTAGCACTTTTGTCGTACTTCTGCTATGCCGTTCCAACATTATTTCCTGCTAGCTTAAGCGTGTGACCCATATGGGATCATACAATAAAGGCAATAAGTCCAAGACTTATAGATCATGAGCGGACTCTAGCAAGCCATCATGACCCCCAGTATTGTATGACTTATGTCTGATCACTGACATACTCTTACGTTATAGAGACAGTACAGAGATTGCTGGACACAATTCCAACAATCTCCCACTTGAACTGGAATCTCTGTATTCATAATCCCTTTCGTCTCAATATCTCGATTAGTCATAAGGCAAGATTAGTGTCATCCTTATAAAGCCTAATCTTGTTCATCGGACTCTGATTTGATACTGACAATCCAAACGACTCGGGAAAGTCCGTTTGAGCATGGCCATGCGTTTTCCAGTATTCAAATCTCCGATTGGCCTAGAGATATTCACTCCATTTATATTGGAGGGACAAATCCCATCTTGTTCCATCACTGTAAACTACTCATTTCATAATGCACCCAAACAAGGTCCTTATAGCTATCACAGAACGATAGCGTTAGACAATGATCAAAGTACATCAGTCCATGTGCGGTCACATGCATGTGAACTCAGGTCTAAGGACTATACTCTATAGTCGTAGTAAGAATCTCTTATGACACAGATATAAATATCCTGAAGAGTTCTTATTAGCGGGTCTTGTCCGGTCGTATGTTCCCAACATACACCTATGTACTGACTTTGATGCCGTGCATCTATGACACACTGAGACTTTGTCATAAGTCACGTACCAATCCAGTCTCACACGGTTGTTGGTGTTCCAATTTCAACAACCTTCGACTAGGGACAGGATGATATAAAACATTTATCAAATATAGGATCTCATGATCAAGCTAAATGACTTCGATGACTCAAGATCAAATCATTTACTTCGATGACCTATAAAATGGTTCATATCATTTTGGAACGATTATTTCATCACAGTTAAAATAATCTTGAAATAATAATTTCATTAAAACATAAATAATGTTTTACAAGAACATATCAAATAACTAAAATAAAGCTCACAAAACTCCCACTCAAATTTAGATTACATTTCAATGTTTCTAATGCCTACAGCTTCAGTCAGGAACTCGAGCTTAGGCCTTGGGAGTGGCTTTGTCAACGGATCAGCGACATTATCATCTGTCGGAACTCGGCTGATCTTGACTTCCTTTCTATTAATGATGTCACGTATCAAGTGATATCTTCTTTGAACATGCTTGGATTTCTGGTGTGATCTTGGTTCCTTTGCCTGAGCTATAGCACCATTGTTGTCACAAAACAGTGCCAGAGGCTCAGCCGCATCTGGTATCACACCTAGTTCCATAATGAACTTTCGTATCCAAACAGCTTCCTTCGCTGCTTCTGAGGCGGCGATATATTCAGCTTCTGTGGTGGAATCAGCAACGGTGTCCTGCTTGGAGCTTCTCCAACTTACTGCACCGCCATTCAGACAAAAGACATAACCGGACTGTGACCGGAAATCATCTGTGTCTGTCTGGAAACTTGCGTCCGTGAATCCACTGACTTTAAGCACATCACTTCCACCGTACACCAAGAATTTATCCTTAGTATGTCTTAGATACTTCAAGATATTCTTTACGGCAATCCAATGGTTTTCACCTGGATTTGACTGGTATCTACTCGTCATGCTCAATGCATAAGCAACATCAGGACGAGTACAGATCATGGCATACATGACAGATCCTATTGCAGATGCATAAGGAATATTCTTCATGCGCTCAAGCTCAGCAGCCGACGTAGGGCTCTGCTTCTTGCTTAGCGTTGTGCCATGTACCATTGGCGTGAAGCCCTTCTTGGAATCTTTCATGCTGAATCTTTGTAGGACTTTGTCAATGTATGAGTCTTGACACAAGCCTATCAGCCTCTTAGGTCTATCCCGATAGATCCTAATTCCAAGAACGTATGCGGCTTCACCCATGTCTTTCATGGAAAAACAACTTCCAAGCCAGTCCTTTACAGACTTCAGCATTGGAACGTCGTTTCCGAGAAGCAGTATGTCATCAACATACAGAATAAGAAAAACGATTTTGCTCCCACTAGTTTTCTTATACACGCATTGTTCTTCTTCGTTTCTGATGAAGTCAAATTGCTTGATCGCTTCATCAAAACGAAGATTCCAGCTCCTCGATGCTTGCTTCAATCCATAAATGGATTTATGAAGCTTGCATACTTTCCCAGCATTCTTTGGATCTATGTAACCGTCAGGTTGCGTCATATACACATCCTCTTCCAGAATACCATTCAGGAAGGCGGTTTTCACGTCCATCTGCCAAATTTCATAATCATGAAAAGCTGCAGTTGCTAGTAGAATCCGAATAGATTTCATCATAGCCACCGGTGAATAGGTTTCATCGTAGTCCACACCGTGAACTTGTCTGAAACCTTTTGCCACCAACCTGGCTTTATAAATCTGGACATTTCCATCCACGTCAATCTTCTTCTTGAAGATCCATTTGCACTCGATGGCTTTTACACCAGCGGGTAAGTCAACCAACGAAAAGACTTGGTTGACCGACATGGAGTCCATTTCGGAATCAGTGGCCTTGCGCCACTTAGAGGAATCTGGGCCCATCATGGCTTGATTGAAGTTCGATGGTTCATCACCATCAATGATCAAAAGATCATGACAGTCAGTCACGAGGAATCCCTGATATCTCTCGGGTTCGTGACGGATCCTCCCGGATCTTCGAACTTCAGGTACTACAGGTTCAGGCTCTACAATTTCTTGTAGATCCTCCTGCTGCTCTTCCTCATTAGGTTGAGCAGTATCCTGTTCATCTTGAATTTCTTCAAGCAGTACCTTACTCCCACTGTCTTTCTTAAAGAGAAACTCTCTTTCAAGAAAGTTACAATCCCGGGCAACAAAGATCTTGTTCTCGGAACGTAGATAGAAGTAATAAGCCTTGGTTTCCCGTGGATAACCAATGAAGTAGCATTTATCAGATTTTGGTGTAAGCTTATCTGAGATTAATCTCTTAACATAGGCTTCACAACCCCAAATTCTTAGATAAGACAGCACTGGAGCTTCTCCAGTCCATAATTCATATGGTGTCTTTGCTACTGCTTTTGATGGCGCTCTATTTAGAGTGAACACTGCTGTTAGCAGAGCATATCCCCAAAGGGATATTGGAAGGTCTGTGTGACTCATCATAGATCGAACCATATCCAATAAGGTCCGATTTCTCCTCTCAGATACACCATTCCATTGAGGTGTTCCAGGAGGAGTGAGTTGGGATACGATCCCACACTCTCTCAGATGATCACTGAATTCTTGGCTTAAGTATTCTCCTCCTCGGTCGGACCGAAGAGCCTTAATGCTTTTGCCAAGTTGGTTCTGTACTTCATTTTGGAATTCTCTGAACTTCTCGAAAGATTCAGACTTATGTTTCATTAAATAAACATATCCATACCTACTGAAATCATCAGTGAAGGTAATGAAGTACTGATAGTTTCCTCTTGCATTTGTGGACATTGGGCCACACACATCGGTGTGTATCAGGCCCAATAAGTCACTGGCCCTCTCGTTAGGTTTATTAAAGGGGGCCCGTGTCATTTTGCCCATCATGCAGGATTCGCATTTCTCACATGACTCAAAGTCAAATGAGCCAAGAAGTCCATTCGAATGGAGCCTCTTGATGCGTTTCTCGCTGATGTGCCCTAAACGACAATGCCATAGAAACGTTCGGTTTTCCTCATTAGGTTTAAACCGTTTTGTATTAATGTTATAAATTGGCGCGGATTGATCGAGTATGTAAAGCCCATTCGTAAGAGGGGCAGAACCATAGAACAAATTGTTGCGATTGAAGGAACATAATTTATTCTTAACTAAAAAATCATAACCTTCCAAATCCAACAAAGAAATTGAAATAATATTTCTGCTTATAGCAGGTACAAAATAACAATTATTAAGTTCTAAAATCAATCCCGAAGGTAAAGACAACAAGTAAGTTCCTACAGCTAGTGCTGAAACTTTCGCTCCATTCCCAACTCGTAGTTCCACTTGTCCTTGCTTCAGCCTTCTACTGTTGCTGAGTGCCTGCATATTAGTACAAATATGAGCCCCACAACTAGTATCCATGACCCATGAGGTATTATCAGAAGTAGTTGTATTAACTTCTATAACAAAAATACCTGATGAAGAAGTCTCGAAAGTCTTCTTCTTTAATTCCTTTAGACCTTCCTGGAATTTCTTGCAATCTCTTCTCCAATGCCCCAGTTCTTTGCAGAACCTGCACATGTCAGTTGGCCCAGCCTTGGACTTGGGCTTGGGATTTGGCGTGTCCTTGTCCTCGACTTGGACACCCTTGGCCTTTCCCTTATCCTTAGCAGAAGACTTCTTAAACCCCTTGCCCTTTTGTACCATAAGTACATTAGGGTCCTTGGCGGGTTTCTTCAAGTTGGGCTTTGCAGTCTTGAGCATTCCGTGAAGCTCAGGCAGCGTCTTACTCAAGCCATGCATGTTAAAGTTCAGAATGAACTGATCATAGCTTGCAGGTAAAGACTGCAGAATGATGTCGCAGGCAAGTTCCTGGCTGATTGGGCAGTCGAGTTTGTGAAGATGATCGAGATAACCCATCATCTTCAACACATGAGGACTCACTGCCGCATTCGCAGCCAACTTACAGTCCAAGAGGTTCTTAACTGTTTGGAACCTCTCGGTCCTAGCCTGCTCCTGAAAAAGCGATTTCAGGCTTGCCATGATCTCGATTGGAGACAATACACTTTCGAACTGTTTTTGCAGCTCAGGAGTCATTGTCACCAACATCAGGCAATAAACATCATTTTCATCTGACGAATGCTTTTCCCAAGCATTGTGCAGAGTCCTGGCAGCATTGGCAAGAGGCCTCTCGGGGAGGGGATCTCGAAGGACGTAATCCTTCTTCTCCTGCTTGAGGACCAGCCTCAAGTTCCTTGACCATGTCAGGAAGTTCGTTCCAGTCAGCTTCTCCTTCTCGAGAACAGACCGGATCGAGAATGTGTTTTGTGTGCTTGTAGTAGTCATATCTGAAATATATAAATAAAAAGGTTATTAGTTATATGTTCAAAATGATTAATCTCGTATTAAAGTATAATATGATTAATCATGCATTATATTCAATAACATAAGTTACCCTCAATAGAATATAATGATTCCAAGATCCACATATAACTAAGATCAAAGTGGGCCACTGGCCGTCACCCAACCTTAGCTTATATCGGTAAGCCCTATATCGGCTAATTATATCCGTGATATAACTCTTGGTTGTGAATCTGGGCCCGAGGCCCAATCCACTCTGATGTCTCAAGGCCCGGGACTCCCGATGGCCTAGTCAAGAAAACCGGACTATACAGTCATGTAATCATTAATGTCTGGGACTCCCAATGACATTTATGAATCACAAACCGTCTTACCCACGCAAAAGCAGACATCCTCACACTGTAAGGCCATGAATGCAATTGAATGGGCTTTGACAGCTGACATAGCCTGGACAAGACATCCAACGCTTGATATTACTTGAGGTTCGTAGGTTTATTAAAATCATTCCCAAAATAGAAGATTACTATTTCGGGAAACTTTCTATTTATGGAAACCTACTATTTTTGGAAACTTTCTAAAATTGGAAACTTTCTAAAACCGGAAACTTTCTAACTTTAGAAACTTCTTTAAAATCCAAAACCCGCAAATTCAGAAAATTCTATTTTAAGAAACTTTCTAATTATAAAATTTCGGAAACTTTAATTTAAAACGACTTTATAATTTTATAAAATAGTTTTTAAATTATTCTGAAGAAAGACTCAATTAACTGACCCAATTGTTTTAACTTCTTGGCCCGAGGCCCAAGAATTGGTCCATGTCCAAGACATGACCCAATTGTCCAATTAATTGACATAACCGGTCTGGTTCATTAAAACTGGTCTAACCAAGTTTCAATTACTACGATGACCACAATTGTCAACCGGTTATTTACTAAACCGGAATTTCTCAATTTACTTGGTCCAACCAAATCAAATTAGAAATTCCTGGTTTAGGCACTAAATCCAATATTTCTTTCGACATTGGATTTCTTATTCCGGTTTAACCAGATTTAATAAAATTATTAATCTGTTTATTAAACCAGAACGAAGATTTTAAATCAAGTTTTGAACCGAGCCACCAAACCGAAATCGAACCGGTTTGGTCACGAACCAAAACGAGTTGGTCGTGACCTAGCTTCTTTCCCAAGAAGCCATCGTCCAGCCGCTCAGCCGCGAGCCAACCGATCCGAGATCGAGGCGTTTCAGCTACGGCCGGACGCAACAGCCGGGACGGGGCCATCGGGACGGTGCAGCCGGGACGGACGCTCCACGATCGCCGAGCAATCGGGACGCGATGCACAGCCGGACGCGATCGGGACGACGCGATCAACTCGACGCGATGATCGACCGCGATCCATCCGTCCGATCCGCGTCCGACCGGTCCAATCCGACCAACCGGCCATTCCGATCCAATCCGATCGCAAATCTGAGTCATATAGCTCAGTGTTTTGCGATTTTTCTTGTGTGTTTAGAGTTCAATTCTGATTCTTAACTGTTTTATCTTATCAGTAATTGATTCAAAAACAATTCTAAACAGATTAAACAACCTAAACAATGAATCTAAAACAAGAAACCTAAGAACCAATGGCTCTGATACCACTGTTGGAAGTTTTGGTTGATCCTGATTCAATTCTCATATTGATATCAACCTAAACAAGCATTAGATCTAGGTGTTCTTATTTAGAAACATATGATCTCACCTTTTACCTGTTTGTTTGCAGCGGAATTGATGAACAGGTCAATGATCAGGGAGATACACCGAGAGATGGATCCTCCAAAGGCTCACACACGCAATCACCGGAAATTGGCTGCTAGACCACAAGGAAGAGAGGCGCAGAGAGAGGAGGAGAATCGCGGCTAGGGTTGGGTTAGAGAGGAAGAGACTTTGGCTTTTAGTCATTAAAAGCCTTCTCTTTCCCTTTTGGGCTTTTGGGCCCAATCTGATTAAATACCATTTAATCAGACCCATTATTCATTCTCTCTTAGTACGACAAATGCCTAGCACTTTTGTCGTACTTCTGCTATGCCGTTCCAACATTATTTCCTGCTAGCTTAAGCGTGTGACCCATATGGGATCATACAATAAAGGCAATAAGTCCAAGACTTATAGATCATGAGCGGACTCTAGCAAGCCATCATGACCCCCAGTATTGTATGACTTATGTCTGATCACTGACATACTCTTACGTTATAGAGACAGTACAGAGATTGCTGGACACAATTCCAACAATACCGTACGAGCAGGCTACCATCTCGCGACTAATCTCCGACGAAACCAACAAAACTTACCACTAGAGGAACCGAGTACAACAGTGCTGAAAGCACAAGTCTGGAAAATCAAAGCTCCAAAGAAAATCCAGCATCTAATATGGCAGGCACTTTCAGGTTATATACCTTCGGCAAGTCGTTTAGTTGATAGACATTGTGGAACGGATAGAGTTTGCCAGCGCTGTGGAGCGGAGGCAGAAACTATAAATCATATTTTCTTTGAATGTCCTCCTGCTTTACAAGTATGGGCACTATCTACTATTCCGTCTAATCCGGGGCTTTTCCCGAGTCCATCTTTGTTCTGTAACTTTGATTACCTTTGCTGGAGAGCAAGAGAACAAGGAACTTTAGCCAAAGACCTAGAAACTTTTCCATGGATTGCTTGGTACATCTGGAAAGCTAGGAACTTAAAAGTTTTTGAAGGAAAAGACATATCTCCTGAATATACAATTCAACTTGCACAACACGAAGCTCAAACATGGAAGATAGCACAATGTTCACAAGAGATAGAGGAGGAGGAAGCGCCTGCAACGGAGGAACAGAGATGCTCGGAACCGAGAGCAGTGTCTCGTTGGAGATGCAATGTAGATGCTTCATGGGTAGCGGAATCAACTACAACGGGGCTTGGATTCACTCTCCAAGATAGAAATAATCTATCTCTTATCGGATCCCGTGCAATTGTGACTTGTCTATCCCCTTTAAAAGCTGAATTTGAAGGTCTCCTATGGGCTATGCAGGAACTAAAGGATAGGGACCTTGACGATATCTTGCTAGAGTCGGACTGTGAACAACTAATTAGAGTGCTAGAGAAGGATGAAGACTGGCCTGTTTTGGCTGCAGAGATCGATGCTTATAAAGTACTTAGGACTGCTTTTCATGATTTTAATTTAGCTTACATTCCTAGAAGTTTAAATGTCCGTGCAGACGGCCTCGCTAAGAGTGCACGAGCACGTGGAGAAGTCTTCTCTCTTGTAAACCAACTCTCGCAGACTGGACTAGTTGACACTAGCCCTATTCCACATGGTTAATAAGAGATGCTTTTGATGTAAAAAAAAAAAAAAAAAAATTAAGTAAATTATCTCTATCTCTCCGACTAACATTCTTTTTTTTTTTCTTCTTGTTTGAAAAGCGAAACTTGTCTTCTTCTTCAACGGATGAAAAATTATAGTTAACGAGAAGGAAACTTCGTCGCTCACGCTCTCTACTGCAATCTGAGATCTCTCGAGATTCTTTCTTCTTCAAAACCAGATCACTGAGATCACAAATCTGCTGTTGCGACTATTATTGTATTCCTTCAAAATTGGAAGCAGCGACCCATCGATTTTTCTAGACTAGAAGCTTCTCCAATTCTCCTGCAGCTGATCGGCAAAACGAAGAAGAAATCAAACTTGTTTTGGGATTTGATTTTCAGCAAACTTGTTCAAGTCTCTATTCTCTGACCGCTCGTTGACTGGTTAGGTAAACTTCCAGAATCTCTTACCGTTTCTTTAACCCGTCTTGATTCGATTTTCAGCTAACTTTTTCAACTCTCTATTCCTTGATTTCTGTGAAGAGATCAGGGTTATGGCACCACAGATTCCAATTAGATTTGAACAAAAAATTGCAAGTATATCTTCAATGTAATGATGCTGGTGATTGTTTCTCTAGTTCATCGAAATATTAAGCTTAGATTGACGCATTTTTAGTTGAATCGTACAAGCTTGCTATGCATTCATGATGTTTACACCTTTATTTTTCGGCTTCTATTCTGTGTAAAGCTATCCTCTTTTGTTTGATATTGATGATGCTTCTCCTAAGCTTTCAGAGTTATTTGGGTTCGATGCTTAGGCTTTAAGATATTCACATTTTACAAGTTTTTCCATCTCCAGATTCCAGAGAAAGACAACATTGCAGTGTATCCTCGTTTCATGTTTTGGTAGCACGAGTCTATGGGTTGTTGTAAGGTGCCAGCTCTTATTCAGGCCCAGGTAGAAGTAAGTTAGTTCACGATGATCACTTCTTGTCTCAAATATTTGGCTCATATGTTGGCTTACTGGATCTAAAATATTACTGTAAACAGATGGGTTTGGTCAATGAAGTTGAGCACAAAAGCCTTTTCAGACGAGAAACAGATTCCCCACAAACTAAAGCTGCTTCTTTGATGGAGCAAGGAGGATCACCTTCTGCAAGTTCCCGAGACCACTCAGCTAAAGCACCTAAGAACAGCGTGCTCCAGAGCTTCAAGATTGTGATTTTGTCCAATAAACTCAACCTATTGTTGCCTTTCGGTCCTCTAGCAATCCTACTACACTACTTGACAGATAATAAGGTGAGCGATTGTTGTTTAAGCTACTCAAGTTTGCAGTTTCGTTACTGCTTGTTATGACCCAAGAAATGATTCTTGCTGTGGCTCAGGGATGGGTCTTCTTACTGAGCTTAATCGGAATTACACCATTGGCTGAACGTCTCGGATATGCCACAGAGTAAACCGTCGCTCGTAGTTGCAACTCTTAAGTTACATTATTATCATTCTCTTAGCCAAGACTTATGCATAACAAGTACCTCTTTATTTTTGTAACAGGCAATTGGCTTGTTACACAGGTCCAACTGGTATGACTTGGTTTCCTCTGTATACACAGTTCGTTTTCAGGATCCATTTCCCTCCTGATATTGTTTTCTGATGAGCTAGACAATTTTTCACAGTTGGAGGCCTCCTTAATGCTACATTTGGAAACGTTACAGAGCTGATCATATCAATTTTCGCTCTTAAAAATGGAATGATACGCGTTGTACAACTGACGCTGCTTGGCTCGATTCTGTCTAACATGTTACTTGTACTTGGCTGCGCCTTTTTCTGTGGCGGCCTTGTATTTTCCCATAAAGAGCAAGTCTTTGACAAAGTACACATATCATTCCCTTGACATTCTCTTTTTTTCCTGTTTTGTTCTTGGTAATCTTTACCATGTTTCTGAGCTTATTGATTTCGGCAATACAGGGGAATGCAGTTGTGAATTCAGGATTGCTTTTGATGGCTGTTATGGGGCTACTCTTCCCCGCTGTTCTGCATTACACGCATAGCGAGGTTCATGCTGGTTCGTCAGAGCTTGCTCTCTCAAGGTTCAGTAGTTGCATAATGCTCGTGGCATATGCGGCTTACCTTTTTTTCCAGCTTAAGAGCCAGCCCAGTTCTTATACCCCTCTCACCGAGGTTTGTTGTCTTTGTCCTTTTGTTTTCTCTTACAGAAGCCTGGAAGCGATGATGAAGATAACTACAATTATAACATTGTTTTTTATAAGTTTCATCATTCGAATCTTTCTTTTTAGAGTTTTATGGACTTAAATCTGCTGTTTGGTAAACGTTGTAATTGATAGGATATGAACCAGAACGAAGAAACTTCGGACGATGATGAAGATCCTGAGATCTCCAAGTGGGAAGCTATCATCTGGCTTTCAATCTTGACAGCTTGGGTCTCTCTTCTTTCCGGCTATCTTGTCGATGCCATAGAGGTAAATAAGTCTCTGTTTTTTTCTGTGCGTGTTTCTTATGAAGATCTTACAGTATTTACTTGACCTGTTTATGATATATGATCTGTACAACATTATATCGTGAGTATACTAGTTTGGCTTATGGTAAAAACTCAACCGATGCAAGACATAAATTGGAATATGTTTTAGATCCTTGTAGTATTCCTAATCATATGCCCGAGACCATCAACTGAGCCAGTCTTCTCTGGAGAAGGTTCTTGTCAAAGACTGACTAGAAACCAATGATTACGACAACTTTTGCAATGCGAGTTAACTAGTTTGGCTTATGGTTTCCTGTTTTTGTTTTTCAATCTATGACAGGGTGCATCGGTCTCGTGGAAGATACCAATATCTTTTATCAGTGTCATCTTGCTTCCTATAGTAGGGAATGCAGCCGAGCATGCAGGTGCTATTATGTTCGCCATGAAAGACAAGCTGGTACGCATGCAGACAAGTCTCTTGCATTCTGATGTAATTGGTCTCTCTTCTTTAGGTTCTCTATATATGATTATATTCTCCTCTACAGGATCTGTCTTTGGGAGTGGCTATTGGATCCTCAATCCAGATTTCCATGTTTGCGGTATGTATAAGAAAGAAATGCGAACCGGGGTCTAGTATTGAACATTCTGTGACAGAATTGATAATATATAGTTTCCACTCTTGCCTGGATTGGATTTAGGTTCCTTTCTGTGTGGTGATCGGATGGATGATGGGTGAACAAATGGACCTAAATTTCCAGCTCTTTGAGACGGCTACACTGTTCATAACTGTTATTGTTGTAGCTTTCTTTATCCAGGTGGGCCTGTTGAATCTGTGTGTACGAAACCAACTTTGATATGGCTATCTCAATGAAGCTGTGTTTGTTGTGATGCAGGAAGGGACATCGAATTACTTCAAAGGATTGATGCTCATTCTTTGTTATTTGATTGTGGCTGCAAGTTTCTTTGTACATGAAGATCCTCACCAAGGTTAGTGTTGAAGCAGCTATTTTTCTTGTATATATGATAATAGTGTCTTGAAATGTGTGTTTTTTTTTGTGTTCTTGTTTCTTGACAGATGATATATAAACAAAAATCCTGAAGATCTCATCAGGTTCGCACGATATTACATGTACATTTGAGATTCTGGAGTTGTTTCAACATTTTGAAAATTGCCCCCATTTTACGTTTTTGCTGCCCCTTTGTGTGCTTTTCTTTGGGGACTAGGGCTACAGTTTTTTGTACAATTACGATGATAATTATGGGGGAAAATTAGAAAGTGTAATCCTTTTTCTGTTATTATTTTAATAACTTATTTACTTAGACAATTTCATGGGCGATAAATGTGTTGAATTTAGTATCCATACAAAATTTTCATGGTTAAAAACAAGGTGCAAACTAATTTTGGCTAAGGCAAACTCAAACACTACTGTGAGCGAGATTCCCGAAACTGGTGCGGTTTCTTTTTTCGTTTGGTAGATTATATTAAACAGCTTAGGTAAAATACAACTGTGCCGGATGAAATAGAATCTAAACCCGAAAAGATACCGGGAAACAGAGGCGGTAAAAATACATTTCTTCCGCGGTCATAAACCCACAAACATGCAACTAAAAACAACTTAGAACAATAAAACAAGAACTAGAACTATGCATGTGAATGGAGAAACACAATATTCTAACAACCAAACTGAACTGATGCTCAAAGACGAGCTCACCAATGCTCCCATAGAAACCGGTTGATGACGAAGAAGCCTGAGATACAAGAGAACCAGTCGCACCAACACACAGGAAGAGAGACCACGAACCCAACCAGACCAAAACCGTGCAAAGACACCAAAGAACCAAGACACATCATGGCAAAAACAAACCACTCTCGATACACCAAAGAGACGACGCCGAAACTGAACCGGGCACAAGGCAAAACCTTGAACTTCGGAAGGGGAAACCGAAGACTAAGACCTCCAACTCTTACACGCGGACACTCGCACACCGGACCATGCTATTTACCGACAAAAGACCGGTAACCTCCTCGTAAGAGAAGACCTGAAAGACGAATCCACTGCGTCGCGAAGAAACAACCTCTGCACCAAGGAAGAGCAGAAGGAAGCATGTAGATGCAACTGCAACAAGACCACATCCAGACAACGGACCCCAAAGCCAACCTCGGACCAACTTCAAACAAAGAAACTCAATCCACCAAAGAGAAGCAGCCAGTCGCAGAAACAAACGCGAGGTCACTACAACGGGGAAGGGCAGATCGACAAAGAAAGTCGGCGCACATGAAACACATCATCGCCTAAACCGTTGCAAATCGAGCCAACCTAACCCCAAGAACCACTGATCTAACCATAACCAGGCACCACACCCTAAACACTCAGACTCCATCGAAAACTTAAGACAAAAAAGCAAAAAAAAACCACCACCAAATAAACAACTGGCTAATATGTACTAACCAGCAAGCCTAACTACAAAACCCGACCACGAACTAAGAGCAGAACTATGATGCCGTCAAACCTCGCACGAGAGACCAACCGGAATAGACCTCCACCCGAGACCAACCGTAAAGCCACACCCGAAGGAAGACGACGCACCCACAACCAGAGAAACCGATCTGTAATCCGGAGGAACAACCATATAAAAACCACCAAACCACACCGGAGAACGAGAGCCAGAGACATCCTCCACCACTCTCGTCGAAACCCACCATAGACAAAACCACCGGAGGCTTGAACTGCATCTTCGCCGCCGTCCATGGAGAGGAGAAGCAGAGCAGGTGACACTACTTTAGGCCGTTTAAAACACCGGACTAGCCCTCCCAGATACCGACAAAGAGCTCCGGCGACCGGGGAGGCCACAAAGCAACCACAAATTTTTGGGCGGTTGTACCTCGATTCTCGTGTCTAGGAGGTTTTTCAGGGCGAATGTGAGAGTTCGTCAAACAATTGAACTCATGCAGTTTCATCCTGCTAGAATTGTCAAATGGATTGTTCATATTAATATATCCAATATTAACCATTTTGTGAAGATAAATAGTAACCGTCATTAACGACAATGTCTATTAAACATGTATGTCAATTATAGGCAACTAGTATGATTCGCTCGCACCATGGTGCGAGCACAAACTATATTAACAAATAAATTTTCAAAAAATTAAACAATTATCAATAAAATTTAACAACAATAATATTACAAAAATCTATATCAAACTATATGTAATTATTTATATATATATATATATATACGAACATTATTATATTTAATATCTTATTAAAACATTTTATATTTTATTCTTAAATAAAATTAATAGCAACAAAATAAATTACAATTATTTTTATTTTTATTTAAAATTATATATATATCGTAAATAAACACTAGTTCGTTCTTTTCTCATTTTGTTGTAATCTTTATTTTCAATTAAATGAAAGCCCTTTATAAAAAAAAATGTTTGGACACGGATAGTATATAAACAACCTATCAGTTTTGACAACTTATCCATTTTGACAACTCTATATTTTATAATATTTACATTTAAAACCCTAAAAATTATTGTTTAAAGATTTTTTATTATTTTTTTCTTTTAATATGAGATAATGTTTGTAGATTTATAATGAAAATAAAAATACACATATAAAATTTTATTTTGTCCCTCTTCAATCTAATTATTTTTAATATTTCGATTATTTGATAAAAATATAAATATATATATATATATATATATATATATATATATATAATAGAACATTTTTTATAATATTAAAGCAAAAATACAAAATAGAGAATATTGTTTTTTCAATTTATTTACAAAGAATGCCATTGATTTCTTTTATTTTATTTTATTTTATTTCATTAAGGGTACAAACAGTCTTTAAAAAAAAATACAAAAGTTTTGTAAATAAATCCTAATTAATACCCAGTCTTCTCCGAAAGCTTTATCTCTTTCTACTAAAATATAGCGCTTTTGTTTCATTGATTTTTTCCTTGGGTTCATCTACCATGAAACCCTAATTTTATACACAGAAAAGGAGAATCCGGCATTATTTCAAAACGTTTTTCGGGTGTTTGATTTACTATGGTTGGATTCATTCTCATCAATGGAAACATTGTATTTCTCTATCTCCTATCAAGAACTCGAAATACAGATGAAAGAGACGAAGATAGAGAGAGAGTTGAGAGAAAATTTTGTTACAAGAAAAAGTTTTTATTTCTCTTAACCGTGTAAAGTATTGAATACAAGTGTTTATATACTAAGTAACATTCAGCTAAAGGAAACTTTTGTTACTTGATCTAATAATACTTATACTATACTAATACACCCCCACAAGCCATTCAATCTGAACCCGGTGAAGGATTGAATAGGATTGTAAGTGACATCCGCTTGAGAAGAGCTTTGAAAGGACTAGGCTGTAATGGCTTAGTCAGGATATCCTCCAGCTGATTCTCACTGGCAACATGTATCGCACTCAAGTTGCTACTCTTGATTTGATTTCTGACAGTGTGACAGTCTATCTCAACATGCTTTGTGCGCTCGTGGAAGACCGGATTGGAAGCAATGTATATAGTTGATTTGTTATCGCAAAACAGCTTGGCTGTTGTCACAACCTTAACCTTGAAGTCACAGAGCAACTTCTGCATCCATAAGATTTCACGAGTAACATCTGCAAGACTCCGATACTCAGCCTCTGTACTACTACGGCTCACGACCTTTTGCTTTTGTGATTTCCAGCAAATTAGGGAATTCCCTAGATAAACACAAAAACCAGAAGTAGATTTGCGTGAATCTGTACAAGAGGACCAGTCAGCATTGGCAAATGCGTTGATGCATATATCATTTTCAGCTGAGTAAAACAGACTAAGGCCTGGATCAGACTTCAAGTACTTCAAGACTCGATGGGCGGCTTGAAGGTGTAAGTCAGTTGGTGCATGTAGAAACTGGCTTAACTTGTGCACAACAAACGTGATATCGGGGCGAGTGATAGTTAAGTAAAGAAGCCTGCCAATGAGTTCTCGGTATGGAGTTGCAGACTCCAATGGTTACCCTTTCTCCAGACTCAAAGGAACATATGGATCCATGGGAACTGAGCTAGGTTTACAAGCAAGAAGCCCTATGTCTTGTAAAAGATCCAAGGTATATTTTCTCTGACAAACAGAGATACCCTGTTTGGAGCGTGCAATCTCTAATCCCAAAAAGAACCGTAGTGGACCTAAGTCCTTGATCTTGAAAGCAGTAGACAGTGTTTTCTTGAGTGCAATCAAATCATCATTGTTGTTGCTAGCAATTGCAACATCATCCACGTATACCAAAACTGCCATAAAGCTGGTATATGTAGCCTTAATGAAAAGTGAAGTATCTGATTTATATTGATCAAATCCAGCTTTGAGAAGAACATTGGTAAATGTTTGATTTCACTGTCTAACTGCTTGTTTCAGGCCATAGAGACTCTTATGTAATCTGCAAACCGCATTAGGAGGTAAAGAGTCAGGAATGCCAGCCTTGTGGTAAGCTCATATAGATCTCCTCCTCAAGATCACTGTGAAGAAAAGCATTAGACACATCCATCTGTGTTAATGTCCATCCTTCAGAAGCAGCCAATCCTACCAACAGTTTGACACTGGTGAGTTTTGCAACATGGGAGAAAGTCTCATTAAAATCCACACCTTCCTGTTGTGTGTATCCTTTTGCGACCAATCTCTATTTGTAGCGTTCAACAGTACCATCAGACTTGTATTTTATTGTAAACACCCACTTACAGCCAACTAGATTCTTTCCTGGAGGTAAGGAAGTGAAGCTGAAAGTCTTGTTCTGTTCCATAGCCTGTAGTTCCTCATTCACAGCCATTGTCCACTTTTCAGATGCCATAGCTTGTTTGAATGTTTTGGGTTCGGTTTCATGAGAATGGAAAGGATATAGGTGCAATATGGTAAAGAAAACTTGGTGTAGGAAAGAACAGAACAAATGGGGTATAGGGTGGTGTGGTTGGTAGGGAGAGAAGGAAGTGTTTCAAGGAGAGCATAATGGTAATCAGACAAATAACGTGGAGCTTTTGTCTGACGTTTTGGTCTCTTATTGTTCAAAGACATCCAATCAGCTGGAGAATTCGCATTCTCAATGGATGGAATAGCACTAGGATGATCAGGTGATGGATTAGAGGATAATGGATGACTAGATGATGTGGATGCAGATGAATGATTAGATGATGCGGATGCAAATGAACGAGCTAAGGGATGAGTAGGAACTGTGTCAGCAAGATATGGTGTAAAAGATGGAAGAATAGTATGCAAGAAAAAATCAGGGATATGTTGTAATGGTGATGAAAACGGAAATATATGCTCATGAAAGAGGATATTACGAGATATATGTATAGTATGATTGTCTAAGTCAAGGACTTTATATCCCTTATATCCTAAAGGATATCCTAAAAACACACAAGGTCGAGCTCGTTCTGTAAACTTAATCCTATCTTTAAGTAATGTCGACACATAACAAAGACAACCAAAAATTTTTAGATGTGAGTAGTCTGGTACCTTGTTTAGTAGTTTCTCATACGGTGTCTTGTTAGCTAGCAATGGTGAGGGAGTCCGGTTGATCAAGAACACAACAGTAAGTATACAATCGGTCCAATAAGCTAACGGAATATTCGACTGGAAAAACAAGGCTCGAGCAACATTTAACAGATGTTGATGTTTCCGTTCAACAACGGAGTTTTGTTGGGGTGTGTAAGCACAAGAGAAGTAGTGAAACATGCCTAGACTTTTAATCAAATCAGCAAATTTCAATTCAGGGGCATTATCACTTCTAATAGATTTAACAGTTGCATTGTATTGAGTCTTAATAAGCTGGAGAAACAAAGGGAATACAACTGCAACATCACATTTATTCCTTAGTAAGTAAACCCATGTTACTCTGGTACAATCATCAACCAAGGTAAGAAAATATCTATACCCTTCAACAGACTCTTCATAAAAGGACCCCACACATCTAAATGGACAAGTTCAAATGGATGTTGTGAAACATGATTATTGAAAGGAAACGACATACGCTTTTGTTTAGCTAGATGAAACACAGGAAAAGTATCATGCGACTTAAGACTATGTTTAGGGATAGACAATAAATCAGACAGAACCTACATATGAAGGGTGTCCAAGGCGAGTATGCCAAGGATCCACATAAAGCAGAAGAAGTAAACGATGTTGAGAAGTTGTAAGCATCAAGAATGTAGAGATTATGTTTAAGACTACCCTTTCCAATCGTCAATGCATGAGAAACATCCTGAATAAAACAAGTATCATGATAGAAATGTGCAGAACAACCATTGTCACGCAGAAGAGAACTGACACTAATCAAATTAAAATGGAATGCAGGCACACGTAAAACATCATAAAGGACTAATGAGTCTGAAATATGTATGTTTCCTATATGTGTGATGGGGAGCCTAGTGCCATTAGGTAAAGAAACTGTGATATCTGAAACTAAGAATGTTTCTTTAAACAATGAGAGGTCAGAACACACAAGACTGGTTGCCCCACTGTCAATTATCCAAGAACCAAGAGGAATAGACGTTGAAAGACTAGATAAGCATTGATGATGGAATGTGAAGATCTGGTTATTATAACAAAGGTTAGAAGAGATTGAAAAAGTGATACCCGAGCTAGATTGGGGATCCATGACACCTGGGGTAGTAATGGTAGAACAAGGGACTGCAGGCTCTGAAACTTATACATGAGCATTCAGCTGTTGTAAGAATGTCTGAATCTGAGCAGGTGTAAAATGAGTAGTGGGAGCCTGAGTTTGAGTTGGTGCTGGAGCAATAGTAGATACGTCAGAAAACACATTTGCCACTGCACGGTAATTCTGTATTCCGGACATCTGAGATGGATTCACTTGAGTTGGTGGTCTGAAAACTGGCCTTGGATTGAAAGAATGTTGACCCCGAGGAGCAAAACTAGTCTGCTGGTTGTAGTTGTTCTGAGGTCGAGATGTTGGATTGTTAGAGTAAGAGGTCTTGAATCCAGGAGGATATCCATGGACCTTGTAACACTTGTGAACAGTGTGACCGAGTTGTCCACAATAAGTGCAAAGTGGTCTATTTCCACGAGGGTGAAATGTATTATAAGCAGCAGCCATTTCAAGTTGGTCTGAATGTTGACCATATTAGGATTCTTCATAAGAGCTGCTCACTTGAAAAGCCACATTATCAGTCTTGATTACAGGCTTAACTGCTCGTTGCCTTTCATCTTGAGCTACCATGTTGTAAGCTTCTTCAATGTTTGGAATTGGCTTGAGCATGAGAATATGTCGCCTCGTGTGTTCATGCGAACCATTCAATCCCATTAGAAACTTGGTTACTCTGCTACGCTGTTGCATACGTTCCCAAAGTTGTGCAGCATTACATTCACAACGAGCACATGTACAAATAGGCAGCTCAATGTAATTATTATACTCTTCCCATAAAGTGATAAGCTCAGTGTAATAAGTACTCACATCCATCGATCCTTGTTGGATCTTTCTCAGCCGCTGTTCAATTTCATAAACACGGGGAGCATCATCCTGTTTAAAACGTGTCATCAAATTGTTCCAAATATCTTCAACTGTACTAATAAAGAGAAGACTGCCTCCAATTTTCTTAGATACCGAGTTCATCAACTATGTTGTCACCATGTAATTGCAACGGGACCAAGAACCTGAATCTCTATCAGTAGCTAAAGGTTTTCGAATCGTACCATCGATAAACCCCAACTTGTTGTGAACATTGAGCGCCATTCGAATTGACCTTCGCTAAGTATGAAAATCTGCTCCAGATGTGAGACGATCTGTTACAAGTTGTAAGCCAGCGTGATAGGTACTATGAAGATAGTACGGATTATCATAATGGTCTATATTGTGATTATCCGAGAAAGTATCGTTCGCAATCGAACCCATTATAGCAAGAATCAGCGTCGAAATCAAAGAAATGAGACAAATCGTTCAAGAATCCAGAGAGAAAGGTACGATAAGTGTTCGATACCCAGATTAGACCTAGAAAATGGAAATCCGAAGAGAATCGAGCTCGAGAAATAAAACGAAAAGAGAAAAGAAAGATCGTAGAACCTTGAGGACAATCGATCGAAGGAAAACAAGAAGGAATTGAAAAAATTGAAAGATGAAGAGCTCAATCGAAGAAACACTCATGATGTTGTTGATCGTGATAGCTCTGATACCATATCAAGAAATCGAAATACAGATGAAAGAGACGAAGATAGAGAGAGAGAGAGAGAGTTGAGAGAAAAGTTTGTTATGTGAAAAAGTTTTTATTTCTCTTAACCGTGTAAAGTATTGAATACAAGTGTTTATATACTAAGTAACATTCAGCTAAAGGAAACTTTTGTTACTTGATCTAATAATACTTATACTATACTAATATCTCCATCCTCAATTCCTTCATTGAAACCTGTATTTGTTGTCTTAGAGTTAGAGATTTGAATAGGTCTCTTAGATATTTGAATGGGATTTCAGGTTCCAAAAGCATATTTGTGTGCTTGACTAGGTATCAACGTCAAGATAGAGAGGACATTATGTTGTGTGCACTTTTATTATTTGGGATTTGATTTCTTCGTGCAGGAAAGAAAAAAAAATACAGAAACAAGTTGAAAGCAGATAAATTTCTTCGGGACCCAAGGCCACTTCACGATTTCGAATCTCTTCTTCGCTGAGGAGGGAAATCGAAGGTGGAAATAAGATACAAGATGAAAGAATAAAGGAAAGTTTTGCAAAGAGTTGTTGCTCAGATTGAACAATGGATGCAATAAGAAAACAGCCAGCAGGCTGAGGGAATAAGTCACGAGACAACAACAAGTCAAATTTTTCTCGCTTTATTTTGCCTGTTTGTTTAGATCCCGTTTCTCATATTGCCCAGATTTTTTTTGTTTTCTTTATTTTTAGTGATTTGTTGGTTTCTGGTGAATCAATCAATAATGTGATGATGAAGGGGCTACCTTTTTCGGATCGAGACTTAATGAGTACTTGGATCTGAGTGTGTCTTATTTTTTTTGGGTTTGAATTCGGTTTGATTGTGATGAAATACTTTGATTGGAGATGAGATTGGGAAAGTTTCAACCTGCAAAATTTTGTTATTTGGTTTGACTCATCAAATGCGATGGTTTTGTAGTAATCTATCAAGATCACACGTTATTGTTAGATTTTGAGGTTAGTAGTAAACTGACATAGTTTTGTGGAATGTTTAAGGTTGTCTTCGAGCAATTTGGAAGAGGAGGATATGGCTATGGCTTATCGGATGATGCAGAACTCCATCAGCATCAGAAACTAGAAAAGCCAAGGTTTTTTTAAAAGCCATCGACTATTTTGAATTTTTATTCGCTATTACTTTGGACTCATACGTTCTTCATTTTCAGCATTATCAAAGAGACAATGTTCGTGGTGTGGAAGGTTATATAGTCACGGGGTCGAAACAAGTTGAAATAGGTGATTTGTTGACCCTTGAGTGTTGATTCATGGAATCTTATTATGTATGTTATAGACGTGAATTCTCTCACAAGCTTGGCTTTGTGCGCTCATTGTTTCTCGGGGACGAAACTGTCTGAGGATAGCAGGAAATATAGTTCAAATAACACATGTACAAATGGTAACTTATTAACTAGAGCTGCATTGAGCTATGGGCATGCTCTGGCACAGATGGAGAAAGAGCGTGGAAATATGTTGAAGGCTCTTGGTATACATGTTTGTCTTTCTCATCTTTTGTCAAAGTGCTAAGCTTTAGTAAATATCAAGTCATATCTTTTGCATAATTGCATGTGATATAACTACACAAAGAATTACTTTCCTGCCATCGTTAGTGGAATGACGGCCATTTGTGGGAAGATATATTTTGCTTTATCTGGATTTTTTTGTGTTATATCATTTATCTATGAATGATCCTTAAAGTCAATTAGTTTCTTCATGCTTATTTCTTTATTGCAATTTAGCTACGACTATCACATCTCAATCTGGAATTTTAACCTGAAACTTTTAGGTTGCTGAGTCATTACGAACAATGGTTTTCGGAGATCCATTGGAGGATGCTAGACATCTTGCTCAACGTTATGACATAATGCGCCAAGAAGCTGAAGCTCAGGTACCACAAAAGATAATACCATGAAGCAATTTGATTATCTTTCATACAAATATGGATGTTTTCCTCTTTCTAGGACTAGCCATTTGTTATCACTAGCATGATAAATCTAAACAGGCTACAGAAGTTGCAAGACATCAAGCAAAGGCGAGAGATTCTCAAGGAAATCCTGACATCTTGATGAAACTGGAATCTGCTGAAGCAAAACTTCATGACCTAAAATCAAATATGACAACATTGGGAAAGGAAGAAGCTTCTGCTTTATCTTCAGTTGAAGATCAACAACAAAAACCGACACTTGAACGACTTATTTCAATGGTAGTGTGATTGGTAAATTTTGATTACTTACCCATATGTACTTCTTTTGAAACAACTATATTGTTCATTCTAATGCTAAATACATAAGGCAGAATATATTGTATTATTATTATTATTATTATTATTATTATTATTATTATTATTATTATTATTATTATTGTATTTTAATCTCTCTTTTAGTTTTTTAAATGCGGTGCCGATTATTCAAACGATTCTAAATATATTCAGTTACACTTGATAAAGATGTTAGAAGTAATATTATCACAGCTTCCATCATATTGGGCCAAATATTTGCTCATATGTGCTTAAACTATTGTAAAATAGCTTTGGCATTAGTTAGAGTTTGGAATTAGCTAGGTTTATAACCCGCGGGTCCTGTCTTATTACAACCGCTCAACCGCCATGGGATGTTTATGGGTCGTTTAATTAGAAAATCATTAAAACACGGGTCGTGTATAATTGATTTTAGATATGGCGGAGAGAGTACGAGTCTGTTTTTGTGAAGCAAGTTGGTGAAAAGTGGAAACCGATATTTTTCCTAGGTAAATTAAATTATGAATATTTATAAAAATTAATATAGTATCTATATAATAATTAATCAAATTTTATTTTTAAATATGTATTTAAAATTTTATAATATTTAATTTATATTTAAAAAATTAAAACATATATAAAATATTAATTTGGTATTTTAAAATATTTGCGGATCCTAGAAATAATTTGTTAACTTAGGTGAGTTTTGTGCAAATATAATATTGTTCTTATGCAGGTTATGTGTGACGAGTTTTATTGATCAAAAACGTTTATGGATCTTAGAGGGACGGGTCAGGCGGGACAAATTTGACATGTTTCCCAACTATAATATTAGTAATATCCAATTTTTTAATATGAGTCTCATAGGTTCATTTTTTTATCAAATGTAATTAATAATATTATTTCTGTAAATTTAATAAATAAAAATTCATAAAATTTATATTTTCATTAGAAATAAATATTTATAAATACAAAATAATAAATAAAATAACCGTTTACACTTCCTACCTAATATCAAATTAGAAAATTTAAAAATATATAACTAAAAACACCTCCAAAACAAGATACAATCTTGATACACATAAAACATATATAACCTAAATTTTTAATTATCATAAATTATGATTTTATGGGTACAAAATAGATAAACCATATTCAAACACAAATACTTTTAATTTTAATGAATTAACTAAATAATGATAAAATTGTAAACATAAAAATAGAGAGCGTAGTTTAGAGGAAAAACCTATAAAATATATATTATGAATAATATATGGTCAAAATAATTAAAAATATTATTATGATAAAATACGATCAAAATAATCTAAAACAATTTAAAAAAAAAAAACTCTTTTGATTAATTTCCCAGCTGAAGGCGGATAAAAATTTAGTTATTAAGATATGAAAAGACACATGCTAGGACCGGGGCGGTTGCACTTATTATCCCCCATCATAAGTAGCCTATACCTGCGGAGACAAATTTCCAGAATGAAAGGGACTTACATGACCGGTGGAACTTTTTGAGGGACATAGAGGAAAGTTATTTCAAACAGAAGTCGAGAGTCAATTGGCTATGTGTGGGAGATCAGAACACAAGACATTTCTTCAGTGTGTTTCAAACAAGATCAAGTTATAATGCAATCATCTCCTTCATGCTGCCAAATGGTGAAATCATTGTTGATCCTATTCTGATGAGCAGTCATGCAATTAGTCACTTTTCTTCAATTCTCGCTCCAACAATTCTGAATCCTCCAGCCGTGTTATCGCCCTCTGCTTGGTTTCATGAGCTCACGACTTTCAGATGCTCACTTATACAGAAACAGGCTATGACTATTGTCCCTACGGCAGAAGAAGTAAGGAAGATGTTGTTCAAGATTAACCCAAACAAAGCGCCAGGGCCTGATGGGTTAACGTCTAGCTTCTATATCTCAGCTTGGGATACAGTTGGATTGGAAGTTACCTCAGCTATTATCAACTTCTTCCACTCATCATTCTTGCCTTCCTCTACCAACTCTACCATCCTAGCTTTAGTTGCTAAGCATCCAGGGGCTACTTCCATCACAGAATACAGACCAATAGCGTGTTTAAATACACTATATAAGGTCATTTCCAGGCTCCTTGTTGTAAGGTTGAAACCCCTTCTGCCCACTCTAATTGTTCCCAACCAGACAGCATTCATTGCAAATCGACTGCTGGTAGAGAATACAGTGTTAGCTGGAGAACTTGTGCATGGTTATCACAAGAATAAAGGACCAAAAAAGATAACTCTCAAAGTTGACATAGCGAAAGCTTTCGACCCTCTCTCTTGGGATTTTCTATTTGACTGCCTAAAGGGATTGGATGTTTCAGATCAGTATATAGAGTGGCTGAAAGCGTGTGTTTGTACCCCGAGCTTCACAATTGGGTATAATGGGGCAGTTCAAGGCTATTTTAAGGGAAAGAGGGGTTTGAGGCAAGGAGATCCTTTATCTCATTACCTCTTTGTTATTGCAATGAACTGTCTCTCACTAATGCTTAATAAGGCGGCAGCTCAAGGTCAATTCAAGTATCATCAATATTGTGAGAAGACGAAGTTAACGCACCTTTGTTTTGCCGATGATCTACTGATATTCCTTGACGGGTCTCTGGCCTCAATGCAGTGTGTCTTAGCTGTTCTCCGTGAGTTTGAACTGAGATCGGGGCTAGCGGTCAGTATCCAAAAATCCAGTTTCTTTGCATCCGGACTTACTCAACATGAGATTGACCTCATCAAGTTCTCCACGGGAATGCCGATCGGGACACTACCAGTGCGCTACCTAGGTGTTCCCCTGTCAACAAAAAAACTTAGCATCAGTGATTGTCAGCCTCTAATTCAGCAAGTGAAAAATCGAATGAGCAATTGGAGTGTGAGAACGCTCTCTTTTTCAGGTCGCCTCCTATTGATCAAAACAGTCATAGCAGGCATCTCCAACTTCTGGTGCTCAAGTTTCATACTACCTAAACAAGTAATTCAGAAAATCAACTCAATGTGTGGTATATTCTTGTGGAAAGGAAACCTGGATGCTCACCACAATGCACGTGTAGCATGGGACACGGTCACAAAAACAAAAGAAGAAGGAGGGTTAGGGATAAAGGATCTTACCATTTGGAATAAGGCTTGTTGCTTGAAGCTAATTTGGCTCCTCTTTTTTCAATCTGGATCGGTTTGGGTGGCCTGGTACACTGCCGAGGTTCTTAATGGTTGCTTGAACAATTTCTGGACGGTGAAGCCTAGAAGTAATCACTCCTGGTTGGCGAGTAAGCTGATCAAACTAAGGAATGAGGTTTATGATTGTATCAAGTTAAGAATTGGTGATGGCAAGCATTGTTTATTCTGGAGCGATAACTGGACGCCATTTGGGAGGCTGGATGTGTTCCTTACTCATCAACAGGGTAGCCGGCTGGGTATTTCACGAAATGCAACTGTTTCATTGCTGTTCAGCAATGGACGATGGAACATACCTGCTCCAAGAACAGAAAATCAGGTACTTTTTCAAATTCATCTAACTACCATCTCAATAGAGTCTCGAGCAGATGAATATGAATGGGAATTAGATGATTTGATCAGTAAAAAATATAGCACGGGAGGGGTTTACTCAAAGCTGAAAGGAGTACTGCCGATTGTTACCTGGGCGAAATCAGTTTGGAATGTGGGAGGGATTCCAAAGCACAGTTTTCTCTGTTGGTTGATGGTGCTGAATAGATGCCCCACTAGGGACAGACTTATTGAATGGGGACTTCAAACTGACGGCCGATGTCTGTTATGTAATGCGGTACCGGAGACTAGGAATCATCTGCTGTTTGAATGTGATTTTAGCTGGAGAATCTGGTCAATGATAGGAACAAGATGCTCGTTGACACCTACAAGGGATTGGCTGGGCTCGTTAAGTCAAATGGAATCTCTCACAGGGAATCGATTGAACCAAAGACTGATCTTGTTGGGATGGCAGGCTTCTATATATTGGATTTGGATGGAGAGGAACAACAGACTGCATAGAAGTGAATTCAAATCAGCGGATACGATCGTTAGGGCAGTGGAGCAACAGATAAAAAACAAAATCTCGAGCTATAGAGAAAGAAATCCTAACCTGTCTTCTGGACTGATGCAAAGATGGTTGGCAGGAGCAACTGTGATTTGAAAATCAGTGATCGCTGGAGTTGATGATGGAATCTCTGGTTTCGTCAACTACTTGACGTAATTAATCGCCAAATACTGTACTAACAAAGGTGGGCTGGGCCTAGTAATGTTGGTTCAAAATGAGATCTTAAAGTGAGTTTTATAAGTGGTGTAATGGTGTAATGGGCTAGTGCCCACAAAAACTATGGCCTAGAGGCATGTAATTTGTTTCTTTCTCTTGCATTAAATATGAAAGCCAATGTTCAAAAAAAAAAAAAAAAAATCATAAGTAGCCTATTGCAAACCCTAAGCTGTGTTAGACAAGTTCGAGTGTGAAGATGGGTGATACTCACGCGTGCTTCGGTGTTGCACCTTTAAAGTAGAAAAAAACAAGACTCATACACAAACCTCAATACTTTTATACTTGAGTTGTCCATAAACAATTAAAAGGACCATTTAATTTGTTGTATCTTCTTCCCCGTGCTTGTAATGTGTCACTTTCCATATACTCTATGGAATAATTAAGGTGAACAATGACTAGATTTACACCAAACCACAGATCAAAGAGATCACAAATCTTGTGCAGGGAACTATATATAGTAATGACATAGAAATTATTCAAGTAGTTTTGGGTTTGTTTGTTTCTTTGTTGAGTTATTGTAAGTTAGTTTCATGACTGTAAACAGATGGAGTTTGATAATGAAGTTGAGCACAAATGCCTTGTCAGGCGAGAGACAGATTCCCCACAAACAAAAGCAGCTCTCTTGATGGAGCAAGGAGGATCACTTTCAGCCAAAGCACCAAAGAACACCATGCTCCAGAGCTTCAAGATCGTGATTTTGTCTAATAAACTCAATCTTTTGTTGCCCTTTGGTCCTCTAGCAATACTAGTCCACTACTTGACATATAATAAGGTAAGCACGCATTTTGTAATCTTAGCAGTTTTGATAAGTCGTCTCAAGAAATTATCATTCTCGCTGTGGGTCAGGGATGGTTCTTCTTACTGAGCTTATTAGGAATTACACCATTGGCTGAACGTCTAGGATATGCAACAGAGTAAGTAGTTGCTCGCTCTCACTTGTAATTAACTCTTAAGTTACCATATATTATCCAACATGTAACCGTCCTATTTTTTTTAACAGGCAATTGGCTTGTTACACCGGTCCAACTGGTATATATATATGACTTGGTTTCTTGCTGTACACGCTTCCTTTTTCTCCTGATATAGTTTTCTGACGTGCTAGCAAATTTCACACAGTTGGAGGCCTCTTAAACGCTACATTTGGAAATGTGACAGAGCTGATTATATCGATTATCGCTCTTAAAAATGGAATGATACGCGTTGTACAGCTGACGCTGCTCGGCTCCATTCTGTCTAACATGTTACTTGTACTTGGGTGCGCCTTTTTCTGCGGCGGCCTTGTATTTTCCAGGAAAGAGCAAGTCTTTGATAAAGTAAGCCATATCATTCGCATGAAACTCTCTTTTTCTATGTTGTTTCTGAGCTTATATCTCTTTTAATGAAGGGGAATGCGGTTTTGAGTTCGGGAGTGCTTTTGATGGCAGTGATGGGGCTACTCTTTCCCGCACTTCTTCATTACACGCACAGTGAGGTTCATGCTGGTTCATCTGAGCTGTCTCTCTCAAGATCCATCAGTTGCATAATGCTCATTGACTATGCTGCTTACCTCTTTTTCCAGTTGAAAAGCCAGCCAAGTTTTCTCACCGAGGTTCTTTGTCTTGCACCGTTTTAGTTAACTTTGGAAACTATAGAACCACTTTCACCATTTGGTTGCTATCTGTCTAGCTACTTGGACTCATCTCGGCTGTTTGTTCAAATTTGATTAATAAACCAGAGCGAAGAAACTTCGGACGATGATGAAGATCCTGAGATCTCTAAGTGGGAAGCTATCATCTGGCTTTTAATCTTGACGGCTTGGGTCTCTCTTCTTTCCGGCTATCTTGTCGATGCCATAGAGGTAAATAAGTCTCTGTTTTTTTCTGTGCGTGTTTCTTATGAAGATCTTACAGTATTTACTTGACCTGTTTATGATATATGATCTGTACAACATTATATCGTGAGTATACTAGTTTGGCTTATGGTAAAAACTCAACCGATGCAAGACATAAATTGGAATATGTTTTAGATCCTTGTAGTATTCCTAATCATATGCCCGAGACCATCAACCGAGCCAGTCTTCTCTGGAGAAGGTTCTTGTCAAAGACTGACTAGAAACCAATGATTACGACAACTTTTGCAATGCGAGTTAACTAGTTTGGCTTATGGTTTCCTGTTTTTGTTTTTCAATCTATGACAGGGTGCATCGGTCTCGTGGAAGATACCAATATCTTTTATCAGTGTCATCTTGCTTCCTATAGTAGGGAATGCAGCCGAGCATGCAGGTGCTATTATGTTCGCCATGAAAGACAAGCTGGTACGCATGCAGACAAGTCTCTTGCATTCTGATGTAATTGGTCTCTCTTCTTTAGGTTCTCTATATATGATTATATTCTCCTCTACAGGATCTGTCTTTGGGAGTGGCTATTGGATCCTCAATCCAGATTTCCATGTTTGCGGTATGTATAAGAAAGAAATGCGAACCGGGGTCTAGTATTGAACATTCTGTGACAGAATTGATAATATATAGTTTCCACTCTTGCCTGGATTGGATTTAGGTTCCTTTCTGTGTGGTGATCGGATGGATGATGGGTGAACAAATGGACCTAAATTTCCAGCTCTTTGAGACGGCTACACTGTTCATAACTGTTATTGTTGTAGCTTTCTTTATCCAGGTGGGCCTGTTGAATCTGTGTGTACGAAACCAACTTTGATATGGCTATCTCAATGAAGCTGTGTTTGTTGTGATGCAGGAAGGGACATCGAATTACTTCAAAGGATTGATGCTCATTCTTTGTTATTTGATTGTGGCTGCAAGTTTCTTTGTACATGAAGATCCTCACCAAGGTTAGTGTTGAAGCAGCTATTTTTCTTGTATATATGATAATAGTGTCTTGAAATGTGTGTTTTTTTTTGTGTTCTTGTTTCTTGACAGATGATATATAAACAAAAATCCTGAAGATCTCATCAGGTTCGCACGATATTACATGTACATTTGAGATTCTGGAGTTGTTTCAACATTTTGAAAATTGCCCCCATTTTACGTTTTTGCTGCCCCTTTGTGTGCTTTTCTTTGGGGACTAGGGCTACAGTTTTTTGTACAATTACGATGATAATTATGGGGTGGGGATTGGAAAGTCTAATCCTTTTTTCTAATAACTTATTTTCTTAGACAAATGCGATGTTGAATTTGGTATCCATACAAAAATTTCATGGTTTAAAACAAGTTGAAACTAATTTTGGTGAAGTCAAACTCTAACACTACCGTGAGAGAGATCATAGAAACTCTTGTAGTCCCATTCCACTAGAACTGTCAAATCAACTGTAAGCTAATCATTTTGGTTGCAGCAAATAGTGATTGTGTCCATTAATAATTCTGTCAATTAAATATATGGGAAAAAGTTAGTTTAACCCTAATTAATCAGTTAATTACTAGATTAACTCTAATTTTATTTTAATTATTAGTCAATTTTTGTTACCTATTTTGCCCCTAAATCATTTGCAATCGAAAATCCTATTTACAAAAATGCAATTACTGCATTTTCCAGGTTAGCAGAAAAAATTAAAAATATTACGAAATTGCCACTTGACAAACTTATTTAAACGTCGTTACATGAAGCAATAGACTTATTAACAGCCAAAATTTTTTTTCTTAAACGACAAACTTAACTAGATTTGACTGATTTATTTAGGTTTCTCCAAACAAATCTATTATTTTTTAGCAACAAACTTATACCAATTTGACAGACTTATTAAGGATTCATCGATTTGTTTCTTTTTGGCGATAGATTTACTTGATTTTGACCGACATATTAAGGTTTCGACAAATTTATTTCCTCTTTGAAGACAGATTTATGTAGATTTGACAGAGTTTATAAGGTTTCGACAGATTTAATACTTCTTTGACCACAGATTTTTCGAAGTTTGCCATATTTATTAGGTTTTCATAGATTTGTTTTATACAATGGCAACAAACTTACGGATTTTTAACAGATTTGTTTAACCTTTTGACAACAGACTTAATTTTTTTTTTACTAAACCAATCTAAACCACGGTTTAGATTAATAAACCAAAATCTAATTTTAAAATAAACCATTTAATTAATAAAGAGCAGACCATAAGTTAGACCATAAACACGTTTTCAACTAAAACCCTAACCTTAAAAACGTGATACAACGTCATCTCCTATACTCCAAAGACGTCACCTTAAATTTGCAATCACAAAATTGTTTGCTTCCTTTTTCATTCATGGTTCAGATTAAAATTGTTTTAGGCAAGTGGTTGTTTCAGCAAGGGAGATGGGTATTTGGTGTTGTTAAAGATGAAAAGGTCAAACTCATAGAAGTTAACAATGGAATTTCATATGAGGAATTTGTTGAGATGGTGATCAGACTCTACCAAGTTGATATGCAAACTTACAAGGTGGAATTGAGCTATATGTTTCCTAAAAAGGTACTAGTGACATTACCTGAAAACACACCACCTATTGATATTAGAAATCAAAGGCAATTTGATGGATTATTGGAACAACTCAAATCTGAAGCGTTGCAAATCTGTCTCGAACTAAAGGAAAGAGGTGTGGATGCAGATGGATGCCATACAAAAAACGAAGAAGATGAGAAGGTCAGTGACAATGATGATGATCCCATATTTGATTATTGTGATGATTCAGATGGAGCATCTTCAGGCGATGAGGATTTTAGAGACTACGGTTTACCTCCGCAAGGAGAAGAACCAAATTCAAATGAGGGATCAACACCTGCAAGCGTTCAGGTTATAGGGGTTAATCAACATGTTAGGCTAGAGTTGGATGCGCTGAATCCAGCTGTTGGACAAAGATATGAATCAAAAGATGCCTTGGAGACTAGAATGAAGATATTTTCTGTCCTTGAACAATTTGATTTTAGCGTTGATAAATCAACGAAAGATTTGTACGTTATTAAGTGCTGGGTAGAAGGTTGTACATGGCGAGTAAGAGCATCCCCTGTTGGTCTTTCTTCTGAGTTTTGTATTCGTGTGTACGAATCAGTACATTCATGTTCTGTTACAGAACGTTCTGCCCGTGCCCGACAAGCTACTCTAGAAATTCTTGCAATACTATATATGGACTCTGTAGGAGGTGTTGATTCAAAAATTCTCCCAAAGCATGTTGGTGAATCATTAAACATGAGATTTGGTGTGAAGGTACATATTTGTATAAACATTTTTCTATTACTGGTTTTGTTTAAATATTAGGATCGTCTTATCGGCTAACAATTTTTTTCTTACAAAATGTTTCTGAGTAGATGAACTATTGGAAGGCCCATCGAACACTTTTATGCGCAAGAAATATGGTTAGAGGTTCAGCAGAGAATGGATACTCGGAGTTGCCGACATATCTATACCATATTAGAAGACAAAATCCTGGCACTTTCACACGTTTAGAAGTTGATGGGTTAAACAGATTCAAGTATTTGTTCCTTTCTTTTGGTGCTAGCTTGAATGGATTTCCTTTCATGCGAAAGGTTATTGTGGTGGATGGCACATTTCTCCAGGGAAAGTACAAAGGTACACTACTAACAGCAACAACTCAAGATGGTAACTTCCAAATATTCTCGATTGCTTTTGCCGTAGTTGATACAGAGAATGATGAATCTTGGGAATGGTTCTTCCAACAACTTAGTTATGTGATTCCAGATTATGAAGAACTTGCTATTATTTCGGATAGGCATATAGCCATTGGTAATGCTATAGGAAAGGTGTATCCTAAATCAAGTCGGGGAATTTGCACTTACCATCTTTACAAAAACATTTTGTTACGATTCGGAAGCGGAGATGCATATCGACTGGTGAAAAAGGCAGCTAATGCTTATAGAGTATCTGATTTCAACACCTTATATGATGAGATCCGAGCATTGAATCCGGCATTACATACTTATCTGGAAAGTGCAGATGTACAAAAGTGGACGCGTGTGTATTTTCCTGGTGATAGATACAATCTATTGACATCTAACATTGCCGAATCCATCAACAAAGTCATTTCAAGTTCTAGGAGTTTGCCAGTTGTTAGACTACTAGATGCAATTCGGTTAATGATGACTAGATGGTTCGCAGATAGGAGGGCATATGCAGGATCAACAAAGACAACCCTGACACGCGGAGTGGAGAAACTGCTGGAGGTATTATTATCCTCACTATCTCAATTTATTTCCTCACCAAAAAGAAGAGATGTTATTGTTAATATAAAATTTTTTTTCTTCAGAAACGTGTACCACTAGCTAAGTCATATACAGTACAACCAATCGATTTGCATCATGCCCAAGTGACGTCAGGAACTTCTCTTAATGTAGTTAACTTGACTTTGAATAAATGTACTTGTCGCCGGTTTGATATCGAGAAAATACCATGTGTTCACGCAATTGCAGCAGCTGAAGCTTGTAGGAAATCTCGGATAACCTTGTGTCATCCCTATTATCACACATCATACTTGCGCAATGCTTACTCTTCTTCGATAATGCCACGGGATGCTGCTACACCAGTTCCTGAAAATGTTGCCACGACGTTGTGTTTGCCTCCAGCAGTACGTCCACCACCCGGGAGACCTAAAAAAACAAGAATAAAATCAGTGCTGGAGAAAGCTAAAGGGAAAAAGCGTCCAAGAAAACAACACACATGTTCTCGATGTCTACAGAGTGGTCATAATGCTACGACATGTAAAGTTTAGTTGCTCAATGTATTTTACTCTTTTGTTTTTTTCATATAATTTACACTTTTTTTACATTATTATTCTTTGTTTTCCTTTACCTTACTATGCCACTCTAATATCGTTAGTTTGTTTTCCATATAATTACTCTGTTTCTACTCTGTTATTTTACAACATAATTATATTATGCAACATTTGCTTTAGGAGATAAGAGAGATTAGGTGTGAAGTTAAAAGTAAATTAGACGACATAGCTTGTGAATCAAGAAACCTGAATAGTTGCCTGTCCACCTCTATGGACACCACAACGCTGAGAGTGGTACGGAGACGTTGTGCAGAAGCATCTTGAATCACAGTCTCTGATTCAATGAAAGTAAACGTTCCACTAGAGACTTGTGAAACTTTTGTACCAAAATAAAAACAGTGATTAAAAGTTAGAAGTCACCTAAATAAACACAAGTTATCAAATAAAAACAAGTTATGATCCCGTAGCTAGAGCATTTAACTAGAAGTCACCTAAATAAACAACTAAAGGAAAACCAAAAAAACATAAAAACATCTACTACGGCGATTTAGGGAATTCATCTTCAATCTCTGGCCTTCCCACCTCTTCAAAAATCTCAGCCGCTAGCTTCCGCCGGATTTCCTGAATATTCGCATCATTCAGCCCATCAAAGGTACAACCGATAGCAAGACACTCGATGTACTTTATGGTGTACACACCACAATCTCCCGGGTCTTCATTCTGTGGAATTTGTTTCAATCTTCTAACAGTGAATTGCTTCTCCCTCTTCTTCCTAACATTATCCGGTACCATAGCACTTAGAATCATTGGAATCATCTTTGCAATAGACTGACACACTTTCCTAATGCCTTTATCACCCGGAACAACACCAACAATGCTGTCATACACTAGAATTTCCTCCTTCTTCAAGTCGATGTCCAAAGCCACCCAATGATTTCCATTCACAAAATGATAAGCATACAAATGGTCAACATCATAATACCAGCGCTTGTTTGTGACAAAACCCTTCGGAAACGTGCCATTAAAAACACCCTTATACCGCTCATTTGGCTTCCATGTTTTCCTGTCGAATGTCTTGAAATCTTGTACCAGTGTGTGGACGAACCACTGGTTCATGAAGGCAATACGCTGAGAGTGGTACGGAGACGGAACAAGAAGTGATCTCTTAAAGAACATATACATCGCAGCCCACATATGCTGCAAACAAAAAAAACAGAAACAGTAAAAAAATGACCTTGTCCAGTACGTTTATACATCCAAAAATAAGCAGTATCTCTTATAGATCATATATCTAACAGCCCACATACATATGTTGTTCTCTTAATATTCAGTTCTAACCGATAACTACACCGAACATAGAAATTAAACAAGCAACCTATCAGATAAAAATCTACAATCAAATAGTAACAGTAATATGAAAACATACCAAATTTGTCAGCCACCCAAAGTCAGGTTGAGGCCACTCTGTCCTTGGTTTAAGAATAATTTCGTAGAAGGCTGCATTAGTTTCGTTTGTAGCATCGGGGTTCAGTCTGCATAAATGTTTAGTCAGTCTAAAGACAATCATAAATGTGTAATACTTATTAGATTTTCTGAAAAAAGAAGAAATGCATACTCTTCATCGAGCAAGAAGTGCAGCAGGTTCTGATATTTTCCCGAATCCACAATCTGAAATGGATCATATGCGGCTGGAGAGGGAGTAACACCTTTGATGATGCGCTTCACCGTAGAATTTCCAATGAACGGGAAGACTTGCGAAGGAGCCAATTTTGGTTGGCGTCTTTTAGGAGGTGAGCTAGCATCCTTTGCAATATACCCTACCAAAGCTTCTAGACCTTTACCTAACGCCTTAAACCTCTCTTGCTGAGTCGGGTCTGACCAAGTCTCTGAGGGTTCATCAACAAGACTAGGTACCACAATCGGACTTACTGCTTTTTTCTTATCAACACTAACTTTCTTCTTTCCACAGCTCTTGTCTGCCCTTTTTTTCCAATTTGTTTCTTCACCGAATCCTTGGCCCAAGCTAAATTATCCTCTTTCTTGACACTCTTAACAACTCTTGTTACAGGCATTCCTTCTTGCGAGGTGGATTTCAACTCAACCACCCAAGACTGAAAAAGCCAAAAACCAGTGAATTAGTGCACATGTATGATAAGAAAATAAAAATCTATAAGACCAAAGCCTTCGTAGAATATCCAAAATAGGAAAATACTATTTTAATTAATAATTGAAACCAAATGAAATCACATTTACGATATGTCATTCACCAAACAAGTCTCACTGGAAGAGTAAACAACACACGTATGTAATGTCCTCTGTGAACTCACTATCAGTCTTGTTGGGAATGTCCTGAAATCTATTGTACTTGCTCTAAGTGAAAGTCGTATTGTCGAGATGAGACAATCACATAACACTAGGTAGTCATAACGCTTTGCTAGAAGCCACTTATGATCAATGAGTTGAGAACTCATTGCTAGTGTTATATGATCCTACAGGGTCACACACCTAAGCAAATTGGGCGTTAAAGACGAGGTTGATCATTAATGTAATGATCCAGTGAATGCATATTTGATATGCATTCGATATCAATATTCTGGGGCAGTGTCGATCGATGCAGTTAGTGCATCGATCGATGCAACTCGCGGATTAATCAGATTAATTCGGTTTAATCGTTGGTTTATTCCGTTATGGTTTAAGTCGACATATATAAGATATATGGTCGACCTAAACTGATTTCTAACCTAATTCACAGCCACCAGAACGAGATAGAAACCTCTCTAGAGATTAGATCTCTCATAGGCACTAGCATCCCTCCTGTCCAGTTTGTGTGCGTGTGGATACCAGTAGAGGCACAGCGTTTGAGGTGCTTCGTGATCTCGATTATCTGCAAACCTTCCGCTGCTAATCATCAGGTAAATCTGAGATCCCATAGATTCAATTACTTGAACCTTAGATCCTAGGCTCGGAATTCAGACTAGGGTTGCTAATCCTGATTAGAACTGCTAGAAATTCCTTCAGTGGTATCAGAGCTTTAGGGTTCGATTGAATCTGTAGCATGTTGATTAGATTAGTTGAATCTGAATCTGTGTATGGTTGATACAAACTTGCTAAAATTCGTTTTCATGAAAACCTAGTTTAGGGTTATGTTCGAAAACGTTTTAGGGTTTTTCGCATGGTGTCGATCGATGCCAATCCGGCATCGATCGACACAGGGCGAAAGCCCGAATAAAATTTAGGGTTTTTCGCATGGTGTCGATCGATGCCAATCCGGCATCGATCGACACAGGGCAAAAACCCGAATAAAACTTAGTTTTCGCCTAGTGTCGATCGACACAAGTGTTGTGTCGGTCGACGCAAACCTCGCGAGATTGATGAATCGGTTCAATTGGATTTGACCGGTTATCGAGCTTGGTTAATAATGGTTGAACACTGTGAATGGTTTAATTGCGATTGCTTGATTAGGTTGGCATCGACCGATGCTAATGTAGCATTCGACACTGACCGGTATTCAAAACCGGATCAATTGGATTGATCGGTTGTCGCGGATTGCCTTTGGTTATTCTGTATCGATCGACACTATAGTAGTGTCGGTCGACATCAGATTTGATGATTAGGTTATTGAACCTGAAATCACAGAACCAAAGCAAGATAAATCAATTAATTATAAGAATTAAAACATAATAAAACTGAACGTTTTAAATGATTCCGTTCCTCAATCAAATATCAAGTGATACTTGATGTCTTCCAATCTTGTCAACTGTCAAGACCCATTTAATTGTGAGATAGACTTGCAGTGCAAGATGTCCACAATTTCATGAGTAAGACAGAGGTAATCGTGTTGATGGACTTGCAGTGCGAGACGTCAACAATTACATGACTGAAAAGATTGGTTTACTTGACTGGGCCATCAAAATCGTTTTGGGCTCAGAGACATCAGGTGGATTGGACATAAGATGTCAATCCACAACCAAGAGTTATATTGGATATAACTAGCAAAGTTGTTGCTTACCTAGATAGCTAAAATTGAGTGATAGCCAGTGGCTCACTTGAATTTAGTGAAGTATGAGTCTTGGATCATTATATTTATCTGAGGAAACATTGTTTGAATATAATGCGAGTTTCTTAAAAGTTAAGACTTCTCATTTCTTGAACATCATAACTAAACTCTTTTACCTTTCTTTGTTCTCAGCTATGACTAACACTCATAATAACTCTTTCTCCCTGCGATCCGTCCTTGAGAAGGACTAGTTAACTGGATCGAATTTTCTCGAATGGTATCAGAACTTGAGAATTGTTCTCAAGCAGGAGAAAAGGGACTATGTCCTGGAAACTGTTCTCCCTGAAAAACCGAGATCCAATGCTCCACATGCAGAAAGGAGTGCTTGGGATAAGCACTCTAATGATGTGGTCGATGTGAATTGTCTCATGTTGGCTACCATGAACTCGGATTTGCAAAAGCAATACGAGAACGTGGAGTCGCCAGTGGAGATGATCACTAGCCTGAAAAGTATGTTTCAGGAGCAAGCACGAACTGAGAGGTACCAGACGGTTAAATCTCTCATTGAATGCAAGCTACCAAAGGACGGTCCAGTCAGTCCTCATGTCATTAAGATGATGGGTTATATTGATAACCTGGGGAGGCTGGATTGTCCCATTAGCCAAGAGTTGGCTACTGGCATCATTCTGCAGTCACTGCCGTCAAGCTATGATCAGTTTGTTATGAACTATAACATGAACAACTTGACGAAGACGTTGACTGAGCTGCATGGCATGCTCAAGACAGCTGAGCCTAATATCAAGAAGGGCACTCCTAATGTACTTATGGTACAAGGGGGTAAGAAGTTTAAGAAACTTGGCAAGGGTAAGGGAAAGGGCAAGGCAGTCCAGGTTGAGAACCAGGACACGCCTGCGCCAGCCCCGAAGCCCAAGCCGGGCCCATCTGAGACTGATAAGTGCCATTACTGTAAAGAGCTTGGGCATTGGAAGAGAAATTGCAACAAATTCTTGGAAGAAAAGAAGAAGAAGAAGAAGACTTTCGAGACTTCATCTTCAGGTATCTATGTTATAGAAGTAAATGTTACTACTTCTGGTTCTACTTCTTGGGTATTGGATACCGGTTGTGGTGCTCATATTTGTACAAATATGCAGGGCCTAAGCAACAGTAGGAAGTTGGAAAAGGGACAAGTGGACCTGCGCGTGGGGAATGGAGCAAGAGTTGCTGCATTAGCCGTAGGAACATATAACTTGTCTTTACCTTCTGGTTTGTTTTTAAAGCTTAATAATTGCTACTATGTACCTGCTATAAGCAGAAATATTATTTCCATTCCTGTTTTGGATGTGGAAGGATATCAGTTTTCAATTAAGAATAAATGTTGTTCTTTTGATTACAATGATATATTTTATGGTAGCAGCCCATTAGAGAATGTGCTTTATGTTTTAAACCAGACTGCACCAATCTATAACATTAACACCAAGAGATTCAAATCAAATGACACGAATCAGACTTTCCTTTGGCATTGTCGTTTGGGCCACATAAACGAGAAACGGATCCAAAAGCTCCATAGTGATGGGCTTCTGGGCTCATTTGATTATGAATCATGTGAGAAATGTGAATCTTGTTTACTAGGCAAAATGACTATGGCCCCTTTCAACAAATCAAATGAAAGGGCCAGTGACCTATTGGGCCTTATACATACAGATGTGTGCGGCCCAATGAGCACAAGTGCCAGAGGAAATTTTCGATACTTCATTACCTTCACTGATGATTTCAGCAGGTATGGCTATATCTATTTAATGAGACACAAGTCGGAATCTTTTGAAAGGTTCAAAGAATTCCAAAATGAAGTACATAATCAACTTGACAAAAGTATTAAGGCTCTTCGATCAGATCGTGGAGGAGAATACTTAAGCCAAGAATTTAGTGATCATTTGAGAGATTGTGGAATTGTTTCACAACTCACTCCTCCTGGAACACCACAATGGAATGGGGTGTCCGAGAGGAGGAACCGAACTTTATTAGATATGGTTCGATCAATGATGAGTCTCTCAACTCTTCCATTATCCTTTTGGGGATACGCTCTAGAAACGTCTACGTTTACACTTAATAGGGTTCCGTCAAAATCAGTTGCAAAGACACCACATGAGATGTGGACTGGAAATGTTCCGAGTTTGTCTTTCCTGAAGATTTGGGGTTGCGAAGCTTATGTCAAGCGATTAATTACAGATAAGCTTGAACCCAAATCTGATAAGTGCTACTTCGTTGGTTATCCTAAGGAAACCAAGGCATACTACTTTTACAACCAATCCGAGAACAAAGTGTTTGTTGCTCGGAACTGTGTTTTTCTTGAGAGAGAGTTTCTTTCCAAGAGAAACAGTGGGAGTAAAGTACAACTCGAAGAAGTTCGAGAGCCACAGGAAACCGCCCAGCCCATTGTGGAGGAGCAACAGTTGGATCTACAAAGAGTTGTAGAGCCAACGCCTGTGGAGCCTGAAATTCGAAGATCCGAAAGGATCCGTCACGAACCCGAGAGATATGGATTTCTCGTAACCAATTGTCATGATTTGTTGATCATTGACAGTGACGAGCCAGCGAATTTTGAAGAAGCGATGATGAGCCCTGACTCCGAAAAATGGCTGAAAGCCGCTGAATCCGAAATGGGATCCATGTCACAGAACCAAGTATGGACTTTGGTTGATTTACCCGATGGTGCAAGACCCATTGAGTGTAAATGGATTTTCAAGAAGAAAATTGATGTGGATGGAAATATTCAGATATATAAAGCAAGGTTAGTGGCAAAAGGTCTCAAACAAATTCATGGTATTGACTATGAAGAAACCTATTCACCTGTCGCCATGCTTAAATCCATTCGGATTCTCCTAGCAACAGCTGCTCGTTATGATTATGAGATCTGGTAGATGGACGTGAAAACAACTTTCCTTAATGGAATACTGGAAGAGGATGTGTACATGACACAGCCCGAAGGTTTCATCGATCCTAATGCAGCTAGGAAAGTATGCAAGCTTCATCGATCCATTTATGGATTGAAGCAAGCATCTCGGAGTTGGAATCTTCGTTTTGATGAAGCAGTCAAAAAGTTTGATTTCATTAGAAGCGAAGAAGAACCATGTGTTTACAAGAAGACTAGTGGGAGCGCAGTTGCATTTCTCGTGTTGTATGTAGATGACATACTTCTTCTCGGAAATGACGTTCCGTTGTTACAGTCTGTTAAGGCTTGGCTCGGAAGTTGTTTTTCAATGAAAGACATGGGAGAAGCCGTGTATATTCTTGGAATAAGAATCTATAGAGATAGATTAAACAAGTTGATTGGACTGTGTCAAGACACTTATATCGATAAAGTCTTACACAGGTTCAGAATACAAGATTCCAAGAAGGGCTTCATACCAATGTCTTATGGCATAAGTCTCAGCAAGAAGCAGTGTCCTGAGACACATGCTGAGCGAGATCGCATGAGTCGGATTCCCTATGCCTCGGCGTTGGGATCCATCATGTATGCCATGCTCTGTACTCGTCCAGATGTTGCTTGTGCTTTAAGCATGACGAGTAGATACCAATCGGATCCAGGTGAAAGTCACTGGACAGCAGTCAAGAATATTCTGAAGTATTTGAGAAATACTAAGGATAAATTCTTGGTGTATGGAGGAAGTGATGAGCTGGTAGTAAGTGGTTACACAGACGCAAGTTTTCAGATAGACAAAGATTATTTCCGATCGCAATCTGGTTACATCTTCTGCCTGAATGGCGGTGCAGTCAGCTGGAAGAGTTCCAAGCAGGACACTGTAGAAGATTCCACAACTGAAGCTGAGTACCTCGTTGCTTCTGAAGCGGCAAAGGAGGCTGTTTGGATCAAGAAGTTCATTAATGAACTTGGTGTGATTCCTAGCATTTCTGAGCCGGTGGCTTTATATTGTGACAACAATGGAGCCATTGCGCAAGCAAAGGAACCTAGATCACACCAGAAATCCAAACACATAGAAAGGAGATATCACCTTATCCGTGATATTGTGAATAGAGGAGATGTGAAGATCAGCATAGTCCCAACGGATGAGAATGTAGCTGATCCACTGACCAAACCCCTCCCAAGGCCTAAGCATGAGCTTCACACTGCTGCTGTAGGCATTAGATTTCTTAAGATATGATCTTGTTTTCAGTGGGAGTTATATTTGGTTTTTAGTTATGACTTGATGTTCGTAAAACATAATTTGGTTATGTTATTTTAATGAAATTGTTTCAGCATTATTTAATTGTGTTATTAAATAATTGTCCCAAAGTAATTTATGACATTTTATAGGTCATCAAGTATGTGACTTGATCATGAAACCCTATAAGCAATAAATGATATAAATTATAAATGGTTCCTGGTCGAGGTTGTTAAAATGGGACATTAACAACCACGTGAGACTAGTATGTGAGGTGACTGATGACTATGTTTCACGAAGTCATTAATAAGTGTATTAAAGTCAATCACATAGATATGTGTTAGAGAACACATGATCGGACTTGACCCGTTAATGAGAACTCTACAAGATGTTATATGAGTGTCATAAGAGTTTCTCATTACGACTAAAGAGTGTAGTCCTTAGACCTGAGTTCATCATGTCCTCTCTTATATGGATTGGTTCGTCTTGACTTTGTCAAATGTCAGCCGTAACTGGTGATCATAAAGACACTGATTAGGCGTATCATGAGATATAAAAGAGACATGGATGGAACAAGATGGGATTTGTACCTTCTATATAACAGGAGAAAAATATCTCTGGGCATATCGAAGATTTGATACTGTAAATGCGTGGCCGCGCTCAAACGAGGTGATTGTCAGTCGTTTGTTTTATCAGTACAAATCGGGATTCGATAAACGTGATCTGGCTTAATAAGGATGACACAGTTCTTGCCTTATGCTAGATTGAGATATAGCTACAAAGGGATTAAAGGAATAGATGATTCCAGTACAAGTGGGAGATTGTTGGGAATGTCCTGAAATCTATTGTACTTGCTCTAAGTGAAAGTCGTATTGTCGAGATGAGACAATCACATAACACTAGGTAGTCATAACGCTTTGCTAGAAGCCACTTATGATCAATGAGTTGAGAACTCATTGCTAGTGTTATATGATCCTACAGGGTCACACACCTAAGCAAACTGGGCGTTAAAGACGAGGTTGATGATTAATGTAATGATCCAGTGAATGCATATTTGATATGCATTCGATATCAATATTCTGGGGCAGTGTCGATCGATGCAGATAGTGCATCAATCGATGCAACTCACAGATTAATCAGATTAATTCGGTTTAATCGTTGGTTAATTATGTTATGGTTTAAGTCGACATATATAAGATATATGGTCGACCTAAACTGATTTCTAACCTAATTCACAGCCACCAGAACGAGATAGAAACCTCTCTAGAGATTAGATCTCTGATAGGCACTAGCATCCCTCCTGTCCAGTTTGTGTGCGTGTGGATACCAGTAGAGGCACAGCGTTTGAGGTGCTTCGTGATCTCGATTATCTGCAAACCTTCCGCTCCTAATCATCAGGTAATCTGAGATCCCATAGATTCAATTACTTGAACCTTAGATCCTAGGCTCGGAATTCAGACTAGGGTTGCTAATCCTGATTAGAACTGCTAGAAATTCCTTCAAGTCTTTCAAGCACATGAAAAACACTATAAAAAACCGCCACAAAAGCTAGAATTCGAATCTATTTGCTTAAAGATTGATACTGAAGCATATGTGAACACTTTTAACAGAAAACTAATTATGGCTAAAGGATGTTTTCAGAGAACTAGGGATAGGTTCTTAGCTGCCATCAGATCCTAAGCTAGTAAAGAAGATTCACACTCAAATTAAAACTGTTTTCCCTGAGAACCACAATGTCAAGAAATTTTACAGAACAACAATTCCCACATAACATCAAAAACAGAAATATAATGGTTAAATAAACAATGCCATTAATTTCCATGAAGACTTAGTTAAAATTTAGTTACCAGAGGTTTAGACACTTCTTCATGGATATTTGCATTCGAATGGGCAGCTTCAGTAGTCTCAGCTTCCACTTTCTGTTTTTTTCATGAAATTCAACTCCTCCTCTAACATAGCTATCTTATCTTTCAAGGGAGCAAGCTGAGAAGAAAATGCCGTATCCAAACACACTTTCATCTTTTGTTCAATGTTCGAATCCATGTTGGCAATATTTGTTGTCAGATTCTTCAGCACCGAGAGTAACTCACTAGTTTCAACTTGGTTTTGATTTGGTTCACTACCACAAGGATTTCCATCATCCTACATTTTAAAACCATGTCAGAATGTGAATATACACATTTAACTTCAAGTAACTAAAATATTTGACATAAAAGAACTCACATTAGGAGGCTCTTTGTCGATAACATCTACTGCCCTTGCATTAACAGAATCTGTCTTCTGTTTTTTGGACCTCTCCAAATCATCCGCCCTTATGGTTTCTTTCCGCTTCCTTCTTCTAATCACGGGTTCCTCGGTGACTACTCAAGCAGTTTCATTCAATCGGTTTTTTTGAATGTCACGGACCATATCAGCTAAATCTTCATCATGAACCTCATCATCCCACAAAGGCATAATCTGTCCATCTTTCAAAGGAAGGAAATGCCTTACACGTACCTGAAAAAATGGTAAAACAACTTATTATGTAAACAACTTAAAAGCACAATCAAAATAAATAAAAATAGACCGTAACAAATATTACATTAGCGAATTTTACCTGGTCATTGTGAGCTTTCTTTTCTTGGGTAATAAAGTCTTCAAAATTGATTCTCTTACGACCACCAGCATGAAAGAAGAGGAACTTCACCACCCTCAATTCTGCCACCGTAAATCTCTCCTAACCCTGTAATTGACTCGTAAGCCCATATGTGCAAAACCTGAACAAAACCTTCCATGGTATAGGATTTTTTGGCTTTGTAGTCAGCTGATTTGATGGAGTTTATCAAGCTTCTACACCCAACACGACCCCAAGGATATCTCTCAAAATCCTCATCATTAAGCACCCTCTTCGCATAATCCAATGGGATCCGACTAGTAGGTGCAATGCCGTAGATTCCAAGATGCATCAAGCACAACAATCAACCATCTTCCTCTTCGGTGGAGACCAACCCGAGCATTTATCCAAAACCAGCCTCAACTGCTTAAATGTAGGACCAACAGATGCGTGAACACCTAAGTCTCTCCAAAACTCCGTGTGATCCGCATCCCATGTGTCACCATCATCAAACTGATCGCAATTTAAACCCGTGATGTGTCCAAATTCAATCAAGGAGAAACGAATTGGCTGCCTCCATATGAGAGACCATAACTCATAATTCTTCCTAACCAGAAGCTGGTGCGTAAGGAGATGATGGACCAATTTAGCTGACCATGTGAAGTCCAGCTCATAAAACCGAATTAATACCCCAATAGCTGAAGCTTTCATCTCATCCCAAGCATCATCGCCAACTCCTTGTTTCACCATTTGAAAATTAGACATGTAGGAATAGTAACTCATACTCTTTTGTTGGCTTGGTGCTTTCCCCTTTGCATAAAGCAGCGGAGGGTAGTTTCTCGGATGCGATTCTGAAGACATACCTAACAATAGAAAAAGAAAACATTAACTTATCTAACAAGTATAATTAAACATAACAAACATGAAACAATCACTAAGAACAATGTTTCAAAACTATATAAAAATGTAAAGCTACTTGACTATTGAAATTTTTTTGAAAACTAGAGTTCTTTTTAACCACATTCATCAAAGACTCGAGATATATTTATGACATTGTTCACAAAGATATAAATGTTTAGTTGAACATGACAAAAGATGTACTAAGTGATTAACTTAATAGAAACGATAACTTAAAAACATAATGGCTATGACAAACAAATGCATAAAGCAATCACCTTGATAGAAATCACTAAACGAGAAGTTGCAACGATGCCACAAACAAAAAGCAGCACTCCAAGAGCTATAATGGAAAGAGGTACCTGAAATAAATTGATTATTAATACGTTTTATAGTAAAATATGTGTATCTTGTGCAAAAGTAAACAGAATGACAAAAAAATTTAAAAAACTTACCAAGAAGTGGCTGAAATAACAGAGTAGATTTCTGGGTTTAGTTTGTCCTCTATGAAGGGTAGTAATAATCACCAACCTACAGAGAAGAATACACTTTTTCATTGATTGTTCAAAAACGAAACAGTCATATTCTCTAATGAATGTAAGAACAGATTATGTATAGCAAAATATGTATTGGAACAACAGTGACTTCAAACCTTCAGCTTATTGACCATTATTCATATTTTTTTATATATAATTATACTAATGCTATGGAATTTCTCGGTTCTAGTTATTTAAACCTTTGAAATTAGGCCTTAGATCAGCAACTGTATATCTAACAAGTATTATGATCGACATTCAATCACTGTTGCTATTTAACAATCAATTACCCTTTAAACAAGTCTTATTTTAGTTAAGACTTCTCTATACATTTTGTTAATCCATGTTTAAAAGACCTATTTGACTACCAATATCATCATCTTTGCTCAAACAACAAACAAAATCATCCAAAAACAGAGAATCAAGAGGATCCCCTAAAAAAAAGAGCAACACTAAAATGATACTCATGATTCTTGTGACGCTAAGCCTTAACGAAAAGTAATACCAAAATCTTAGTCTAACTAAGCCAAGACAAATCTGTGTATCGTGCTTTTTTCAGCTCAAATGTTTGTTAAAAATGTTTAAAGTATCAATCGGAATCAGATTGGGACCACAACAGGTAGGTATGTGTTTAATTACTAACAAACACAGAAATAACTATTTAAAGACAATAAATTAACTCACTTGGAATGGCTGCAAGAAGCTAAGGAGTATTACGGGCTGTGCAGCAACATAAACGAAAGCAGGAACCTGCAAAGAGTAACACATGAAGAAGACTGAGCACAAAATCTAAACAACTAGTAATCTTCTGTATTAGATTAATACCATCTAAAACTTCGGCAAGTAATTAAACCCAAAAACAGAAACCCCAAGCAAATCAAAACCGCTAGATTCGAGTTTCAAACCCCAAGCAAATCAATACCCTAATCTTGCATCAAATCTGATTCCAATCTAGAAAGCTTAGAACTTTCACCTGAACAATGAGATTTAAGTCTCCAATTAAAGCCTATGAGACAGCCGCACCCGAATCGAAGCTCGACAGTTATCGGCGGACACCACAAAGCACGGATTTACGGCGAGATTCTACAGAGGTTTCCAGGTTCTACATGGAAATCTCTGACGGTGGCGAGTTTCTACGGAGATTTCCGACGGCGTACCACGACGGCGACACCCACCGGCGAGATACGACGGTGATAGTTGACGCGGAGCTTTGACGGTGGATTTCAGTTTGTGGGTTTAAAGTACGAAACAGTTTTTGTTTCTAATTAAAGTCAAGATTTATTTTGTTTTATTATGTTGTTTTAGCTTTAAATTAAAATTTGTTATTTAAAAAAAAAAGTTATTTAAATGATATAATGGCAATGACGTAATTAATTAGATATTAACAGGTTTATAAGTCTTTTAAGGCTCTTTTGAACACGAGAGTTTTTGTGAGAGTTAGACTAGTAATTAAGCAACATATGAGAGTTATTCCAAGTAAATTTCACTTAAATATATTTAATAACGATCATGTCTAAATAGGTCGTGTCTAATGGGTTATATTTGTCCAAATTAATTAATTTTTATAATTTATCAAGTTTCAATGGGATGAACATAAAAACAAAGTTTTGTATTGAAAACAAAATCTTGTAATTTGGGTCAAAATGGATCGAACATGTCCACGTGTCCAACTCATTTTGTCCATAAAAAGTTTAGCTTAACTCATTTCAACTCTTTTATATAGATATATCTATGACCGGTCAACAATGTCTTAGACACCGACAGTCCACAGACAATCCATCCATTTTCACTAGTAAAAATATACCGTATAGCCACGTTTTAGTCACGATAAAACGTGGCTATTTTATAATTAGTCACGAATTAGTCACGATTTATTACGTGACAAAAAAACGTGGCTAAATCGTGTCCAAAACGTGGCTGTTAGTCACGTTTTGGTCACGATATATAGCGTGACTTATTATAGCCACGTTTTGTCACGAACTAATCGTGGCAAATCTATACACGTAAAATATCGTGGCTAAATCGTGTCTAATTAGTCACGATTTAGCCACGTTTATTTCGTGGCCAAGGTCTGTCCAATCAAAATTTTACAAACCTTACCCTATAAACCCTAAATCCTAAACCATTATCATATTATAAATTATACTCTTAATCGTAAACTATTAAATCAAAATATAAACATTAATTATAAAAATTATTATTTCTAAATCTAAAATTTCCAAACTATACCCTACAAACCCTAAACCCTAAATATACCCTAAAATTCTAAACTCTAAACTTTAAACTCTTAATCATAAACTATAAAATCAAAATACAAACCTTTAATTATATGTACATAAAACTATTATTTTCAAATCCAATACCACAATTGTATAACATGTATATAAAACATAAACCATAATCCTAAATAAACCCTAAGCTCTAAAATATAATCAAAACTCTTATATTAATAACATTTTAAATATTATAACATTTTCAAAACTAATATTTAACATTTATAAACCTTCAAACCCCTATACTCTAAACCATAATCAAAGTATAAACTTTAAATTCTTAATCATAAACTATAAAATTCAACTCTTACCCTTCAAACCCCAATTAAACATAAAACTCTTAATCATAATTCATAACTATAAATTAAAACACAACCATTACTTATACATACAAAATCAAACTCTAAACCTTAAACTATTAATTATATACATAACTACTTTAATTATATAAACTTTCAAACCCTATACCATAAACTTAAAATTAAATTCTACACTTAAACTCTTAATCATAAATTATAAAATTAACAAAACTCTAAACTTTAATTTTTATTGTATATCCTTATACGTCCAAATAAATCTAAGACTTTAAATTAAAAATTAAAAGTATAATTCTTATAACATGTTCATACTAAGATTCAATATTTATAAAAAAATATATTTTTCAAATATATTATTCAAACCCTAAACCCTAATTTAAGCTTTATATTATAAACTTTAATCTTTAATTTTACATTAAAACATAATATTTATTCTATTGGTTGTAAAATAATTTGTAAAATGATTTTATAAATAGCTTAAATCCTATTGGTTGTTAGAGAGAGACAAGGATTGAGATCTCTTTTAATTTCAACCATTGATTAATTTCAGATCTAATGGACATAAATTGATCCTCCATAAACCTAATCTCTTCATCTCTTCATTAAGTGACAAAAAAAACAATCACCCGTGAGGCAGCCGCTTTTCTTCTTCTTCATTTTTTTTTTGGTCTCTCTTCTTCACCTTTGATAATCAAAAATTGTATCCCCATTAATTTAACTTCACCTTCTTCTTCACTTCGCCCGAGTCTTCTTCTTAGAACGTTTTTCTTGTCGATTCATCTCAGCCACTGCCGTGTTTCCAGAACGAAGACGAAGATGAAGAACACAAGAAGACCAAGAAGCAGAGAAATCGGTGGAGGAGGTTGCAAACCAAGGTCTTCTCCGGCGAATCTGAGAGAGAGGAGACGGTGGTAGACGCGGAGGCGTCCATTCGGCGATGATGCTTGAAGAAGACCATTCGGCGAAGCTGGATTCGTCGTGTTGCGGTGGATTCACGATGCTACGGAGGTGCGGTCCATGGTGCCGTGGCGGTAGTGCAGAGCCCGTGCCGTGGCGGTGGTGCAGAGGCGGTGCGTCGGAAGCGGCGGTGCGTCGGAAGCGGCGAAGAAATGTATCGAAGGATTTCTTATATATATATATATATATATTGTATTTCTTTTGTATTTTTGTATTTTTATATTTTGTTTATAAATAAAAACATTAATGGGTTTTTTTGTGTTTATTTTTTTTTATTTTTTTTATTTGAAAAGCCACGAAGACAAAACGTGGCTAATTTTGTCACGAAATATTCGTGACAATAAGTGACTAATTTAGTCACGAATATTTCGTGACAAAAACGTGACTTTTTGTCACGATTTGGACACGAAAAAAATTAGTCACGATCGTATAGCCACGTTTTTTTTTCGTGACTTTTCGTGGCTAAAATTACTTATAGCCACGAAATATTAGCCATAGCCACGAAAAAAAACGTGGCTATACGATATATTTTTACTAGTGTTTGACAACTCTATTGTTTTGGATGGTTGTTCGATCAGTATCTCTTGAGATGTGATCCACCGTGGAACTTCCACGTTGCCTTGCTGAATATGTGGATCAACAAAGCAGCATTGGGTCGAAATATGCAAACAGCAAACCCTAAGTTGTGTTAGACAAGTGTGAAGATGGGGTGATACTCACGCGTGCTTCGGTGTCGCACCTTAATGTAGAAAAAAACAAAACTCGTAGAATGAAACCTTAAATACTTTAATACTTGAGTTGTTAATCTTGTCCATAAACAATTAAAAGACCTACCAAAGAGATGGTGGCCTAATGGTAATACAAGGAGTTGGTTTCCTTCTGTCCCAGATTCAAATCCCATTTGATACGAAAGGGTAATTTTTAAATAGGATTATCGAAAGGTTGACTACGAGTTCTTGGGAGATTATGGACTTAAGGCCCGGAACTTTTAAGATATTCAAAAAAAAAACAATTAAAATACCATTTAATTTGTTGTATATATCTTCTTCCCCGTGCTTGTAGTGTGTCACATATAGGGATGTTAAATATGGGTAATTATCCATAGGGTATCTTAAATCCTAAGCAAAATTCAAACCGGGTGCTTTTTTGCGAGGGTTCAAAAAGAGTTTATCCAATAGGGTTTAAGGTATCCATGGATTTTATCAATTACATCAATACTCACAAAATAATTTTATAATAAACTATTTATAAATTTTAATAATTTAAACTACAAAATAATCTTCGATTATTTTAATTTTGAAATAATATTAGATAAATCTAAGACTATATTTTCACCCAAAAAATGTAAAATACCATTTTTTGCAAAATTCCGTTCACCAAAAATGTAAAATTACGCTTTCCGCCAATAACATAAGATATCGTTTTCCCGCCAAATATGTAAAATTTCGTTGATAACCCTAAAGCTATATGAATTTATTTGGGTTACCCTAAACAAAAGTTAGGGTACCCGTAGAAGACTTTAAAGCTATAAGATTTTGTTTGGGTTACCCTAAATGGTATAGAGTATATATAGAATTTTCGAAATAAGATTTTTTATGGGTAGGATACCTTTGAAACTAGGGTAAGGTATTTTTATCCATCACAACATCCCTAGTCACATTCCATATACTCTTAGAGCGTGTACAACGGCGTGTCTTAGCGCAGTTTTTTAAGAAAAAATTATAAAATATGTGTGGGTCTCACACAATATTTAACATACGGGTTGTTAAAATCCTTATTTAAGGACCCGTATCTTCCCTGTAGCGCTGACGTGGCGCTACAGGATTGGTCCTTTTTTTTTTTGCTTTTTTTTTGTTTAGACTGTTAAAAATATTAATTTTTTTTTAAAGAAACTTTATGAAGGAACGCGGTTGGACGTGCTCTTATGGAATAATTAAGGTAAACAATGAGTGGACCCCAGATCACTGAGATCACAAAATCTTGTGCTGTGAAGCTATATATATTAATGGGATCCCTGACAGAGAAATTATTCGAGTAGGTTTGGGTTTGTTTGTTTCTTTGTTGAGTTATTGGAAATTAGTTCACGATCATTGATTACTACTGTAAACAGATAGAGTTTGGTAATGAAGTTGAACACAAAGGACTTCTCAGACGAGAGACAGATTCCCCACAAACAAAAGCAGCTTTCTTGATGGAGCAAGGAGGATCACTTTCAGCCAAAGCACCAAAGAACACCATGCTCCACAGCTTCAAGATCGTGATTTTGTCCAATAAACTCAATCTTTTGTTGCCCTTTGGTCCTCTAGCCATACTAGTCCACTACTTGACAGATAATAAGGTAAGCACTCATTTTGTAATCTTAGCAGTCTTGATAAGTCGTCTCAAGAAATTATCATTCTCGCTGTGGGTCAGGGATGGTTCTTCTTACTGAGCTTATTAGGAATTACACCATTGGCTGAACGTCTCGGATATGCAACAGAGTAAGTAGTTGCTCGCTCTCACTTGTAATTAAATTAACTCTTAAGTTACCATATATTATCCAACATTTAACCGTCCTATTTTTTTTTAACAGGCAATTGGCTTGTTACACCAGTCCAACTGGTATATATGATTTGGTTACTTGCGGTACACGCTTCCTTTTTCTCATGATATAGTTTTCTGACACGCTAGACAAATTTCACACAGTTGGAGGCCTCCTAAACGCTACATAGAGATAGAGGTTATAATGACCTTTTTTGTAAACGGACCTAAACGAGATTCATGCATAAAAATGAGCCTCTTTAGACCTCTTTAAGTCACATATGTTAACGGGTCTAAACGGACTTATCCGTTTAAACCTATTTATTAATCGAGTTTTTATGATTTTTATACGGATACCCGTTTAGAACCTTTAAGTTTTTTTATTATTTTAATAGTTGAAAAATAAATCATAAAAATTAATATAAATATAAAAAATCCAAAAAATCAAAACAATCTCCAAAAAATCAAGGAAAATATAGAAATTAATTTTTAAAATTAAAGATTTAAATTTCAGTGTTAGAAATAAAAATATTTATTTTATATTCCATCTAAAATTAAAGAATTTCAATAAAAAAAAATATAAATGATAAACATCAATCCATTTTTTGATTAATTTGTTTTTATTTTTAAATATATATAATATCCAAAAATTTAGAAAATATTTTTAAAAGTAAAGATTTAAGTTTTAGTATTAAAATAAAATTATTATTTTATATTCGATCTAAATTTTTTAAAAAATCAATAAAAATATAAATGATATATATCAACCCATTTGTTTTGTTCAATTTTTTATTTCTAAATGTATAACAAATAGTATTGAAGTAACTAAATATCATATAATAAATGATCAACCATGCTAATAGGATATAAAAGTAATTGACAATAGTTTCTTTTTTAAGAGGACAAAATATTAATTTTTATGACATATGAATTATATACCAATGATAAAATACTCAATTAACAATATTTCATTAATATGGTGTTGAATGTTGATATATATACAAATTATAATATAAAAATATTTTTTTTTGTATTTTCGTTTTTATAATAAAAAATATATATTTATAAACGGGCCTAAACGGGCTTAAACGGTATGTGTTAACTTAACGGGTCTAAACGGGCGGACATAAACGGGTTTAAAATATAAACGGGCCTAATCGGGTACGGGTCTCCAAGTCTAAACTCGAGCCCACCCGTTTTAACATCCTTAACACTACATTTGGAAACGTGACAGAGTTGATTATATCATTTATCGCTCTTAAAAATGGAATGATACGCATTGTACAGCTGACATTGCTCGGCTCCATTCTGTCTAACACTAACTCTCCTATTGGTCAAGTACCAGTCGAGGGAGACACTAGCGGTGACGGAAAAGCTTTGAGATTGGAGAAAACCTTCGACGCCGCTCGAGGTGTCTCTAACCCTTTTTTGTATCTCTAAGACTCTAACTATCTCCTCAGTAAAGTAAAAAGTAAAAAACACAAGTTATTTGTGTCAGTAGACTATCATAGATAGGCAAGGACAAAAAAACGGAACCGAAAAACCGAAATGAACCGGACCAAATAAACCCGAACGGGTCTAAAAATTCTATACCCGAAGAAGAGGAACCAAACCCGTACAGAACCAAGAACCAATGGATACCCACAATACCCGAAATACAACTATATTCTAGTTCAATTCAGGTAAACTAGTTACAATATAATCTAACCGAACCGAAACCAATTTATTTTGGGTTCAAATACGGGTCCAACTTCAAGTAACCAGACCCGAATCGAATCCGAAGAGAACCGAAACGAAACCGAAACAATTTTTTTGGTTCCTAAATGAGTACTAGAATTCTAGAACCGAAAGAACCAAATTCCAAGAACCAAACCGAACGGACCCGACCCGAACCGAACGGTAATGTATAATCTTTATATTAATTAGGAAGTGTTTTTGTCTTTATATTCACTCTCAAAACGGCTGATTACTAATTTATCATTAATAAAATTAGACTAATTACTGTGTTAACCTTAATTTATATTAGTAATTTTATTATGGAGATATACATAACTCTAGATAAAAAAAAAAGTGAGATTGTAAATATGAAATATTTGTAAAGATGTTTTAAATTTTATTTTGAAAATATACATAATCTTAATTAAAAAAATGAAAAAATAAGATGAGATAATAAATATTAAAATATTTATAAAGATTTTTTAGTTTTATTCTAGAGATACACACAACCTTCAATAAAAAATGATAAATATGAAAACGTTTATTACTATTTTTAAATATTAATAAATATTATTTGGGATTTTATATAGTAAATTCATATTATTTATATAAATTTTGAATTTATATATAGAAATAATAAACTATTAAGATATTTTTATTGATTTTTTGTACATAAAATATATTATTACAATTTTTATTGTTATTAATTTTATTTAATAATAAATTATATAATATTTCATTTTATATAATAATAATGTATATATGGTTAATTATAAATAATCTCATATATGTTTTTATAATATTATTATTGTTATTAAGTTAATTTGATAATTTTTATTTAAAAAAAAATTATGTTAATAACATTTGTGCTCGCACAAGAGATAATATCTTTTAATTTAAGGTTTCCCTAATTAATTTCCTCCCAGACACGTTCTTCGAGGAGCCGCTTCTTGTGCAATAATCGTTTCTCGGCGGTGGCGCTCCTTGCCGGCCGCCGGGAGTAATCTCTGTTTGATGCCCGTCTGTATTCCTGGACTACTCCCTCCCCTTCTCTCTCCCTTCGCCGTCCTCCTCCTGCTCCTCCGCCACCGTCTTCTTCTCTTGGTTCCGTCGTCTCTTGCGGCATGTGGCTCTCGGTAATGGCTGGCTTGGTCTGACGGCGCTCTCCCTTTGAATCGCTCCTGGTTTGCTCTCTGGTATGCGGCTTTCGTTGCGGATTTGGTCCTGTTGGGATTATGTCCTGAAATCACATTGTACTCACTCTAGAGATAGTTGTATTGTCGAGATCGGACAATTCATGTGATACTGGGTAGTCATAATGTTTTGCTAGAAACCGCTTATGACACATGAGTTGTAACTCATTTCCAGTATCGTGTGAACCTACAGGGTCACACACCTAAGCAAGTTGGACATAGTTCGTATGGGATTGATCATTGGCATATGGTCTGGTCGATGTGTATTGGATACACATCGAATATGAGTTTTAATGAGGTGTGTCGATCGACACCATTGGGTGCGTCGGTCGACACAAGACGTGTGTCGATCGACACCACTAAGTGTGTCGGTCGACACAAGGCCGAAACCGAGACTGATGTTTCGGTTTATGTCAAGGTCTGTATATAAGTGATCTTATATATTCGACCTAAAGAGACGAGCGCCGCCCAGACAGTGTTTTCTCAGTGAGAAAACACAGAAACCTTGAGAAACTCAGTTCCCAGGAGATCCGAGCCCCGGTACTAGCATCCCGGCGGATTCCAGCTTGTGTGCGTGTGGACTGAGGTAGAGGCGCATCATCTGAGGCGCTCCAGAGATCTCGTATTACTTGAATCTTCTGCTGCCAATCTCCAGGTAAACACGAGATCAGATCCTTGATTCAATTAACTAAACCCTAGATCCTAGGCTATCTGGAACTTGACAGCAATTCTGAATCTGGTAGAATTGGCTCGAAGTTTCAACAGTGGTATCAGAGCCTTAGGGTTTTATCATTGAATCAGACCTGTTTATTGAATTTGATGATTTAGATTCGCAAACTAGGTTGTTTGGTTAGAACAGGTCAGATCGATTTCGATCAAGATCGAGTCTGTGTTTTCGCACAGTGTCGATCGACACACTAGGTGTGTCGGTCGACACAGAACAGCGAAATCGACAGATTCGGCGGCTAGGGTTTTTCGCGAAGAAAAACCGAAAGCCTTCTTTGTTGATCGACACAGGTTGAATGTCGGTCGACACAGAGCAGATTCGGTCGAGTGTCGATCGACACAGGTTAGTGTCGGTCGACACAGACCTAGCGAATGGTTAATCGGTTCAATTGGATTGGACCGGTTATCATGCTTGGTTAAGACCGAATAAATCGGTTTAAATTGGATGAATTGGTTCAATTGGATTGAACTGATTATCTCAATTAGCATAAACCGATGGTTTGAATCAGTTTGATTGGATAATACGGTTCAATGGAATTGGACCGGTTATCGCAATTACTTGAAACTGGTTAAAACGGTTTAAATTGGATGAATTGATTCAATTGGATTGAACCAATTATCACAATTAGAATAAACCGATTTGAATGGTTAAGATCAGTTTGATCTGATAAGTCGGTTCAATTGGATTGAACCGGTTATCAAAACTGTCCTCGGTTAAGGTTTATGTCGACCGTCACACACAGGTTGTGTCGATCGACATGACCGGTTCGATGAACCGGGTTAATTGGATTAACCGGTTATTGAATTCCGGTTTTGTTTGGTGGTGTCGATCGACAGACATGGTTTGCGTCGATCGACACCGAGTTCGAAATTCTGGTTATTGAACCTTGAATTTGCAGAAACCAAAATAGACTTAAACCTTGATCAAAGTTTAGCTTCAATATGGTCAACTGTCATGACTCATTTCGTTGTGTGATGGTCTAGCCAAGAGCTTGGTGTCCACAATTAGGTGAGTAAGGTAATTATGTTGATGGACTTGCGGTGCTTGACATCAAAAATTACATGACCTAATAGATTGATTTGCTAACCTTTCAGAGTTTAGTTTCCTCAACTAACCATCAAGTGACCTTGATTTCTTGCCCAATCTCGTCTACTGTCAAGACTCGGTTCATTGTTGGATAGTCTTGGAGTCCTTGGTATCCACAGTGACCTAAGCAAGGCAGGTGTTCATTGATAGACTCGCAGTGCGACTGTTAATGATCACAAGACAGAAGAGATTGTTTTACTTGACTGGGCTATCAGAAGTTCTGGGCCCAGAGACGTCAGAGTAGATGAGACATGGATTGTCTTATCTGCGACCAAGAGTTGTACTGGGTACAATTAGCAATGATTTGCTTACCTAGATAACTAAATTTTGGGTGATGACGAGTCGTCCACTCAGATTTTGGTGAAGTATGGATCTTGGATCATTATATTCATAGAGGAAACATTGTTTGAATATAATGCGAGTTTTCTTATTAGATAAGATTTCTCATGATATACATAACTAAATCTTTGTCATTCTTGGATTTCAGCTTATGTCTATGACTACTTTCTCGTTGCGATCCGTCCTTAAGAAGGACAAGTTAAATGGATCCAACTTCCTGGATTGGTATCGGAATTTGAGATTAATCCTCAAGCAGGAGAGCAAGGACTATGTCCTTGAGAAAGCTCTTCCAGAAAGGCTTGGGACCAATCGCTCGAATGCAGTATATGATGCTTGGAATAAGCATTATATTGATGTGGTAGATGTGCGTGGTCTGATGTTGGCTACCATGAACTCAGATTTGAAAAGTCAATACGAGAACATGGAGTCGCCAATAGAGATGATCACCAGCCTGAAACTGAAGTTTCAGGATCTGGCACGAGTTGAGAGATTCCAGATGGTGAAGTCTCTCATTGGGTGTAAGCTACCAGAGGATGCTCCAGTAAGTCCTTATGTCATTAAAATGATGGGTTACATTGATAACCTGGGGAGACTGGATTGTCCTGTCAGCTTGGAGTTGGCTACTGACATCATTCTGCAGTCACTGCCGTCAAGTTATGATAAGTTCATGAAGAACCATATCAAGAAAGGCTTGACGAAGACGTTGACTGAGCTGCATTGCATGCTCAAGACAGCAGAGCAAAACATCAAAAAGGGTAAAAGATTTGAGAATCGGGATAAACCTGTGTCATCTTTTAAGCCCAAGTCAGGCCCATCTGATGTTGATAAATGCTGCTACTGTAAAGAGTTTGGGCATTGGAAGAGAAATTGCATTAAATTCTTGGAAGATTCACAAGAGATGGAGAAGATGTATGGTACTTCTTCTTCAGGTATTGTGTTATTATTTAAAGTTCTACGTGAGTATTGGATACTAGTTGTGGTACTGATATTTTTTGAAATATGCAGGACCTAAGCGACAGTAGAACGTTGAAGAAAGGACAAGTGGAACTGCGTGTCTGGTATGAAGCAATGGTTGCTGCATGAGCCGTAGAGATTCTCCACTTGTAGGAGCCTTTCATACTTGGTTTTAAAAATTAAGTAATTGCTACTATGTATCTGCCTTGTGCAGAAATGTCGTTCATTTTCTTGTAAAGAATTTGGATGTTTTTCATTTTGATAAAAGACAAGTTTTGTTCTTTAGATCTCAATGAAATATCATATGGCAGCACCCCGTTTGGAATGGGTTTTATATCTTAAACCAGCGTAATTTTGAATATAACACAAATACTAAAGGTTTAAGTCTGATGACTCGAACTCGACTTTTCTTTGGCATAGTCGTGAAGCGGATTCAGAAGTTCCATAGTTTTGGACTCATTTGATTATTAATCATTTGAGATATGAATCCTGTTCACTGGACCAAATGACTAAGGCCCCTTTAGCAGAGCTAAAGGAAACGGGCCAGAGGCTTATTGGGCCTTGCACATACTGATGTATGCGGCCCAACGAGCATTAGTACCAAAGGAAATCTTCTGTACTTTATTACCTTATTGATGGCATCAATAAGTATGGCTGTGTTCATTTGATGAGACACGGACATGAATCCCTTGAGGAGTTCCAAAAATAAAGTGTAGAACCGATTTGACAAAAGTATTGAGATCCTCGATTGAATCGCGGAGGAAAATGCTTGAGTCAAGAATTGGGTGATCATCTGACAGAATCGGATCTTATTAGATACGCTCCGATTAGTGATCACAGGAATCTTCCATAATCATTTAAGAATACGTTCTAAAATGTCTATGTTTACGCTAAATAAGTTTCTATCAGAATCAGTGAAAAACACCACATTGGATGTGGAATGGGTGATTTCCAAATTTTGTTTTTCTGATTAATTGGGATTGCAAGGTTTGTGTAAGACAGTAGTCAATAAACAAACTTGAACCCACATCTGATAAGTTCTACCTCGCTGGTTGTCCTAAGGAAACCAAGGCTTGCTACTTTTGCAACCAATCCGTGGACAAAGTATTGTTGTTCGGAACTGTGTCTTTTGAGAAAGATCGTTCTTTCGAAAGGAACAGTGGGAGTAAAAGTGCACATCGAAGAAATTCGATAAACACAGGAGGCTGCTCAACCTGTTGAGGAAGAGCAGCGGTGAGATCTACAAAGTGCTGTAGGATCTACACCTGTGGAGCCTGAAATTCGCAGATCCGAAAGGATCCGTCACTGACTCGAGAGTGATTTCTCGTAGCCTATTGTCGTGATCTATTGATCATTGAAAAGTGACGAGCATGCGAAATTCAAAGAAGCGATGGTGAGCCCCAACTCCGAAAAATTGGCTGGGTATGCATGTCAGCTTCACCGATCCACTTCTGGATTGAAGCAAACATCTTGGAGTTGGAATCAGCATTCTGATAATATGGTCAAAAGTTTTGACTTGATCAAAAAGAGATGAAACCATGCGATTACAAGAAGACTAGTGGGAGCGTAATGGCAATTCTCACACTGTATGTAGATAACATACTTAAATCTCATAAACGACGTTCCGACGCTAAAGTCTTGTCAAGATTTGGGTCGGAAGTCAAGTTTAACGATAGACATGGGAGAAGGCCGTGAAAGTTCTTGGAATAAGGATCCATTGGAATGGATCAGAAAGGCTAATTGGATCGTGTCAAAATCCTTATGTTAATAAGGTATTAGACAGTTCAAATGTGCTTGATTCGAAGAATGGCTTCATACCAAAGGTCTTATGGCAATAATCTAAGCAAGATGAAGTGTCTTGGACACTGGCTGAGCTAGTAACAATATTAGCAAGATGAAGTGTTTTGAACACTAGCTGAACTAATATTAATGAGTGTGATTGCTAATGCTGCTGCAATAGAATCCATCATAAATGCCATGTTTGCGCTCGTCAAGATGCAGCTTACGCATAAATCATGACGAGAAAATACCAATGCGTTCCGGTAATAGTCACTGAACAGTTACCAGAAATATCCCAAGTGTTTGAGGAACACTAAAGATAGGTTCGTGGTGAACTGGTAAAGTGACGAACCAGTTGAAAGTAGTTAGACGGACAAAGACGATTCCCGGTTCCCACCTGGCATATCTCTTTGTCTGAATAACGGTGCTATCTGTTGGAAGAGCTCCAACAGTGGACCGTAGAATAATGCTTTTATCTGAATGGCGGTGTGGTTTGTTGGAATTGTTTCAAGCAAAAACACCGCAGTCTCTCCCACAACCTAAGCACGAGATTTATTCTGTTGCTGTAGGTATAAGATATCTGAACAAATGATCTTGATTCCAGTGGGAGTTATTTTAGTTATGTTATAATCTTTATATAAACATGCTATGGCAATGTTTGTGTAAGTTAAAACTGACATCGGTATTATTTAATTATTGGATAATTAAGTAATGGTCCCAAAGTATTTTATGTTCATTTTATAGGTCATCAAGTTGAGGACTTGATCATGAAACCCTATAAGTAAAAGATGACATAAATTATGATTGTCCCTAGTCAAGGTTGTTGAAGTGGGACATCAATAACCACGAGAGACTAGCATGTGAGGTGACTGTTGGACTAAGTTTCATGGAGTCAATGATATGATTATCACAGTCAATCACATAGATATATGTTGGTGAACATATGATCGGACATGACCCGCTAATGAGAACTCCACAGGATAGTTATATCAGTGTCATGGGATGTTCTCATTACGACTATAGAATATAGTCCTTAGACCTGAGTTCATCATGATTTCTAGCATATGAATTGGTGCGTTTTGACCTTGTCAAACGTCGTTCCGTAACTGGCGGCTATAACGGCATTGCTTATGCGTATCATGAAGTATGTGTAGAAACAGGGATGGTACAAGATGGGATTTGTCCCTCCTAGAACGGGAGATAAATATCTCAGGGCCCATCGAAGATTTGATACTGAGAAAATGCATGGCCGTGCTCAAACGAGGTGATTGTCAGTCGTTTGTTCTATCAGTATAGATCAGGAGTTCGATGAACATGATATTGGCTATAATAAGGATGACACAGTCTCTTGCCTTATGCCATATCGAGATATAGAGACGAAGGGATTATAGGAATAGGTGATTCCAGTACAAGTGGGAGATTGTTGGGATTATGTCTTGAAATCACATTGTACTCACTCTAGAGATAGTTGTATTGTCGAGATCGGACAATTCATGTGATACTGGGTAGTCATAATGTTTTGCTAGAAACCGCTTATGACAAATGAGTTGTAACTCATTTCCAGTATCGTGTGAACCTACAGGGTCACACACCTAAGCAAGTTGGACATAGTTCGTATGGGATTGATCATTGGCATATGGTCTGGTCGATGTGTATTGGATACACATCGAATATGAGTTTTAATGAGGTGTGTCGATCGACACCATTGGGTGCGTCGGTCGACACAAGACGTGTGTCGATCGACACCACTAAGTGTGTCGGTCGACACAAGGCCGAAACCGAGACTGATGTTTCGGTTTATGTCAAGGTCTGTATATAAGTGATCTTATACATTCGACCTAAAGAGACGAGCGCCGCCCAGACAGTGTTTTCTCAGTGAGAAAACACAGAAACCTTGAGAAACTCAGTTCCCAGAAGATCCGAGCCCCGGTACTAGCATCCCGGCGGATTCCAGCTTGTGTGCGTGTGGACTGAGGTAGAGGCGCAGCATCTGAGGCGCTCCAGAGACCTCATATTACTTGCATCTTCCGCTGCCAATCTCCAGGTAAACACGAGATCAGATCCTTGATTCAATTGACTAAACCCTAGATCCTAGGCTATCTGGAACTTGACAGCAATTCTGAATTTGGTAGAATTGGCTCGAAGTTTCAACAGGTCCCTGGTCTTGGATTCTCTCAGATGTGCAGGTTTTGGTTATAGTGATGGTATGTGCTTCGTTGTTTATGTGGCTTAGGCTGGTTTGCGTTGACTTCGGCTGGAATTCGTTCTTGTTCGTTAAGGGTGACATTTATGGAGATTTGTTGTTGTGTGGTCGGTTTTTAGGAATTTGGTTTGATGAGGTGGTCTTTTGGGTTTTAGTTTAACTTAGTCTCTTCCTCGGTTAATTGGAGATGTTGGTGAGTCAAATGGAGGTTTTGGCGTCCCAACTTGCATGTTTTTGGTTTGTTGTGGAGATTTTGTGGGCGCTCTCCAGTCATGTTTTTTCCCGGTGTCGTCTTGCGTCTCACAATGCTTCAGCTTGTCAGGCTTCGGGGTTCTTCAGTTCTATTTAGGATGGAGATGTGTTTAGGGCTTCTATCTAGGGGAAATTAGCGCACATAGGACTGTGTTGCTACCGTATCCGGAGGATTTTATTGGAGCTAGTATCGGCTCCTTCTTGTCGGGTTATGAAGTCTAGGTTCTTTGGAGGTGAGAGTGTGTATCTCAGTGGCTGTTCGAGAAGCTGATGTTATTGTTTGGTGGGCCATGGGCAACATCGATAAATCTCGTTCGAAGATCTTCGTAGGTACTTTGGTTTGCAAGTTTGAGTTGTCATTTCCTTGCTTTGGTTTTCATCGATTTTCTTGGGTTAGTTGTAGGCTTTAGTTCCCTTTCATAGGGTCTTCTACCAGGAAATTTATTTTTCCATCGGTTCTGTTTTCGGGGATATATACTTGTTCCGCCACCTTAGTTTCCAATGCGTGGGATTTGGTACCAGAGACTGTTCGTTTATCTTCCAGATTATGTATTCCACCCTTGTAAGATACAAGTTAATCAATATAATTTAGACAAAAAAAAATATTTGTGCTCGCAAATGGTGCGAACGAATCATATGACTAGTCATAGATAAACACACAATTAAAAAAAACAATGTAAAAGATGTTTTCGTATTATTAATTACTCATTATGTAGTATCATAAGCCCAACAGAACTCGGTCCATTTTGGAACTTTTAGCCGACAAAGGAAGAAAAAAGCGGTGGTATCTTGTAGGGCTTTACAATCGGCATTCTACCCTTCCCTCAATTCAATTTCCACCTTCCACCGTAGCTCGCTTACTCTCTTCTATCTCACCATGGCGGCGGTTCTAATCTGTAAACTGAAGTTGTTTGTTGACAAGGATAAAGGCAGAGTTGTTCTGGCAGAAGTAGGGAAGGATTTCATTGAAGTTCTCCTGAGCTTCATGGCGCTTATAGTAGGCACGATTTCAAAGCTCTTGGGGAAAGATGAAGAGATGCTGAAAGAATCTCCATTGGGTTGCTTCCTTAACCTCTATCGTAGTGTTCAATGTATGTCGGAAGAGGACTTCTATAACAACTCGTGAAGTGCTGGTCTAACGTTTTCGAATGCCCTACACGGATCTAGAAATATGCTCTTTTATAAATTTTGTCTAAAATCATAAATAATAGTAAAAATAAGATTAAAACTTAAAATTAAAACTATAAACGATTTTGTAAGAAAATAAAAATAAATCAGAAAGCTTATATTTATGACATATGGTTCTCTCGACACTTTTATGTGCCAAATCGTTCATTAAATCAAGTAGTTGAGTTTTTCACTCATATATATGTCTCAACTGGTAACAAAATAATCACGTTCAATCATTCATGTGAAATGGTAAACTGCAAATAATTCTTTATCAGCTTCAACTTCGGAAAACTTCTCCAAGTAGGGCAACCGATATTGGAATGATAAACATTAAGAAATTTATGTGTTATCATAACAGTCATCTATTTTAAAATAAAATTAAGCACGTCTCTAGGTTTGCGAACTTGATTTGAAATTGATTCCTTAAAGATTTTTAATCTAATAAACAAGTTTTCACCATAAGGTTTTGTTTTTAGCTTAATAATAGATTTCATATCATCTTTTGCTCTTATACCATCTCCAATGTATTCTTCTAAATTAGATGAAATCTATAATAGATATGAGTTTATCTGCATAAATTTTGTTGGTTTATGGCGATTAATGAGTAGTTACCTTTAAAACTCATGGGTTAGGTATATTTAGATGAGATTAGGAAGGATATTGAATGGTTGGGGCTAGAATCATTCTAATCCTTCTTGTTTAGTGTGTTTAATGCTAGATTAGCCATAATCAAACTTGTCTAGAACTTAAGTGATTTCAGGCACATAAGGTGTTTGTGAAAATACTTAAATGAACCCAAATAGAGATTTACTTGACTATCTCATGGAAATGATAGTTTAAGAAGTATTTTAGCTTTTGGATCATGCTTTTAACGCTCATTGATTTTTCTTTTCACAAATTGATTTTTTTTTTGAATTGGTAATTAATTAAATGATTAAGATATATGAATATGATTAATCTTGTTTATTCATTTAGACCTAAGCATTAACTCTTTTGATTGTATTAACATCCTAGATCACTCATGAGGCCACCTTAGATCAATAACTTAACCGAAGAGTTTTCTTTCATTATATTTTTTTGAAATTTGATTTATCTTGCCTTGTTTAATTGTTTTCTCTTAATTTCTCTTGTTTAGCTTATGAACTTGGAGCCTAATGCTTTTGATTATGAATGTTTGTTACTTTTTTGGTTCTAGTTGATTGCTTGATGCAAATTCACTTAGGATTGTTTAGATTGCTCATTTCAAATTGAATTTGGCTTGGATTGACTTGAATTTGTGTATTCCTTTTGATTTATCATATTCTAAAATGAATGGATACCTCTTAATGCCACAATGACGTGAATGTGTGTGTTTTGAGTAATTGATACGCTTCGAAACGAAAATCTCTTTATCAGTACATTCTTTGTCCAAAATTTGAAGAAAATTTTACTCTTGAATGTGTCTGTTTTGAGGAAATGATACGCTTCGAAACGAAAAATCTCTTTATCAGTATATTTTTGTACAAAATTTGAAGAAAATGTTACTCTAAAATATAGTTTATAGGTAAAAATAGGGTGAATTGGAGATGTCCTTCAATGGATATTTAATAGATGATAGATTCATCTTCAATTAAATAAAATTTATTAATATACTTAATATATAAGTTTATTAATAACAAATCCAATATTAAAAAGCCTTATGTTTTAACTAAAATTATGCTTTCAAACTTTGTTTAAATATATATATATATATGATTTTTTTTTTTGGAAAATGCCCTTCATAATTGAATGCCTTAATCATAGATTATCTCGCTTATGCTCTAGACCGGCCATGAATTCGCGGAAAATACTACCTGAGCATCCGATCTATAGGAAATTTGATAGTTTTAGAAAGCTGATAAGAAAGATTGATAAAGGCAACAAGGGACTAGTGAAGTATTATGCATGTCCGTTTTCGGCTTGCTCTGAGACTTTTATCAGTCCGAAAAAGAGTTTTATCCTCACTAATGATATGAGAGTTGAAGTTTCTAGGCTCACATTCACTTTGAGCGAGCTCAGTAGATTGGGATATGAAAATTTGCTTAAGTTGGAGAAGAAGGATGTAGATGTGACTAGTAAAGAAGTACTAGCTTTACTCCATTTTTTGTTCACATCGAAAACACCATTGAACGATGTCTTTATTGAGAAGAAGAAGAAGAAGCAGTCTGTTGATCATGACATTATATCAAGAGGAGTTTTAGAAGAAACTGAGGACAAATCAAAGTCACAAGAATCTTAACTTGTTTCTCTTAATGTTCTTGTTAGCAAGAAGACCAATGGGGTTAAGATACTATGCTATGAAAGCAAAGAAGCATTCATGGACATAGTTTATTTGTTTCTGGCGGTTCCTATTGAGATTATGTGGGAGATTATTGGAAACTGTCTCGGAGTTTGGTCGATCGATAGCCTGTGTTCAAGCCTCAAGGATTTAACTTCTACCAAGAACGCATATTCACTTCCAACAGAGTATGGGTTCATGTCCACATCGATTCTCGGCACATGTCTTTTTCGGAACAAGAAGGTCACAGATAAAACAACAAAGCAACTCGATGTTACTAGTGGGTTTGTGAAGAAAAGTGCAACATACTGGATCAAAGACGACCTGACAATAAGTGCTGCAAACTCATCTTTGAATCTTGACATGTTGACTGATTTGGATGTGGATATGAGGGATTTTAAATGGCATCAGATCAGCATCAACAAGAAGCATGTATGTGTCTCTCCTCTCTGATAAGTGAAGACATCTTTTTAGTGATAATAACTTGCATGATCATAAACAATTATCTTGTTGTATGTTTTTGTTTTGAATCATGCTCTTGACTTACTACTATTGTCGTTGACCACATCACAGGCGTTGACCGCAACTTTAGGTGGTTTGATCCTGTAGAAGCTCTATGATAAAAACACTTTTTTTGTTGGCCAGATTTTATCTTATCTTACTTTGTTGAGCTGGTTGTTTATCTTTTGAACTTGTTATTGTGTCTATTTTTTTTTTTTTATGAAGATCATATTGCTCTCTGTTCTCTCTTTCCCCTTGCTTTTTCATGTTGAGAGTCTGAGTCTAATCTCTTTGTCACTGATGATATGTGTAGAAGTGAGTGCCAACTTTCAACTTATTATTTGTAGGTTTCTTACTATTTCTGCATCAATCTTTAGGGTCTTACAGTAGTTGGTAAATGAAAACAATAGACAAATTCTGACATTGAAGATTGTTGCATTGCTTTTCTTGTGGAAAATTTTTCTGTCAATCCATCAGAAGAAGTTGTTGATGGATCAAAACGAGCAAAGTCAAACTCTGAAATTGTTTTCAAATAGCTTGTGTAGAAGAAGACATGAAGAAGAAAACCATAGAAGATTTCAATTTGAATGGTGATGTACTCTTATTGTCTCATTACTACATAGGTTGTGCAGAACAGTGAGAGCTCTTGTGCGGAGCAATCATCTGTTCGAATGGTAAATCCACAAGAAACCGCGGATTTGGTTCATGAGCCAGAGTACAAGGGCAAGACCGTTGACAACAAGAATAGAAACGGAACTGTAGAAGATAGTTCCAACACTGACATGTGAAAGAATTAGACTCTTAGCTTCAAGAAAAAATTGCAATAGGGGAGTGAAATTAGCAATTGAAAGAGTCTGATATAGCAAAACATTTTTATTGTCTTATTTTTGTCCATCCAAGACTGTTAAAAGTAGCTTATGGAAAAAGCATTTTTACAATTTCAAAAAAACTTTTCTTCAGCTTTGGATTCTCATCACAAAAGAAACAACTTTTGATGAGCAGTCAGCATCAAAAGGTATTGTAGCTATTCTCAGTAAAGGCTCTTTTCATTTCTGGTCTGATTTTTACTGAGGCAAAGAGTTCTCTGAGACTAAGCCAAATGCTGACACGAGCTACATTTGAAGCAGGTCCCTATAGAGCAAAAGCCAAATACTATGTTTCAGATATGGTTACAAGAGTTAAGAGGTAAATAAATGGCTTAGTACCATGTTCAAATACCGTATTGTCATCGTTGGTTGCATGAAGACTTCAATTTGGAGGAAGATCTTGTTATGCAACAAGTGCGGTGTAACTCTTTTGACAGATATGCGAAAAGCGTCCATTATAGGTTCGAGTGTGATCTGGATTAATAGAGAAAGAAAGAGAGAAATATTGATTTACCTTAGAGAAATGTGAAGAGAAAATGTCTTTGCAAATGGTATCACACTTTCTTGTCTTCTTTATACTACAAAAAGATTGTAAAAAAAAAAAAGCTGGATCTGCAAAGGACACATCAATTTGAGATTTGATAAGCTTAAAGACCGCAAGAAATGTTCTTCACAGTGCAGCTTTACTTGACATTTACCTATATGAATGAAAACTTCGGATTCTTGGGGATGATTCTTATTAATCATGTTAACCATCTCTTCTACCTCTTAACCAATGACATCCCTATCGATAAAAGAAACATTAAGGTATATGCTTTCTTGGTTACAGATTATACTTACTGAATCTTAAAAACAATTTCATACCTTGACTCCTTCGAACGTGTAATATGGTTTGTCTTATTGGCTCTAATGGCTTATAGCTGTTATTGCAGCATCCACTAGTTCCAACACGCTTAAAATCATGAATTTTTTTAACCAATGGTACACGGTGTTGGATCGAAAAGACAGATTCGTAACCACTATTCGTACCTTTAGTGTCCGGTTTCAAGACCAGATAAAGGATCTAAGAACTTAACTTCAAGAATAGAACATCCTGCAAAACATTGAGAATTCATTAAAACAAAGCTACCATGCATTTGCCATTATCAATCAACTTCCTCGTTTTTCTCCTGCTCCAATAAAGCCTAAGTAAGAAGCATAATGAACACAATTGAATCTAACTTAAGTGATTCAAAACAAGTTACAGATGTCAAGCTTTGGTACCAAATTTAGAATAAAAAGCTTTACGACTTCTTCACCCTTCTTTGATAGGTATGGAAGCAATGGTTACACTCAAAGCTAGAATTGGATGACGACTCACATGGATTCCGTGATTACTGAATTCCATGAATCTCCTGCACCATCTCAGGAGCTGCATATGAGAAAGAAAAAAAGAAAGAACCAGAAACGTCAGAAGACACAAACTCATATACACATATCCGAATTGGAAACATATTCAAACCAATGTCTTGCAGTATTTATGGCTCTTGACGAAAGAATAGAAAAGGGCGGCCGGAATGGACAGGTTTCATACAACCAGTAGTAGCTAAAATCATTCCAGAGCACCAAGAGTTTCAATTTTACCATGACCTATGAAAAACAACGGAGAAAAGGTTAAACAGCCAAAGTGCTATGAGGTAGTGATGATCATCATATAAGTACGAAAGCATATGCATATAGGTATTGTACCAGGTGCAGTAGTGGTCTTAGAGCTATCATGGAGTTGACAAGGAAGGAAGACCTGTCTATATTGAAAGACTTGGAAAAGCTCTTCCCGCTAAGCTTATGCGTATCACCTCCATTGAGAGATACCTAAAATACCATGTGCAAGAGTTTGAGAGATCTCTCCTGGAGAAATTCCCTGCATGCTCGATTGCACCAACGCGTAGAATCTGTTCTGCTACTAAAATACTGGATGTGCAAGGACTGGTAAGATATTCCTGAAGTTTCCGGCTTTCTCTTCCATTGTATTACGCTTTGAAGCAAAACTTTCTCTTTTAATCACAGGGCATGAAGAATTTTACACCAACAACTGCAAATCTTGTGGCTGCCATGTCAAAGATAGACAACAGCTACTACCCTGAGGTACTAGAGTTTCCCAATTTACATCTAAGTTCATCATCACATACATACCGGGCTTGAACAGACTCATCACAACTCCTACAGAGCCGACAATGAAAGACCGGATTCTTCTGTGTTTGGAGCGTATTCAGAAGCCTGAGAATAAGTATGAGGAAATCCGTAACAAACCCGTTGAAATTCCAGTAGAGAAGGAGAGAATGCTGATGAATTCTCTAGACAGAATCAAATCGGTTTGAGTTTGATCTTGAAAAAACAAAGAGGGTAATATGATTTTCCTTGTTTGTTTCTCACAAATATAATTACAGTAAGGACTTGACATTTTAGTTGGTTGCAGGTTTTGCACGCCACAGTGATGAAGCATATGGAAATGACTGAAATGCTGGAAAGTTTAAGACACTACCAGCTTCACGCAAGTCCTAAACTTTATGAGGTTGTAGTGAAGAACAACGCGGTGAGCTAACAGCCGCAGATTGTTGTTTGTGCAGAGAAGAAGATTGTTTTGCTAGAAACCGTAAGAGAATATCTGAGTTTTGGATAAACACATACAGCTCCAAACGCCTGCACATACACACAGAGATAGTGAACGAACAAACACATTAGCAATTTAACTTCTTTTTTTATTATTTCTTTCTCCATCTGCTTCCTCCAATTTATCAAGCTGATTTCAAACACTAATCCCCAACAAGAGCTTCACCCCATGGATAGACCCTCTTTCCGGGTATTCAAATGGGCCGAAAGCAATGAATCCATATCCATGTAGGTGTCCAAGAAAATGTGTTTTAGTTTCGCATAGCAGATGTATCGAATCCTTTTCCTTACCACTTGACCACAAGCCCTTGGACAACTTTGTAAATCTTTTGAAGGTAATATGAATGACAATATGAATGACTATTCCTATTGGGGACATCCGATAAAATTAGAACTATATAGAGAAGATTTGCATGACCCTGCGCAAGGATGACACGAACAAATTAAGAAATGATCCAAATTTTTTTAGCTTAAAAAAAGATGAATGACTACTATGATTATTTAGGAATCTGGTGTATCTTGTAATGAATTTGCATTTCTTATGATTAGAGGTTAAAATTGTAAAAGGTTTCATTTTCTTTTTCCACTGATTCATTTATCATTAGCCAAAGTCATTTGTACAAATCCGGAAATTCTAGAGACAACGCCCGAATGATATATGGGAAGCAAAGGCAATAAAGATAAAACATTCCCATCTCACAGACAACCGAAAAGAAAATCCAAACAAAAGTATAAACACAAGAACAACAACAATTACAAAAGGGTGGGCTCAATATTAGGCCTTGGTGCCAAAAAAAATTTAGGGGCCCATAACCAAAATTTTATTGGATTTAAAAAAAAAATCGAAGCTTTTCAAAGAAATTTATTTAGAAAGAAAATTTTAAAAACTATGGCTATAAAAATAAAAGTATATATCTAAAAATTATAATACCAAAAAAGAATAAGCCTAAAAAACATTCATTTATATACTCCTGAAGCGGTCATACTCCCACCCTCCTATATGAGCCAGCCCGATTACAAACTACCATATGGTTAATTGATGGATGAGTTAATAATCTTACTAACAAAACTGAATTGCTGAAATCCAAGGCATTCAAGAATACTACCATGGTAACTATTTGATGTCGGAGCTAAAAAAGATCCGCACACACCTATTTATTAGTTCGGCCCAAATTTACTTTCAGAACCATGATCGGCCTAATACAAAACAAATCAGCCGGCCCATAATAAAAAATCAATTCTCATTTGAAGAATGTTCGGCTCGGCTCAGCTCACCATTTCAGCTGAGTTCGGCTTAACTAATAGACATAATGAGGTTGGCTTCGCCCACTTTTCAGTTCAGCTCAGCCGACTGTGGGGAGTAAAGTTTTTTCTTCACTACCCGACGAGTTCGACGATGACAAGACCACCACCGAACAAGGACGTCATCACTCTCTTAGACAACACAGATCCGAGAGCGACCTCGCAAGCAACTCGTCAACCCGACAAGGTTCACCAGGTCTCTCAGGTTACCAACCCAATCAATCAGCTCTAGGACATGTGACTGCTTCTCGGTAACGAACAAACTCAACGATCCATGGCAAATTAATCCGATGAGCAGAGCGTCTCTCTCCTACACAAACGACCAGGAGTTGTATGCCTTGGTGCGATATTTGGAGACGTGGAAGCACTACCAGTTAGCCAAGGAGTTTGTCATACACACCGATCAAGAGACTCTAAAGCATCTAAGAGGACAGAAGACCCTGAAGATAAGACATGCTAAGTGGCTCGAGTTCGTGGAGACCTTCCCCTACATCGTCAAGTACAAGAAGGGAAAGGAAAACGTTGTGACGCACTATCCAGGAGATACACGCTGATCAGCACCATGGGGGCCAAAGTTTTGGGATTTGAGCTTATAAAAGTAGAATATGAAACTGACCCTGATGAGGAGGAGAGGGAAGAATGAAAATTAGGTCGTGAAATTTGGGGCTTTTTTTTAGCTCGATTTTTGAGTTGGAGGCAAATTTTTTCTAAGTATGGCGGACCTTATTTTCGATATACCGCAAACGTTTTCATAACGTTTTTAATATTCGTTTTGCTATAAAACATGGTTAATTTATATTAACCATAGACACTTAATTTTGTTTCGAAATAATATACTCTAGCATAGCATTTTAAAATATGTAAACGCTATGTAAAAAACTTAAGTAGGTCCACCATAGCACAATCGAAAAAAACGCTACACCCATCTGCTATTAAAACTCATATTTCTTGTAGTGCATGCAAAAAAACTTATCTGAATGAAATATGGAGCTTATCTCGTCAATCGAAATACTCGTATAGCTCAATTCATATCTGAACGAAATACATATCCAGATTTCGAAGAAGCTAAACTAAATTTAATCGTCAATCGAAATAATCATGAAGGAAAATGTAACGAAATAGGCAGAGTAAACCATAATTCAGTGAAATCTAAGATTACCAGGGGTTTTGAGATCATCGTCCAGATAATGGTCGTCTTCATCTCCGTCAAATACGTCTTCTCCATCTTCTGATTGTTTACAAAGACAATTTTTCCAGGAAAAAGTGTGGGTTTGGGTTTAGGTTCTCTCAAGCTGATAGCAACTGTTATAGTTTTTTTTTTTTCAATGTTAATGCATCTGTTACAATTATCGTTGTATAGCTCAAAGCATATCTGAACGAATACAGATCAAGATTTCGAAGAAGCTAAACTAAAATAATCGTCAATCGAAATACTCAGGAAGGAAAATTTAACGAAATAGGCAGAGTAAACCATAATCCAGTGAAATCTAAGATTATTGGGGGTTTTATGACCGTCTTCCAGATAGTGGTCGTCTTCTTCTCCGTCTTCCGAATGTTTACAGAGATATATTTTTCCAGGAAGAAGCTTTAGTTTAGGGTTAATTTCACTCAAGTTTATAGCCAGTGCCGGTCTAACGTTTTCGAATACCCTGTACGTATCTAGAAAATATGTTCTTTTATAATTTTTTTTCTCTAAAATCACAAATAAGAGTAAAAATAAGAGTAAAACTTCAAAGAACAATACAAACCATAAACGGTTTTGTAAGAAAAACTATGTTGAAATATGGCTCTCTCGACACTTTTATCTGCAAAAATGTTTATTAAACTCAATTAGTTGAGTTTTCCATCCAAATATGTCGCAACTGATAACAAAACAATTTCACTCAATCATTCATGTGACATAGTAGACTGCAAATAATTTTTTTTTATCAATTTCAACTTTGAAAAATTTCTCTAAGCATGACAATCAATATTTGAATGATCAACAATATATGAAAATCAGTTATGTTTTATGATAATAATCATCTATTTTAAAAAAATCTAGCACTTCAATAGGTTTGCAAAACTTCATTTCTTATTTATTCTCTAAAGGTTTTTAATTCCATAAATAAGTTTTTACCCTAATGTTTTTTGTAGCTTAATAATAGATTTCATGTCGCATTTTGATCTTATACCATCTTCAATGTGTTCATCAATTTTTTTCTAAAGTAAAAAAAAATATAATGGAGATGAGTTTTCCTCTAATGTATTATGCTATTTTCCCTCTAAAAATTAATATTCTAATTAAGGTTCTAATTTTCTTTTAGTATTAGTACACTTCCAGTACAAAAGTTGGATAAGATTTTACTTTAAAATAAAGTTTAGAGTTAAAAATAGAGGTGAGTTAAATATATCCTCATAGATATCTCATATATAATAGATTCTCATTCGATTAAAAAAATTATTAATGAAATAATATTCATTTGATAATATACTTAATAATCAATATTAAAAATTTCTTTGCGGATTTTTTTAAATATATATTAATGAATTTTATATTGAAAAGTGCCTCTCGAAATTGGATGTCCTAATTGGTGGCTTACCCCGCTTATGCTTTGGGCCGGCCATGCTGATAGCATCTGTTACAGTTATCAATGTATCCTCCACCATTGCTAGGTGCTACACAGTTTATGGAGAGTTTGTGATTTTAGTCCGATGATCGATTGCAGGAAAGTTTTTCGAATCGGGTTTTTCCTTCGTTTTTTCTGTATTTTCAAATTTGTTTTGTGTATGTATTTCCATTTTTGTTTATAAGATATATAGTAGGTTAGCGATACACACACATAATCAACGTTGCTCATCGATCGGCATGTCAGATAATGACAATTTTAGCCCTTAGGGTAAAGAGCGCTCTTAAATTTATTTTGGGAGAAAATAGAAAGATTCAGCAAGAATCAAAGCCAAATATACAAGCTTGGACCACAAGTAAACAAAGGAGAAGATGAGTGATGGTTTCGCCGGCGGCTCTCCCGCGAAGAAGAGGTGGTTTCCAGCGGCGATTATAGAGGAGGTGATAAGGGTTTCAGATCTATAAGGGGCTTGAGGAGATTCAATCAGATTTATGGGTTATGGGAGAAACTTGGAGATGAAGCAATTCAAGATCAAAGAAGAAAGAGAAGATGTTTTCACGGTGGAGAGAGGAGAGAGTGGAGGGAGAGAGAGATAGATAGATATATTGGCTGTGGGAGAGAGGGATGAGTGAGTTTTTTTTCTGGTTTCGTGAGTGAAGAAAGCCATGGTTAAATAATGAAAACCATGTGCTTGGTTCATGAATCATAAGATTCATTGAATCTAAAGTATGATAGGTGTCACCAAGAGAATGTGGATGAATGACACTTGGATCCCAATATTCTTTTCCAGATTCTTTAGGTCCTACTTAATGAATCCAACAACCACGTTCCATGAATCTCTCATTGGACCAATCAGCGAATATTTGGCATTCTCGGTTCCTTCTTTTGAAAAACTCTCATATATTCTGAAACAACTCTCCATAAGCCATTTTAATAGTATACTTCATGAGAAACATTCTGCAACTTGTTTCACCCAATTTGGCCTCCTGTAGCTCTCGTACCGTCTTTTATAAATTTTTATCGGTTTTGTCGGTTCCATCCCGACTGCCCGTAAAACCCTTTTTAAATTCAATATCTGATTTCTACGTCTTCTAAGTGATTTCTTTAATAAAAAAATATCACTTGGCTTATCTAAGCTTATGTTTTCTATTTTTGGTAAAATTACCAAAATGCCTTCGACTTTTTGAAATTACAGAAATCCCCCTCTATTGACTTCCCGTTGACATTTTCTAGAGACATGATATTACATTCTTCCCCACATACAGGAATTTGGCCCCCGGATTCTCCATTACTAAAAAACCTCGAATCGGAAGCAAAATCCTGTGAGTCTTTATTTTTGAATCCAATCCAACTCTGCTTCGATGCTTACACTCTGATTCCAAACTGTACCCATATTTCTGATGCCCAATCTGATCTTCTGCTAAAATGATCTCGTGCACATTATCATTACACTAATGTCTGGAATTCCCACTCTGAAATGCTTGTCGCTTGATCACTTTCTGATTCCTCAACACATTGGCTTGCACTGAAAATTTAGATCCAACTTCTGATTACAAAAGTCGTTGCTCCAACTGAATTGTTTAACTCTGACATTCCCAAATCATTTGCGCCAACTTTTGGTCCCTTCAGATCGTAACACAAGCTTCCCCACTTTGTCTAGACTTCAGAATCATCAAACATTAACTTGATCTCGAACTTCTATTACTTCCATTGCATGACTTTCTCTCCATGCCCATCGTCTTCATTGACACTCTGATGACATCACTACCCAACACTCTCGTCGAACTGATTCACCAATCCACACATGTCTTTATTTCTTCACGATTAGTGAATCTGAAACCTTACTAACCTCCAAATTGATTTTCCACAACATATACCCCTGAGTTGATTCCTTGCTGATACCGATGCATCTAAATATCTTTGCTAACTCATCATTATTATCTGGCTGAAATATGGCTGTCGCTGATACTCACATTCTTTTTTGAATTCACATTGACTTGCTTGCAGACTCGGGTCAAACTGCTTTACTGCTTCCTGGAACACATCTTGTCTTTCAGGTTCGGTCTCGTGTTCGCTTTTCGTTGTCCATCACGTCATGTATCAACAACCTCAATAACGCTAGAATGTTTAGACATTTGAACTCATTTATCGATATCACTTCCTTATAGAGATATTGTTAATTAGTCGTATTCCCAATGTTTACACATGGCTAACTAACAATAACCTATAATTTTGTTTCACCGTAAATAAGCATCCTACCTTAACCTGTTATCAATTCCGAGATTATTTCTATCTAAATGATTCTCTAACATTTCTGTCTAACAACAAGTCTAACCGATAACTTATCATTCCGTCTACACAAGATTAGTGATCTCCCAATACCAAAGCAACTATCACCCTAACTGGTCAATCTAAGCGATTCAATATCCAAAACTCAAACGTTACCTTCTAGAAACCTAGCGAATCAAAACATGTGAAATGCTCAATCATACAATCTACAAATTAACAGTTCCATTTATCATTGGTCCATTAATCTAACAACTTAACAAGATAATTAATGCAATGTATCGCCATCAAAAATCTAATCAACCTAGTGATCAAACGAATTCTATGCTTTCCCAACAAATCAAATCAATCTAACCAACGATCAATGCAAAGATATTAAACTTAACATTCTAGCAACCTAACGATCAATCAAATGCAATGATTCATAATTAACAGCTAACAACCTAACGAGCAATCAATGCATCAATCACATTAAATATTCTAACACCTTAGCTTAACAATTCACCACACATAGTCAGTCAATTAATCAAATCGGCTCAGCTACACGGTAATGTCAATACAGTCGTCTCATAGGGTCCTAGTGAGATATCGCTCGTTCGGACCATCATTTGTTTTCACGTTATAACTATATTTCATTAACTAGCCATCACATGTATGCAATATAATTACTTCGTTAATCAAAATGATAACCGAAATCACCTCACATACACTACGTAAATAAAACATCCATACATCACATAGAGTTTTAAATACATAGGTCTATCGGAGTTTACATACTAGCGGTTACCCATTCATCCCCAAAAAGAAACACCGCTATATAACCGAATCGTCAACGAAAAAAATAAGCCGATATATAAATCAAAATGAGTTAGAGCCCTTACTTACTTGGGCCTAATCTACTAGTAAATATCTCCAACATGAGCGGTACACTCCACTCTGAGTACAGTACACTCATGTGGATCGTGACTGGCAGGTGCGCCAGGAGGATAAATTGGGTGCGTGGTGGAGTGACGCGGTCTCGATAGAATGATCCAACAGGTCAGGAAGAAGCATAGTATCCTACTCAGCCTCAAATAGACAAGGCGGGAGTTGCGCCGGTGGCGGCATATGATATGCCTAGCCAAACAAGTGGCACCAAGTAAAATGAAAACCCGTGGCACAAACATGCAAGGCAAGAAGGGTCCGATGCAGGAGATGCGTGTCCGAATGGTGAAACAGCCGGTGGTGGTAGCTAGGATATTCCGAGAATATACTTGATCACCATGTCATCAAGGATGAATATCGGCGGTGTAGGGGCTGTCGGTGGTGGTACCGATACTGTAGAAGATAACATCCATGAGGTCGGTAACTCTGGGACGGTTCTATGGGAAGCATGAGGTTGGTACATGTGCTCGATATGGGGTAATCCGGATGTAGCAATATCATAAGTCGCCCTCAGAATAGCTGGAGCGGCAACTGGCTTGGCACCGGTAAAGATGTGCTCTAGATTAGGCTGCGAAATATGAGAGCACTCCTCAGGCTGGAAGTATGGCTCTTGGCTGGCTAGGGTAGATCCAACAGACTCACGGTCGTCCATGCTAATGAAACTCATTCTAACGTCGAAACAACACAAACATACACACACACACATCAATCCTCCTAGGACAACTCTGTTGTAAGACTGCATCAAAACACAAAACGGTTACTACAATCCTAGCAAATTTCCTAACTTACCCATTTCCCCGGTTTGACGGACGCGGCTCGGATTCCTAATTGTTGCACTGGCAACACATTTTGACTCGATAAAACATTGAAAACTTAAAAAAACCTGAATTTTCGAATCCATGACGAACCATGCTCTGATACCACCTTTTGTAACGCCCCCTTCCCGTCATCCGCTGATCGACGAGCTGACCGGTCAACAATCAAACAATAACATGACCGATCTAACCCATGCGGACAAACGAGAAGAGTTCGTCACATTATGAAAGCCAGAGACAGTCCAGTTTAAGTCAATTGCTCGAACCAAACCATCTTTGACTCCGCATACCTCGTTTCCATGATACAAGGCTTTACAACTCGTACCGCTTCCACAAATTGTGTTCGGTTCGGACTAAACCGTATATGAGGGAATAATTCTGTTTTTAATATTTTAAATCTTAAATAGTATTCTTATCAATTTACGGTTTTCTACAAAACTTTTAACGGGATCCCAAAAAAATGTGAAACCGAAAATAAAGTCAAAATGCTTAAACAAACCGATGCCAAATGCGAACCCAAGACTACTCTGAGTGCCCTACGCGTCCGCCGAGCTATGCCAAATCTGAAAACACACAAAATAAGTCTAATGAGTAATCTAAGATTACCCAACGAGTTAACTCCCACTAAATAGGCTGCTAGACAAGCAAATAATAAATCTTGCCCAAAACCCCAAAATAACAAACAAGTAAATCATAATAGAATAAGCAGACGATCACGTGGTACCACGACGTTATGATTTTCACAACACACAAATATTCTCTATTAATAAAAGCAGCTACGGAAATTGGGATCACTGCAGCACATGTCCTCGATTAGACTCTATCTAACTAACGCGACACTATCGCTATCTCCACTCCATTGGGCCCACTATGCAAACTCGGTAACTTCCATGGGAACACTTAGCTACCCTCATGGAAAATAAAACCTCCCACGACTCTTAGACATAAACACAAAGTCCTACAACCTAGGACACCGTTCTCAGTCTATCGATACGCGGTGACTCAGTATGTTGACACCATAACACGAACCACTACCTGAAGGTACCTGAACCGATCACGTAACTACCCGAGGATCCAATCGGTAAGGAAGTACTGGAACGCCATCACTAGACTTGCGGGAACTACGTACTCTAGAGTCATGATAACAATAAAATAAACAAGTAGACTCTTTAGGACTCTACAACAAATCACAAGACCGACAAGGTCAACATTAAATACAAACTCAATTCCAGTATCCAGTCTATTATGCAAGTCCTATCACTATCACCACATCACCCGACCTTATCCGCTTTCATACCAGATTATGCATCTAACCAAACTTACACAGTCCCGTACCGAGGCAAGTATCAAACAACACGGTCTACCCGGCCCAACACCGGGGTAGACAAAATACACACAATCAACGGTCTATGCGGCCCAACACCGGAGTAGACAAACAAACAAGCATGCATCAATAACCACACCATACCATTAATATAAGTTCAATTAGCCATTTAATTCATTTACTGACTTTATTACTCCGATACTTTGGGATTAGTAAACTTACTAATCCCGTACACGGCTCATGTCAGACTCTATCTTTTACTACTTATTTCTTAAATTATATATTCTTAATTTACTCGATCCGTTTGTTGAGATTAGTAAACTTACTAATTCTCTGACATCTCATTATTCTTTTAATTCATTTAACCCGATAACCCAAACTATCGTCTAATTACCCCACCTCATTATTATATTCTATGTATGTTGGGTGTTTTAGTCCGTCTTTTAATTAACTCTTACTTCCTTTTATATAGATTTGTTTAATACTTTCCTAATAAAATATATATGCATATACGTCATATCATGCCATTCTAAATGAATGCATCAATCAGTCAACAATTAACAGCACAATCAATCAATCACCAAAGACTAGTGTTTATTATGTCATTATTAATTCATATCCGTTTAAGCCATTTAACTGCATCATTAAATAAACCTAATCATTCTAACAGATTCAATTATTCGGGAATGCAATCATAATGCTACAGTTTACCATTTCAGGTCTACATGATCTAACTAAATGCAACACAAAAAATTAGCCAACTCACAGTGCGTGGAAATGACGGATGGACGGACTGACTGAACTCCAAACCCCGAGACTGAGCTAGAACCTTCCACGAACCCTTCCCGAACCAAACAAGCTGAATCCCGAATCCCGAGCTAAACCGGCTTTGACCCAAAGCTTTGACCAACTGAACCAGACGTTGACTAATCAAACCAATCGTTGATCGCATACATAAGCGTTAACTGGTTGAGATGACATTGACCGCGGCGAGGGAGAGGTTATCCGGCATTGACCATGGCGGTGACCGGCGTTCCGTGGAGTTGACCGACCGGTGGAAGAGGCTGCATGTGACTTGTCCGGCGTGAGGTTAACCGTCGATGAGAGAATTACGGCGATGGCTCACGCCAAGAGAGGGGGATCTCACGGCGAGGATTTCCGGCGGAAACGACTTTTTCGGCAAGATTCTGGTGGAGGAGAGACCGGCTTGAAAGAGTTAGATCCGGCGAGGCTGAGGGAAGAGAAGACTGGTGATCTAGGAGAGGGACGATGGGGCTGTCACCGACGGTGAGAACTCCGGTGACTTTCCAGAGAGTTCTCCGGTAGAAAATGGCGGTTCCTGATCTTCTCTAGTTTCCAGATCTGTAAGATGTTTATGAAGATTCAACAAGAATCAAAGCCAAATATACAAGCTTAGGCCGCAAGTAAACAAAGGAGAGGAGCGATGGATTCGCCGGCGGCTCTCCGGCGAAGAAGAGGCGGTTTCAAGGGGAAATTATAGAGGAGGTGATGAGGGTTTCAGATCTATAAGGGCCTTGAGGAGATTCAATCAGATTTATGGGTTATGGGAGAAACTTGGAGATGAAGCAATTCAAGATCAAGAAGAAGAAAGAGAAGATGGCTTCACGGTGGAGAGAGAAGAGAGTTGAGGTAGAGAGAGATATGGGCCATGGGAGATAGGAGAGTGGGATGAGTGAGTTTTTGCTGGTTTCGTGAGGGAAGAGAGATGAAGAATCCATGGTTAAATAATGAAAACCATGTGCTTGGTTCATGAATCATAAGATTCATTGAACCTAAAGGATGATAGGTGTCACCAAGAGAACATGGATGAATGAAACTTGGCTTACAAGATTCTTTTTCAGATTCTTTATGTCTCATTCAATGAATCCAAAAACCACATTCCATAAATCTCTCAATGGACTAATCGGCGAATATTTAGCATTTTTCGGTTCTTTCTTCTGAAAATATCCCGTAGCTTCTGAACAACTCTCCGTAACCCATTTTTAATTTAGTAGACTCCATGAGAAACATTCCACAACTTGTTTTACCCAATTTGGCTTCATGTAGCTTATGTACCGTCTTTTATAAGTTTTATCGGTTTCCATCCCAACAGTCCGTAAAACGTTTTTTAAATTCAATTTATATTTTCTCCGTCTTCTAAGTGATTTATTTAATTAAAGAAAAGAATCACTTGGCCCGTCTAAGCTTCTGTTTTCTATTTTTGGTAAAAATATTAAAATACCCTCATCTTCTTGAAATTACAGAAATGTCCCTTTGTTGACCTCCCGTTGACCATTTCTTAAGACAAGGTATTATAAAAAAATTCAAAAAAGTGAGGAAAGATATGTAAATAATAAGTAAAAGTCATAGATAATTCACTTACAAATGGAAAGTAGATGAATGATTTTAATAGGTTTTCTGAACGAACATAGTGTTGTTTCCCCATTTTTGTAGTTATTTTTGTTTCTCCAAAGTATTAATTAACAGCACAGCTGATATAACAATGTTGCAATCTCAACAATTGATACGTACACATTTTACGTACATGTTACATAGAAAAGAATTAATAGATTTTTATATAATCGAATCTCTAGTGTAGTAAATGATTGAGTCGATTAAGTTCTTTGAGTTTTGAGGTTCATGTATGTTGTCCAGAAGTGTTGAGGTCCAGCTTTAGTTTGCATAAACTCTTTGCTCTTGTCAGACCAGGAAGAGACTAGCTCATTATTGGCTATAACCGATTGTTATTGACTCGGTTTGATCCTTTTCAGCTGATTCTGTGTTGTATTTTGACGGATTATTAAGGCTTCAAATGGTTGAAATCAGAGGAACAAGTGAAATTATGGTGAGTGAAAAATCCTTGGGTGGAATATGGAAGTTACAGGAAATTTTTTGTTTCACTCATTTCTCTCCAATTTAGTAGAAGAACATGTTTCTTGTTATTTTCTTCTATTTTTATACTCCCCCAACAAAAATTGAGTGGAATTCATTTTACACTTGTTTTATTTTAAATGGTAAAATTCTAGAGGAATATGAAAGAATCAATGATTTCCTCTGGTTTTGTTCATGTACAAGAGCAACCATTTGCACCCTAAATGTTTGTGGATCCTACTGTCAACATATCTTTTGGAAGATCAAAACGATGTGTATTGGTAAGCTGAGCGATTAGGGTTTCCGTGATTAATCAAACTTCGCCACCGTCGCCGTTGCTCATGCCGGTGATAGGGATGGTCACTCAAGATAATTCAGGAGATCCTCCGTCTTTGGTCTCGTAGGAAAATGGTCCGTCATATGTTTCTGTTGCAAAAAGTAAACAGAAAGTACGAGTTCGAAGTCTCTGTTGCAGATGGGCAACGAACAGTGGAAGTTACTGAGAAGTGTTGGAAAATTCATCTCTCTTATGGGAGGATTTTATCATTAGAAATTTCCTTTCTGTGTCCCCACACGTAGCAAAGGTACACATGATCCTCAATAAGATTTGGATCTTTGGGGATAAATCATAGAGAATTGATGTCTATGCGGTTGATTAAACAACAATGAAGTTCTGAGTCCGAAACCAATCAGTTCAAGAAAGAATTCTGAAATGGGGAATGTGGAACACAGCTGATGTTCCCATGGTGGTGTCTCGGTGGTCTCCAATAGTAGAGGAGTCACAACCAGAAGTCAAAAAATTCCAATTTGGTGCATCTCAAACATGTTCCAATGAATATGTACTCGTGGGAAGGTCTGAGCTTTATCACGAGCGCGGTTTTGGATGCTAAATCTTGGGACGTGGTTATGGAGATCTCAAAGGCCATAGTGAAAAGGAAGTCAGACCCTCCTCATATCCGGATTACATGCATTCCAACGCTCTACGCTGATGGAGCATGGCACGCAGACTCCAGCACCGGCGGGATTAGCTGGAACATTGAAGAAGCAACTCCTTCCAGATTTATGCAAGGATCGAAAGCAAGAGGTTTCATCAAATCAGCTTTAACAGCTGAAGCTCTTGATGTCAAAGAAGGTTTGAAGTTAGCGGTTTCGACATGAATCAACCAGCTTCAAGTTTGCTTGGACTCTCAGGTCCTTCTTTCCGCCCTAGCTTTGGGGCAAGAGATCACGGAGATCACATGCATCGTATGGGATATTAGGAACCTTGCCTTATCTTTTTCTCTTCTATCATTTCATGTTATTCCTAGGGCCGACAACTCGCTTTGTGATCGTTTGGCTAAAGATGCTTTGTCTTCTTTATCTTTTCTTGATGTAACCGAACAAGTATAGTTTTAATGAAGTTTGAGTGGTGACAAAAAAAAAAACTGTATATGTTCCAGTTGTTGTAAAACAGATTTTTAATTTGAATTAATTTAACATTCAATTCAAAAAGAAAAAATTGAACGTAAAGAAAGTAGGTTCTATAAGGAGAAGCGTCTAAACTGTGAGGGCTTTAACGCAAATGTTAATTCGGTGTTGATCTCGTGGATTAAATCGAAAGAAAAGGAAAAATCAAGGTGCTTATGGAAAACCGTCTAAACTAGGAGGGGCTTTAACAAAAAGTATTTGCCTGAAATCTCATAATCCACAAAGAACCAACGAGAGAATGCCACATCATCAACCCCGAATCGTATCCTCACAAACAAAATCTTGAATCGTTTACTCCCTAAAGATCATAAATCCAAAATCACTCATTGCACTCAAATTCTCCAAAGAAGAAGAAGAAAAATGGCGACAAGTGCATCTGCTTTGCTCTCACCTACCACAACCTTCTCCGCTGCAATCTCCCAGAAAAACCTGAAGTCCATCTCATTCCACGGTCTCCGTCCTCTCCGCCTCGGTAGCTCCTCCGCCTTACCGAAGCTATCCACCACCGCTGGAAGAAGATCTTCATCCGCAGTCGTGAGAGCCGAACTCAGCCCATCCGTCGTCATAAGCCTCAGCACTGGTCTCTCCCTCTTCCTAGGCCGGTTCGTCTTCTTCAACTTCCAGAGAGAGAACGTTGCGAAACAGGTGCCGGAGCAGAACGGGAAAACCCACTTCGAAGCCGGAGATGATCGTGCCAAGGAATACGTAAGCCTCTTGAAATCGAATGACCCAGTTGGATTCAACATAGTCGATGTTCTTGCTTGGGGTTCTATCGGACACATTGTTGCTTACTACATATTGGCCACTTCTAGCAATGGCTACGATCCAAGCTTCTTTGGCTGATTCTCTATATCTGTCTTGCTTATGTATATGACTTGTATCGCAAGCTACCTAATATATTCTCTCTTGCATTTGAAACAATTTATATATTTCGTGATCTACAAAGTGAGATTTGCAGAAGAACAAATACAAGGGAAACAGAGATGAAATCAGTTCCTTCATTTACGCTCAAGATTTCAAGGTTATTTAAAGCGAGCCTGGTGTTCAAAAAATAAAAATTGCAGAAGTCATATAAGAAAGAAAAATGATTCATGTAATGTAAAATTTGCCAAAGATTCCAGATCGAAATCTATTGACAAACTTATTATTAAATTAAGAAAAGGTCTAAAACCGAAACATGAAAACAGAGAGATAAAGTTTTGAAAACAGAGAAGACAACAACAACAACAGCAGAGAAACACTACAGAAACACCTCAGCTTCAGCCTCAGTCGCTCACCGAGGAGTTTCAGGACTGGGATAAACCACTCCTCTGAGCTCCTCTGAGCCCATCTTCATGGTAACAAGATACCCATCATAGAACTTCCCATCAATGATCCCGTTAACCACGCAGCCAGGTTGCAGTTCTTGAGTACCTTTGTCATGATTTGCAGATTTTCCGACAAGGAGGTTCAACGCTTCTTCTGCCAAAAGAAAGGGCGAACAGGTTATGTTGGATCTTGTAATAGAATTTAATGATTGTATGACTTTCAGACGAACCTCTGGCCCAGAATGAAGAAATAGGCTCTTGGAAGAAATAAACATGCTCAAATTCAAAGAGCAGTTCCAGATAATTCTTCTTTAAAACAGTTGCTGCATTTGTCACTGCTAAGTTAAAATTAAATGTTCCAATCACTTCTTTGCATTTACGATCCTTGATCACCTACAGAATTGCATTATGTATTATTAATACTTCAAAATTTCATGTTCATCAATGGCAGCATGCGGTGTTAGGGCCGGCCCTCAGCACAGCAGCCGGATAAACACTGGTATTGGCTCCCAAAATTTATTAAGCTAAAAATAAAAATTATGGTCCCTAAATTACAAAAGAAAAAAGTTTAGTAAATTTTATACTAAAATATTTCTAGTCCCAAAATCTCAGGGCCGGCCCTCTCTACAATGGTGTATATGAAACTCAGATTGATACCTTTGCAATACCACCTCGAGTTGTGACCTCAATGAAAAGCCGATGCAGATCCAGACTTTCTCCACCCACAGTAGGAATCCTTTTACAAATCAATGTACAAAAATACATTAAAGAAAAATCTCTTATAAATTCACAAGTAAAAACATTAAAGAACACACACGAACACACAAAAAAGGTAAATGTAGAACTCACTTCAAAATTTTGCCAAAATCTTGGAGCAAATCACGAAGCTTATCCCAGAAAAGTTCAGGGTTCCAAATAAGATCCTCATACGCAGCCCTACGAGAGGAATAAGCGTCGCTCTTGATGTCTGAAGAAGAGCCATCAGCAGGAACTTGTGAATATGTTGAAGTATCATCGGTTGACATCTTTTTTTGGTTTGAGAAAACTGAAAGGCTTTTTTCTGTTGAAAAGATTTTGCTATAACTTTCAAAGGTAAAAGTTTAACTTCATACAATGATATAAACTTGCATGTTTGGGATTTAATCTAAGGGAAAGCAATGCAATGTTTTCTTCTACTCCGAAATTAGGGACTAATATTTATATACAATTTTTTACATAGTCTACCAATTACTTTATTCTTTTTTTACATAGTCAAGTCTGCGAATGTTGAACATATTTTGATAATTTTGGCAAAAAATTAAAAACATAGTCAGCGGATAGATTTATATCGATGTTTAAAAATTAAGTCAAGTGAATAATTTTATATTTGAAATTAGTCTACGTATACATAGATAATTAAATTTAAATCAACGACCAACAATGTGTTGAATATATTTTGATGTTTTTGGTAATATTTTAAATATAGACATCGAATAGATTTGTATCGATATTTATTATTAATTTTTTTTTTGGCAAAGGGTTTTCAGATATATTAAAAAAGAAAAGAATACAAAGATTTTAAAAGCAACAAACATAAAAGAAAAGAGAGAGGGAGGAAAGGGCTGGAAACAAAAACAAAGTCCACAGCCATACTAGATCAGACCGAAACAACGAGATGATCTAAGAAGGATGTAAACAAATCCACATTAAAGAAAGAGGAAAACCCACAGAAAATCCCAGAGAGGCCATCGCCGAGCATTTGATAATGCTCTTGAGGGTCTAGATTAACTGTTTCCGGATGACAGAAGGAGGGAGAGTTGTACCATTATGCACTCAGTTGTTCCTTTCTTGCCAAATGAAGTAAATCAAAGCTTGCCAACCTTGGAGAATAGCATGCTTTAGGTGCTTGCCTAAATCATTAACTAACAACCATTGGATCGTAGCATCCCACTCATGAGGCGCATCCTGAACACCAAGGTGGTAAGTGATCTCTTTCCAGATTTGAAACGAATATGGACAGGAGAAGAATAGGTGGTCTCTAGACTCATTAGCGTTACCGCAAAGGAGGCATGTCTGCTCTGTGTCGTAGCCCCACACAGCAACACGGTCTAATGTCAGGTTCCTGTTAAGCACAAAGAGCCAAGCAGTAGAAGCATGTCGTAGAATAATGGCTTTATGCCAGATAATCGGAGCCCAAGGTTTAACAGATTTAATTTCCCTAATACAATTCCAGACATCCCTAGAGCAAAACTTATTTCTACTACGACCATTAACACTCCAAATCGGTACATCACATCTTAAGCTATCAATCTAAAGAGTAGAGATGAAAGCATATAATTGAACCTGTTTTTCCGAGCGAGCTTGGGGCAGGTTCCAGACTTGGTTCTGAACCACGTCTGCAATGATAGCGTGAAGCGGGATTCCCAAACGAGAGGGGCCATCCTCGCCTAATAAGTGGTATAACACTCTAAATGGGCTCCAAGGATCACACCAAAAGAAAGTAGAGTCACCGTTTCTAATGCTGATAGAGATGAATTTGATAGCTTTGTTCCGAATCTTCAGCAACTGACGGAAGGACTAAGAGAAAGCATAGTTTGTAACGCCCCGTCCGCCCCTACCGGTGAGTCACCCATCCCTCTTCCGGGCTCGTGGGCCCCACCCCTGTCCGACGGTCGGTGCGTTATTTTTCGTAGGCCCAACCGATTAATTTACTGACCCTACAATCACCCCCTAACCTTTTCCCATGTGTTTTGTCCTCACACACATGCTACCACGAGTCACTTCCCGGAAGGTCACCCATCCTAGGACTACTCCAGCCCAAGCACGCTTAACTCTGGAGTTCTTTCAGACAAGTGACCGGAAAAGGTAACTGCACTTGGTGATATAGGTAGCCAAATTAATTCATTTAAGACTTTCCACATATACCACAAACCGGGATGTTACGTAGTTCTTCTCATTTAATGCCCAGAAAGAAGCCGAGCTCAGATACTTACGCCGAACCCATGCCACCCATAAAGAACCCGCTCGAAAGTACAACATCCAAATGAGCTTCAGACTGCACGTTTCACTCCAACTCTGAGTATTTCTAACACCGAGACCTCCTTCCTTCTTTGGGAAGCAGATATCATACCAAGATACTTTAGCCCCATAGCCCATACCAATTTTGCCATGCCATAGAAACGAACTACACAAGCTATTGATCTGCTTCATGATATTTTTCGGGAGAACAAAAGCACTAGAACAAAAACCCACTATTCCAGCGATCACGGCTTTGATAAGAGTCATTCTTCCAGCCATGGAAAGTGACTGAGATGTCCATGACGCCATCTTTTTCTTTATGTGAATCAATAAGGAACCATAGTCTTTAATGGACAACTTCTTAGAAGAAAGAGGTAAGCCCATATATCTAACCGGGAGGGACGCCTGACTGAGCTTGAAACGCTGGAAAATGTCATCTAAAACAACATCTTCCACCCCCGAACTGAAAAGAGTAGTCTTCGAGATGTTAACGGTCAAACCAGACAGCCACTCAAACTCTTATAGAACAAGTAATACGCCTTCAACCGACTCTAAGGTGCCCTCAATAAAAATAAGTAGATCATCTGCAAAGCAGAGGTGGGTAAGCTCCAACTCTTCACACCCCGAGTGATAAGCGAAGTTACCATTCTTAGCAGCCTTATTTAACATCATTGAGAGAACATTCATTATGAGAACGAAGAGGATCGGAGAGAGGGGGTCACCATGTCTTAGGCATGTCTAACCCTTAAAGAAACTGGAGGACACACCATTGATGCTTATGGTAAAGAAAGGCGAGCAAACACAAGCCTTGATCCATTTAATAAACTGAGCAGGAAAATGATACTAGTGCAGCGAACTCAATAGAAAATCCCATCTAACAGAATCGAATGCCTTAGCAATATCGATTTTCAGAGTAATCTTTGGGATAATAGAGACCTTATGATAATCCAGTATCACCTCGGAGGCTAAGAGGACATTTTCAAGTAGTAGCATGACTTTGACGAAATCCGTCTGGTTAGGCAGGATAACATCAGGAAGAAGTAACTTCAGACGGTTGGCTAACAACTTCGTGACCAGCTTATACTGAGTATTAAGGCATGAGATTGGACGGAATTCCGAGATTTGATCGGCTCCTGGTCGCTTCGGCAAAAGGACTAGAATCATAGCGTTCAGACTAGTCGGCATGAAACTGTTTCCAAAGAAGTGAAGATTTGATACCGTAAGCTCATTCCCGACGGTGGACCAAGCGGATTTGAAAAACTCTGCCGGGAAGCCATCCGGGCCAGGAGTCCTGTTTTACTGTCCGAGCATTTGATCTCAATCAGCACATCTAAGAACTCTTCCAAGTCTGGACAAAAAAACCTTTAACCGTCTGTAATATCTCCTGAAAGTGGTCAATAGCGATGGCATGAACTTCTTGCAGGGATTCCGACCGAGTACCATCATTCCTCAGAAGAAATTTGACAGCATTGCCGACATTGCGAGCAGTGGTTACCCTAAAATAGAACGGAGTATTTGAGTCACCCTCCCCCAACCATTTCCCCGAGACCATTGCAAGAAGAACCGCTCTTCAGCTAATCTCAGCATCGACCATATAGATTTAGCGGCAAGCTCAGAGTTAATGTTGTCCACATTTGGGTTATTGAAAGCAAGATACTGAGTTGAGACGAGACTATCATAGGCTTCAGAGACTCGCTTCTCGATACCACTATAATTATCCTTATAAAGAGACTTCATGGGCCGCTTTAAACTTTTTCACTTTATAACAGAAATCTTTAAGAGTACCAGCAGAGAAATCAGATTGCTCCCACGTCTCACAGATCTTATCAAGAAAATGAGGGTGCTTTCTAAGGAGATTGAAAAATTTAAAAGGCTTAGTCCCAAAAGTTGGAGGATTGGAGAGAAGCTGGATGTAGCACGGCGTATGGTCGGAAATCTCGGCCGCTTCAAACACACAATGACTAGAGGGAAACTTTAGGAGGCAAGCACCATTAACCAAACATCGGTCAAGTCTCTTGCCAACGGGATCTGAGGGACGCTTATTAGTCCATGTGAATTGAGGACCCGAATAAGGCAAATCAAATAGGCCGAGATTCCCAAGACAGTTAGCAAACTCTCGCATAGGCCTGGTGGTACTAACAATGTCGGGATTGGACGTTTTGCTAGGATGAATGATCTCGTTGAAATCACCATACACGATCCAAGGACGAGACGAGAGGTTAAAAGCAGCTTCAGTATCTTGAAGAGAAGTCCATAAATCTTTACGAATCACCTCTTCATTAGCAGCATAAATGGCATAGTAAATAAAGTCTGTTCCATCCTATAAAATGACTTCACAAGTGATAGATTGAACGTCCTTAAACAAAAGACGAACCTTCGTTGGGGCTTTGAAAATGATCCATATCTTCCCCAAATCCGAATGAGTAATTATCCAAAAGATTCCACCCTGAGCCCATAGTTAACAAAATCTGACGCTTATTTATGTCCTGCACATGCGTTTCCAAAAGCGCTCCAAAAGACACTGACTTTCTTCGAAGCCAGTTAGATAGTGAGCTATGCTTTGAAGGACCGTTGATATCCCGCACATTCCAAGAAAATGTATCCGAGATAAAAAAATTATTTGGGGGTTGTGATCATCCTTCCATTTTATAGGAAGAATATCACCCTTACCGGGAGAGATTTGAGCCTTTAACTTGCGTTTCTTGGCCATGTTAGACGAATGGGAGTTTGAAGAAGGCTGGCTTGGTTGAGACATTAATAGCAGATGCCTGCCCGCAACATCCAGGACCATGTCTTCCTCAGCACTCAGAACATTGTAAGTGTGAGAGTCGAAACTCACATGGTCAAAACTTGTAGAGCAAAACTTTTAGGGAACAGAAACTTCAAGGAATAACCACTAAACTAGCAAACCCGGAGGATGTTTTATTGATAAGAAATCAGAAAGAATACAAAGATCGGAAAAGAGAGTAAAGTAATCGGAAAAGAAAGTACAAAAGAACTCAAACGGCTAAGATAAACTGCTAAGTTCTTAAGTCTAGATGCTAGGGGGTTTTTCGCTCTGCCCTTCTTCGTATGATTTCTCTCTCCTTATATATCTGCGGCGAGTCGGCTTCGAGAATATTTCCCCAAGATTTGCGGAAATCTTCCTGTTGTTATTGATAGGTCTCAAGTTTTACCCTATACTAACTGCAAGTGCACAGTATATCAATTGTAGTACTTAGGGATCGAATCCACGAGGACTCTAGGCAACGATAGGACTAGAACTAAAGAGGTTAAAACTAGGAGAAATTAAAAGGCAAATTATATTGATTAATTGAAAAGCAAGCAAGAAAGTAAACAGTAGCAGGTTGTTGTTGTAGGCAATAAACTAAGGGCGCTAAGTCTAGGGCGTTCTCAGGAAATCAGATAAGCAGATAAATCAATCAGTCAGGATCTAATTAAACACAGTTCTAGAACTCAAAACACAAATATAGAATTAACCAAATTCCTTTGCGAGAATTCTCTAAGTCTAAGTGCAGTAATCCAAATTCCTTTGCAATTACTAACAGATTAAACCAGCTTTAAATCCAAGTTTGATATGTTCACAATCTAATTAAACCAAATTCCTTTGCGAGTAATTAAATTGCTCAACCTAAATAGTTCAGATTCTAAACCACACTGTCGTGTCGTATTTAGCAACCTAAGATCTAGATTCTAATTGATCAGGTTAGAACTAGCATTAAACACAATTTAGTTTGAAGAACATATATTGATGTGAATCCTTAACTGAGTTAACTATATCTAGCAAGTCATGAAATCCCTATGAGAAACCCTAAACCTAACTATGAAACTACTCAGACATAGATGATGTAGACATAATCAATGAATTAATAGAAATCATAAAAGAGATTAGAATAGTAAAGGGGTTCGAAAACTTCTCCAAAACGAATGTAGTACAGGATCAGATCAGCCCCAAAAGCTCTAAAAACTCTCTGCTCTAAGTTATGATAGCGTATGTAAGCGTATCCAAAAACTGATCTAAAAACCGAATTAAATAACTAAAACACGTTTTGGGCTTCTGTGTAAATATCTGGAACTTCTGGGCTTTTCTGCAATATCAGCATTCTTCATTAAACCGCCGAGTCTGGCCCATTCGCGCTATGCATCGATCGATGCAGGTGTGCAACGATCGACGCAATCCTCAAATCTGGACAGTGAACTCTGTCTCTCGGACCAATTCTCCAAAATGCACCAAATAGCTCCAAAATCTCCACTTCTGCTCCAAATGTGCTTGTACCTAATAAAACCTGCAAAGGACTCTAAAAGAACACCAAAAGACACTAAAACATACTTATATCATGGCATAAAACCGGTAAAAACCATGATATATCAACTCCCCCACACTTAGCCTTTGCTTGCCCTCAAGCAAAACAGAGAACTAAAACATGGTGAAGAGGTTTGAAAACTTTCAGAAACTCTTTTTGTCCTAGAAGCAACAACACTCAGATTCCCCTTAGTAAACCACTGAAAGAATCACCTGCAAGACATCAAGACCAACATATACTTCCCCCACACTTAGCAACTGTCCTAAGTAAACTCCACAATCACATTCACGCATTCAAATTCTCCCTACTGGCTTCTGCAAGTATTTAAGTGCGGTCTCACCTAAGGAGTATCGATCAAAGGCACATGGACTCTTACCTTGCCAGCTCTAGACCACCATACTATCTTTCTTTGGTCCCTTTCTTCTCTTTTCCCTTCCTTAGCATTATGATTTTTCCCCATTGGGTATCATTGATAGGTTCTAAGTTTTCCCTATACTAAACTGCAAGTGAACAACAATGTCAAAGTAGTATATAGGGTTATCGAATCCACAGGGACACTTGGTCTCAAGAGAATCAAACTATAGGAATAAATACTAGAAAGAAGCAATGTGATTGAATTAGAAGCGGTGCGAGAAAGTAAATCAGTAGCAGAGATTAACGGTTGTGAAGCAAGTAATTAAAAGCGTCAAGCCTAGGGTATTCTCAGGAAATCAGACAAGCAGACAGTTCATTCAGCAAGGATCTAATTAAGCACAGTTCTAGAACTCAAAACACAGATATAGAATTAACCAAATTCCTTTGCGATAATTCTCTAAGTCTAAGTGCAGCAAACCAAACTTTCGTTTGCGAGAACTAACAGATTAAACTAGCAATAAGTCCAAGTTTGATATGTTCACAATTATCCTAAACCAAACTTCCGTTTGCGCAAAGTTTAATTGCCCAATTTAATTAGTTCAGATTCCTAAACCCCACTTCCGTGACGTATTTAGCAACCTAAGATCTAGATTCTAATTGATCAGGTTAGAACTAGCTTTAAGCACAATTAAATTGAAGAACAGATATAGTTATGAATCCTTAACTGAATTTGAACAAGTCTAGCAAGTCATGAAATCCTATGTGAGAAACCCTAAACTCAACTATGGATCTACTCAGACATAGATAATGAAAACATAATCATAGAATGAATAAATTGCATAAAAGAATAAGAGTAAAAGGGGTTCGAAATCTTCTCCAAATACAGATGATGTAACTGGTTCAGATCAGCCCCAAAAAGCTCTAAAATCCTCTGCTCTTAATTATCAAAGTGTATTGTAAAAAGTATAAAGCGTATCTAATAAAAACACTAAAAACTCTAATATATAGGCATAATCTCGGCCAGGGGCTTCTTTGTAAATATCAGGAACTTCTGGATCAAAGTGCAATAACTTGATTCTTCTAAACCGCCGAGTTTTTGGCCCATCTCGCTGGTGCATCGATCGATGCTAGAGTGCAACGATCGACACCCTTCTCTGTTTCGGACAGTGAACTCTATCTCTCGGCCAAACACTCCAAAAATCTCCAAAATGCTCCATTATCTCCAATTCAGCTCCCAACCTGATTATACCTGTAAAAGACTCTAAAAGAACACAAAAGACACTAAAAACACACTTATATCATGGTCTAAAACTAGTAAAAACCATGATATATCAACTCCCCCACACTTAGCCTTTGCTTGCCCTCAAGCAAAACAGAGAACTAAAACATGGTGAAGAGGTTTGAAAACTCTTCAGAAACTCATTTCATCCTCGAAGCTACAATACTCAGATTCCCCTTAGTAAACCACTGAAAGAATCAATCACAGGATATCAAGACCACAATGTACTTCCCCCACACTTAGAAACTGTCCTAGGTAAACTCCACAATAACATTCAAGCATTCAAATTCTCCCTACTGACTTCTGCAAGTATTTAAGTGCGGTCTCACCTAAGGAGTATCGATCTAAAGGCACATGGATTCTTACCTTATCAGCTATAGACCACCATACTATCTTTCTCTAGTCCCTTTCTTCTCTTTCCCTTCTTTAACAACTGATTTTTCCCCACTGGGTATCATTTTATTTTTTTTATCAGTGTTCTTCCCGTTATGGGGTGTACTTTGGACACATTCCATGGATCACATGAGAGATAATAGTGTTTGCTACTATTCCCATGACCACTTCGGAGTTACTAACTCATCCTCAGTTTATTTTTTATTTTTTTACTTTACAGAAGGGGAGAAGGGGACTAAATAGGACAGGTTTACAGGCTGTGTCAGAACTAACAGGGAATCCGACATAAAGCATACCAAGCCCTTAGGTGAGAAATCTAAGTCAGTATTAAGGTTGAAGTCAGTAAAGGATCCTCTGATACCTGAAGTGATGTGGGTGTTCCCAGTAGGTTGATCTGTGATGGAGTTTTCTAATAGTCATAGATAGATCCTGCAACTTCATCCCAATGGTTACTTAAGTTCCTGCAAGTCTTGTAAATCTTCTCAGAAAATCATAGTTTCTTACTTAAACAATTTTGACTCAATAAAACAAATTTTTTTTTGAAAAACGGACTGACTCTTAAGAAAACAGAAAACAAAAGTCAGTAGCACCTCCCCCACACTTAAGACACACTGTCCCCAGTAGTGTCCAGCGAAGGCTCGGTAAAAAGAAAATAAAAATTGAAAAGGTGGAATTATGTCTGTCGGGTTACCTCTGTCGCTCAGGCATCGATCGTTGCACTAAGTGCATCGACCGTTACTTGGCGATTTTCGTGTATAGTCGATCGTTGCTCAGGACCGCAACGATCACTGCAATGCGATTCCTTTCGTGTTGTGACGATCGATGCAGAAATGCATCGATCGCTGCACTGCGAATTAACCGAGACCTGCAAACATAAGCTCACCAGAAACAAAAACAAACGTAAAATCCTAACAAAAACACCAAAAATGAAAAAGAAAAACACTAGTACCTAATGGTGGGTTGCCTCCCACCCAGCGCTTGTTTAAGGTCAATAGCTTGACCGGGCGGATGAGATTTTTCAAGTGGAGGGTGCAGCATCCAGAGGCAAAATCTGACCTCTTGGAATCTCGGCCTTAGCCCAATAGTGTTTTACTCTCTGCCCATTTACAGCAAACTCATTACCTTCCTTGCCTATTAAAATGACAGCTCCATATGGACGCACTTCCTTTATTGTGTAGGGACCGGACCATCTTGATTTCAGCTTCCCTGGAAACAAATGCAGACGAGAATTGTATAGAAGTACCTGGTCATTAGGCTTAAACCGTCTAGAAACAATCTTTTTATCATGATAAGCCTTAGTCCTCTCCTTGTACAGCTTTGAGTTCTCATAGGCAAGATGTCTAATCTCATCCAACTCATTGAGCTGTATCAATCTCCTCTCTGCAGCTGGTTTGAGGTCAAAGTTCATCTGTTTTACAGCCCATGCTGCCTTGTGCTCAAGTTCTACTGGCAGATGACATGCTTTCCCATACAGCAAATGGAATGGAGTAGTCCCTAATGGTGTTTTAAATGCAGTCCTGTAGGCCCATAAAGCATCGTCAAGCTTAGCTGCCCAATCTTTCCTTGTCTTCCCAACTGTCTTTTCCAAGATCTCCTTGATTTGTCTGTTAGAAACCTCTACCTGTCCACTAGTCTGTGGGTGATAAGGAGTAGCAACTCGGTGATGCACTCCATGCTTCTTCAGGAGCTTCTCAAAAACCTTATTAATAAAGTGAGATCCTCCATCACTAATTACTATCCGGGGTACTCCAAATCTAGGGAATATGATAGATTTAAACAGCTTAATGACTAATGAAGAGTCATTGGTTGGACTGGCTATTGCTTCTACCCACTTAGAAACATAATCCACAGCAACTAATATGAATTTATTCCCGTATGATGAGGGAAAGGGACCCATAAAGTCGATGCCCCAGCAATCAAAAACCTCAACCTCAAGAATGAAATTCTGAGGCATCTCATGCTTCCTGCTAATTTTCCCTCTTCTCTGGCAGGCATCACAATGAGAAATAAAGGAATGAGTATCAGCGAACATTGTAGGCCACCAGAAACCTGCTTGCAAAACCTTAGACACAGTCTTAAATGTAGCAAAATGTCCTGCATAATCTGATCCGTGACAGTGGAAAAGGATATCTGGAACCTCTGACTCAGCAACACATCTTCTATAAAGGCCATCCGAACAATGCTTATAGAGGTAAGGTTCATCCCAATAGTACCTCCTAAGTTCTCTGAAGAACCTCTTCTTTTCATATCCTTTCAGATTATCTGGTTCAGTCTCTGCAGCTAGATAATTGGCTATGTCTGCATACCATGGTCGATCATTTGTTGCGACAGCGTAAATCTCGAACTCATGCTTTCCAATCCGCACCATAAAAGTTTCTGGGTCTGTATCCGCACTGCAACGATCGTCACAGTCAGGTGTATCGATCGTTACTGCCCCGATAGATGCATCGATCGACGCTGATGTAGCATCGATCGACGCAACGCGATTAATCCGACAGTTCTGCAGATTTCTGTCCAAATCTGTCTCATAGATTGTCCCAACCATATTGACGTTTTCTTCAGGCAAGTAGTCATTAATTGGCACGTCCTCCTCTACTAGCATCCTCGAAAGATGATCAGCAACTCCATTCTCAACCCCTTTCTTGTCTCTCACTTCAATATCAAACTCCTGAAGCAACAAGATCCATCTCAGCAGTCTTGGCTTAGCATCCTTTTTCTGCATCAGATACTTCAGTGCTGAATGATCAGTGTGTACAATCACCTTGGAGCCAACAAGATAAGAGCGAAATTTCTCAAATGCAAAGACAACTGCAAGCAACTCCTTCTCTGTTGTGGCATAGTTTCTTTGTGCATCATCCAGTGTCCTACTGGCATAATAGATAGCATGAAGTTTTCTATCTTTCTTTTGTCCAAGAACAGCTCCCACAGCGTAATCACTTGCATCGCACATTACTTCGAAAGGCAAATCCCAATCCGGTGGCTGAACTATGGGAGCACTCACTAATGCCTGCTTGATCTGTTCAAATGCAGTTTGACAATCTGCAGTGAACTCAAATTTGGTGTCTTTACACAGCAAAGCAGTTAGTGGCCTAGCAATCCTACTAAAATCCTTAATGAACCGTCTATAGAAACCAGCATGTCCAAGAAAGCTTCTAATAGACTTAACAGAATCAGGTGCCTGCAGGTTCGTCATTACCTCGATTTTGGCGCGGTCCACCTCTATTCCTGCTTCGGACACTTTATGTCCAAGCACAATGCCATCTCTGACCATGAAATGACACTTCTCCCAGTTAAGAACTAAATGCTTCTCTTCACATCTTTTCAGAACCTTACACAGATTATCTAAGCATTCATTATAGGATGATCCATATACTGAGAAATCATCCATGAATACTTCCATAAAATCCTCAATCATATCTGTGAATATGGACATCATGCATCTCTGGAAAGTGGCTGGTGCATTGCAGAGTCCAAAAGGCATCCTACGGTAGGCGAATGTCCCATATGGACAAGTGAAAGTGGTTTTTCCCTGATCCTCTGGATGGATGGGGATCTGAAAGAAACCTGAGTATCCATCTAAGAAGCAGTAGTAAGGATGATTTGCTAACCTTTCGAGCATCTGATCAATAAAAGGCAAAGGAAAATGATCCTTCCTAGTAGCAGCATTAAGCTTCCTGTAGTCTATACACATCCTGTGTCCTGTCACAGTCCTAGTAGGTATCAGCTCGTTCTTCTCATTCTTCACAACTGTAACACCGCCCTTCTTTGGCACTACATGGACTGGACTCACCCAATCACTGTCAGAGATAGGGTATATAATTCCAGCGTCAAGGAGTTTCATAATCTCCTTTTTGACTACTTCCTGCAGATTAGGATTAAGTCTCCTCTGATGTTCGATTGATGTCTTGGACTCATCCTCAAGATGTATCCGATGCATGCACAGCTCCGGTGAGATACCTGAAATATCATTAACGGAATAGCCAAGAGCTTTGCGATGCTTGCGTAGCTTGCTTAGCAGTAAAGTGAGCTCTGCGTTGTTTAAACTAGCGTTGACAATCACTGGATAAGTTGAATTTGGTCCAAGAAATGCGTACCTTAGCCCGGATGGAAGTTGTTTCAGATATATTTTCGGAGCTTTTCCTCTGCCCAGTCTCTGTCGACTTGCAACGATCGTTGCTTAGTTGGTATCGATCGTTGCAGTCCCGCGTCAGACACTTCCACTTGCATTGCAACCTCGACAGAATCCATCAATCTTGTATAGCACATCGCAGGCTCGTCCTGCAGGTATTCCAACTCCAAAATAGAACTCAGTAAAGCCCTTTCTAGTGGGTCCTCAGCATGTGATTGATGGAAGTACTCTGCAGCCAAATCACCCAATGTGTCCACATAAAAGGTCTGCCCGTCGATGGTCGGTCTCTTCACCAGTTTGTTCATGTCAAAACTCATCTTCAGATCACCCACATTCAGAATTATCTTACCTCCTTGACAGTCAATCATCGCACCAGCTGTTGCTAAGAAAGACCTGCCTAGAATTAATGGATCTTTTGGCTCCTGTCCATATTGTAGAACCACAAAATCAGTTGGGATTACGCACTTGCCAACTGTTATAGGCACATCCTCTATTACTCCTTCTGGAATCCTGACTGATCTGTCTGCCAGAACCAGTGATATCCTAGTTGGTATAAAATCTGTCATCCCCAGTCTTTTAGCAACAGAAAGGGGCATTAGATTTACACTGGAGCCAAGATCACATAGGGACCTTTCGAACCTCTCCTTATAGATAGCACAATCCAACACGAAGCTGCCTGGATCTTTCAATTTCTCTGGAATTCTACCTTGAACCACTGCACTACATACTTCATTGAGCATCATTATACTTTCTTCATCAGACCATTTACCAGAAATTGCATCCTTGAGGCATCTCTTCATCATGGGGGAAGTTTCAATGGAATCCAACAAAGGTACTTCAACCTTTACCTTTTTTATGAACTCCTTCCATTTTGCATATTGCCTATCATTCTTAGCTTTTCTGGGGTTCTTGGGATAAGGTATCTTAGGCTTGTATACTCTTTCAGCCGACTGTTTTGGGTTTTCAGCGCTCGAACTTCCTGCAGTCACCTTGTGTCGATCGTTGCCTTTATTGCACCGATCGATGCTAGGCGACTTTGTTACGACCTCCGGTTCCTTGATTTCGCTTGGCAACGATCGCTGCTGAGATGCATCAATCGATGCTCGGCGAATATCGCGTATCTCATCCTCCAATTCTTCAATTTCCACGAGTTCCTCAACGCTTAACTGCTTTTTCTCGCCAGATGACAGCTCCTTACCACTTCTTAATGTCACGGCATTGCATTGGTACTTAGGATTGGCATCAGTACTCCCCGGGAGATATCCCTCTTCCCTTTGAGCATGTCCAGCAGTTTTTGCAACCTTAGCATCAAGCTCTTTCATGTGCGTGTTCAAACTCTCAAACTTCCCATTCAGCTCCATGTAGATTGTATCCATCTTTGCGTCAGCATCTGCTGCGTACTTAGTCTGATTCTCCATCAGCTGTCTTAGCATCATCTCTACTTTACTATCAGACTCATTGGCTTTCTTAAAACCACTTTGCTGAACTCCATTTGAGAATCTGTTTCCCTGTTGATTTCTAAATCTATTGCTTTGGAAACTAGAACTTCCCATGTAATTCACTTCTTCTTCCTGAGTGTCCTCCTCAGTCTGAATCACCTCTACATCTTGGGCAAAGTGGGCAGCTTTCTTACTTGTCAGGAGATTGTAAACTGTGTCTAGCCTAGATCTAATCTCAGTCATGTTAGAATCCTCTATACTTCCACCGGATTTCTTCCTCTTTTCATCCATAGACTTGCAACTGTAGCTGTTAATAAGGTTCCCAATCAACTGCACAGCTTGTGTAGGAGTCCTGGTGTTGAAATTAGCATTACTGGAATTATCCAGCGCAGTCTGATAAGGAAGATCTATGCCTCTGAAGAAAATACCAATCAGCTGTACTTCCGTGAATCCATGGTGTGGACAGTCACGCTGATACTGCTTAAATCTCATCCAGGCAGTCTTCAAGGGCTCCACAGCTCCTTGGGAAAAGGTGAGTATGTCCTGTCTGGACTGATCCGAGCGTGCATCATCATAAAAGTGACGCAGGAACTCACTCTTTAAGGCTGTCCAAGTAGTATACTGACCAGGTGCCAGTTGTCTCAGCCATGCACTAGCGTCTCCAGCAAGACTGTGCGGAAATAGCTTAAGGAACAGATAGTCCGGGCATACTCCTTCATACTTCATGCCAGTGACTATGTCCTCAAACTTGTCAATGTGATCCATAGGCTGCTCTGTTTGAAGACCATGAAAAGCAATCTGTCTCATCAGCTGGTAGTAGATGGTTTTTACCTCAAAATCGTTCCTCTCAAAAGCAGGAAGCACTAGAGCTGCTCGGTTTGCATGAAACTCATCAGGTCTGTTGTAATCAGCTAGTGTCCTCTCATGAACCACCATCTCTCTACCTTGGGCCTGTCCTTGACCCTGGTTTCGGTTCAGCTCCTGTTGCTCAGGAGGATCAGGGATGACATTCCCTTAAGCATCAACCCGATGCCCAGCAGCATTGTACGGGTTGTCATCTTGGTCCCTCAGGGTACCTTCAGCATCTGGTATCAAGATCAAACGTTCTCGTACCATTCTCTCTCTCTTTTCTCTTCTGTTAGTCCTTTCTAGACGTCCAAGTTCCTCTAGTCCGAGATTAAGCAAGCTCGAGTTCGGATTACTTCGAGTTTTCTGCGTTGGCATAAACTGTCTGTAATCGTCCAGCAACGATCGATGCTATCAGTGCAACGATCGATTCAATTCTCATAATCGCCTAGTGACGATCGACGCAAGGTATGCAACGATCGACGCAAGGCGAAATTCGTACCTGCGACAGAGAGAAATCAGAGAAAAAGTTAGCAAAATCAAAAATAAAAACGAAAAAGAACAAAAACAAAAAGAAAAATTTCTAGCAAAAACCCTAAGTTCGGTCCTATCGAAGACTCAAAGAGTCCCCGGCAACGGCGCCAAAAACTTGATAGGTTCTAAGTTTTCCCTATACTAAACTGCAAGTGAACAGCAATGTCAAAGTAGTATATAGGGTTATCGAATCCACAGGGACACTTGGTCTCAAGAGAATCAAACTATAGGAATAAATACTAGAAAGAAGCAATGTGATTGAATTAGAAGCGGTGCGAGAAAGTAAATCAGTAGCAGAGATTAACGGTTGTGAAGCAAGTAATTAAAAGCGTCAAGCCTAGGGTATTCTCAGGAAATCAGACAAGCAGACAGTTCATTCAGCAAGGATCTAATTAAGCACAGTTCTAGAACTCAAAACACATATATAGAATTAACCAAATTCCTTTGCGATAATTCTCTAAGTCTAAGTGCAGCAAACCAAACTTTCGTTTGCGAGAACTAACAGATTAAACTAGCAATAAGTCCAAGTTTGATATGTTCACAATTATCCTAAACCAAACTTCCGTTTGCGCAAAGTTTAATTGCCCAATTTAATTAGTTCAGATTCCTAAACCCCACTTCCGTGACGTATTTAGCAACCTAAGATCTAGATTCTAATTGATCAGGTTAGAACTAGCTTTAAGCACAATTAAATTGAAGAACAGATATAGTTATGAATCCTTAACTGAATTTGAACAAGTCTAGCAAGTCATGAAATCCTATGTGAGAAACCCTAAACTCAACTATGGATCTACTCAGACATAGATAATGAAAACATAATCATAGAATGAATAAATTGCATAAAAGAATAAGAGTAAAAGGGGTTCGAAATCTTCTCCAAATACAGATGATGTAACTGGTTCAGATCAGCCCCAAAAAGCTCTAAAATCCTCTGCTCTTAATTATCAAAGTGTATTGTAAAAAGTATAAAGCGTATCTAATAAAAACACTAAAAACTCTAATATATAGGCATAATCTCGGCCAGGGGCTTCTTTGTAAATATCAGGAACTTCTGGATCAAAGTGCAATAACTTGATTCTTCTAAACCGCCGAGTTTTTGGCCCATCTCGCTGGTGCATCGATCGATGCTAGAGTGCAACGATCGACACCCTTCTCTGTTTCGGACAGTGAACTCTATCTCTCGGCCAAACACTCCAAAAATCTCCAAAATGCTCCATTATCTCCAATTCAGCTCCCAACCTGATTATACCTGTAAAAGACTCTAAAAGAACACAAAAGACACTAAAAACACACTTATATCATGGTCTAAAACTAGTAAAAACCATGATATATCAATCATTTTATTTTTTTTATCAGTGCTCTTCCCGTTAAGGGGTGTACTTTGGACACATTCCATGGATGCACAGGATATGATAGTTGTAGCTACCACTCCCAGAGACCACTTCGGAGTTACTAACTCATCCTCAGTTTATTATCTTTTTTTTTTTATGGAAGGGGAGAAGGGAACCAAATAGGACAGGTTTACAGGTTGTGTCAGAACTAACAAGGGAATCCGACACAAGGTATACCAAGCCCTTAGGTGAGAAAATTAAGTCAGTATTAAAGTGAAGTCAGTAAAAGGATCCTCTGATACCTGAAGTGATGTGGGTGTCCTCAGTAGGTTGATCTGTGTCTGGGTTTTCTAATAGTCATAGATAGATCATGCAACTTCATCCCAATGGTTACTTAAATTCCTGCAAGATATTGTTAACTTCTCCAAAATTCATTGTTTCTTACTTAAACTGGTTTTAACTCAATAAAACAAAATTTTTGAAAAACTGGACTGACTCTAAGAAAACAGAAAGCTAAAGTCAGTACCACCTCCCCCACACTTAAAACACACTGTCCCCAGTAGTGTCAAGCTAAGGGTTGGCAAGAAGAAAAACAAAAAATGTTAATGGATGTGTTGAGTTCTGTCTGATTTTTACCTCTGTCGTACAGGCATCGATCGTTGCATAAATGCATCGACCGTTGCTAGGCGATTTTTCGTCGTGTGTCGATCGTTGCTCAGGACCGCAGCGATCGCTGCAATGCGATTTATTTCGTGTTGTGACGATCGACACAGTGGTGTGTCGATCGACGCACTGCGAATACTCGATCCTTATGATAATAAGGTACTGGACAGTTCCAATATGCATGATTCCAAGAATGGCTTCACACCAAAGGTCTTATGGCAATGATCTTAGCAAGACGAAGTGTCTTGGACACTGGCTGAGCTAGTGTCTATGAGTGAGATTCCTTTTTGCTCATGCAATAGAATCCATCATGAATGCCATAGTTTGCGCTCGTCTAAATGCAGCTGACGCATAAAGCATGACGAGAAGATACCAAATTGTTCTGGTAAGAGTCACTGGACAGTTGTAAGGAATATCCCCAAGTGTTTGAGAAACACTAAGGATAGGTTCTTGTACAACTGAGAATAAGGACGAATCAGTTATGAGTAGTTAGACAGACAAAGATGAATCCCGGTTCTCACCTAGTTATGTCATTTTGCCTGTGTAGCGGTGCTGTCTATTGGAATGGTTTCCAAGCAGAGGACCGTAGAATAGTGCTCATTAAAGAATAGTGGTGTGGTTTGTTGGAATGGTTCCAAGCAAGAACACTGCAGCTTCTCTCACAACCTAAGCACGAGTTGTATACTGTAGCTGTAGGTACTAGATATCTGAAGACTTGGTCTTGATTCTAGTGGGAGTTAGTTTAGTTATGATATTCAGATAGATATGGTCATGTTTATGAAAACTGACATCGACATTATTTGACTATTGGATAATTAAATAATGGTCCCAAGATAAGTTTATGTCATACTATAGGTCATCAAGTTGAGGACTTGATCATGAAACCCTATAAGAAACAAATGACATAAATTATGATGTGTCCCTAGTCGAGGTTGTTAAAGTGGGACAATAACAACCGCGAGAGACTAGATTGTGAGGTGACTGTTGACTAAGTTTCATGGAGTCAATGATATGAGTATCACAGTCAGTCACATAGATATATGTTGGTGAACATATGATCGGACATGACCCGCTAATGAGAAGTCTACATGATAGTTATATATGTGTCATAAGAGGTTCTCATTACGACTATAGAGTATAGTCCTTAGACCTGAGTTCATCATGCTTTCTTGCATATGAATTGGTACACTTTGACCTTGTCAAACGTCGACCCGTAACTGGCGACTATAACGGCACTGTTCAAGTATATCATGAAGTGTGCGTTGAAATAGGGATGGAACAAGATGGGATTTGTCCCTCCTGAATAACGGGAGATAAATATCTCAGGGCCTATCGAAGATTAAATACTGAGAAAATGTGTGGCCACACTCAAACGAACTGTAGTTCAGTTGTTTGTAATGTTCAGTATAAGATCAGGAGTTTGATAAACACGATGTTGGCTTAATAAGGATGACACCAATCTTGCCTTATGCCAAATCGAGATATAGAGACAAAAGGATTATAGGAATTGATGATTCCAGTACAAGTGGGAGATTGTTGGGATAGTGTCCTGAAATCACACTTGTACTCACTTCTGATGATAGTTGTGTGTCGAGATCAGACATTCGTATAATACTGGGCGGTTGCAATGTTTTGCTAGAAGCCTCTTGCAATCCTTAAGTTGTAGACTTACTGCCAGTATTATATGATCCTATAGGGTCACACACCTAAGCAAACTGGAAGCTAAAACATGGGAATGATCATTATGGTAATGATCATGTTAATGTGTATTGGATACATATTAATATTGAGTTTCGAATAGTGTGTCGATCGACACGGTATGTGTGTCGATCGACACAGGGTCGATTCCAAAACTGAGTTTCGGTTTTATGACTCAAAACGAATCTAATTAATCATGGTTCGGTTTAAGTCATTACAGGTCATTTATATAGTGATATAGTTTCGACCTGGTGCCCTAGCCGTTGAGTTTTTCTCTGAGAGAAAAGCAGAACCACCAGAAACTCTCAGATCCCATAGATCCGGTACTAGCATCCCAGTTTCCAGCTTGTGTGCGTGTGTATCTGGTAGAGGCAAGGCATCTGCGTTGCTGACTGGTCTCGTTCACCAATTCATTCCGCTGCCAGTTCTAGGTAAGAACGAGGTTGATAATTTCAATATAACGAACCCTAGATCCTAGGAGATCCAACATCTTGTTGGCCTCAAACTTGCACAACAGAGTAGATCCTAAGATGCGCAAGACGTATCTAAGAACCGGATGCCTAACCTGAATCACCGGTGTGGTCCTCGAGTTGTACCGACCAATGCCGATACACTCAAGTGACATAGCAATGCGCTGCGGCTCGGTGCTGAATCCGTAAATTCTGCAGATATCGAGAAGGGGAATCCGATACCTGGCTCCTAAGCACATGAAGGTAAAGAAACCTCCTGAAGCCTGTTGGAATTGTGTCCAGTAATCTCGGTACTGTCTCTAGAAAGTAAGAGTATGTCAATGATCAGACATAAGTCATATAATACTGGGGGTCATGATGGCTTGCTAGAGTCCGCTCATGATCTATAAGTCTTGGACTTATTGCCTTTATTATATGATCCCATATGGGTCACACGCCTAAGCTAACAGGAAACTATGAAGGAACGGTACAGCAGAAGTACGGTAAAAGTGCTAGGCATTTACTGTGCTTGGAGAGACAGAAGGGCCTGATTAAATCCAAGGGATTTAATCAGACTGAGAATTGGGCCCAAAAGCCCATGAGAACTAAAAGGAGTTTTAATGAATAAAACTTGACCTAAGCTCTCTAATTCTCCTAACCCTCTGCGCCAACTCTCTCTCTCTTCTGCGCCTCCCTCCTCGTGGTCTAGCAGCCAAATTTCCTTTGTGTGCGTGTGTGAGCCTTTGGAGGAGCTATCCCTTGGTGGTTCTGCTGATCTCTGACCCGTGCCTCTTAATTCCGCTGCATAACAAGGTAACAGGTGAGATCTATTATGTTTCTAATCAAGAGAACCTAGATCTGCATGTTTAGTAGGATGAATCAATCTGAGAATTGAATCATGAGACACTAAACTATCCAACAGTGGTATCAGAGCGGTTGGTTCTGTGGTTTTTCTTGTTTAGAATCATGTTTAGGATTGTTTAAAGAGGTGTTTTTGAATCAATCTACTGATAAGAGAAAACACTTAAGAAACAAAGAATTAAAACCTAAACAAACAAGAAATCGCATGATCCAATCTATATGAATTGGTTTGCGTCGGAGTGTTGATCAGTTTCGGATCACACGTCCGGATCGTTTGATGCACAAACCGATCATGGATCGGCTTGTGTCGACGACACAATCGCGGCAGTTGGACCGGACGACCGAGCGGATCGGATCGATCGATCGCGATCGCTTCCTGCCTCGTCCCGGCGTGTCCAGCCTGCTGTCCCGCGTGACCGAGAGCCGAGCTTCGTCCCGGTAGCGTCTCGGCCAGCATCGTCCCGTCCCGAACGATCGTCCCGTCCAGCAGCCGTCCCGATCGTGGATCGCTCGCGTGCTGGCTTGCGGCTAGGTCACGGCCGTGAATGGTTCGTGACCAATTCGGTTCGGTTCGGTTTAAAAATTTATTAAAACTTAAATCGTCTTGGTTTAATAAACAGACTTAATAAATTTATTAAGTTCTGGTTAAACCGGGATAAGAAATCCAAAGTCAAAAAATTGGATTTTGTGCCTAAACCAGTGATTTTCTAATTTGATTTGGTTGGACCAAATAAATTGAGAAAATCCGGTTTAGTAAATAACCGGTTGACAATTGTGGTCATCGTAGTAATTAATTTTGGTTAGACCAATTTTAATGAACCAGACCGGTTATGTCATTTAATTGGGCAATTGGGTTATGTCTTGGACATGAACCAATTCTTGGGCCTCGGGCCAAGAAGTTAAAACAATTGGGCCAATTATTTGAGTCTTATTCTTCAGATTATTTTAAAATTCATTTATATAAAATTAAAATCGATTTTAAATTAATCTGTTTTCAAAATCTGAAATTAGAAAGTTTCTTAAATTAGAAGTTTCTAGATTTGCATGTTTTGGATTTTTGGAAATTTTTATATTTAGAAAGTTTCCAATTTTAGAAAGTTTCCAATTTTAGGAAGTTTCCAAAATTAGTAGGTTTCCAAAAAAAGGAAAGTTTCCCAAAATAGTAATCTTCTATTTTGGGATAAAATCTTAATAAACCTACAAACCTCAAACAATATCAAGCGTTGGATGTCTTGTCCAGTCTATGTCAGCTGTCGAAGCCCATTCAATTGTACTCATGGCCTTACAGTGTGAGGGTGTCTACTTTTGCGTGGGTAAGACGGTTTGTGATTCATAAATGTCATTGGGAGTCCCAGACATTAGTGATTACATGACTGTATAGTCTGGTTTTCTTGACTAGGCCATCGGGAGTCCCGGGCCTTGAGACATCAGAGTGGATTGGGCCTCGGGCCCAGATTCACAACCAAGAGTTATATCACGGATATAATTAGCCGAGATAGGGCTTACCGATATAAGCTAAGGTTGGGTGACGGCCAGTGGCCCACTTTGATCTTAGTTATATGTGGATCTTGGAATCATTATATTCTATTGAGGGTAACTGATGTTATGGAATATAATGCGAGATTAATCATATTAAGTATAATACAAGATTAATCATATTGAACATATTAACTAATAACCTTTTTATCTTATATTTCAGCTATGACTACTACAAGCACTCAAAACACATTCTCAATCCGGTCTGTTCTCGAAAAGGAGAAGCTGACTGGAACGAACTTCCTGACGTGGTCAAGGAACTTGAGGCTGGTCCTCAAGCAGGAGAAGAAGGATTATGTCCTTCGTGATCCCCTCCCCGAGAGGCCTCCTAACAATGCCGCCAGGACTTTGCATAATGCTTGGTAAAAGCATTCGTCAGATGAAAATGATGTCTATTGCCTGATGTTGGCGACCATGACTGCTGAGCTGCAAATGCAGTTCGAGAGTGTGTTGTCGCCCATCGAGATAATGGCAAGCCTGAAATCGCTTTTTCAGGAGCAGGCAAGGACTGAGAGGTTCCAGACAGTTAAGAACCTCTTAGACTGTAAGTTGGCTGCAAATGCGGCAGTGAGTCCTCATGTCTTGAAGATGATGGGTTATCTCGATCATCTTCAGAAACTCGACTGCCCTATCAGCCAGGAACTTGCCTGCGACATCGTTCTGCAGTCTTTACCTGCAAGCTATGATCAGTTCATTCTGAACTTTAATATGCATGGCTTGAGTAAGACATTGCCTGAGCTTCACGGAATGCTCAAGACTGCGGAGCCCAACTTGAGGAAAACCGCCAAGGACCCCAATGTGCTTATGGTGCAAAAGGGCAAGGGCTTTAAGAAATCCTCTGCCAAGGACAAGGGAAAGGCTAAGGCTGTCCAAGTCTCGGACAAGGACACGCCAAAGCCCAAGCCCAAATCCAAGGCTGGGCCTACTGACATCTGCAGGTTCTGTAAAGAACCAGGGCATTGGAGGAGAGAATGTAAGAAATTCCAAGAAGGTCTAAAGGAATTGAAGAAGAAGACTCTCGAGACTTCTTCATCAGGTATTTTTGTTATAGAAGTTAATACAACTACTTCTGATAATACCTCATGGGTTATGGATACTGGTTGTGGGGCTCATATTTGTACTAATATGCAGGCACTCAGCAACAGTAGGAGGCTGAAGCAAGGACAAGTGGAGCTACGAGTTGGGAATGGAGCGAAAGTTCCTGCACTAGCTGTAGGCACATACTTGTTGTCTTTACCTTCGGGATTGGTTTTAGAACTCAATAATTGTTATTTTGTACCTGCGATAAGCAGAAATATTATTTCAATTTCTTTGTTGGATTTGGAAGGTTATGATTTTTCAGTTAAGAATAAATTATGTTCCTTCAATCGCAACAATTTGTTCTATGGTTGTGCCCCTCTTACGAATGGGCTTTACATACTTGATCAATCCGCGCCAATTTATAACATTGATACCAAACGGTTCAAACCTAATGAGGAGAACCGAACGTTTCTATGGCATTGTCGTTTAGGGCACATCAGCGAGAAACGCATCAAGAGGCTCCATTCGAATGGACTTCTTGGCTCATTTGACTTTGAGTCATGTGAGAAATGCGAATCCTGCATGATGGGCAAAATGACACGGGCCCCCTTTAATAAACCTAACGAGAGGGCCAGTGACTTATTGGGCCTGATACACACTGATGTGTGTGGCCCAATGTCCACAAATGCAAGAGGAAACTATCAGTACTTCATTACCTTCACTGATGATTTCAGTAGGTATGGATATGTTTATTTGATGAAACATAAGTCTGAATCATTTGAGAAATTCAGAGAATTCCAAAATGAAGTACAGAACCAACTTGGCAAAAGCATTAAGGCTCTTCGGTCCGACCGAGGAGGAGAATACTTAAGCCAAGAATTCAGTGATCATCTGAGAGAGTGTGGGATCGTATCCCAACTCACTCCTCCTGGAACACCACAATGGAATGGTGTGTCTGAAAGGAGAAATCGGACCTTATTGGATATGGTTCGATCTATGATGAGTCACACAGACCTTCCAATATCCCTTTGGGGATATGCTCTGCTAACAGCAGTGTTCACTCTAAATAGAGCGCCATCAAAAGCAGTAGCAAAGACACCATATGAATTATGGACTGGAGTAGCTCCAGTGCTGTCTTATCTAAGAATTTGGGGTTGTGAAGCCTATGTCAAGAGATTGATCTCTGACAAGCTTACACCAAAGTATGATAAATGCTACTTCATTGGTTATCCGAAGGAAACCAAGGCTTATTACTTCTACCTGCGTTCCGAGAACAAGATTTTTGTTGCCCGGGATTGTAGCTTTCTTGAGAGGGAGTTTCTCTCTAAGAAAGATAGTGGGAGTAAGGTACTGCTTGAAGAAATTCAAGATGAACAGGATACTGCTCAACCTAATGAGGGAGAGCAGCAGGAGGACCTACAAGAAATTGTAGAGCCTGAACCTGTAGAACCTGAAGTTCGAAGATCCGGGAGGATCCGTCACGAACCCAAGAGATATCAAGGATTTCTCGTGACTGACTGTCATGATCTTCTGATCATTGATGGTGATGAACCATCGAACTTCAATCAAGCCATGATGGGCCCAGATTCCTCTAAGTGGCGTAAGGCCACTGATTCCGAAATGGACTCCATGTCGGTCAACCAAGTGTTTTCGTTGGTTGACTTACCCGCTGGTGTAAAAGCCATCGAGTGCAAATGGATCTTCAAGAAGAAGATTGACGTGGATGGAAATGTCCAGATTTATAAAGCCAGGTTGGTGGCAAAAGGTTTCAGGCAAGTTCACGGTGTGGATTATGATGAAACCTATTCACCAGTGGCTATGATGAAATCTATTCGGATTCTACTAGCAACTGCAGCTTTTCATGATTATGAAATTTGGCAGATGGACGTGAAAACCGCCTTCCTGAATGGAATTCTGGAAGAGGATGTGTATATGACACAACCTGACGGTTACATAGATCCAAAGAATGCTGGGAAAGTATGCAAGCTTCATAAATCCATTTATGGATTGAAGCAAGCATCGAGGAGCTGGAATCTTCGTTTTGATGAAGCGATCAAGCAATTTGACTTCATCAGAAACGAAGAAGAACAATGCGTGTATAAGAAAACTAGTGGGAGCAAGATAGTATTTCTTATTCTGTATGTCGATGACATACTGCTTCTCGGAAATGACATTCCAATGCTGAAGTCGGTAAAGGACTGGCTTGGAAGTTGTTTTTCCATGAAAGACATGGGTGAAGCCGCATACGTTCTTGGAATAAGGATCTACCGGGATAGAACTAAAAGGCTGATAGGCTTATGTCAAGACTCATACATTGACAAAGTCCTGCATAGATTCAGCATGGCAGATTCCAAGAAGGGCTTCACGCCAATGGTACATGGCACAACGCTAAGCAAGAAGCAGAGCCCTACGACGGCTGCTGAGCTTGAGCGCATGAAGAATATTCCTTATGCATCTGCAATAGGATCTGTCATGTATGCCATGATCTGTACTCGTCCTGATGTTGCCTATGCATTGAGCATGACGAGTAGATACCAGTCAAATCCAGGTGAAAACCATTGGATTGCCGTCAAGAATATCCTGAAGTATCTGAGACATACTAAGGACAAGTTCTTGGTATACGGTGGAAGTGATGTGCTTGAAGTCAGTGGATTCACGGACGCAAGTTTCCAGACAGACCAAGATGATTTCCGGTCACAGTCCGGTTATATCTTTTGTCTGAATGGCGGTGCAATCAGTTGGAGAAGCTCCAAGCAAGACACCGTTGCTGATTCCACTACAGAAGCTGAATATATCGCCGCTTCGGAAGCAGCGAAGGAAGCTGCTTGGATACGAAAGTTCATTATTGAACTAGGTGTGATACCAAATGCGGCTGAGCCTCTGGCACTGTTTTGTGATAACAATGGTGCTATTGCTCAGGCAAAGGAACCAAGATCACACCAGAAATCCAAGCATGTCCTAAGAAGATTTCACTTGATACGTGACATCATTAATAGAAAGGAAGTCAAGATCAGCCGAGTTCAGACAGATGATAACGTCGCTGATCCATTGACAAAGCCACTCCCAAGACCTAAGCTCGAGTTCCTAACTGAAGCTGTAGGCATTAGAGACATTGAAATGTAATCTAAATTTGAGTGGGAGTTTGAGGGCTTTATTTAGTTATTGATATGTTCTTGTAAAACATTTTATGATGTTTAATGAAATTGTTATTTCAAGATTATTTTAACTGTGATGAAATAATCGTTCCAAAATGATATGAACCATTTTATAGGTCATCGAAGTAAATAACTTGATCTTGAGTCATCAAAGTCATTTAGCTTGATCATGAGACCCTATATTTGATAGATGGCTTACATCATCCTGTCCCTAGTCGAAGGTTGTTGAAATTGGAACACCAACAACCGTGTGAGACTAGATTGGTATGTGACTTATGACGAAGTCTCAGTGTGTCATAGATGCGCGGCATCAAAGTCAATACATAGGTGTATGTTGGGTACATACGACCGGACAAGACCCGATTATAAGAACTCTTCAGGATATTTATATCTGTGTCATAAGAGATTCTTACTACGACTATAGAGTATAGTCCTTAGACCTGAGTTCACATGCATGTGACTGCACATGAACTAATGCGCTTTGATCATTGTCTAATGCTGTCGTTAAGCGATAGTTATAAGGACCTTGTTTGGGTGTATTATGAAATGAGTAGTTTACAGTGATGGAACAAGACGGGATTTGTCCCTCCAATATAAATGGAGTGAATATCTCTAGGCCAATCGGAGGTTTGTGTACTGGAAAATGCATGGCCATGCTCAAACGGACTTTCCCGAGTCGTTTGGATTGTCAGTATCAAATCAGAGTCCGATGAACAAGATTAGGCTTTATAAGGATGACACTAATCTTGCCTTATGACTAATCGAGATATTGAGACAAAAGGATTATGAATACAGAGATTCCAGTACAAGTGGGAGATTGTTGGAATTGTGTCCAGTAATCTCGGTACTGTCTCTAGAAAGTAAGAGTATGTCAATGATCAGACATAAGTCATATAATACTGGGGGTCATGATGGCTTGCTAGAGTCCGCTCATGATCTATAAGTCTTGGACTTATTGCCTTTATTATATGATCCCATATGGGTCACACGCCTAAGCTAACAGGAAACTATGAAGGAACGGTACAGCAGAAGTACGGTAAAAGTGCTAGGCATTTACTGTGCTTGGAGAGACAGAAGGGCCTGATTAAATCCAAGGGATTTAATCAGACTGAGAATTGGGCCCAAAAGCCCATGAGAACTAAAAGGAGTTTTAATGAATAAAACTTGACCTAAGCTCTCTAATTCTCCTAACCCTCTGCGCCAACTCTCTCTCTCTTCTGCGCCTCCCTCCTCGTGGTCTAGCAGCCAAATTTCCTTTGTGTGCGTGTGTGAGCCTTTGGAGGAGCTATCCCTTGGTGGTTCTGCTGATCTCTGACCCGTGCCTCTTAATTCCGCTGCATAACAAGGTAACAGGTGAGATCTATTATGTTTCTAATCAAGAGAACCTAGATCTGCATGTTTAGTAGGATGAATCAATCTGAGAATTGAATCAGGAGACACTAAACTATCCAACAAAGCCCTCCTGCTATCTGGTGTAGGGTATATCACTCTGCAGATGGCGAGCAACTGTCTTACCAACTCTGGGTACATCTCATAAGGTTGCATTGGCATTGTCCCCAGACCAATGCCCCTACACAGTGCAAGAACCTGCTCATCTATCCCCAGACTCCTGCAAGTCGAGTAATCCGCAAACTTGGTTGGCTTAAGCGTCATGCCACACCAACCATTGTACAACAATGTGTCATACTCGTCCCACTGGTTAAGCAATGGCCTCTCTGTGAACTCATCAGTCTTAAGGAACTCAGCAATGTTATTTGGCCACTCTCTATCTGACTGGATCTCTGTCATATCTGCTCGGGGCCAAGGTAGTGCTATTTCCGGACCAACTCTCACATAATCCTCAGGGTGCGGTGATTCTCTATGGAACCACTCTGGTGGTGGAGCATGATGAGCTGTAGCAGCGGCTGCGGTGGCTCTGCGTTTACGGGACGGTCGAGGAGGCATCTGCAAGAAATCAATAAATCATATAAGTCACGGCAGAAATCTCTCTGTGAAATCGCGAAGCAACGACCGTTGCACTAAGGCATCGATCGTTGCAAGGCGATTCCACAGCATCGAACAAATCCCTAAAATCGCAAAGCAACGACCATTGCACTAATGCATCGATCGTTGCAGGGCGATTTTTACAGATGCTAAGTATCGATCCAAAATCGTAAATCAAACTTCAAATTCAGCATGCATTCATCACAATCGACCTAAATCAGGCTAATTACAGCACAGAATCATCAATCTCAAACCAAAAAATCTCAAATTCTAAAACCCTAAAAACGAATCCGGAAATCATGAAATCGAGACACATTACCTTAGATTTGTGACAAATGGGTTATAGGAATGGATTAAGAGTGTAAAAACAAGAGAATAGCACTTGGAATCAGTGAAAATGACGAAGAAATGAGAGATTTAGAAGTGTGGAGTCGCGGTTGTACGGACGGCGGAGTGGAGAAGGAAAGAGGAGAAAAGGGTTTAAGGTACTTACCTCGATCGTGGGTGCAACGACCGTTGCAGATGAGCAACGATCGATGCTGGTGAACCGGGTCGATTCCGGTTTAGCTCAACGTACCTTAATTTTGCAATTTGAACCAAATGCAACGACCGTTGCACCGGACCGAAACGATCGCTGCAATGCGATCCCATCTCCTCGTCAAAATCTCCTTGCAACGACCGGTGCACAAGTGCATCGATCGTCACACATCTCCAGACTCGAGTTCTGTATCTAAAAACTTAGCAAAACAAAATCAAAACGTAAGTTCCTAACAAAAACACCAAAAATTAAAAAGAAAAGCACTAAAACCTAACAGTGGGTTGCCTCCCACTCAGCGCTTGTTTAAGGTCATTAGCTTGACCGGACGAACAAGAATCAGGCACCGTGAGATCCTGACAGAGACTTTGATTGTCTCTGTGCAAGTCTCCTCTTCCAAGGCGGAGAGTAAGCTGTATCAGAATGAACTTGTCTAAGAAAAGAAGGAGTAAACTGCTCCCCAGGATCCAAAACCGTAATGTGACTCGACTTCTCTTCATCTCCATCCATAATGGTGAAGGTCTGCCCATCTATCAGTGGCTTGCGCAGCTTGTCCATCTCAAAATGCAGCGGCTCATCTCCCAGATGGAGATCTATCAGACTCTGTCTCACATCTATTACTGCTCCAGCTGTAGCTAGGAATGGTCTACCCAATATCAAAGCGTCATCCTGCTCACTGTGGTACTTAAGAACTAAGAAATCTGTTGGGACCAAGTAGTTTCCAACTCTCACTGGGATGTCCTCAAGAACTCCTTCTGGAATCCTTATCGACTGATCAGCTAGGACAAGAGAGGTCCTAGTGGGTCTAAAATCCATCATACCCAGCTTTTCTGCCACAGAGTATGACATAAGACTTCCAGCAGCTCCTAAATCCCAAAGAAAGCGCTTAAAATCATCCTCGAAGATAGAAAAACTTAGCACAAAAATCCCATGATCAGGTAGCTTCTTAGGAACCTTGGTTAATAGCACATCACTTATATGCTGAGGAACAACTATAACCCAATCCTTCAGCTCTTCATCCAAAGGCAGCATCCTACCCAAATATTTCTGCACACAAGGGTGATAATGTGGATCATTAGACGGTGGAATTTCTTCCAACTCTTCACCAATCTTCTCTAGTTCTTAAGCTCATCAATCTCTTGTCGAATTACTTCAGATACCTTAGGATATAAGCGAATAGAGTGTGCATAAATCTCCTGTTGGGTTATCTCAGACACCCCAGGGAATAAGCGGTTAAGCTCTGAATCTGCATCAATGTCATAAGAATCATGTGAATCTGTCTGTCCACGCCTTGCAACGATCGACGCTAAGGGTGCATCGATCGATGCAGTCAAATTTTCACAAATTCTACCCGAGAGATTTTCCTCAAAATCCGAAATTTCACCTTCCTCTACCACTTCAGCTGTACTTAGCTCAAATCTTTCACCTAGATGTGATCCATCATCAACGTACACTGACCAGGCCTTAATATGGGTGTCTACAACACCTTTCCCTTTGATGGTGTTTGAAATTTGGCTCACCTGAGTGTCCAATTGCTTCACATGAGTGTTCAGAGACTCAAATTTCCCATTTAGATCCCCATAAACAGCATCCAACTTCTTGTTGCAGTCCACATCAATCTTGGTCTGTCCTTCCAGCAGCTGTTCCAACATAGCCTCCATCTTACTCTCATGAGTAGTAGCTACAGGTGGTGCTTGGTAAGAGGAGGATCCATGTGTTCTCTGATTACCTTGCTGGAAAGGCTTCTGAAATCCACTAGTCTGTCCAAACCCAGAAGAGTTTTGGTTGCTGTTGAAAGCACTCTTCTGTCCTCCATTGAAGAACATGTTACCAGACTGATTACCAAACCTGTTTCCCTGGAAACCAGATCCTCCGATGTAATTCACATCCTCTTCCTGCTCTTCTCCTTCATCATTGATCATCTCAACATCTTGAGCAAAGTGGACAGCTTTCTTCCCAGCCAGAAGATTGCAAACTGTGTCCAACTTAGATCTAATATCAGCTATTTCAGAATTCTCAATCTTTCCACTGGACTTCTTCCTTCTCTCATCAGTGGTCTTGCAGCTATTACTGCTTACCAGATTGTCTATCAACTGCTTAGCTTGAGCAGGAGTCCTAGTGTTAAAGTTGACATTGCTAGAATTGTCCAACGCAGTCTGATATGGAAGATCTATTCCTCTAAAGAAGATGCCTAAAAGTGTTACCTCAGTGAATCCATGGTGCGGGCAGTCACGTTGGTATTTCTAGAATCTCATCCAGGCTGTCTTAAGAGGCTCTGTAGGACCTTGGGTGAAGGTGAGAATGTCCTGTCTGGACTGGTCTGAGCGCACATCATCATAGAAGTGACGCAGGAACTCACTCTTCAGGGCTGCCCAAGTAACAAATGTCCCAAATGGAAGTTGTTTTAGCCAGGCTGCAGCATCTCCAGCCAGAAAGTAGGGGAAAAGCTTGAGGAACAGATAGTCTTGGTTAACTCCATCGTACTTTATCCCAGTAACTATGCCCTCAAACTCATCTATGTGATCCATCGGCTTCTCACTTGGAGAGCCATGGAAGGCTTTCTGCCTCAGGAGAGATTAGTAGACGGTTTTGATTTCAAAATCATTCTTCTCAAATTCAGGAAGTACAAGAGCTGACCGGTTAGCATGGAACTCATCCGGACGGTTATAGTCAGCTAAAGTCCTCTCATGGACAACCATCTGTCTACCTTGGTTTGGTCTTTGATTCTGCTCCTGCTGCGGTTGTGGTTGCTCTGGAGGATCAGGGATGACATTCCCTTCAGCATCTATCGGTTCTCCAGCAGCATTGTAAGGATTGTTGTGTCGGTCCCTCAGGACACCTTGAGCATCAAGCAATATGATTACACGTTCAACAACCATCATTTCTCTTTGAACTCTTCTGTTTGTCCTCTCTAGTCTAGCAAGTTCTTCAAGTTGGAGGTGTACGAGATTAGCGTTCGGATTACTTCTGGTATCACGCGTCTGCATAAACCGTCTGTAATCGCCCAGCAACGATCGATGCTAACAGTGCAACGATCGATTCAACTTTAATCGCCTAGTGTCGATCGACACAAGAAGTGCAACGGTCGATGCTATGCGATTTTAAAACCTGCGACAGAGAGAAAATAGAGAAGAAAAATCAGTAAACAAAAATAAAAACAAAAATCCTAGTAAAAACCCTAAGTTCGAAGCTATCAAAGACTCTAAGAGTCCCCGGCAACGGCGCCAAAAACTTGATAGGTCTCGAGTTTTACCCTATACTAACTGCAAGTGCACAGTATATCAATTGTACTACTTAGGGATCGAATCCACGAGGACTCTAGGCAACGATAGGACTAGAACTAAAGAGGTTAAAACTAGGAGAAATTAAAAGGCAAATTGTATTGATTAATTGAAAAGCAAGCAAGAAAGTAAACAGTAGCAGGTTGTTGTTGTAGGAAATAAACTAAGGACGATAAGTCTAGGGCGTTCTCAGGAAATCAGACAAGCAGATAAATCAATCAGACATGATCTAATTAAACACAGTTCTAAAACTCAAAACACAGATATAAAATTAACCAAATTCCTTTGCGAGAATTCTCTAAGTCTAAGTGCAGTAATCCAAATTCCTTTACAATTACTAACAGATTAAACCAGCTTTAAATCCAAGTTTGATATGTTCACAATCTAATTAAACCAAATTCCTTTGCGAGTAATTAAATTGCTCAACCTAAATAGTTCAGATTCTAAATCATACTGTCGTGTCGTATTTAGCAACCTAAGATCTAGATTCTAATTGATCAGGTTAGAACTAGCATTAAACACAATTTAGTTTGAAGAACATCTATTGATGCGAATCCTTAACTGAGTTAATTATATCTAGCAAGTCATAAAATCCCTATGAGAAACCCTAAACCTAACTATGAAACTACTTAGACATAGATGATGTAGACATAATCAATGAATTAATAGAAATCATAAAAGAGATTAGAATAGTAAAGAGGTTCGAAAACTTCTCCAAAACGAATGTAGTACAGGATCAGATCAGCCCCAAAAGCTCTAAAAACTCTCTGCTCTAAGTTATGATAGAGTATGTAAGCGTATCCAAAAACTGATCTAAAAACCTAATTAAATAGCTAAAACACGTTTTGGGCTTCTGTGTAAATATCTGGAACTTCTAGACTTTTCTGCAATATCAGCATTCTTCATTAAACCGCCGAGTCTGGCCCATTCGCGCTATGCATCGATCGATGCAGGTGTGCAACGATCGACGCAATCCTCAAATCTGGTTAGTGAACTCTGTCTCTCGGACCAATTCTCCAAAATGCACCAAATAGCTCCAAAATCTCCACTTCTCCTCCAAATGTGCTTGTACCTAATAAAACCTGCAAAGGACTCTAAAAGAACACCAAAAGACACTAAAACAGACTTATATCATGGCATAAAACCGGTAAAAACCATGATATATCAGTTATCTCCTTCATTTTTTCGTTAAGATTTACATTTCTATCTCAGATTTTCCTTTTCAGCTCGTCGATATCTCTTCCTCTACTTCTTTGTCTTTATCTGCTTTCGTCTTTCCGCATCTTGACTTGTTTGTCGGATGGGCCGAGAACAGATGATCTGAGCCCGTTAGTGTACAGACTTGTTTGGTTCAAAGTTGTCGTACGTTTGGGCTTGTGTTCTTATTTCTCATAATCTTGATCCATCAGCCCAAGTAATCGGTCCAAGAAGGTATAGGCCAATTTTTCCGAAGGTGGGTTGCGACAAGTTATGCATATCGGCCAATGTTTGGTTATCCGTTCGGAAAGTTCAGCTCGGAAAACCTGAACCGGTTCAGCTCGGAAATCCGAGCTGGTTCAGCTCAGAGGTTTACGAAAGATTCACTCAACTTTGGGGTTTCCGGAAGGATAACTCTTGATCGAGAATGAGAAGGGATGGGTTTGGATCCCAGCTGGTTCAGCTCGGGCATTGGACTGGTTCAGCTCGGAAAACCCAAACTGGTTCAACTCGGATTTCCGAGCTGGTTTAGCTCGGACCGAGCTGGCTCAACCCGGCTTTCCGAGCTGGTTCAGCTCGTCCTTTGCCTGTTTGGATGTTTCTTTGGTCCGTAGTTCCTGTCGGAAAATGTGTTTGTCCGATTACAATGTTGTTTGTTTCGTATGAAATGTATTTGCCGAAACCATTTTTCCGACAAATTGTTTAGGTGAAGTCGTCAGCACTTCGTATAACTTGGCTTCTCATACGGGACTTTGAATGTCCGATGCGGACATTCGTTTGTATCTGATTGCCTGTTCTTGCCTTCGGTTATTGTTTTCGTCGAGGAATTTTTTGACCCCAACAGCTAGCCCCCCAGCTCGTCAGAACCGAGTGCGGTGATGATGAGGTTGTTTTGTTATTCGAGGGAAAAACGATTGTCCGAGAGAGCCTCATCCGATGCCATTGACTTTGTGATGACGGATCGTACGAAGTATTGTCTTTCAGCCACAATCAATTCTTGCATGCTGAGACATCTTGTCAATCCTTTCCAAAGACAATAAACCCAAAGGTAACTTCTCTCTCTAGCTTCTTTTTAGTTCCTTGTGAGTTTTGTCAAGATTTCCAGCTTTTTCTTGTGGGTTTAGAAGTCTTGGATCTTTTTCAAGTTTGAATTTTTGTTTGACGGCATTCTCGACAAAAATGGTGGATCGTGACCCGCAACGTGGTCGTGCCAATTCGTCCGAAGGAGGGTCTTCTGGAGTTTGGCGTGCAACCAGATCTCGTGCTAGTCGGCCTTGTCCTCGGCCACATCGGATGCTTCAATCAAGAACGAGTTCGAATGCGCCCACGTTAGTCGGGAGGAATTCCTTCGTTACTGGGATTTCCCTCCAGATGTGCCGAAGAAGAATCGTCCGAGGAGAAAGAAACTGATTCCTGATCCTGTCGGCTCGACATTGTCTTCGGCAGAGTCGGTTGCGAAGCTTCGACGTGATGCGAAGATCCCTGAGAACGTGACGATAATGATACCGTCTTCTTGCGATCGAGTTGAGTCTCCACCAAAGGGGTATTTCTCGGTGAATGAAATCTTCTTCGGGTCGTGCTTTCTTTGGTTCCCGATCCACGAACTTATCATCCGTTATTTTCGATGCCATAGATTGGCTTTGACGCAAATCTCTCCTAGGAGCCTAAGGCATTTGGTAGGCATACTAGTTCGCAGTTTTAAATGTGGACTCGACCTCAGAGTGTTACATCTTCGGAACATGCTGCATGTGGTTCCGATCCACTCCCCCCCCCTTTTTTTTGAGAGGGGGACAGCTGAATCGATCAAGAAGATCGGCTGCCTACGTAAGCCGTTCCGTAGTTCAAAGTGTTCCGTAAAAGATTTTTTTTTTTGAAGTTTTCAGTATCGGAACCTTCTTAGGTGCATCGCGTTCCATCCTATTTTGGTGTTGTCCATGGTTTCAAGCTCATATACTTCGGGACGAATCTCTCTCATAATCATGTAAGGTCCTTCCCAATCTGCACCGGTGTTTCGAAGCGTCGAGCTTCGCCAAATTCTCCTCAGGACAAGATCTCCTACGGAGAAGTGTTGATTGCGACTGTCGGTTCGGTGAGATGGGCAGCTTCTCTCCGTCGCATTCGTCTGTCGATCTGATTCCCCGTTCTGGGGATCGTCGGAGATCCGCCGTTCTCGATTTTCCCAAATCGTGCTGATTCCGAAGGGGGTTGGAAACTTGATGCATAAGTGATAAGTCGATGGGACTGCCTTCATGGAGTTTATCCACGGAATTTCGAGGATCGCTCCATAGATCGTTGGGCGATCAGCCACTGTGAACTCGACGACTTTGAAGATTCCTCCGGCGATCATTGACAGTTCGATCTTTCCGAAGGTGGTTACAGGGTCTCCGGCAAATCTTGTCAGGGACGATTGGGACGGTGTCACTTCATTCAAGTTTACGCCTATTTTCCTTAGAGTCTCACAGAAAATAAGGTCCATAGAACTTCCGATGTCGATGAGTACGTCTGGTACGTGACGATTCTTTATGGTCAACCCTACGACTAGTGGTTGTATGCCTGGATGGTTGGTTCCCGATATCCGTGTATCGTCGAATGTTATCGTAGGATTTGGATAGCGATCTGACGTCCGCTTCCTGATGCTTCTTCTCGGGGTAGCCGTATCCCGCGACCGTCGAGGATAGGGATCGATAGAGAGTTTGGGTCTTGGGTGGTATTGCGGTCTTTCCACGATCATGTTTATCCTTTGTTTGTTGACTGCTTTAGGATCTTCGTCGTTCCCTTTCCTTCTCTTGTTGCTGCCCGTCGCGGTTTGTCCTTCTTGATGGTTTCGTTCTCGATACGTTTTGTTTGGATCGTTGCCTTTGTTTGTCTTAATTGACTGATTTCCGATCTTTCCATCGTCGAGGTCCTTCAGTGTTATCGTATCTCTTGGTTCTCCAGCTACGAGTTTTGCCCGAGTTTGATTCCCATCCTACTACAGTCGGCAGTGTTATGTCCGTAGGACTGGTGGTGGTCGCAGAAGGCTTTTTCATCGTAGGAGTTAGGATTCCTCGTCCAAGTGTTCCACGAACTTTTCCTTCGTTCTGTCGGCCTGTCTTCTCGCTGGTCCGATCCGATTTGGTATTTATGCGACCCGATCGTCCTTTCATGCCGTGAAGTGATGGTCGGCTTCGAGACTCGCTTCTCGCCACTCGTGCTTGTCGATATACGAGTTTCTTTACTTGAGTGCTTTTTTGATTTGTGCTTTTCGGGCAAGACCTTCATCTCCTCCTCATCCACGATGAAGTCTATTGCTCCGTGCAAGGCATCTGCCATCGTTTGTGGTCGGTTTAGCAAGATCTCTCTCCTAAAATCCGACTTGTACCAAAGTGCTTTCTTCAATGCGTCGATGCCCACTTTATCGCTCAAACTTTCAATGCGGCTGGCCACTCTTTTGAACCGCTCGATGAATTTCCTCAAGTTTTCTGTTTCGCCTTGACTCAAAGCCCATAGTTCGACGTCAGAAGTCTCCTATCCATGACGATCGAGGATTGCTTCATGAATTCCTCCGATAAATTTTCGATGGAATCGTGCTCTAGCCTAGAAAACCATTCAAGGGCTTCTCCTTTTAGATGTTCTACGAACAGGAGGCAGAAACCGGCATCTTTATCCTTCTGGGTGAGATTTTCTCTTCCCATTGCAATTCGCAAAGCCATCATATGAGCCTTCGGATTAGTCGTTCCGTCGTAGAATGGGATTTTGAGCTTGCCCGGATTGAAAATCCGGGTTCCGATTATTCGAGCTTTGAAGGGTTTCTTTCGTGTTTCTTCCAGGACGAGATCGATTTCCGGAGCGGCGCTTGTTACCCAGTGAACCTGTGATCGTACAGTTTTAATCTCCGCGGTTGTTTGAGCCAGCGCTTCCCTGAGTTCGTCGAGCTCGCTCCTTTTGTTGTTTCTTTGCCGTTGAGTTGGCCCGTTTTGGCGAGTTCGCTCCACGTCCTCTTCCTCTGATAGTTCATCGTCGCTTAGATATGGGACGTACCGATCTGCGTCTATTCTCTCTTCTTCATCGAAGGGTGACGCGGTCCGACCTTCAGGTGGGATTAAATCTTCATTTTCGCAGTCTTCTGTATCGCTTATGGCCGCTGATTTTCGACCTCGAATTATTGGAGGAGGGTCAGTGGTATTGGATCTCGTCGCTGGCGGGGTTCGTTCACCCGTATTTTGCTCGCGAAATTGCGAGGAGTTCCTTGTCGGCTCTCCGGACGTTGAGAAGTCTAGGCGCCTTCGTTCATTCGGGGCGAAGTTCACCATTTGTTTGGTCCGCGCACGGTTTCCGGTTTTCAATCTTTCGATCTGTTCAGTGAGGGTGATGTTCGCCTTCTCTTGTTCTTCCTCCCTTTCTCTCAGCGCAGCTACCATCTCTTTCAGGTCGACAAGGGTTGCGTTGATTGTTGTGTATGATGCGTTCGTGTTTGTAATGTTGCCGCTTGCTGAAGTGTTACCGGCGGTAACGTTGGGTGTATTGTCATCGATCGGTAGTTGCTGATTTATCTCGTCTCCGTTCCCGATGGTAACCATATTTCGGATATGCTAATAGGTGGTTTTTGAGTGTCTAAATTTCCTATTCCCCACAGACGGCGCCAAACAGTGAGAGTCGAAACTCACACGGTCAAAACTTGTAGAGCAAAACTTTTAGGGAACATAAACTTCAAGGAATAACCACTAAACTAGCAAACCGGAGGATGTTTTATTGATAAGAAATCGGAAAGAATACAAAGATCGGAAAAGAAACTAAAGGAATCGGAAAAGAAAGTACAAAAGAACTCAAACGGCTAAGATAAACTTCTAAGTTCTTAACTCTAGATGCTAGGGTTTTTCGCTCTGCCCTTCTTCGTATGACTTCTCTCTCCTTATATAACTGCGGCGAGTCGGCTTCGAGAATATTTCCGCAAGATTTGCGGAAATCTTCCTGTTGTTATCTCCTTCCTTTTTTCGTTAAGATTTACATTTCTATCTCAGATTTTCCTTTTCAGCTCGTCAATATCTCTTCCTTTACTTATTTTTCTTTATCTTCTTTCGCCTTTCCGCAGCTTGACTTTTTTGTCGGATGGGCCGAGAACAGATGATCCGAGCCCGTTAGTGTACAGACTTGTTTGGTTCAAAGTTGTCGTACGTTTGGGCCTGTGTTCTTATTTCTCATAATCTTGATCCATCAGCCCAAGTCATCGGTCCAAGAAGGTATAGGCCGATTTTTCCGAAGGTGGGTTGCGACAGATTATGCATATCGGCTAATGTTTGGTTATCCGTTCGGAAAGTTCAGCTCGGAAAACCTGAACCGGTTCAGCTCGGAAATCCGAGCTGGTTCAGCTCAGAGGTTTACGAAAGATTCACTCAACTTTGGGGTTTCCGGAAGGATAACTCATGATCGAGAATGAGAAGGGATGGGTTTGGATCCGAGCTGGTTCAGCTCGGGCATTGGACTGGTTCAGCTCGGAAAACCCGAGCTGGTTCAGCTCGGATTTTCCTTTTCAGCTCGTCGATATCTCTTCCTTTACTTCTTTGTCTTTATCTTCTTTTGTCTTTCCGCAGCTTGACTTGTTTGTCGGATGGGCCGAGAACAGATGATCCGAGCCCGTTAGTGTACAGATTTGTTTAGTTCAAAGTTGTCGTACGTTTGGGCCTGAGTTCTTATTTCTCGCAATCTTGATCCATCAGCCCAAGTCATCAATCCAAGAAGGTATAGGCCGATGTTTCCGAAGGTGGGTTGCGACAAGTTATGCATATTGGCCGATGTTTGGTTATCCGTTCGGAAAGTTCAGCTCGGAAAACCTAAACCGGTTCAGCTCGAAAATCCGAGCTGGTTCAGCTCAGAGGTTTACGAAAGATTCACTCAACTTTGGGGTTTCCAGAAGGATAACTCATGATCGAGAATGAGAAGGGATGGGTTGGATCCGAGCTGGTTCAGCTCGGGCATTGGACTGGTTCAGCTCGGAAAACCCGAGCTGGTTCAGCTCGGATTTCCAAGCTGGTTCAGCTCAGAAAAACCCCAGCTGGTTCAGCTTGGATGTCCGATCTGGTTCACCTCGGATTTACGAGCTGGTTCAGCTCGGTTTTCCTCAGTTTTTCGAGCTGGTTCAGCTCGTCCTTTTCATGTTTGGATGTTCCGTTGGTCCGTAGTTCCTGTCAGAAGATGTGTTTGTCCGATTACAATGTTGTCTATTTCGTATGAAATGTATTTGTCGAAACCATTTTTCCGACAAACTGTTTAGGTGAAGTCGTCAGCACTTCGTATAACTTGGCTTCTCATACGGGACTTTGAATGTCCGATGCGGACATTTGTTTTTATCCAATTGCCTGTTCTTGCCTTCGGCTATTGTTTTCGTCGAGGAGGTTTTTGACCCCAACAGTAAGGATTGGTGGTACATGGCTCATCAAGAACCTGAGGAGCAATTTTGTTCTTCAGACCCTTCTTTGCAGGCGAGAAAGAACCCTTGCACCTTAGAATTGATTATTGATAAATCCGGTTGAGGAATAGGAGCAGAGTAAAGAATCACGGAAGTAGTTGCCGCTACCTCTGTGGTCATTATCATCCCAAAGATTATTCTGAAAATCGAATGTTTAAGAAAAAATTATTTTGACATCGGTAACTTTTCTCCCTCCAGAGGGCAATTCCCGTTTCCCGTTTGTTACCGTTGTCCCACCGTCGCTTTCCTCATCCGATGATGGATGTTGACCATCCACCACTGTCTCCTCCTCCTCCTCTGCCGCCGGACCTGTAACGCCCCCTTCCCGTTTCCGCTGACCGGCCAACAATCAAACAAGAACATGACCGATCGAACCCGAGCAGTCATACGAGAAGAGTTTGTCACAATACGAAAGCCAGAGACAGTCCGGTTTGAGACAAAGGCTCGAACCAAACCACTTTTGACTCCGTTTACCTTGTTTCCACGATACAAGGCTTTTCAACCCATACCGCTTCCACGAGTTGTGTTCGGTTCGGACTAAACCATATATCAGGGAATTATTCCGTTTTTATTACCTTAAAAATATAAATCTTATTCATAACAATATACGGTCTAATACAAATCATTTAGCGGGATCTCAACAAAATCCGAAACCGAAAATAAGTCAAAAATGCGTAACAACCGATACCCAATGCCAACCCGAGACTACTCCGATTGTCCTACGCGTCCGCCGAGCTACGCCAAACCTGAAAAACACAAAAGAGTCTAATGAGCAATCTAAGATTACTCAGTGAGACGGCTCCCAACTAAAAGCTGCTAACAATCTAATAATCCCGCCCAAACCCAAAATAACAATTAAGTACAAATAGCTGGTCACGTGCTACCAAGACGTGGCGAGCTCCACAATACACAAGCATTCAAATAACAACACATAACATCAACGAAGGAAATCGAGAACACTGCGGCACATGCCCTCGATTAGACTCGATCTACACTAAACGCATCTCTAACGAAATATCCACACCATGGGCCCCAAGCGCGAACTCGGTAACTTCCACGGGAACACTTAGCTACCCCACGGTAACTAAAACCTCCCACGACTCCTAGACAAAAACACGAAGTCCTACGAGTAGGACACCGTTCTACGAGTAGATACACAATCACACAAACAATCAATAGTCTACTCGGCCCAACACCGAAGTAGATACACAATCACACAATCAACAGTCTACTCGGCCCAACACCGAAGTAGATACACAATCACACAATCAATAATCACAACACCACACAAACAATTATTTAGGTTTATTTGTCTTTTAATATGTCCTTAACCTTTACTCCGTCAATCCTTAACCTTTACTCATTCAATCCGCTACCTTGGGATTAGTGAATTACTAATCCCGTAGACGGCCCATCAATCACACCACTTCTTTTACTTATCCCTTCCTAAGTGTCTTTAATAAGTTCTTCATCTGTCGGTTTAGAGTTAGTAAGATTACTAACTCCCCGACATCTCACTATTCATTAACTTCCATTCATTACCCTTAACCCGACTAATTAACCCACCATGTTATTTTATTCTAAGTGTGTTATGTCTTTTAACCGTATTTTAATCAACTCATAATTTCCCGCATATAGATTACTTTAGATACGTTCTTAAATACTTATATATGCATATACGTCCTAGCATGCCGTTATATATGTATGCATCACCCAATCAAGCAATCAACGAACTATCAATCACTTAATGCAGCACCCAATCAAGTAATCAACAAACTATCAATGATTACGGATATAAGTTAATTAGCATGCATCCCTTAACCTATCCATTTAATTAGTTAACTGAGTTATTAATCAACCTAGCCGTTCTAACCAATTCAATCAATCGGGTATGCAACCTAAACTAGGGTTTATCAATTCCGGATCTATATGATTATAACTAAATTCATCATACAATTTAGCCGACTCACAGTGTTATTATGACAACGGATAGATGGATTTGACGGACTAGCGGAACAACGAGACCCGGCTTGAACCTGAACCCAAACCTTCCCTGAATCGTCGACTTGCTTTGACCCGATCTTGACCCGCACTTGACCTTAGTGATTCTGATCGAGCCTCCGGACCATCTTCATCTTCTCTCTCCTCTGGTTCTCTCTCTCTCCTCCGATTCTCTCTCTCTCCTCTGGTTCTCTTTCCCTTCCGGTTCTCTCTCTCCTCCGGTTCTCCTCCATCTCTCTCTCTTCTTCTCCGGTTCTCCTCCATCTCTCTCTCTCTTCTTCTCTCACGCTTCTTCTTCTTCTCTCTATTCTTCTTCTTATTTACGCTTCATATTCTCTCTCTCTCCTTCCTCTTCACGCTTCTCTCCTTCCTCTTCACGCTTCTTCTTCCTCTTCTTCTCCTTCTTCTTCTTCTTCTTCTTCTTCTTCTTCTTCTTCTTCTTCTTCTTCTTCTTCTTCTTCTTCTTCTTCTTCTTCTTCTTCTTCTTCTTCTTCTTCTTCTTCTTTCTCACGTTCTTCTTCTTCTTCTTCTTCTCTCTCTTCTCTTATCTCTTCTTCTTCTCTCGTTTGTGTGTTGTGAACTAGAAAGAATAAAGCCTCTTTTTATAGTAAGCATTGGTGTCTTGATGTGTGACACATGTCACCTCCTTCCCTTCCCATTATGACACGCCAATATGAAGGATTCAATTCACCATGTGTTGTAAAATGAGATTCATTGGATCCATTTCTCTTCTTCCTTTACGTGAGTAAATGAGGTTCATTGGATCCTTTTCTCTTCTCTCCCCTCCACGTAGCCAAGAAAGAGTCTGAGAATAATTCAACTCACCTCAAGATTACTTCTCCTCATGCCACGTTTAGAGATCAAGAGCAAAAGAAATGCATTGTATTCTATGTTTTTTTACTTCTTCTCTAAGTCACAAGTTCATGAATCTAGAAGAAACAGGTGGCTCCATGAAGAGTTTATAATCTTTTTTTCAGGGTTGATTCTGACCAAAACCAGTGAACCCATCCGCTCAAATCATCTCGTAACTCCGTTCCGTTCTGATGCTTCGGTTTAACCGGTTTTACGTTTAATATTTTAAAAACTCCTTAGGTGCTTAAGTAAATCTATCAAGACTCATTTTCAAATTCTAGAGGATCTTATATGAATTTAGAAATTTGAATCACTCCGTTTGGATACTCGTAGCTCCTGTTATGGATTTTACATTATTTCTCGGTTCTATCGGTTTCTATTCCCGATAGTTCGAAAAACTCATCTACGGTCCGTTTCCACCATTCTTAGTTTTATAAGTATTTTGTTTATTTAAAAATAATAACATTTGGCCCATTTTAGCTTCCGGCTCACGGTTTGGTAAAATTACCAAAATGCCCCTCATCTTCGAAAAATTACGAAAATGCCCCTCGTTGACTTTTCTTCTGCCTGTTGACCAATTTAGTGAGACAGGGTATTACATTATTCCCCACTTACAGGAATTCGGTCCCCGAATTCTCCGTTACTAACAAACATCGACTCGGAATCTGAATCCTATAAGTTTCCGTATCTGGATACAATCCAACTATGGTCTGCTGCTTATACTCTGCTCCCAAACCAAGCTCATACTCCCAATGCTTTTTGAATTTGATATGGTCAGAGTTTAATTCTCTAAGTAAACACTGCAAGTGCACGGGACAATTGTAGTATCTTGGGATCGAACACAGAGACTCAAGAAATCTTACGATAGACTTTAGAAGTTCAGGTTAAGCTAGGCGATGCAAATCAGAAATAATTAAAACTAAGCAGAAAGTAAATCAATAGCAAATCGGTTTTGTGAAGTAAGTACTAAAAGCTTCAAGTCTAGGGAGTTCTCAGGAAATCAGACAAGCAGATCAATTATCAGTCAGGATCAAATTAAGTTCGGTTCTAGAACTCAAACACAAAGATAAAACTAACCAACTTTCGTTGCGAGAATTCACTAAGCTCAATTAGTAGAAACCCAAATTTCTTTGCAATTCCTAACAGATTAAACTAGCTTTAAGAGCAGGTTCGATTTGTTCACAATTCAAATAAACCAAATTTCTTTGCAGATAATTAAATTGCTCAACCTAAATAGATCAGATTCTAAACCACACTTTCGTGTCAATTTATAAATCTAAAGTCTAGATTCTAAGTGATTAGATTAGAAACTAGTATTAAGCACAATTCAGGTTAATGAACAAATAAGATATGAATCCTTAACTGATAAATTAATCTAGCAAGTCATGAAATCCCTAACGAGAATCCCTAAACCTAACTATGAATCTACTCCGACATGATCAATGAAATAGAAATCAATGGATAAGTAAATTGCATATAATAAAAGAGTAGACAAATAAAGAGGTTCGAAATCTTCTCTAAGTAGTACAAGAATGATCAGCCTCAAGCTATCTCTCTCTCTCAATAGCTAATACTATGAAAGCGTAAGTAAAACAAAACACTAAAAACCTAATTATAAAGGCCTAATCACGTCTTGGGGTCTTTTCGCTATTACTGGAACTTCTTGGGGGAAAATGCAAATCTCCAGAATATTCATTAATGTGCTGGCGCGGGGCTGTGTCGATCGATGCCAATGATGCATCGATCGTTGCAGTGGTCGTCCAGAGATAGTGAAATCAGCTCCTCACGGCTTTTGCTCTAAAACTTGTCTCATTAGCTCCAATATCTCCCAAAATCCTCCAAACGTACATGTAGCTAATAAACACCTGTAAATGACTCGATAGACACTACAAACGACTCTAAAACATACTTATATAATGGCTTAAAACAGGTAAAAACCATGATATATCAGAATTCTGAACCACTGGTTTGTACAAAACTTCTCTACTCTGATCTGCATTCTGATTGCACATTCATTGATCTTGACTGCACGGCTCCACCCTGAGTCTTGTTTCCATCTTCGCCATATGATACTGCTTGAATTCTGAATCAACTGCAACTACACTCCCGATGCTCAACTAATTTTTGAAACATGGTTTTGCTCCAACTCTCATCACACTGACATCTTAAATGTCCCGCGCTAAATGGCTTGACTCTCGACCAATCCTGACTTCTCCATTTGATTGTTTCATCCATTCCATCTATGATTCCCAAATCCACCAATGCTGACTGAATTGCTATACTCCACTTCAAGAATTCATTTGTGCCGACCAATACTCCAGGCTTCCCCACTTTGTCTTGACTTCCCCGATCACGCAATAATAACTCGTTCTCCATTCTAATCGCTTAACTTGTTTCCAATGATTACTACTCCCGACCGATATTATGATCATATCGATTTTCTTCCTTCCATCTAAACTGCCATACTCATGCACGCCTCGAACTTCCTCGATCACTGACCTCCACGCTTTACTGACTTCAAAACTGTTCTTCCCATTGATATCCTCGAACGGACTCCTCCACTGACTTTGATGTTTCTGAATCTCTTTGCTAACTTATTAACTCATCCGTCTTAATTTCTTCTGCCACTGATACCCAAACTCTGATTCTGAAACTCCACTGACTTTCTTGCAGGCTCGGGTCAAACTGCTTCCTGAAATAACATCTCGTCTCTCGGGTTCGGTCTCGTGTCCTCGTCAAATCGTCCATTACGTCCTACATCAACAACCTCAACAACACTAGAACGGTTAGACTTTCTAACTAACTTCCCGATATCACTTTCTAACTAACTTCCCGTATTCCTATAAATACCGCTTTATCAATTACGAGCTTAGGTCTATCTACGAGGTTCTCTACCTTTCCAACTATCCACAAGTTTAACCGATAACTTATCATCTCGTCTACACAAGACTAATGGTCTAACACTTACCCAAACGTCTGACACCCTATTCGGTCAATCCAAACGATTCACTAACCAAAACTCAAGAACTACTTTCTACGAACCTGGCGAATCAAAAAATCCAAAGATGCTCAACACTCATTATCTAACAACCGCACGAGATGATTAATGCACCGAATCTCAATTAACAATGTAGCGATTAAACAAATGCAACAACTTATCGATCAAATGGATACTACTAATCCAAATCAAATCAACCCATGAGCAATGCAATGATACCATCAAACGCTCTAACAACCTAACGATCAATCAAATGCAATGCTTTAAAATCAACAACTAACAACCTAGTGAGCAATCAAAGCATCAATCAATTTAACATTCTAACACCCTAGCAAGGCAATCAATCACACACAATCAATCAATTAAGAAAATCGGCGATTGCAGTCGTTTCTCTGGGTTCTGATGGAAACCATCTGTTCGGACCATCATTTGTTTTCACATCGAACCATCATGAGTATGCAATATAACCACTCCGCTACTCAAAACGACAACTTAAATACTCAACATCCACTATGTAAATAAAACTTCTATTCACAACATAGAGTTTTAAATGCATAGGTCTGAAGGAGTCTACATACTAGTGGTTCCAATCCGTCCCACAAGAAATACCGCTTCACACAACTGAATCGTCAGAGACGAACGCAAGCCGATACACATCATCCAACGAGTTAGAGCCCTTACTTACCTGAGCCTAATATATTTCCTAATCTCCAACATGAGCGTTAAAACTCATGTAAATCCTAACCGGCAGGTGCGCCAGGAGGATGGAATGAGTGTGGTGGTGGTGGTGGCTGATATTCCCGAGCAACAACTGGTACCAGGTAAAACTGAAAACTCGTAGCGTCGCAGGCAAGGCGCGGAAGGTCCGACGCAGAAGTTGCGTTTCTGACTAATGGAATGTCCAGTGGTGGTAGCTCATATACTCCGAGAATATACTGGATCATCATGTCATTAGGTATGAATATCGGCGGTGCAGGTGCTGCTGAAGGTGGTACTCCGAATGTAGCTGTATCGTAAGACGGCTATGGAATGGGGGGAGCAGTAACGGGCTCGGCTCCGGTAACCACATACTCCGGAATAGGCTGCGAAAGATAGGAACGCTCCGCAATCTGGAAGTATGGACATGGACTAGCTGCAGTAGATCCAATGGATCCAAGGTCATCCATGCTGATGCCGCTCATCTTGTCGTCGCACCCACACACACACACCAATCCTCCTAGGACAACTCTGCTGCGTAACTGCAACAAAACACCAAATGATTAGCACAATCCTAATCATTTTCTAACATACCCATTTCCCCGGTTTGACGGATGCGACATGGATTCCTAATGGTTGCATTGGCGACACATTTGACTCGATAAAACGTTGAAAACTTTTACAAACTGGAATTTTCGAACCCATGACGAACCATCAGCCTCAAGCTATCTCTCTCTCTCTCTCAATAGCTAATAGTATGAAAGCGTAAGTAAAACAAAACACCAAAAACCTAATTATAAAGGCCTAATCACGTGTTGGGTCTTTTCAAAAATACTGGAACTTCTTGGGGCAAAACTGCAAATCTCCAGAATATTCAGGATAAAGCTCGTAGTACTGCATAGGCGTCGTACCTAAGCCAATGTCCTTAACAATGTGTGCACCTACCTATCAATGCCTAGGATCTTGCAGGTCCGATAATCTGCAAATTTGGTGGGCTGAATATCCATACCCAACCAACCGTTGTAGAGCAACGTATCGTAGTCATCCCAGTGCTCTAATATCGGCCTGTCAGTGAACTCTGCACTCTTAACCAAATCCTTAGGTGCAGTATCCCATACTCTGTTTGTCGGAATCAGATCCATCTCTCCCTTAGGCCACGGAAACTGTATGGCCTCGCGATCTCTCTGATACGGCTCAGGCAGTGGCGAATCTCGCGTAAACCAATCATCTGGAGGAGGAGACTGATCTGCAGCAGCTGGAGTAGCTCTGCCGCGCTTACGAGGCTGTCCACGATGAGGCATCTGAAATCAAAGAGATAAGAACAAATTCGCAAAATCAGCACCATAAACGACATCAATCTAAGCAATATAAGCAGCCCAATCACGTTCTATGTCTGTCAAATTCTCGCAAATTACAAGTCGCATTACAAAAATAGAATTTTTCAGAAACTTGCAAAATTGAACATGAAAATTACTTAGGGGCCTTCATTCCACTGCCAGATAACTTAAATCAACACTATCTCATCACGGAATCAAGTTTCAGAAGCTAAAATTCGAACCTTTTCTACCATGGATTCGCTTCTGAAAAATCAAGATTGAAAGAACATACCTTGGTTTCGGCTCAAATTGATCAGAGATATGGAAAGAAGGTGAAAATTCGAGCAGGTTAGGACTTTGAATGGTTAAAATCGAGCAAGAACTGAGGGAGAAATCGGAAGAGGCGATTCGGCTAGGGTTCATCGCGAGAGAGAAATGAGGAAGAAGAAAGAAGAAGAAGAATTAATCTGGACTTACCTGCACGTGACTTCATCGATCATCACACAAAGTGCAACGATCGTTGCATATCGTAATTGGTTGGACCGAAATCAGACCAATCCGATTGTTCGGTTTAAGCTCCTTGGACCGCCGATTTCAATTTAGACTAGTTGTGTCGATCGTTGCACATGACCGCAACGATCATCACAAAACGAGTTCATTTCCTCGTCAAATCGCCATGCAGCGATCGTTGCACAGGACCGCAACGATCGTCACAATGCGACTCTTCCTTCGTAAGATATCCACCCGCATCGATCGTCACAACAAGTGCAACGATCGACGCAGTTCTCAGACTCGTAATCTGCAAGTAAAACACACCAAAAACGAAAACAAAACATAAAATCCTAACAAAAACACAAAAAGAGTATGTACAAACGAAACAGTGGGTTGTCTCCCACTCAGTGCTCCTTAACGTCATTAGCTTGACGATTCAGCTGAATCAGGCAGAGGGTGCATCATCCAGAGGCAAAATCTGACCTCTTGGAATCTCGGCCTTAGCCCAATAATGCTTCACCCTCTGTCCATTTACAGTGAATTCCTTACCTTCCTGGCTGATTAGAACAACAACTCCATAGGGACGAACCTCCTTGATTGTGAAAGGACCAGACCACCTTGATCTGAGCTTACCTGGAAACAATTGCAAACGAGAGTTATACAAAAGTACCTAATAATTAGGCTCAAATTGTCTAGAGACAATCTTCTTGTTATGATAAGCCTTAGTCCTCTCCTTGTACAGCTTTGAGTTCTCATAAGCATGGTGCCTAATCTCATCCAACTAATTTAGCTGCACCAATCTTCTCTCTGCAGCAGACTTAAAATCGAAATTTATCTGCTTCACAGCCCATGCTGCCTTGTGCTCAAGCTCTACTGGAAGATGACATGTTTTTCCATACAGCAGATGAAACGGAGTAGTCCCAAGTGGCATCTTGAACGCAGTCCGATAAGCCCATAATGCATCATCAAGCTTTGCAGCCCAATCCTTCCTTGTCTTCCCAACTGTCTTCTCTAAGATCTCCTTGATCTGTCTGTTAGAGACCTCTACTTGCCCACTAGTCTGAGGATGATAAGGAGTAGCAACTCGGTGATGAACTCCATGCTTCTATAGCACCTTCTCGAAGATCTTATTAATGAAATGAGATCCTCCATCACTAATCACAATCCGAGGTACTCCAAATCTAAGGAATATGATGGTCTTAAAAAGCTTAATAATCTCCGAAGAGTCATTGGTTGGACTAACTATTGCTTCCACCCACTTAGACACATAGTCCACAGCAACCAAAATGAACTTATTCTCATAGGATGAGGGAAAAGGACCCATGAAATCAATGCCCCAGCAATCGAAAACCTCAACTTCAAGAATGAAATTCTGAGGCATCTCATGCTTCTTACAGATGTTCCCTCTCCTCTGACAGTCATCACACTGAGAGACAAAAGAATGATAGTCTCTAAACATCGTAGGCCACCAGAAACCTGCTTGTAGAACCTTAGACACAGTCTTAAATGTAGCAAAATGTTCAGCATAATCTGATCCATGGCAGTGAAACAGAACATCAGGAACCTCTGATTCCGCAATGCATCTCCTGTAAAGTTCATCCGAACAGTGCTTATACAGATAAGGCTCATCCCAATAGTATCGTCTAAGCTCACGGAAGAACTTCTTCTTAGCATACCCCTTTAACTCATCTGGTTCAGTCTCTGCAGCCAGGTAAATAGCAATATCCGCAAACCAGGGTCGATTGGTCGTCGAAACAGCACAAACGTCGAAGTTATAGTGTCCAATTCGAATCTGTAAAGATTCTGGGTTCGTGGGCGCATTGCAACGATCGTCGCACAGGTCCGCATCGATCGTTGCTCTCTCGATACATGCATCGATCGTTGCCGTGGTGGCATCGATCAACGCCGTACGCTAAGTCCGACAATTCTGCACCTTCCTATCTAAATCCGTCCGAAATATTGTCTCAATCAAATTGACGTTTTCCTCAGGGAAGAATTCATCAATAGGGATGGCATCTTCAACTCTAATCCGTGACAGATGGTCAGCAACTCCGTTTTCAAATCCCTTCTTGTCCTTCACCTCAATATCAAACTCCTTAAGCAACAGAATCCATCTCAACAATCCCGGTTTAACATCCTTCTTCTGCATCAGATACTTCAGAGCTGAATGATCAGTGTGTACAAGCACTTTAGAACCAACAAGATAGGGCCGAAACTTCTCAAATGCAAAGACAACTACCAACAACTCCTTCTCCGTAGTGGCATAGTTCCTCTGTGCATCATCTAGTGTTCTGCTGGCATAGTAAATAGCATGAAGCTTCTTGTCTTTCTTCTGCCCCAGAACAGCTCCTACAGCATAATCGCTCGCATCGCACATAACCTCAAAAGGTAAATCCCAATCTGGTGGCTGTACTGTAGGAGCACTCACTAATGCTTGCTTGATCTGCTCAAATGCATTCTGACAATCTGCAGTGAACTCAAACTTGGCATCCTTACACAGCAAAGCAGTTAGTGGTCTAGCAATCTTATTGAAATCTTTGATAAACCTTCTATAGAACCCAGCATGTCCAAGAAATCTCCTCACAGACTTCACAGAATCAGGCCCCTGAAGGCTGGTCATAACCTCAATCTTAGCGCGGTCTACTTCAATCCCTGCTCCAGACACTCTATGTCCATTAACAATGCCATCTCTGACCATGAAATGATACTTTTCCTAATTAAGAACCAAGTGTTTTTCTTCACATCTAGCTAGCACTTTGCACAGATTGTCCAAGCACTCATGATAAGATGACCCGTAGACGGAAAAGTTATCCATAAACACCTCCATAAAGTCCTCAATCATATCAGTAAAGATGGACATCATGCATCTCTGGAAGGTGGTTGGTGCATTACAAAGTCCAAAAGGCATCCTGCGGTATGCAAATGTGCCATATGGACAAGTAAAAGTAGTCTTTCCCTGATCCTCTGGATGGATGGGAATCTGAAAAAAGCATGAATACCCATCGAGGAAGCAATAATAAGGGTGATTTTCTAACCTCTCCAGCATCTGATCGATAAAAGGCAAAGGGAAATGATATTTCCTAGTCGCAGTATTGAGCTTTATGTAGTCTATGCACATCTGATGTCCAGTCACAGTCCTTGTAGGAATCAGCTCATTCTTCTCATTCTTCACTACTGTAACACCGCCTTTCTTAGGCACTACATGAACTGGACTAACCCAATCGCTGTCCGAAATCAGATAGATGATCCCAGCATCTAGTAGCTTCATGATCTCCTTCTTTACCACTTCCTTAAGATAAGGATTCAGCCTCCTCTGATGCTCAACATATGTCTTAGACTCGTCCTCAAGATGTATCCGATGCCTGCACAGCTCCAGAGAGATACCTGAAATGTCATCAAGAGAATAGCCAAGAGCTTTGCGATACTTGCGCAGCTTGCTTAGCAGTAAAGTGAGCTCTGCGTTGTTCAAACTAACATTAACAATCACTGGATATGTCGAATTAGGTCTAAGAAATGCGTACCTTAGCCCGGATGGAAGTTGTTTCATCTCAATTTTCGGGGCTTTCTCCTCTGCCCAGTCGCCTGCGACTTGCATCGATCGTTGCACGGGTGGTGTCGATCGATGCAAAGTCGCGTCAGACACATCCACCTGCATCACTTCCTCAGTAGAATCCATTAGCCTCGCATAGAAGATTTCGGGCTCGTCTTGCAGATGTTCCAGCTCCATTATAGAGCTCAATAAAGCTCTTTCCAGTGGATCCTCTGCATGTGTCTTGTGAAAGAAATCTGCAGCCAAATCACTGAGAGTATCCACGTAAAATGTATGTCCGTCGATGGCCGGTCTCTTAACCAGCTTGTCCATATTGAAGCCAATCTTCAGATCACCCACATTCAGAATTATCGTCCCCTTCTTGCAGTCAATCATAGCACTAGCAGTAGCTAAGAATGGTCTACCCAAAATCAGTGGATCCCTTGGTTCTTCTCCATACTGCAGAACCACAAAGTCAGTAGGAATCACATAGTTACCAATCTTAATTGGCACATCTTCCAGCACTCCTTCAGGAATCCTGACTGTTCTGTCAGCTAGGACTAATGAGATCCTAGTAGGCATAAAGTCAGTCATCCCAAGCCTCTCAGCAGCAGAATAAGGCATAAGATTAACACTAGAACCAAGATCACACAGAGATCTCTCAAATCTGTCCCTGCAGATACCACAATCTAACACAAAGCTGCCTCGATCCTTCAACTTCTCAGGAATTCTGCCCTGAATCACTGCACTACACACCTCAGTGATCATCATTACACTCTCCTCGTCAGTCCAGTTACCATCAAGTAAGTCCTTAAGACATCTTCTCATCACAGGAGTAGTCTGCATAGAATCAACCAAAGGCACTTCAATCAACACCTTTTTAACGATTTCATTGCATTTGGCCAGTTTCCTCTTTTTCTTAGTCCTTCTGGGGTCTTTAGGAAAGGGAACCTTAGGCTTATAGATCTTTTCATCGGCCTTTTTCAGTGTTTCTGCGTTTGAACTCTCGGGAACCGCTTTGCGTCGATCGTTGCTAGTATTGCGTCGATCGTTGCTAGGCGATTCAGTCACGACCTCTGCGTCGAGTTGAGGCTCAGAATCCTCGTTCACGATCTGTGTCGATCGTTGCAGTGGTGCATCGGTCGACGCAGTGCGAAACTCACGGATCCCATCTTCCATCTCTTCAGTTTCGACGATTTGCTCCAAACTCAACGGCTTTTGCTGACCAGAAACAAGCTCCTTACCACTTCTCAATGTCATTGCATTGCACTGGTACTTAGGATTAGCATCAGTTCATCCCAGAAGAGATCCATTTAGCCGCTTAGAAGACCCAGCAGTCTGCGCAACCTGAACATCCAGCTTCTTCACATGTGTGGTCAAAGCATCTATCTTACCATTCAGATCCAAGTACAAAGCATCTATTTTCACATGTGTGCTGTCCTTCCAAAAGCTGTTCTAACATTCCCATTATCTTATCATTCTGCTCATTCTGAGGAGGAACAGGTTGATACAAAGATGATCCATAGCTCCTTGTGAAACTATTAGTGCTGTTTTCAGGGCTGCTAGTAGTCTGATAAGGCTTCTGAAACTGAGGCTTAGAAGCAAAATTAGAGAAGTTTTGATTACCTGTGAAGGCACTTCTCTGTCCCACTCCATTGTAGCCACCTCTACCTTGCTGATTTCCAAATTTGTTCCCATGAAAACTAGTCCCACCAACATAATTCACATCCTCTTCTTCGCAGCCAGGTTCAGGCTCAAATACTTCAACATCCTAAGCAAAGTGAACACTCTTCTTTATAAGTGTATGAACGGAATCAATCTTCTTGTTCATTTCAGCAATCTGGGAATTATCCATTTTACCACCAGACTTCATCCTCTCCATATCAGCATTCTTGACACTATTACTAGTGACCAAGTTCTCAATAAGCTCATTAGCTTCTTCTGGAGACTTAGTGTAGAAATTACCATTACTTGCAGCATCTAAAGCCACCTGATACCACAAATCCACTCCTCTGAAGAAGATACACAACAGCTGCACCTCAGAGAAACCATGATGAGGACAATCTCTCTGGTATCTCTTGAATCTCACCCATGCTGTCTTAAAAGGCTCTGTAGGTCCTTGCTTGAAGGTCAAGAGATCCTGTCTAAGTTGATCAGACCGAGCATCATCATAAAAGTGTCGCAGAAACTTCTCCTTCACTGCATTCCAAGTAGTCAAAGTCCCAGGTAGAATCTGACTTAGCCAATCAGCAGCTTCTCCTACAAGAGAGAAAGAAAAAAGTTTGCAATGCAGATAGTCGTAGGTTACTCCATTGTACTTCATTCCAGTCACTATAGACTCGAAATGCTCTATGTGGTCCATAAGATGCTCATGTGGAAGTCCTTTGAAAACACGTTGTCCCACAAGTGTGTAGTATGAGGTCTTCAGCTCGAAGTCATTACGCGGAAACGCATGAGGAACAATCGCAGATCTATTAGCGTAAACTCATATGGGCGATTGTAATCCGCTAGTGTCCTCCTAACGGGTTGAGCAGGTGCAACAGGTGGGTCTTCTAGTTGTGGATTTCCTTGTCCACCTTGAGCTCCTTGCTCATGTTGAACAACTTGTTTCTCAATCACACGACCATCAGCATCCAACATCTGTCCTTGAGCGTTGCGTGGATTGTTCTGCAGGTCTCTCAGAACACCTTCAGCGTCCATAATCAGAACCAATGGCGCAGGATTCACGTTAGCCATCTTCACTGGTTTCTGAGCTTTCCAGTTCGTTCTTTCTAACCTTGCAAGTTCTTCAAGTCTGAGATTCATAAGATTCTTATCCGGATTGCTTCTGGTTGCGCGATTATGCAAAAACCATCGGCAATCGTCAAGCAACGATCGATGCAAAGATCTGCAACGATCGATTCAGTTCGAGAATCGCCTTGTGTCGATCGCTACAAAGTATGCGTCGATCGATGCAAATGCGTAAGACCTGAAACACGCAAAGCCAAAAGGAAAAACAGAAAATTAGTAACGTAAAACAAAAACGAAAACCTAGTCTAAACCCTAGATTCAAATCTATCGAAGACTCAAAAGAGTACCCAGCAACGGCGCCAAAAACTTGATATGCTCAGAGTTTAATTCCCTAAGTAAACACTGCAAGTGCACGGGACAATTGTAGTATCTTGGGATCGAACACAGAGACTCAAGAAATCTTACGATAGACTATAGAAGTTCAGGTTAAGCTAGGCGATGCAAATCAGAAATAATTAAAACTAAGAAGAAAGTAAATCAATAGCAAATCGGTTTTGTGAAGCAAGTACTAAAAGCGTCAAGTCTAGGGAGTTCTCAGGAAATCAGACAAGCAGATCAATTATCAGTCAGGATCAAATTAAGTTCGGTTCTAGAACTCAAACACAAAGATAAAACTAACCAACTTTCGCTGCGAGAATTCACTAAGCTCAATTAGTAGAAACCCAAATTTCTTTGCAATTCCTAACAGATTAAACTAGCTTTAAGAGCATGTTCGATTTGTTCACAATTCAAATAAACCAAATTTCTTTGCAGATAATTAAATTGCTCAACCTAAATAGATCAGATTCTAAACCATACTTTCGTGTCAATTTATAAATCTAAAGTCTAGATTCTAAGTGATTAGATTAGAAACTAGTATTAAGCACAATTCAGGTTGAAGAACAAATAAGATATGAATCCTTAACTGATAAATTAATCTAGCAAGTCATGAAATCCCTAACGAGAATCCCTAAACCTAACTATGAATCTACTCCGACATGATCAATGAAATAGAAATCAATGGATAAGTAAATTGCATATAATAAAAGAGTAGATAAATAAAGAGGTTCGAAATCTTCTCTAAGTAGTACAAGAACGATCAGCCTCAAGCTATCTCTCTCTCTCTCTCAATAGCTAATAGTATGAAAGCGTAAGTAAAACAAAACACCAAAAACCTAATTATAAAGGCCTAATCACGTCTTGGGGTCTTTTCGCTAATACTGGAACTTCTTGGGGAAAAAATGCAAATCTCCAGAATATTCATTAATGTGCTGGCGCGGGGCTGTGTCGATCGATGCCAATGATGCATCGATCGTTGCAGTGGTCGTCCAGAGATAGTGAAATCAGCTCCTCACGGCTTTGCTCTAAAACTTGTCTCATTAGCTCCAATATCTCCCAAAATCCTCCAAACGTACATGTAGCTAATAAACACCCGTAAATGACTCGATAGACACTACAAACGACTCTAAAACATACTTATATCATGGCTTAAAACTGGTAAAAACCATGATATATCAGAATTCTGAACCACTGGTTTGTACAAAACCTCTCTACTCTGATCTGCATTCTGATTGCACATTCATTGATCTTGACTGCACGGCTCCACCCTGAGTCTTGTTTCCATCTTCGCCATATGATACTGCTTGAATTCTGAATCAACTGCAACTACACTCCCGATGCTCAACTAATTTTTGAAACATGGTTTTGCTCCAACTCTCATCACACTGACATCTTAAATGTCCCGCGCTAAATGGCTTGATTCTCGACCAATCCTGACTTCTCCATTTGATTGTTTCATCCATTCCATCTATGATTCCCAAATCCACCAATGCTGGCTGAATTGCTATACTCCACTTCATGAATTCATTTGTGCCGACCAATACTCCAGGCTTCCCCACTTTGTCTTGACTTCCCCGATCACGCAATAATAACTCGTTCTCCATTCTCATCGCTTAACTTGTTTCCAATGATTACTACTCCCGACCGATATTATGATCATATCGATTTTCTTCCTTCCATCTAAACCGCCATACTCATGCACGCCTCGAACTTCCTCGATCACTGACCTCCACGCTTTACTGACTTCAAAACTGTTCTTCCCATTGATATCCTCGAACGGACTCCTCCACTGACTTTGATGTTTCTGAATCTCTTTGCTAACTTATTAACTCATCCGCCTTGATTTCTTCTGCCACTGATACCCAAACTCTGATTCTGAAACTCCACTGACTTTCTTGCAGGCTCGGGTCAAACTGCTTCCTGAAATAACATCTCGTCTCTCGGGTTTGGTCTCGTGTCCTCATCAAATCGTCCATTACGTCCTACATCAACAACCTCAACAACACTAGAACGGTTAGACTTTCTAACTAACTTCCCGATATCACTTCCTTATAGAGATATTGGTATTTAGTCATGTACTCAACGGTTACACGTGGCTAATTATCAATATTTCATAATTCTGCTCTATCTCAAATAAGCTTCCTATAAATACCGCTTTATCAATTACGAGCTTAGGTATATCTACGAGGTTCTCTACCTTTCCAACTATCCACAAGTTTAACCGATAAATTATCATCTCGTCTACACAAGACAAATGGTCTAACACTTACCCAAACGTCTGACACCCTATTCGGTCAATCCAAACGATTCGCTAACCAAAACTCAAGAAATACTTTCTAGCAACCTGGCGAATTGATATATCATGGTTTTTACCCACTTTATACCATGATATAGTTGTGTTTTTAGAGTCTTTTGTCTTTGTTTAGAGTCTTTTACAGGTTAAATCAGGATTGGAGCTAATTGGAGATATTTGGAGCATTTTGGGACTTTTGGGACGTTTTGGCCGAGAGCTTAACTCACTGTTCGTATAATTGATCATGCGTCGATCGTTGCACTCAAAGCATCGATCGATGCAGTCGCGAGATGGGCCGTACACGTCGGTTTGACAAGTATTGAAGATTTACAAAGAAGCCCAAGATAGTTCCAGTATTTACACAGAAGCCCCATCCGAGATTATGCCTATATAATAGAGTTTTTAGAGTTTTTATTAGAAGTTTTGACATACGCTTTATAGTTGGTTTTCATAATTAAGAGCAGAGGATTTTTAGAGCTTTTGGGGCTGATCTGAACCTGATTCATCATCTGTATTTGGAGAAGATTTCGAACCCCTTTTACTCTTATTCTTTTATGCAATTTACTTATCATATGATCATGTTTTCATTATCTATGTCTGAGTAGATTCCTAGTTAGGCTTAGGGTTTCTCACATAGGATTTCATGACTTGCTAGACTTGTTCAATTTCAGTTAATGATTCAAACTATATCTGTTCTTCAATTTAATTGTGCTTAAAGCTAGTTCTAACCTGATCAATTAGAATCTAGATCTTAGGTTGCTAAATACGTCACGGAAGTGGGGTTTAGGAACCAGAATTAATTAAATTGGGCAATTAAACTTTGCGCAAACGGAAGTTTGGTTTAGGATAATTGTGAACATATCAAACTTGGACTTATTGCTAGTTTAATCTGTTAGTTCTCGCAAACGGAAGTTTGGTTTGCTGCACTTAGACTTAGAGAATTATCGCAAAGGAATTTGGTTAATTCTATATCTGTGTTTTGAGTTCTAGAACTGTGCTTAATTAGATCCTTGCTGAATGAACTGTCTGCTAGTCTGATTTCCTGAGAATACCCTAGGTTTGACGCTTTTAATTACTTGCTTTCACAACCAATAATCTCTGCTACTGATTTACTTTCTTGCACTGTTTTCAATACAATCACATTGCTTATTTCTAGTATTCATTCCCTACGGTTTGATTCTCTTGAGACCAAGTGTCCCTGTGGATTCGATAACCCTATATACTACTTTGACATTGCTGTTCACTTGCAGTTTAGTATAGGGATTAATTCTTGACCTATCAAGTTTTTGGCGCCGTTGCCGGGGACTCTTTGAGTCTTCGATAGGACCGAACTTAGGGTTTTACTAGAAATTTTTCGATTTTCGTTTTTGTTTTTCGCTTTTTTTTATTTATTTTGCTAACTTTTTCTCTGTTTCTCTCTGTCGCAGGTACGAATTTCGCCTTGCGTCGATCGTTGCACCCTTGCATCGATCGTTGCTGAGCGATTTGAGATTGAATCGATCGTTGCACTGATAGCATCGATCGTTGCTGGACGATTACAGACAGTTTATGCCAACGCAGAACACTCGAAGTAATCCGAACTCGAGCTTAGTTAATCTCAACCTAGAGGAACTTGGACGTCTAGAGAGGACCATCAGAAGAGAAAAGAGAGAGAGAATGGTTCGAGAACGTTTGATCTTGATACCAGATGCTGAAGGTACCCTGAGGGACCAAGATAACAACCCGTACAATGCTGCTGGGCATCGGGTTGATGCTGAAGGGAATGTCATCCCTGATCCCCCTGAACCTGAGCTACGACCGCCAGGGCAAGCTCAAGGTAGAGAGATGGTAGTTCATGAGAGGACACTAGCTGATTACAATAGACCCGATGAGTTTCATGCAAACCGAGCAGCTCTAGTGCTTCCTGCCTTCGAGAGGAATGATTTTGAGGTAAAAACCATCTACTACCAACTGATGAGGCAGATTGCTTTTCATGGTCTTCAATCAGAGCAGCCTATGGATCACATTGACAAATTTGAGGACATAGTCACTGGCATGAAGTATGAAGGAGTATGCCCGGATTATCTGTTCCTTAAGCTATTTCCGCACAGTCTTGCTGGAGACGCTAGTGCATGGCTGAGACAACTGGCACCTGGTCAGTATACTACTTGGGCAGCCTTAAAGAGTGAGTTCCTGCGCCACTTCTACGATGCTGCGCGCTCAGATCAGTCCAGACAGGACATACTCACTTTTTCCCAAGGAGCTGTGGAGCCTTTGACAACCGCCTGGATGAGATTTAAGCAATATCAGCGTGATTGTCCACACCATGGATTCACAGAAGTACAGCTGATTGGTATTTTCTTCAGAGGAATAGATCTTCCTTATCAGACTGCTCTGGATAATTCCAGTGATGCCAATTTCAGCACCAGAACTCCTACACAAGCTAAACGGTTGATAGAGAACCTGATTGGCAGCAACAGTTGCAAGACGATGGATGAAAGGAGGAAGAAATCTGGTGGAACCGTAGAGAATTCTGACATAGCTAACATAAGATCCAGATTGGACACAGTTTACAATCTTCTGACAAGTAAAAAAGCTGTCCACTTTGCCCAAGATGTAGAGGTGATTCAGACTGAGGAGGACACTCAGGAAGAAGATGTAAATTTCATAGGAGGTTCCGGTTTCCAAGGTAGTAGATTTAACAATCAACAGGGGAACAGATTCTCAAATGGAGGACAGAATGGTGGTTTTCAGAAGACCTATGGACAAGGTACTCAGAGAACCTATGGATCTACATCCTATCAGACTCCTCCTGCACCTACAGCCCATGAGAGCAAAATGGAGGCTATGATGGAGCAAATGATGGAAAGTCAAACCAAGCTTTCTGTAGACAACAACAAGAAGCTGGACGCTGTCTATCAGGACCTCAATGGGAAGTTTGAGACATTGAGCACTCACATGAAGCAGTTGGACACTCAGGTGAATCAGATGTCCAGCTCACTGAAAGGAAAAGGAGTTGCAGACACTCATATTAAGTCCTGTTCTGTACTGATTAATGATGGATCTTATCTAGGGGAGAAATTTGAGCTAAGTACAGCTGAGTTGGTGACTGAGGAAGAATTTTCGGATTTCTGTGAAAAACTCTCGGGTAGAAGCTGTGATGATCGCGATGCAACGATCGATACACATCTGGCATCGATCGATGCGGGTCGTGAACAAGCAGAGAATCCGTGGGATGAAAATGAGATTGATGCAGAACTAGCCCGCCTATTCCCTGATACATCTGAAATCACTCCAGAGGATGTTTATGCACGAGCTATTTGGCACTGTCCCAAGGTGTCTGAAGTGATTAGACAAGAGATTGAAGAGCTGAAAAGGCTAGAAAAGAGTGGTGAAGACTTGGAAGAAATTCCATCATCTGATGATCCACCTTATCATCCATGTGTTCAGAAATATTTGAACAAGATGTTGCCATTAGATGAAGAGCTGAAAGAATGGGTGATAGTAGTTCCTCAGCATATTAGTGATGTTCTGTTAACTAAGGTCCCAAAGAAACTGCCTGATCCTGGAGTCTTTGTACTTGATTGTTCTATCTTTGAAGATAGTTTTAGGCGTTCTCTGTGTGATTTAGGAGCTGCTGGGAGCATAATGCCTTACTCTGTGGCAGAGAAGCTGGGTATGTTGGATTTTGCTCCTACTAGGACACGTCTTATCCTAGCTGATCAGTCCATGCGAGTTCCTGAAGGGATCCTTATTGATATTCCGGTAAGAGTTGGAAATTACTTAGTTCCAACGGACTTCCTTGTGCTGAAATATGCCTGCGATCCGGATGAAGCTTTATTGCTTGGGAGACCATTCTTGGCTACAGCAGGAGCTGTGATTGATGTTAGACAGAGTCTAATAGACCTCCACCTGGGAGATGAGACACTGCGATATGAGATGGAGAAGCTGCGGAAGCCACTGATAGATGGACAGACTTTCAAGATCTTGGAAGCAGATGATGAGCAGCTGAATGAGACTGTGATAATAGATCCTGGAGCGCATTTTACTCCATCTTTTCTTGGACTGAAGCATTCTGCAACAGCCTATTCTCCGCCATGGATGAGGAGACTTGATCAGAGACAGAAAAAGTCTCTGTCAGGATCTTCCGGAGCCTGAAAGATCTTGCGCGTCCGGTCAAGCTATTGACCTTAAACAAGCGCTGGGTGGGAGGCAACCCACCGATAGGTACTAGTGTTTTTCTTTTTAATTTTTGGTGTTTTTGTTAGGATTTTACGTTTGTTTTTGTTTCTGGTGAAGTCATGTTTGCAGGTCTCGGATTAAATCGCAGTGCAGCGATCGATGCATTTCTGCATCGATCGTCACAACACGAAAGAAATCGCATTGCAGCGATCGTTGCGGTCCTGAGCAACGATCGACCATACACGAAAGTCGCCAAGTAACGGTCGATGCATCTAATGCACCGATCGATGCTGTGCGACAGAGGTAACCCGACAGACATAAACTCACCTTTTCAATTTTTTTTTTTATTTTCTTTTTACCGATCCTTCGCTGGACACTACTGGGGACAGTGTGTCTTAAGTGTGGGGGAGGTGCTACTGACGTTTATCTTTCTGTTTTCTTAAGAGTCAGTCCGTTTTTCAAAAAAAAATTTTGTTTTATTGAGTCAAAATTGTTTAAGTAAGAAACTATGATTTTCTGAGGAGATTTACAAAACTTGCAGGAACTTAAGTAACCATTGGGATGAAGTTGCAGGATCTATCTCTGACTATTAGAAAACCCCATCACAGATCAACCTACTGGGAACACCCATATCACTTCAGGTACCAGAGGATCCTTTACTGACTTCACCCCTAATACTGACTTAGATTTTCTCACCTAAGGGCTTGGTATACTTTATGTCGGATTCCCTGTTAGTTCTGACACAGCCTGTAAACCTGTCCTATTTAGTCCCCTTCTCCCCTTCTATAAAGTAAAAAAAAAAAAGATAATAAACTGAGGATGAGTTAGTAACTCCGAAGTGGTCATGAGAATGGTAGCAAACACTATTTTCTCTCATGTGATCCATGGAATGTGTCCAAAGTACACCCCATAACGGGAAGAACACTGATAAAAAAAATAAAATGATACCCAATGTGAGAAAAATCAGTTGTTAAAGAAGGGAAAGAGAAGAAAGGGACTAGAGAAAGATAGTATGGTGGTCTAGAGCTGATTAGGTAAGAATCCATGTGCCTTTAGATCGATACTCCTTAGGTGAGACCGCACTTAAATACTTGCAGAAGTCAGTAGGGAGAATTTGAATGCTTGAATGTGATTGTGGAGTTTACCTAGGATAGTTGCTAAGTGTGGGGGAAGTACATGTTGGTCTTGATATCCTGTGATTGATTCTTTCAGTGGTTTACTAAGGGGAATCTGAGTATTGTAGCTTCTATGACAAAATGAGTTTCTGAAGAGTTTTCAAACCTCTTCACTGCATTTTAGTTCTCTGTTTTGCTTGAGGGCAAGCAAAGGCTAAGTGTGGGGGAGTTGATATATCATGGTTTTTACCCACTTTATACCATGATATAGTTGTGTTTTTAGAGTCTTTTGTCTTTGTTTAGAGTCTTTTACAGGTTAAATCAGGATTGGAGCTAATTGGAGATATTTGGAGCATTTTGGGACTTTTGGGACGTTTTGGCCGAGAGCTTAACTCACTGTTCGTATAATTGATCATGCGTCGATCGTTGCACTCAAAGCATCGATCGATGCAGTCGCGAGATGGGCCGTACACGTCGGTTTGACAAGTATTGAAGATTTACAAAGAAGCCCAAGATAGTTCCAGTATTTACACAGAAGCCCCATCCGAGATTATGCCTATATAATAGAGTTTTTAGAGTTTTTATTAGAAGTTTTGACATACGCTTTATAGTTGGTTTTCATAATTAAGAGCAGAGGATTTTTAGAGCTTTTGGGGCTGATCTGAACCTGATTCATCATCTGTATTTGGAGAAGATTTCGAACCCCTTTTACTCTTATTCTTTTATGCAATTTACTTATCATATGATCATGTTTTCATTATCTATGTCTGAGTAGATTCCTAGTTAGGCTTAGGGTTTCTCACATAGGATTTCATGACTTGCTAGACTTGTTCAATTTCAGTTAATGATTCAAACTATATCTGTTCTTCAATTTAATTGTGCTTAAAGCTAGTTCTAACCTGATCAATTAGAATCTAGATCTTAGGTTGCTAAATACGTCACGGAAGTGGGGTTTAGGAACCAGAATTAATTAAATTGGGCAATTAAACTTTGCGCAAACGGAAGTTTGGTTTAGGATAATTGTGAACATATCAAACTTGGACTTATTGCTAGTTTAATCTGTTAGTTCTCGCAAACGGAAGTTTGGTTTGCTGCACTTAGACTTAGAGAATTATCGCAAAGGAATTTGGTTAATTCTATATCTGTGTTTTGAGTTCTAGAACTGTGCTTAATTAGATCCTTGCTGAATGAACTGTCTGCTAGTCTGATTTCCTGAGAATACCCTAGGTTTGACGCTTTTAATTACTTGCTTTCACAACCAATAATCTCTGCTACTGATTTACTTTCTTGCACTGTTTTCAATACAATCACATTGCTTATTTCTAGTATTCATTCCCTACGGTTTGATTCTCTTGAGACCAAGTGTCCCTGTGGATTCGATAACCCTATATACTACTTTGACATTGCTGTTCACTTGCAGTTTAGTATAGGGATTAATTCTTGACCTATCACGAATCAAAAAATCCAAAGATGCTCAACACTCATCATCTAACAACCGCACGAGATGATTAATGCACCGAATCTCAATTAACAATGTAGCGATTAAACAAATGCAACAACTTGTCGATCAAATGGATACTACTAATCCAAATCAAATCAACCCATGAGCAATGCAATGATACCATCAAACGCTCTAGCAACCTAACGATCAATCAAATGCAATGCTTCAAAATCAACAACTAACAACCTAGTGAGCAATCAAAGCATCAATCAATTCAACATTCTAACACTCTAGCAAGGCAATCAATCACACACAATCAATCAATTAAGCAAATCGGCGATTGCAGTCGTTTCTCTGGGTTCTGATGGAAACCATCTGTTCGGACCATCATTTGTTTTCACATCGAACCATCATGAGTATGCAATATAACCACTCCGCTACTCAAAACGACAACTTAAATACTCAACATCCACTATGTAAATAAAACTTCTATTCACAACATAGAGTTTTAAATGCATAGGTCTGTAGGAGTCTACATACTAGCGGTTCCAATCCGTCCCACAAGAAATACCGCTTCACACAACTGAATCGTCAGAGATGAACGCAAGCCGATACACATCATCCAACGAGTTAGAGCCCTTACTTACCTGAGCCTAATATATTTCCTAATCTCCAACATGAGCGTTAAAACTCATGTGAATCCTAACCGGCAGGTGCGCCAGGAGGATGGAATGAGTGTAGTGGTGGTGGTGGCTGATATTCCCGAGCAACAACTGGCACCAGGTAAAACTGAAAACTCGTACCGTCGCAGGCAAGGCGCGGAAGGTCCGACGCAGAAGTTGCATTTCTGACTAATGGAATGTCCAGTGGTGGTAGCTCATATACTCCGAGAATATACTGGATCATCATGTCATTAGGTATGAATATCGGCGGTGCAGGTGCTGCTGAAGGTGGTACTACGAATGTAGCTGTATCGTAAGACATCTATGGAATGGGGGGAGCAGTAACGGGCTCGGCTCCGGTAATCACATACTCCGGAATAGGCTGCGAAAGATAGGAACGCTCCGCAAGCTGGAAGTATGGTCATGGACTAGCTGCAGTAGATCCAATGGATCCAAGGTCATCCATGCTGATGCCGCTCATCTTGTCGTCGCACCCACACACACACACCAATCCTCCTAGGACAACTATGCTGCGTAACTGCAACAAAACACCAAATGATTAGCACAATCCTAATCATTTTCTAACATGCCCATTTCCCCGGTTTGACGGATGCGACATGGATTCCTAATGGTTGCATTGGCGACACATTTGACTCGATAAAACGTTGAAAACTTTTACAAACCGGAATTTTCGAACCCATGACGAACCATGCTCTGATACCACCTTTTGTAACGCCCCCTTCCCGTTTTCCGCTGACCGACGAGCTGACCGGCCAACAATCAAACAAGAACATGACCGATCGAACCCGAGCAGTCATACGAGAAGAGTTTGCCACAATACAAAAGCCATAGACAGTTCGGTTTGAGACAAAGGCTTGAACCAAACCACCTTTGACTCCGTTTACCTCGTTTCCACGATACGAGGCTTTTCAACCCGTACCACTTCCACGATTTGTGTTTGGTTCGGACTAAACCGTATATCAGGGAATTATTTTGTTTTTATTACCTTAAAAGTATAAATCTTATTCATAACAATATATGGTCTAATACAAATCATTTAGCGAGATCCCAACAAAATCGGAAACCGAAAATAAGTCAAAAATGCGTAACGACCGATACCCAATGCCAACCCAAGACTACTCCGAGTATCCTACGCGTCCGCCGAGCTACGCTAAACCTGAAAAACAAAAAAGAGTCTAATGAGCAATCTAAGATTACCCAGTGAGATGGTTTCCAACTAAAGGCTGCTAACAATCTAATAATCCCGCCCAAACCCAAAATAACAATTAAGTACAAATAGCTGGTCACATGCTACCAAGACGTGGCGAGCTCCACAATACACAAGCATTCAAATAACAACACATAACATCAACGAAGGAAATCGAGAACACTGCGGCACATGCCCTCTGATGTGAGATGCTATGGAGGCATGATGAGTGATGATCGAATGGAACGAGAAGCTGGCCGATGGCACTCTCTTCTCGTCAAGGGATGATCGGATGATGATTGATGAACTACTGATCTGTAAGAACGCTAGAGAAAACTGAGGCAGCAAGCAAAATCCAAGAGATCCGCTCGTCTAAGGGGCAGCCACACGAAGAGAGAGAGATCGAGAAAGCCTTTAGGGTTTCTTTTTCTTGGTTTAAACTTGCTTAATGTTTCATAAAACCAAAAGAGTGTTTAAGTAATACAACTGGAAACAAATGGGCCAAAAGAAACAAGGCCATCGAAAATTACTAAGAAAATCAGAGAAATAAGACTTAAAACGAAAGAGAAAAGTCTTGGTCGAAAATAGATAGGAGGCCGGTCTGTCTCTTTAATGAATGGGCCTCGGATCACCTCGTTAAAAACCTTGTGAAGAAAACCCATTTGGGACAAAACTTCACAAGGGAAAAAGAGTAAGATCTTTATCCCAGAGGCAGACCGGTCTGAGAATCATCTGGCTCGATGCAGAAGATCATGGTCGGTCCGTGCGTCCGGAGTATGGGCCAGGGTGTGGTCTGCTCAAATGGGCCGTCAGCTTCGGTATGGATCATCCTCCGGGCCAACTGGTTCAGGACAGGTTGTCCTTGGTCGAGATGGCCTAGCTGGGTCGTGATGTCTTCTAGGCTTGTCCTCGAGATCAGCTGCTCCATGGCATTGTTGAATTCGGCATGTATCTGTCGCTGTCCCGATACATGCCTGGTCCGTCTTGTTCGTCCAACTCAGTGTCGGCCAAGCTGATGTCCTCATCATTCCCTCCCTCTTGAACAGGTTCTGGCCTCAGAACAGTATCACCTGCACAATAAAGAGACAAATCAGAAACATTAAAACTCGACGATATGCTCATCTCACCTGGGAGTTCCAATTGGTAGGCGTTGTCGTTGATCTACTTTAGGACCCGGAATGGTCCATCTCCTCGCGGAGCAAGCTTGTACTTCCTCTTGTTTCTGAACCGTTCGGGTCGCATGTGAACCCAAACCCAGTCGCCTGGATTAATGTCAATCTCCTTCCTGTGTTTGTCGGCTTGCTTCTTGTACTGCTCTGTCCTCTTCTCGATGTTCTCCTTAACCGCCTGGTGTAGCTTGGCGACGGCCTCAGCCTTGCGCTCTCCATCAAGATTGATGAAATCCAATGCTGGCAGTGGCTTCAGATCAAGTGGTGTATCTGGCTTAAATCCATAAACAACCTCAAAAGGAGACATCTTAGTAGCAGAGTGTTTGGCACCATTATAAGAAAACTCAACAAAAGGAATGCAATCCAACCAATGTGATAAATTTTTACCAACTGTGGCCCTTAAGAGGGCTGAGAGAGTCCGGTTCACGACCTCGGTCCGTCCATCAGTCTGTGGATGACAAGTGGTCGAGAACAGTAGCTTGGTACCAAGCTTTCGCCACAACGTCCTCCAAAAGTGACCTAGGAAGGTCGGCTCACGGTCCGAGACAATAGTCTGTGGCAGTCCGTGCAATCTGACCACTTCTTTGAAGAAGAGATCGGCTGTCTGGGTCGCATCATTTGTCTTAGAACACGGTATGAAGTGAGCCATCTTTGAAAACCGGTCAACCACAACGAAGATCGCATCCTGACCTTAGGCAAACCAAGCACAAAATCCATAGAAATATCGACCCATGGTCGGTTAGGTATAGGCAACGGTAAATAAAGACCATGAGGATGTGACCTGGACTTGGACTTAAGGCACGTGATGCACTTGGAGCAGAAACGCTCTGTGTCTCGCTTCTGATGTGGCCAATAGAAGTGCTCTACTAGGACACTCAGTGTCTTGTCCACGCCAAAGTGTCCCATCAGTCCTCCTCTATGGGATTCTCGGATCAGGAGCTCCCTCATCGATCCCTGAGGAATGCACAACCGCTTGCCCCTGAACAGGAAACCGTTATGCAAGTAGAAAATTCCTTTCGGTCCTTTGCTACATTCCTGAAAAATTTCACCAAAATCAGGATCAGTATCATAATCTTCTTTGATAAGTTCAAACCACAAAACTTTGGCCTCCATGGTGCTGATCAGTGTGTATCTCCTGGAAAATGCATCAGCTACCACGTTCTCCTTTCCCTTCTTGTACTTGATGATGTACGGAAAAGTCTCCACGAACTCAAGCCACTTAGCGTGCCTCCTCTTCAGATTTGTCTGTCCTCTCAAATGCTTGAGCGTCTCGTGGTCGGTGTGAATAACAAACTCCTTGGCCAGCAAGTAATGCTGCCAAGTCTCCAAGGATCTAACCAACGCATACAACTCCTTGTCATAAGTAGGATAGTTGAGGACCGGTCGCCCACCTTGTGTCAGAACAGCTCCAATCCCTAAACCTGAAGCATCACACTCAATCTCAAACGTCTTATCAAAATTAGGCAAGACCAAAATAGGAGCATGGGTTAACAAATCCTTGAGTTTCTGAAATGCGGCCTCCTGCGACTGGCCCCATTTGAACGGGACGTCCTTCTTGATCACGGCTGTGAGTGGGGCGGCCACTGTGCTAAAATCCTTCACAAACCGTCTATAGATGCTGGCTAAACCGTGGAAACTCCTGACATGGCCGATCGTGGTCGGGGTCTGCCACTCCTCAATAGCTTTGATCTTTTCTTGGTCAACCTGTAAGCCCTGCGAACTCACAACAAAACCTAAAAAGATAAGCTTATCAGTGCAGAAGGTGCACTTCTTGAGGTTCGCATAAAGACCCTCCTTTCGAAGAGTATCTATTACTTGCTCAAGGTGCACTAGATGATCAGCAAAACAGCGACTATAGATCAAAATATCATCGAAGTAAACAACGACAAACTTACTGATGTAGGCCCTCAAGACCTGGTTCATGAGGTGCATGAACGTACTGGGCGCATTGGTAAGGCCAAATAGCATGACCAGCCACTCGTAAAGGCCCTGCTCAGTCTTGAAAGTCGTCTTCCACTCGTCGCCTTCCTTCATTCGAACCTGATGGTACCCACTGCGTAGATCGATCTTAGAGAACACGGTCGCTCCGTGAGGCTCGTCCAACATATCGTCCAGCCGTGGTATGGGATGTCGGTACTTGATGGTGATGTTGTTGATGGCCCGACAGTCGACACACATCCTCCAAGACTCGTCTTTCTTAGGATCCAACAAGACTGGTACCGCACACGGGCTGAGGCTCTCGCGAATGTAACCTTTGGACATGAGGTCCTGCACTTGTTTCTCCAGCTCCTTGGCCTCGGTCGGATTCACCCTATGTGCAGGCCGGTTGGGCAGAGCCGCTCCTGGAACAAGATCGATCTGATGCTCAATGCCTCGTATGGGCGGTAGACCGGCTGGTATCTCGTCCGGAAAGACATCCTTAAACCTGTCCAACAAAGAAACAACTTCCCGGGGAAGCTCAACATCGTCTGAACACGAATGTAAAGCCTCCCTGGAGACCATTAGTAGCACCTGCGTGTTCTGATCAATAGCTCTAGAAACAGAATGTGAAGAAATAATTAAATTGGTCTTACGGTTCTTCCTATCCTTGGCAAGGTGTAGTTGCATCTCATGCACTTCCTGCGGTGTAAGAGGCGCGAGCTGATACTTTCGCTTGTCGTGCATGAACGAGTAGTGATTGGTCCGCCCGTTGTGCAAGGACTCCTTGTCGAACTGCCACGGTCGGCCGAGTAATAAGTGTCCAACCTGCATAGAAACCACGTCGCATACTACCTGATCGTGATATCGCCCAATGCTGAAAGGTACGGTTACTTGATCTGCGATCCGGATCTCCGTGTCATCGTTCAGCCACCGAAGTCGGTACGGTCGCGGGTGCTTAGTCACTTGCAGACTGAGCTTATCAACCATGTTCCTGCTGGCCACGTTAGTACAAGACCCACCATCAATAATAAGACTACCTACCTTGTTGTTCACGGTACAGCGAGTGTGGAAGATGTTTTTTACCCTGACACTTAAAACATGTGATATCTCTAGAACGGGACGTACTAGTAAACTTCCTGGGTCTGGTCGGTTAGGCTTAGACGTCTCAATGGTCGGCTTCTTGAACCTGGACTCGACCTCAACCGACTTACCTTTGTCAACGGGCCGTGGAGCTGGTGCAGTCCAAGGCGTGTTGGTCCTAGGCCGGGTTGTGGTCGCGGACTTCCGCTTGTTGTGATGCTCAACCTGTATACACAAGTGCAACAACTCGGGCATATCGTGATAAGGGTGGATTTCTACCTTTCTAGCGATCCGCTCGTTCAGTCCGTCCACGAACTGGGCCATCAGAGTCTCTTCTGAATCGTCTAGCTCAAGCCTATTCCGCAATTGCTCGAACTCCTCGAAGTACTCTTCCACCGTCTTAGTTCCCTGCATCAACTTACGAAAACGTTTCTGCAAATCTCTGTGGAAATGGGCAGGAACATACCTTCGCCTTAACTGGAACTTCATGTCAGTCCACGTAGCGATCGGTTCGTACCGATGGCGCCTTCGTTCCGCAGCATCCCGATCCCACCATGATAGTGCATGTCCTGTGAACTGGGCCACGGCAAGAGATATCTTCCTATGCTCGGGATATCCATAATGGTCAAAGATATGCTCCATCCTCCGCTCCCAGTCTAGATAAGCCTCCGGGTCTACCTTACCTACAAATGTAGGAGGTTTTAGCTTAACATCATTAGGATATGGACGTTGTACCTCTTGTTCTCGTATGCGTCCACGGTGAATTGGATCGCGCTGGTATGGTGTTCGAGGTCCGTAGCGTCCATCCTCGAACTCGTCCATGTCGTCGTCTGTGTCATCCAGTCGGACGTCTTGGAAGCGTCCGGGTCGTTCCACTCGTCCATGGTGCGGGTCTGGTCGACGTTGCTGGTCGAACCGAGGCGGTGGTGCCTCCGCCCTGTGTTGATGCTCTCCTGGTCGAGGCTGATAAGCTCCGGGCCGAGGCTGCTGATCATCCGGTCGAGGCTGATGATCACCGGGGCGTTCCAAGCGGTCTAGTCGAGCTCCGATCGATTGGATTGCAGCTAGGAGCTGAGTGAACTCGGTTGGGCCGCCTTGCTAGACTTGTTCTTCAGCCATTATCTCTGCACACTCCACAAACTATCAAACACAACAAGCTGACAAAATATCAAGAAGCAAATCAAGCAACTATTTTTTTTTTTTTTTTTTTGGTCCACAACAAATCAAGCAACTATATGCGGCAGATCTAGAAATTTTCAGTCCTATTCTTCTTCTTTAAAAAAAAAAAAAAAAAGATAGATGATGCAAATTAAAATAAGATCTGCTAATCCTAAATGCAATATAGAGCAGTGGCCAAAACAAAGTCAAGGAATTTCTACTAACGGCAGTAACAAAACAGGAGTAAACAAAAAGAAAAAAAAAAAAGAAAAAAAGAAAAGGAAAAAAAAAGAGAATTATCAGCTCACACGACAAGCAATAGTCTTCACCTAGCGAAAGAGATATGACTTGCAGATTATTTTGTTTTCTTGCAGGTACAGGAGTAAACCAATTCAATTAAGAGAACCAGAGTCAGCAAAGAAACAAAATAAGAAATTAAACCAAATTGCTTTCAAAGAACCAGTGAGCTCATGCGATACCTAATTAACCTATATGCAGCCGCTTCTTAATCAAAACCCCTTTTTTTTTTAATTATGCAACAGAATAAGGACAAGAAAGCAAGTAATTAGATCAGACACAACACAAAACGCGCAGACTATAAAATAGTTCGAAACCCTAGCGATGCTTAATGGTGGCCGGCTGATTTCAAGCGACTAATACTAATTTTTTTTTTTTTTTGAATTTACATAATGCAACACAAAAGAAATAATAAGAAAACAGAAGCAAAATAATGACAATTTTTATGAGTTTCGATTTATGAAGAAGCAAACAACAAAAAAAACAAAAATGAAAAACAAAGGGAATAGATGTAACCAGAGTGGTGTCACGAGCCAATGCTCTGATACCAGATGATGTGAGATGCTATGGAGGCGTGATGAGTGATGATCGAATGGAACGAGAAGCTGGCCGATGGCACTCTCTTCTCGTCAAGGGATGATCGGATGATGATTGATGAACTATTAATCTGTAAGAACGCTAGAGAAAACTGAGGCAGCAAGCAAAAGCCAAAAGATCCGCTCGTCTAAGGGGCAGCCACACGAAGAGAGAGAGATCGAGAAAGCCTTCTTTTTCTTGGTTTAAACTTGCTTAATGTTTCATAAAACCAAAAGAGTGTTTAAGTAATACGACTGGAAACAAATGGGCCAAAAGAAACAAGGCCATCGAAAATTACTAAGAAAATAAGAGAAATAAGACTTAAAAACGAAAGAGAAAAGTCTTGGTCGAAAATGGATAGGAGGCCGGTCTGTCTCTTTAATGAAAGGGCCTCGGATCACCTCGTTAAAAACCTTGTGAAGAAAACCCATTTGGGACAAAACTTAACAAGGGAAAAAGAGTATGATCTTTATCCTTGAGGCAGACCGGTCTGAGAATCATCTGGCTCGATGCAGAAGATCATGGTCGGTCCGTGCGTCCGGAGTATGGGCAAGGGTGTGGTCTGCTCAAATGGGCCGTCAGCTTCGGTATGGATCATCCTCCGGGCCAACTGGTTCAGGACAGGTTGTCCTTGGTCGAGATGGCCTAGCTGGGTCGTGATGTCTTCTAGGCTTGTCCTCGAGATCAGCTGCTCCATGACATTGTTGAATTCGGCATGTATCTGTCGCTGTCCCGAACGCGTCCTTGGTACATCTCGCATGGTCGGGAACAGGTCGGTCAGCTTCTTGGTAGAACCTGGTCCGTCTTGTTCGTCCAACTCAGTGTCGGCTGATAGGAGTCTAGTTTTACCCTATACTAACTGCAAGTGCACAGTAAATCAATTGTAGGACTTAGGGATCGAATCCACGAGGACTCTAGGCAACGATAAAATCAAGAACTTAAAGAGATTATAACTAGGAGAAAACAAAAGGCAAATTGTATTCTATTAACTAAAAGCAAGCAGGAAAGTAACTCAGTAGCAGGTTTGTTGTTTGAAATCAATAAACTAAAAGCGCTAAGTCTAGGGTGTTCTCAGGAAATCAGACAAGCAGATAAATCAATCAGTCAGGATCTAATTAAACTCAGTTCTAGAACTCAAAACACAGATATAGAATTATCCAAATTCCTTTGCGAGAATTCTCTAAGTCTAAGTGCAGTAATCCAAATTCCTTTGCAATTACTAACAAATTAAACCAGCCTTAAATTCAAGTTTGATATGTTCACAACCTAATTAGACCAAATTCCTTTGCGAGTAATTAAATTGCTCAACCTAAATAGTTCAGATTCTAAACCACACTGTCGTATCGTATTTAGCAACCTAAGATCTAGATTCTAATTGATCAGATTAGAACTAGCATTAAACACAATTTATTTTGAAGAACATCTATTGATGTGAATCCTTAACTGAATTAATTATATCTAGCAAGTCATGAAATCCCTATGAGAAACCCTAAACCTAACTATGAAACTACTCAGACATGGATGATGTGAACATAATCAATGAATAAATAGCAATCATAAAAGAGATTAAAATAACAAAGGGGTTCGAAAACTTCTCCAAAACGAATGTAGTACAGGATCAGATCAGCCCCAAAAGCTCTAAAAACTCTCTGCTCTTAATTATAATAGCGTATGTAGGTGTCTCTAAAAACTGATCTAAAATCCTAATTAATAGCTAAAACACGACTTGGGCTTCTGTGTAAATATATGGAACTTCTGGGCTTTTCTGCAATATCAGCATACTTCATTAAATCGCCGAGTCTGGCCCATTCGCGTAGTGCATCGACCGATGCAGGTGTGCGTTGATCGATGCAGATCCCAAAACTGGACAGTGAGTACAAGCTCTCGGGTCAAATCTCCAAAATGCTCCAATAAGCTCCATAATCACCACATTAGCTCCAAACGTGCGTGTACCTAATAAAACCTGTAAAAGACTCCAAAGAGACACAAATAGACTCTAAAACACACTTATATCATGGTCTAAAACTAGTAAAAACCATGATATATCAACTCCCCCACACTTAGCCTTTGCTTGCCCTCAAGCAAAACAGAGAACTAAAACATGGTGAAGAGGTTTGAAAACTTTCAGAAACTCTTTTTGTCCTAGAAGCAACAACACTCAGATTCCCCTTAGTAATCCACTAAAAGAATCAATCACAAGATATCAAGACCAACATATACTTCCCCCACACTTAGCAACTGTCCTAAGTAAACTCCACAATCACATTCACGCATTCAAATTCACCCTACTGACTTCTGCAAATATTTAAGTGCGGTCTCACCTAAGGAGTATCGATCAAAGGCACATGGACTCTTACCTTATCAGCTCTAGACCACCATACTATCTTTCTCTAGTCCCTTTCTTCTCTTTTCCCTTCCTTAGCATTCTGATTTTTCCCCATTGGGTATCATTTTATTTTTATCAGTGCTCTTCCCGTTAAGGGGTGTACTTTGGACACATTCCATGGATGCACAGGATATGATAGTTGTAGCTACCACTCCCATGACCACTTCGGAGTTACTAACTCATCCTCAGTTTATTATCTTCTTTTTTTTATATGGAAGGGGAGAAGGGAACCAAATAGGACAGGTTTACAGGCTGTGTCAGAGCTAACAAGGGAATCTGACACAAAGTATACCAAGCCCTTAGGTGAGAAAATTAAGTCAGTATTAAGTTTGAAGTCAGTAAAAGGATCCTCTGATACCTGAAGTGATGTGGGTGTCCTCAGTAGGTTGATCTGTGATAGAGTTTTCTAATAGTCATAGATAGATCCTGCAACTTCATCCCGATGTTTACTTAAGTTCCTGCAAGTGCTATTAATCTTCTCAAAAAATCATTGTTTCTTACTTAAACTGTTTTGACTCGATAAAACAAAAAAATTTGAAAAACATACTGACTCTAAGAAAACAGAAAGATAGATGTCAGTAGCACATCCCCCACACTTAAGACACACTGTCCCCAGTAGTGTCAAGCGAAGGGTTGGCAAAAATAAAGAAAAAGTTAAATGTTAATGGACGTGTTAAGTTCTGTCTGATTTTTACCTCTGTCGCTCAGGCATCGATCGTTGCACTAGGTGCATCGACCGTTGTTTGGCGATTTTCGTTAGTGGTCGATCGTTTCTCAGGACCGCAACGATCGCTGCAATGCGATTTCGATCGTATTGTGACGATCGACACAGCGTGTGTCGATCGACGCACTGCGAATACTCCGAGACCTGCAGACAAAAACTCACCAAAAACAGAAACAAAACATAAAATCCTACAAAAACACCAAAATTAAAATGGAAAAACGAAAACAGTGGGTTGCCTCCCACTCAGCGCTCTTTTAACGTCAATAGCTTGACGCTTCAGCTGATCTAGGTAGAGGGTGCATCATCCAGAGGCAGAATCTGACCTCCTGGAATCTCGGCCTTAGCCCAATAATGTTTCACCCTCTGTCCATTCACAGTGAATTCATTGCCTTCCTTGTTGGTTAGAACGACAGCTCCATATGGACACACCTCTTTGATCGTGAAAGGACCGGACCACCTTGATTTCAGCTTACCTGGAAACAAATGCAAACGAGAGTTATACAAAAGTACCTGATCATTAGGCTCAAACTGTCTAGAGACAATCTTCTTGTCATGATAAGCCTTAGTCCTCTCCTTGTACAGCTTTGAGTTCTCATAGGCAAAATGTCTAATCTCATCCAACTCATTAAGCTGCACCAATCTCCTCTCTGCAGCAGATTTAAGATCAAAGTTCATCTGCTTTACAGCCCATGCTGCTTTGTGCTCAAGTTCCACCGGCAGATGACATGCTTTTCCATACAACAGATGAAACGGAGTGGTCCCAAGTGGTGTCTTGAATGCTGTCCGGTAGGCCCATAATGCATCATCCAGCTTTGCTGCCCAATCCTTTCTCGTTTTCCCCACAGTCTTCTCTAGGATCTCTTTGATTTGCCTGTTAGAGACTTCAACTTGTCCACCAGTCTGAGGGTTATAAGGAGTAGCAACCCGGTGATGGACTCCATGCTTCCTTAGTAGCTTCTCTAAGACCTTATTAATAAAGTGGGATCCTCCATCACTAATTACTATCCGAGGTACTCCAAATATAGGGAATATGATGGTCTTAAACAGCTTAATGACCACCGAAGAATCATTGGTTGGACTAGCTATTGCTTCCACCCATTTAGACACATAGTCCACAGCAACCAAGATGAACTTATTCCCATAGGATGAGGGAAAAGGATCCATGAAATCTATGCCCCAACAATCGAAAACCTCAACTTCCAGAATAAAGTTCTGAGGCATCTCATGCTTCTTGCTGATCTTCCCTCTCCTCTGACAGGCATCACATTGAGAGATGAAAGAATGAGTATCTCTAAACATTGTATGCCACCAGAAACCTGCTTGCAGAACTTTAGACACAGTCTTGAATGTAGCAAAATGTCCAGCATAATCTGATCCATGACAGTGGAATAGGATGTCTGGAACCTCTGATTCAGCAATGCATCTCCTGTAAAGACCATCTGAACAGTGCTTATAGAGATAAGGCTCATCCCAGTAGTATCGTCTAAGCTCCCTGAAGAACGTCTTCTTTGCATAACCCTTTAAATCATCTGGTTCAGTCTCAGCAGCAAGGTAATTAGCTATATCTGCATACCAGGGTCGATCAGTGGTTGCTACATCAGCAATTTCGAAGTCATAGTTCCCAATTCGGATCCTTAAAGATTCTGGGTTCGTATCAGGTCTGCATCAACCGTTGCATGTGCATGTGTCGATCGTTGCTTCTCCGATACTTGCATCGACCGTTTCCAATGTAGCATCGATCGACACTGAGCGATTATCCCGACAGTTCTGCAACTCTCTGCCCAAATATGTCTGAAACACTGTACCGACCATATTGACGTTTTCCTCAGGCAAATAATCATTGATGGGCACGTCTTCCTCAACCAGCATCCTTGAAAGGTGATCAGCAACTCCATTCTCAACCCCCTTCTTGTCCCTCACTTCAATGTCAAACTCCTGAAGCAGCAGAATCCATCTCAACAATCTTGGCTTAGCATCCTTCTCCTGCATCAGATACTTCAGGGCTGAATGATCAGTATGCACAATCACCTTGGAGCCAACAAGATAGGGGCGGAATTTCTCAAATGCAAAGACAACAGCCAACAGCTCCTTCTCTGTGGTGGCATAGTTTCTCTGCGCATCATCTAGTGTCCTACTAGCATAATAGATAACATGAAGTTTTCTATCTTTCTTCTGCCCCAGAACAGCCCCTACAGCATAGTCACTTGCATCACACATAACCTCAAAAGGTAGATCCCAATATGGTGGCTGAACTATCGGAGCACTCACTAATGCCTGCTTGATTTGTTCAAATGCAGTTTGACAATCTGCATTGAACTCAAATTTGGTATCCTTACATAGAAAGGCAGTTAGTGGTCTAGCAATCTTACTGAAGTCCTTGATGAACCGTCTATAGAATCCAGCATGTCCAAGAAAACTCCTCACAGATTTCACAGAATCAGGTGCCTGAAGGCTGGTCATAACCTCAATCTTAGCGCGGTCTACCTCGATCCCTGCTTCAGACACTCTATGTCCAAGTACAATACCATCTCTGACCATGAAATGACACTTTTCCCAGTTAAGGACCAAATGCTTTTCCTCACATCTAGTTAGCACTTTGCATAAATTATCTAAGCACTCATTATAGGAGGATCCGTAAACCGAAAAATCATCCATAAATACCTCCATAAAGTCCTCAATCATGTCAGTGAAGATGGACATCATGCATCTCTGGAAGGTGGCTGGCGCATTACAGAGTCCAAAGGGCATCCTACGGTAAGCAAATGTGCCATATGGACAAGTGAAGGTGGTCTTTCCCTGATCCTCTGGGTGGATAGGAATCTGAAAGAAACCGAGTATCCATCGAGGAAGCAATAGTAAGGGTGATTTTCTAACCTCTCCAGCATCTGATCAATGAAGGGCAAAGGGAAATGATCCTTCCTTGTTGCAGCATTGAGTTTCCTGTAATCTATGCACATCTTGTGTCCCGTCACAGTCCTAGTAGGGATCAGCTCATTCTTCTCATTCTTCACTATTGTAACTCCGCCTTTCTTAGGCACTACATGGACTGGACTCACCCAATCACTGTCTGAAATAGGATAGATGATCCCAGCATCCAGGAGTTTCATAATCTCCTTCTTAACCACTTCTTGTAGATTAGGATTAAGCCTTCTTTGATGCTCTACAGATGTCTTAGACTCGTCCTCAAGATGTATCCGATGCATGCACAGCTCCGGAGAGATACCTGAAATGTCATCGAGAGAATAGCCAAGAGATTTGCGATGCTTGCGCAGCTTGCTTAGCAGTAAAGTGAGCTCTGCGTTATTCAAACTAGCATTGACAATTACTGGATATGTCGAATTAGGTCCAAGAAATGCGTACCTTAGCCCGGATGGAAGTTGTTTCAGCTCGATTTTCGGAGCTTTTTCCTCGGCCCAGTCTCTGTCGACTTGCAACGACCGATGCCTAGTTGGTGTCGATCGTTCCATCGTCGCGTCTGATATTTCCACATGCATTACTGCTTCAACAGAATCCATCAGCCTTGCATAGCACATTGCGGGCTTGTCCTGCAGGTATTCCAGCTCCATTATAGAGCTCAGTAAAGCTCTTTCTAGTGGATCTTCAGCATGCGACTTGTGAAAGTATTCTGCAGCCAAATCACCTAGTGTGTCCACATAGAAGGTCTGTCCGTCGATGGTTGGTCTCTTCACCAGTTTGTCCATATCAAAACTCATCTTCAGATCACCCACATTCAGAATTATTCTACCTCCTTGGCAGTCAATCATCGCACCAGCAGTAGCTAAGAAAGGCCTGCCCAAAATCAGTGGATCCTTTGGTTCCTCTCCATACTGCAGAACTACAAAATCAGTAGGTATCACACATTGGCCAATCATTATAGGTACATCCTCCAATAATCCTTCAGGAATTCTGATTGTTCTATCTGCCAAAACCAGTGATATCCTAGTGGGTATAAAATCAGTCATTCCGAGCCTCTTAGCAACTGAGAAAGGCATAAGATTCACACTGGAACCAAGATCACATAGGGACCTTTCGAATCTTTCCCTGTAGATAGCACAATCCAACACAAAGCTTCCTGGGTCTTTCAACTTCTCAGGAATTCTGCCCTGAATTACTGCACTACACACCTCGTTGATCATCATTACACTCTCCTCATTAGACCACTTTCCAGCAATTAAATCCTTAAGGCATCTCCTCATCACAGGAGAAGTCTCCATAGAGTCAATCAAAGGCACTTCGACTTTCACCTTTCTAATGAACTCTTGGCACTTTGGGTACTGCTTATCATTCTTAGCTTTTCTGGGATTCTTAGGATAAGGTACTTTAGGCTTGTAAACTCTCTCGGTCGACTGTTTCTGTTTCTCTGGTCTTGAACTCTCTGCAGTCGCCTTGCGTCGATCGTCACTGGCGTTGTATCGATCGTTGCTGGGCGACTTTGTTACGACAGGTTCTTCATTTTCGCTTTGCATCGACCGTTGCTGAGTGGCGTCGATCGATGCATTACGAATATCACGGATCCCATCTTCCAATTCTTAAATGTCCACGAGTTCTTCGACACTCAACTGCTTTTTCTGACCAGGAAATAGCTCCTTACCACTTCTCAATGTCACTGCATTGCATTGATACTTGGGATTAGCATCAGTTCGCCCTGGGAGATATCCATCTTGCCTCTGAGCATATCCAGCAGTTCTTGCAACTTTAGCGTCAAGCTCCTTCATGTGTGCGCTCAGGTATTCAAACTTCCCGTTCAGATCCTCATAGACAGTACCTATCTTCTTATCGAGGTCTGCAGCATTCTTAGTCTGACCTTTCAGCAGCTGTTCCATCATTGCTTCCATCTTACTCTCATGAGCAGTAGCTACAGGAGGTGCTTGGTAAGAAGATGATCCATAGGTTCTCTGAGTACCTTGTCCAAAAGGTTTCTGAAAACCACTAGTCTGTCCAAAGCCAGAGGAGTTCTGATTGCCTGTGAAGGCACTCTTTTGTCCTCCATTGAAGAACCTGTTTCCCTGCTGATTACCAAATCTATTACCTTGGAATCCAGATCCTCCTATGTAATTCACATCTTCTTCCTGAGTGTCCTCCTCAGTCTGAATTACCTCAACATCTTGGGCAAAGTGGACAGCTTTCTTACCAGCTAGGAGATTACAAATTATGTCCAGCTTAGATCTAATATCAGCAATCTCCAAATTCTCTACATTTCCACCAGATTTCTTCCTCCTCTCATCAGTAGTCTTGCAACTGTTGTTGCTCACTAAGTTCTCAATCAACTGCTTAGCTTGTGCAGGAGTCCTGGTGTTAAAGTTTGCATTGCTGGAGTTATCCAGCGCAGACTGATATGGAAGATCTATGCCTCTGAAGAAGATACCTAGCAATGTGACCTCAGTGAATCCATGGTGTGGGCAGTCACGTTGGTATTTCTTGAATCTCATCCAGGCAGTCTTAAGAGGTTCAATAGGACCTTGGGAAAAGGTGAGTATGTCCTGTCTGGACTGATCGGAACGCGCATCATCATAGAAGTGACGCAGGAACTCACTCTTCAGGGCTGCCCAAGTAACAAACTGCCCAGGTGGCAGTTGCTTCAGCCATGCAGCAGCGTCTCCAGCGAGACTGTGTGGAAAGAGCTTGAGAAACAAATAATCCTGGGAAACTCCATCATACTTCATGCCAGTGATTATATCCTCAAACTGATCGATGTGGTCCATAGGCTGCTCCGATGGGTGACCATGGAAAGCATTCTGTCTCATCAGCGAGTAGTAGATGGTTTCGATCTCAAAATCGTTCCTCTCAAAACCAGGAGGTACAAGAGCTGGCCGGTTGGCATGAAACTCATCCGGTCTGTTGTAGTCAGCTAATGTCCTCTCATGAACAACCATTTGTATACCTTGGTTCTGTCCTTGGCCTTGCGCCTGCGGCTGTGGTTCAGGTTCCTCAACATCAGGGATCACACGTCCCTCAGCATCAATCCTCTGCCCAGCAGCATTGTAAGGATTGTTTTGCGGATCCCTCAGGGTACCTTGAGCATCGGCTATCAGAATCAAACGTTCACATACCATCCTTGCTCTTCTTTCTCTTCTGTTAGTCCTCTCTAGTCGTCCAAGTTCTTCAAGTCCGAGATTAACGAGGTTCAAGTGCTGATTACTTCTAGTTTCACGCGTCTGCATAAACTGTATGTAATCATCAAGCAACGATCGATGCTATCAGTGCACCGATCGATTCAATCTCAGAATCGCCTAGTGACGATCGACACAAAAGGTGCAACGATCGACGCTATGCGAAATTGGTACCTGCGACAGAAAGAAAACAGAGAAAAAAAAAATCAGTAAACAAAAATAAAAATAAAAATCCTAGTAAAAACCCTAAGTTCGAAGCTATCGAAGACTCTAAGAGTCCCCGGCAACGGCGCCAAAAACTTGATAGGAGTCTAGTTTTACCCTATACTAACTGCAAGTGCACAGTAAATCAATTGTAGTACTTAGAGATCGAATCCACGAGGACTCTAGGCAACGATAAAATCAAGAACTTAAAGAGATTAGAACTAGGAGAAAACAAAAAGCAAATTGTATTCTATTAACTAAAAGCAAGCAGGAAAGTAAATCAGTAGCAGGTTTGTTGTTTAAAATCAATAAACTAAAAGCGCTAAGTCTAGGGCGTTCTCAAGAAATCAGACAAGCAGATAAATCAATCAGTCAGGATCTAATTAAACTCAGTTCTAGAACTCAAAACACAGATATAGAATTAACCAAATTTCTTTGCGAGAATTCTCTAAGTCTAAGTGCAGTAATCCAAATTCCTTTGCAACTACTAACAGATTAAACCAACTTTAAATTCAAGTTTGATATGTTCACAACCTAATTAAACCAAATTCCTTTGCGAGTAATTAAATTGCTCAACCTAAATAGTTCAGATTCTAAACCACACTGTCGTGTCGTATTTAGCAAGCTAAGATCTAGATTCTAATTGATCAGATTAGAACTAGCATTAAACACAATTTAGTTTGAAGAACATCTATTGATGTGAATCCTTAACTGAATTAATTATATCTAGCAAGTCATGAAATCCCTATGAGAAACCCTAAACCTAACTATGAAACTACTCAGACATGGATAATGTGAACATAATCAATGAATAAATAGCAATCATAAAAGAGATTAAAATAACAAAGGGGTTCGAAAAACTTCTCCAAAACGAATGTAGTACAAGATCAGATCAGCCCCAAAAGCTCTAAAACTCTCTGCTCTTAATTATGATAGCGTATGTAAGTGTCTCTAAAAACTGATCTAAAATCCTAATTAAATAGCTAAAACACGACTTGGGCTTCTGTGTAAATATCTGGAACTTCTGGGCTTTTCTGCAATATCAGCATACTTCATTAAATCGCCGAGTTTGGCCCATTCGCGTAGTGCATCGACCGATGCAGGTGTGCGACGATCGATGCAGATCCCAAAACTGGACAGTGAGTACAAGCTCTCGGGTCAAATCTCCAAAATGCTCCAATAAGCTCCATAATCACCACATTAGCTCCAAACGTGCGTGTACCTAATAAAACCTGTAAAAAACTCCAAAGAGACACAAATAGACTCTAAAACACACTTATATCATGGTCTAAAACTAGTAAAAACCATGATATATCATCGGCCAAGCTGATGTCCTCATCACCCTCGATTAGACTCGATCTACACTAAACGCATCTCTAACGCAATCTCCACACCATGGGCCCCAAGCGCGAACTCGGTAACTTCCACGGGAACACTTAGCTACCCCACGGTAACTAAAACCTCCCACGACTCCTAGACAAAAATACGAAGTCCTACGACTAGGACACCGTTCTATGTCCATCGATACGCGGTGACTCGGGTTACCCCTAGATAACCAAAGCTTCCATGCAGTCCGGCCCCAGGACACAACCTCGTATTCTCCGGACCACACACCTACCAGCGTCACTCAGTAGGTTAACACTATAACCAGAATCACCACCCGAAGGTACGTGAGCCAATCAGGTCACTACCCGAGGATCCAATCGGGTCGGAAGTACCAGAACGCCATCTCTAGACTTGCGGGATCTAACGCACCCTATAGAGTCCTAATAACATTAATGTAAACAAGCAGACTCACTGGGACTCTATCACGCAATACTAACAAGGTCAAATAGAACTACCATCTCAATCCCCAGTCTATCCTGCAAGTCCTATCACCAACCTCCACATCACCCGACCTTACCCAGACTTACCCGGTTCCGCACCAGAGTAAGTATCTACCAGTGCAATCTACTCGGCCCAACACCGAAGTAGATAAACAATCAAGCAATCAACAGTATACTCAGCCCAATACCGAAGTAGATACACAATCACACAAACAATCAACAGTCTACTCGGTCCAACACCGAAGTAGATACACAATCACACAATCAACAGTCTACTCTGCCCAACACCGAAGTAGATACACAATCACACAATCAATAGTCACAACACCACACAAACCGTTATTTAGGTTTATTAGTCTTTTAATATGTCCTTAATCTTTACTCAGTCAGTCCTTAACCTTACTCATTCAATCCGCTACCTTGGGATTAGTGAAATACTAATCTCGTAGACGGCCCATCAATCACATCACTTCTTTTACTTATCCCTTCCTAAGTGTCTTTAATAAGTTCTCCATCTGTCGGTTTAGAGTTAGTAAGATTACTAACTCCCCGACATCTCATTATTCATTAACTTCCATTCATTACCCTTAATTCTAAGTGTGTTATGTCTTTTAACTGTATTTTAATCAACTCATAATTTCCCGTATATATATTCCTTTAGATACGTTCTTAAATACTTATATATGCATATACGTCCTAGCATGCCGTTCTATATGTATGCATCACCCAATCAAGCAATCAACGAACCATCAATCACTTAATGCAGCACCCAATCAAATAATCAACAAACTATCAATGATTACGGATATAAGTTAACTAGCATGCATCCCTTAACCTATCCATTTAATTAGTTAACTGAGTTATTAATCAACCTAACTGTTCTAACCAATTCAATCAATCGGGTATGCAACCTAAACTAGGGTTTATCAATTTCGGATCTATATGATTCTAACTAAATGCATCATACAATTTAGCCGACTCACAGTATTATTATGACGACGGATAGATGGATTTGACGGACTAGCGGAACAACGAGACCCGGCTTGAACCCGAACCCAAACCTTCCCTGAATCCTCGACTTGCTTTGACCCGACCTTGACCCGCACTTGACCTTAGTGGTTCTGATCGAGCCTCCGAACCATCTTCATCTTCTCTCTCCTTCGGTTCTCTCACTCTCCTTTGATTCTCTCTCTCTCTCTCTTTCCTCCGGTTCTCTCTCTCCCTTCCGGTTCTCTCTCTCCTCCGGTTCTCCTCCATCTCTTTCTCTTCTTCTCCGGTTCTCCTCCATCTCTCTCTCTTCTTCTTCTCTCACGCTTATTCTTCTCTCTCTTCTTCTTCTTCTTATTTACGCTTCATCTTCTCTCTCTCTCTCTCTCTCTCTCTCTCTCTCTCTCTCTCTCTCTCTCTCTCTCTCTCTCTCTCTCTCTCTCTCTCTCTCTCTCTCTCTCTCTCTCTCCTCTCTCTCTCTATCTCTCTCTCTCTCTCTCTCTCCTCTCTCTCTCTCTCTCTCTCTCTCTCTCTCTCTCTCTCTCTCTCTCTCTCTCTCTCTCTCCCCTTCCTCTTCACGCTTCTTCTTCTTCTTCTCTCTCCTTCTTCTCTCTCTTCTTCTTCTTCTTCTTCTTCTTATTCTTCTTCTCTTCCTTCTTCTTCTTCTTCTTCTTTCTTCTTCTTCTTCTCTCTCTCTCTTCTCTTATCTCTTCTTCTTCTCTCGTTTGTGTGTTGTGAACTAGAAAGAATAAATCCTCTTTTTATAGTAACCATTGGTGTCTTGATGTGTGACACATGTTATCTCCTTCCCTTCCCATTATGACACGCCAATATGAAGGATTCAATTCACCATGTGTTGTAAAATGAGATTCATTGGATCCATTTCGCTTCTTCCTTTACGTGAGTAAATGAGGTTCATTGGATCCATTTCTCTTCTCCTCCCTCCATGTAGCCAAGAAAGAGTCTGAGAGAATTCAACTCACCTCAAGATTACTTCTCCTCATGCCACGTTTAGAGATCAAGAGCAAAAGAAATGCATTGTATTTTTTGTTCTTTTACTTCTTCTCCAAGTCACAAGTTCATGAATCTAAAAGAGACAGGTGGCTCCATAAAGAGTCTACACTTGTTATTTCAGGGTTGATTCTGACCAAAACCAGTGAACCAATCCGCTCATATCATCCCGTAACTCCGTTCCGTTCCGATGCTTCGGTTTAACCGATTTTGCGTTTAATATTTTAAAATTTTCTTAGGTGCTTACATAAATCCACCATGCCTTATTTTCAGATTCTAGAGGATCTTAGATGAATTTAAAAATTTGAATCCCTTCGTTTGGACACTCGTAAACCCGTTATAGATTTTACAATATTTCTCGATTCTATCGGTTTCCATTCCCGATAGTCCGAAAAACTCATCTATGGTCCGTTTCCACCATTATTGGTCTTCTAAATGTTTTCTTTATTTAAAAAGAATAACATTTGGCCCGTCTTAGCTTCCGGCTCGCATTTTGGTAAAATTACCAAAATGCCCCTCATCTTCCAAAATTTACGAAAATGCCCCTCGTTGACTTTTCTGCTGCTCGTTGACCAATTTAGTGAGACAGGGTATTACAAGACCCTTATCTCTCGTGTCCTCCGTCAGCTATTTCTCCACCTCAACAAACTTTCCCATCTTCGTCTGGTTCTCCTGTTGTCTCGGGTTCCCCGAGAACCCCGTCTCCTCCATCGCAATTACTGGTTAAAGCTGGTACTATTACTCCACCGCTAAATCTGGGTCAACCCGGTTGTGAAAATCTGCCTACTGGTTTTTCTTATAATCAGCCTCCGCAATTCGTGGGAAAAGCTGGTACTGCTACTCCGCCGCCTGCAAAGTCGACCGGAGCAAAGGATAGCTCGGTTCCACCTTCCAATCCAGGTTTTGAATCGTTTAATTGGGCTCGAAAACTAAACTCAGCTTCGCATATTCCGGATTCAAATGCTACTGTTACTACCTCTGAAACAGGACGTCCAAGGGTGAAAACTGTGAAAATCCAGAATGGAGTTTTCGAAAGGGTGCAAAACTCCACAGTGATTACATTATGGGGATTTTCTACGGTAAGCCCCCGTCTTATGGCAAAATTTGGGCTGTCCTTAACTATCTCTGGGGTAAAGATCGAAGGGTCACCATTCATCATCTTTCTAAGAATGCATTCTTGTTCTACATTCCATCTCCTACTCTGCGCAGAAAGGTTCTGGAACAGAAATTATGGCGAGTAGGTGATTCAGCATTCTTTCACTACAAGAAATCTGCCTCATAGCCGCGGAATTTTCGCAGCTAGTTTTTTTAAGCCGCGGATAGCCACGATTTTGGTCATAGCTAGTGTCGCGGTAATTTCGCAGCTATTCGTAGCTATATAACCACGGGACGAAAACACAGAAATATGTAGCTATATAGCTACGAATAGCTGCAATACCGTCGCGGAAATGATTAGCTACGAATATCTACGACAAAAAACGCGGAAATATAGCTACGACATATTTTCGTGGCTATTCGTAATAATATTTAAATAATATTTATATATATATATATGGTATAGCTACGGATAGCTACGAATTTATCCGTAGCTATTCACAAACCCTAAACCCTAAACAAACCCTAAAATTCTAATTATTAACATTTCAATCATTATAACATATCCAAAATTAGTATTCAACACTTATAAAAGAAAAATATTTCCAAATCTAATATTTTCAAACATTAACTTATAAACTTAAACACATATCCCTTTAAACTCTAAACCCTAAACCCTAAATAAACCCTAAGCTCTAAAATATAAATAAAACTCTAATTAACTAAATTTCAATTACTATAACATATCCAAACCTAAGATTCAACACTTATAAACAAAAAAAAATTTCAAACACTAACTTATAAACTTAAACACAACCCTTCAAATCCTATACCCTAAATCATATTCATACCATAAAACCTTGATCTCAATCAAAGTATAAAATCAATATAAAAACTAATTATATATACATAAATCTAATATTTAAACCATTTTAATATATATAATCTACATAAAATTAATTGTAATTTATTTTAAACAATGATAAATTAAAAGTAATATGATTTTATTTTGAAATCTACTAACTTTTCTACTACTAATACTAAATTAAAACTTCATAAACAACAATTAAATTATTATATATACTCATAAGTAAATTTTAACACTTTAAAAATAAAAATAATGAAAAAAATCAATTTTAATCAGTTTTAACCTCTATATATACTGATTTTTATTATTTTAAATTATTTATAAAATTTAATATTTTAAAAAGTTTCATCTTTTATATTTTAAAACTTAACATTTAAAAAACTATTTTAACTATTTTATTATTTTTAAATCATTTTTTTTGATTATTATGAATTAATTATACTCAAAAAATTTCTATTGGTTCATAACACCACTAATTGGATCACAGATAAGGGCCATTGATCAAAGTATATCAACGGTTCAGATTTTATTTAGGCTGACACGCGGATTAGCTTCATCACCGTTAGATCTGTTTCATTTTAAATCATCACCGTTCATTTATTTTCACACTCATTAACCTAATTAGAGATGACCTTAACAACTCTGAGTACTCACGCCGTATTCTCATACTCAATCAACCTTCATAGTTTTTTTTTTCTTTGTATCAAGTTTTTTAAGACTCATGATGATTAGAAATGGAGGAAGACGAAGTTGGACGAAGACAAAGACGAATCTAAGACAAAGATGAAGACGAATCTAAGACGAAGACGAAGACCAATCCATTAGATCTGTCTCAGTGACAGGGAGGAAGACGAAGACGAATCTGTTAGATCTGTCGACGAATCCGTTAGATCTATCGCCGGAGCCCCTGTGAGAGGCGAAGACGGTGACGAGATGACGAAAGCCGAAGCCAAATCGGAGTGAGCGACGGCCATTTATTCTCCTTCATGAAGCTGCCATTGAAGACAGAGAGGAATCGCGAGACAGAGTTGAAGACAAACGAGAATTGAGAGAGACGAATCGACCAGATGCAAGAGAGAGAAGACGAACATATGAAACAGGGACGAAGTACAGACGGCGGTGAGAGAGAGAAGAAAAAAACGGTTATCACCGGAACTCGACGGTGGTGGTCGCCGGACTGTTACGCCGGAGCCGACGGCATCATCTTCAGAATAAGCCAAAGAACTTTTTTTGCTTCTGGTTTTGTTTTTGTTTTTAAGATTATTTATTTAATTATTTTATATAATTTTTTTTATTATAAATATTTATTAAATAAATATATTTTTGTTATTTTTTGTTATTTTTAAATGAAATAGCTACGACCTTAATCGCAGATATTCGTTGTTATATATAGCTATGAACTAACTTCGCAGCTTGTCGTAGCTATTTTAGCTACGGTCGTCGCTATTCGTAGTTATTAGCTACGAAAATGGTCGCGGATAAGTCGTGGCTATGGGGCTGCGGATAGCCGCGAAAGGACAATATCCACGAGCCCATAGGCGCGGATTTTGTTCGCGGCTATTCGTAGCTATTGCTCAAATAGCTACGACTTAGGATCGATAGCCGCAAAAAAATCCCCGGCTATATCGACAGTTTCTTGTAGTGTTTGTCACAGAATGGAAATCGGAATTCAGTACAAATCCGCCATCTCTAGACCGTGCGCCGGTTTGGGTCACCATTAAAGGATCCCGTTCGATCTAACCACGCTTGAGGGCTTAAGTTTCATCTGTCGTCCTATCGGGATGGCAGTCGACACAAAGCCGTTTACTAGTATCTATGGCAGTCGACACAAAGCCGTTTACTAGTATCTCCTCCGCTGAGGTTAAAATTGTCGTGGACTTAACTAAACCTCTTCCCTCGGAAGTGAAAATTGAGTGTGAGAATGGGAAAGTTCTTCTTTTCAAAGTATCTTATCCATGGCTTCCCCCTCTCTGCTCCCATTGTAACTCCATCGGTCATAAGGTTTCCTTATGGCCGTCTGCACCTCCTGCTACACAAGGTGATAAGTCTTCTGAGAAGAGTCGGACTAATAACTCTAATAAGGAATGGAAACAAGTTCCTTCTAATGGTAAGAAGGATAAAGGTAAAAGTGTTGATCAGTCGGATTCTTAGTCTGGTTCAGCTGCTGATATGGAGATGTGTAATTCTGATGGTCTCGGGGTTCCCCTAGCATCTCAGGTCGCTTCTTCTAGTAAGGTAAACACTTCCAAATATTTAAAATTAAGTCAAGTGAAATTGTACTTGAATTAATTTACATATATGTAGACAATTATATTAAAATTTATGCATTTGGTGTTGAATATACTTTAAAATAGTCAATTTAAAATATAGTCAGCGGATAGAACTGTATCGATATTTAGTAATGAAGTCAAGTGAATAACTTTTGTACTTGAATTAAATTTAAATTTACGAATTTGTTGTTGAATACACATAATGTTTTTTATAAATAATTTGAAATATAATCAGTGGATAGAACTGGATCTATATTTAGAAATTAGGTCAAGTGAATAATTTTGTATTCTAATAAAAATAGCTATTTTATTTATTAGAGCTAGTTCAAGTTAAAATGCAGCTAATTTAAATCTAATTTCTCATGATTTTCTTAACAAAATTGAAATACAATACAAATTATAAATTTTTTAAATAGAATATGTTGCTGAGTTTTTTTAATCAAAATTACTTTATTCCCTTTTTAAATAGTCTAAGTCCGTGAATGCGAATGTTGAACATATTTTGATATTTCGGAAAAAAATAAAAACATAGTCAGCGGATAAATTTATATCGATATTTAGAAAATTAAGTCAAGTGAATAATTTTGTATTTGAATTAGTCTACGTATACATAGATAATTAAATTTATATCAACGACTAACAATTGGTTGAATATAATTTTGGTAAAATTTTAAAATATAGTTATCGAGTATCGATATTTAAAATTAAGTCAAGTGAATAATTTTGTACTTGAATTAAATTTAAATTTATGACTTTGATGTTGAATATACATAATGTTTTTTTGAAACAATTTAAAATATAGTCAGCGGATAGAATTGTATATATATTTAGAAATTAAATCAAATGAATAATTTTTGTATTCGAATAAAAATAGCTATTTATTTTATTAGAGCTAGTTTGAGTTAGAATGCTAACTAACTTAAATCTAATTTCTCAGAATTTTCTTAACAAAATTGAAATACGGCAAAAACTATAATTTTCTTAAATAGAATATGTTTGCTGAGTTTTCTTTTATCGAAATTACTTTGTAGATATGTATCTCCCTACATCAAACAGCTATTACCGTCTAAGCCCGAACGAGATAGTTGTGTTAAAGTTAAACCATTGCTTAATAGTAATACATACGGTACACTGTAACACAGGAAAAGCAAGCAACTGTGAAAGCCTCTAGCTAATCTAGAGGATCTTTGGGGATATGGTGCAGGCAGGCCTAATCAATGGATCCATGCACAATTTTCTAGTGGACCAGTATTACTAAGGTCTTCGATCGGCTGAGAGGGTATATTCAGTCATACTACAAGGACAAGAAAGAAATCGAAACATCTTTTGGTTTTAAAAATGTATGGTTATTCATAAAAATGAAGGCTTATTTCATATGATAAAATAGCTTGCAAATCCGAAATAGTATAACTATATACGTAATACAAAAGTGAAAACATAAGAACAAAATTTTCAGCACCAATGAAGAAAATTGTAAGGAACAACTTCCTTTTCTTGTACAAAGAGGTCGTCTAGATTTCGTAGGACGGCATGTACCAAACAAAGCAAAACACCCGTAAGGACCCCAAGAACCAGACTCTTGAGGTAGTACATGACCCACAATGTCCAGAGCGAGCCTATGATCAATCCAAACACGATCACTCGGTCACTAACATGTCGACCGTACAAGACCAACGGATGGTCCCTGCAAAAGTAAAAGATCAACCACATGGCTGAAAAAGAGGCAATGGTGAGAAGAGCCGTCGGATCACCGATCAAGAAAAGTGTGGCCGAAGCGGCGGTGACGAGAGAATAGTTAACCTCAAAATGGCGGAGGTTCAGTTTAGCGCGCGAGACGGCGGAAGAGAAAGAGGTAGGACGGTCTACAGAACCTAATGCTAGAAACTCCAACCATGGACGGTGACTAGAAACAAATGCTATTAGATTTTGCACCGAAAGAGAGATGACGTCACCGAAAGAAAGATGCGTCTCCGCCGCCGTGACATGAGGATTCTCCGCCGGTGAAAGCATCGCAGGACGCAGCCTTTGAGTTCTCAGGTCAACCAATAAATATGACCGAAATTAAAAGTTTGTAATTATGTATTAGCCATAACAGAAAATAGTGGGCCAAGCCAATTTTGATTAATGTGCCAATATAATCGGGTCGGATCCTCTTTAAAAGTTGTGGGATTGGGGTTTGGCGAGCAGAGCCAGAAGACTGAGTGGAACTGGACTCAGCTTCGGTCTAATTTACCGTTCTACTGCTCGATTTCACGTCCGTCGTCAAGGTAACTTGCAGCGCTTCGTCTATGTCAGATGGGATTCGTGGAAACCTAGATTCCAATTTTCTCAATCGCCGGTAAGTATTTGATGGGTTTTTGCTGTTTTGGGAATCCGGGATCATTTATGGTGAGATTCCCGTCTTTGAATTTAGGTTTATCGAATTTTGTTAAGTGGCAGAGACATCGATGTTGGATTGAGCTTAAACATGAACTCTGTAATTCATTCCGGCACCAGTGTGGTCCGTAAAACTTATAGCTTTCGATTAACCTCGAGGAGATTCTGCCATGGTAGTAGCATGAATGGTGATGAAACCAATGATGGTTTGCCTCCTACAGAAAATACTTTGAAGATAACATGGGAAACTTCAGAGATGAACTGTGAGTTTTCCGAGGAACATGAAGAGAAATTCTCTGTTAGGAGGAGGTTTTTGGAGAGTGCTAAGCTCGGTGCGTCTCAGGTTCTCGATACTTTACAGCAAGATTGTCCCGGGTTCAATACTAAATCAGATTTAGATGAGTTAAATGTTCCAATCTCAGGTCTTTTAGTGAGAGAGGTTCTCGTTGGGATCTTAAGGACACTGAGTTATGATAACCAGACAAGGTGTGCTAAGCTAGCTTACAAGTTCTTTGTTTGGTGTGATGGACAAGATTGTTTTAGGCACACTGCGAATTGTTATCATTTACTTATGAAGATATTTGCAGAGTGTGGTGAGTATAAAGCCATGTGCAGGCTGATTGACGAGATGATTAAAGACGGTTATCCGACAACAGCACAGACGTTAAATCTGTTGATATGCACTTGCGGTGAAGCAGGTCTTGCAAGAGAAGTCGTGGAGCAGTTCATCAAATCCAAAACTTTCAATTACCGACCTTTCAAACACTCTTACAACGCGATTTTGCACTCGTTGCTAGGGGTGAAACAGTACAAGCTGATTGATTGGGTTTATGAGCAGATGCTAGAAGACGGGTTTTCACTGGATCTTCTGACTTACAACATTGTAATGTTTGCAAACTTTAGGTTAGGTAAAACAGATCGGCTTTACAGATTGCTTGAAGAGATGGTTACAGACGGGTTTTCACCGGATTTCTACACATACAACATCCTCCTCCACCATATGGCAACAGGGAATAAGGCTCTCGCCGCTCTTAACCTTTTGAATCATATGAGGGGAGTAGGAGTAGAGCCCGGTGTGATCCATTTCACTACCCTGATAGACGGGCTGAGCCGAGCTGGGAAGTTAGAAGCTTTCAAGTACTTTATGGACGAAATTGTAACATCCCGGTTTGTGGTATATGTGGAAAGGCTTAAATGAATTAATTTGGCTACCTATGTCACCAAGTGCATTTACCTTTTCCGGTCACTTGCCTGAAAGAACTCCAGAGTTAAGCGTGCTTAGGCTGGAGTAGTCCCAGGATGGGTGACCTTCCGGGAAGTGACTCGTGCTAGCATGTGTGTGAGGACAAAACACATGGTAAAAGGTCATGGGGGTGATTGTAGGGTCAGTAAATTACTCGTTCGGGCCTACGAAAAATAACGCACGACCGTCGGATAGGGGTGGGGCCCACGAGCCCGGAAGAGGGATGGATGACTCACCGGTAGGGGCGGACGGGGCGTTACAAAGTGGTATCAAAGCACAATAACAAAATATCAGATAATATCGTTATCCCAATATAAATGTGAGATAATGTTATTAACATAACTAATGAAAGTGTTACCAAAATTTGATGAATAGTATTTTTTAGCAAAAAGAATAAATAGTACGTAGGTTTAACTTCAATGACATTTTGTAATTAATTTAAATACAAAAGATAATTGTGACATAAATTTATTTCTCTTTGTTAGGTTTCTTAATTTTGAAGTTACTAATGTTATATTGAGCTTAATTTTGAAGTTACTAATGTTATACTGAGTTTATAAAATGGTCAACAATGTATATTGAGCTCATTCACTCTTTATACACGGTAATAATGTTTCTCCAAAAACTAAATTTATTATTAATCATATTATTATTAAGATTTTAGTGGATAATTTTTCTTGACATTCTAACTAATTAAACAATACTATAAATTATATTTATCCTTTTAATTCAACTAACATATCATACAAATATATCAAATATTATTTTTTCAAAAAAAAAATATATCAAATATTATAGTGCTAATAATATTATTATGTATACTTAATTAGCATATTTTATAAAACATCTTTTTAAACTAGTTATTATATTATAAATATAAAAATTGACATCTTAACTCATTTATCATAATATTAAAATTGATATAACTGTGCTAGATTAATTTCATATAACAAGATTATTATATTTATTTATAAATAATAGCATTTAGACGATAAAATATAAAATATTTAAGTTGTTCAGTTAGCCCAATTATTATATTATTTAAAATTGTGTTTGTTACATAATTAATTTTATTATCGAAACATATTACAAATAATTATATTGATAACATATAAGTTAAATTTGTTGACGATCCATTTTTTTCCCTTAAACATTGTAACAGTTAGCATTGTTTACTGTGAACACTGATTACTCTCTTCTAAGTTAGCTAAATTTACCGTTAATTACCAAAAAATCTGTTTACTATTTTTTTTAGAACTACTATTCTTTTTATTTAACAGTAAACATTGTCCACTTGTGAAAAATTGCGAAGAGAGAGAGAGAGAAATACAAATACAAATATGATAGAAAACATAAAAGGACTATAGATATTTTGTTAATAAATAATGATTATGAATAGTACTTAAAGTGAGCGATTTAATTTTGATGTTATTGATGATATTATTTGATAATACTCAAAAATGAAATCATAAATAGATAATCAATTAATTCAAATGGTTTAATAGATCATTTTTTGTGTGTGTAAAAATCCAATTGATCATTTTCGGGTGACCTTTTGGTATTTGAAAAATGTCAAGAGACGTGCATGAAACTATTCGTCAATTTCCCTATACCTAATCTTAATAATAATGTCTTTTCCACCTTTTTCTATTTCTTCTTTTACAAGCTATGGACTAATAAAAAAGGAGAAAAAGTATATATATATATATGAATATAGAAAGGTGATTGTAATTTGGACAAATAAGACGAATTGTTTTTGACGAATTGTTTTTGATTGATTTGGATTTGGACCATCACTATATAAAAATAGTCGTTTTCATGAATTCGTCATCATCCACCTTTCATTACACACACAGAAAAGAAAACAATCACTAATGAACATTTTTGTTCAAAAAAAGAAAAGAAAAAAGACTAATGATCAATTTTGTTCACACATATTATTAAGGCACCGATTGGTAGGAGGGCTGCAGAGGCTGTAGACTTTTTTACGGTCTGTACAGTTTATATTTTACCAATCATGTTTTAACTCCCTTTTTTTTCTCCAGTCTCTAAAGTCATTTTTTTAAACTCTGTTTACTGTTGCTTTTTTAAAAGCCTACAATTTTTTTTTTTAACACTATAAAAGTTTTACAACTGGAATCGATACAATAACCCAATACAATTAAGCCCACATCAAGCCCAAATATATAAGATAATGATAAAGCAGATGAGGCCTCGTGTCCAAACATGTGTTGTTCACTGGGTTAACCAAAGGTGAGCACCACCGACATCAACGCTGTACCGGAGCTCCGCCAGGCTGAAGCAGAAGACCTCCAAAAAAGAGATACATGATTATGATTCAACCCTCCTAACATCGAATCCAATCGATAAACTTGTTCCTCCCCCTGCTTCCTTGAAATCGGTCACCATCACCATGGAAACATGGAAAGCGGGAACGACCTTACTCCTAGAGAGAATGGTTACCTTCCAGAATTAAAACACGAGGAAGAGATCGAGAGAGCTCGCCAAGCAATCCGAACAAAGCCGGAAACTAGGTCTGAGGCAAAAGAAAATCCGGAGAACCGGAATACACAAAACGGACCCAAAGTCCTAAGTATTAGACACGAAACTAAACAAAACAAAGAGGAAGATAACATACAGAAGGAAACAGCCGCAGATCTGAGAATTCATCTTTCCTTCTGAAAGATTGACTCGGAGAAGAAGGAATAAGATGAAAAATTCATCTTTCCTTCTGTTGGACAAAAACGTATGACTTTTGTGTTTGTTTTTATTTTTTTACCTATTCGTCTGACTTTTGTTGTTCCAAAATCAAAGTATATAAACTATTTTTTTTTATCCTATCCTTTCCTATCTATACATACACAAGGAAAAGAAACGGTACAAAGTCAAAATTTCTATTAATAACAAAATGAACTTGTTATTGATTATTAGTTTATGAGAAAGAAACATTCAAATCAAATAAAATAAAATAAATTATCAAATACTATTTTTAGAATAACAAAACCATTATAAATACAGGCATAAAATTTTCTAAGAACTTGTCTCTCAACACAAAAAGATACAATAATTTAAATATGTTTTCGTCTCGATATTTTTTTCTAACTAATAGATAGTTATTAGATTTATATGTATGATATTTTATTAATTTAAAATTATTTTCGTTTCAGAAATGTCATCATCATCTTCTTTCCATTAGGTAATTTTATATATTTACTATGTTATACCAATATATTTATGTTTTGTTTGTTTAATTAACATTTATAGAAAAAATTATATGTAGCCACAATCAGACTTATACTTTTCTTGAGTTGTTTATTTCTGAACAAGAAGAGAACTAGAAGGAAGTGTATTTAACAAAAGAAGGAAAATAGCGACTGTTTGACAAATTTTATAAAGCAACATGATATAAGTTACCCTGAAATTTTTTTAAAAATCATTACGATAATCTTTCCAATCGGTAGAAGAAATGCGAATGGAAATGCTATCAATGGAAGGAGATCGTGATGAAATTGTCAACCCTATGTGGGCTAGTTCTCGTTAGATTTTTTTTTATCTTTGTCGCTTTTTGTTTTGTTAAATAATTTTTTCCTTTAGTTAAAAACTAATAATTAATAAATTAAACTTCTTTAATTATTTTGGAAATACTATGTGTTTTTGCTGAAAAAATTAACATCTAACTGAAATAAGAAATTATGATAACATATTTAGCCAAACAAAAACAAATTCATTGCTATTTTTAGACAAAAACAATCGAGTGTTAAAGGCTATGGTTGTTTAATAAAATATTTAAAACAATCAAACACTATAATTAAAAATAGCTGAAAATTTTATAACTTGTACGACAATAACAACATAAAATTTTTATTAAAATATTGATACATATATTTAAGTTTGGTTTAATTTATATTTTTATGAAAAATATTATTTAAAGTACAGTTATAGCTTACACAGTTCTTGTTAACAATCAGGCTTTCAAATTTTTTTAAAGTAATAGTCATAGTTGTCACAGCCAAAATCTCTACAGCCAAAAACTTACAGTCATAGCCTACAATCACAGTCCGTACCAATCACAGCCTAATTGTTTTCTTATTCAAATTAAAAAGATTTTTTTTTTGTAAAAGTTACAAGTCATATATTTTGATTGTTTTTACTTTTTTTGCTACAAATATAACATTTATATTTAATAAAGTTATATCCGACTGCGAAAAAAATACTTTTAAGAAACTATATTTTAATTTGAGTCCTTGAATAATTTAATAAATATACTTAGTGGGCATGGGAGAATCTTAGAAAGAGGTCACAAAATATGCGCTCGTGCGGTAGAGTATACTGACAAAATTGGTACCCGGCCAAACTCTACGGCCCACGCGCCTCGAAACCGTTTCGGGCTTTTCATAAAACCCCTTCTTATTCTAATTATCTTACTATACAAACCTATTAATAATAAAACTAATTTCCTAGGACCCTTGTCTTGTTCCTCACTAGGGCTGGGCATAATACCCGGACCCGAAATACCGAACCGAACCCGAACCGAAAAAGTAGAACCGAACCCGAATCCGAACAGTCAAAATACCCGAACGGGTCCTAAACTCCTATATCCGAAGAACCGAACCCGAACCCGACCCGAACCGAGAACCGAATGGGTACCCGAAATATCCGAATTACAATTATATACCTAAAATATTAATTATATTTAGACTTAATATAACAAAATTAACAAAAATTACAATTATAAACTTAAATATATTAGTTATTTTTAGGCTAAAATAACTAAATTATCAAAAATAAACAAAATATATGAAGGGTTTTGTTATATTTATCAAAATTTAACGAATTTTTATTTAAATATAACTAATTTTTATTTTATTTTTATGTTTTTCGGGTACCCGAACCCGAACCGAATCCGAATGGAACCGAACCGAACCCGAACCGAAATTCTAAAATATCCGAATGGGTTTATATCTCTAAACCCGAAAACCTGAAAAACCCGAACCGAACCCGAACGGGTACCCGAACGGGTACCCAAACGCCCAGGCCTATTCCTCACCATATTTTTTAGTTCAAAATTTCCGACCCTATTCATTTACATCGGACATCACACAAGCTAAATAATTTTAAAACAATGCTTTAGTTCCTCTTTTCTATGTGTATAAACTATTATGTTATATGTTAACACTTCAAGGATTTTTTTTTTTGAACTATTTCATTAATTTTTTTTTTTTGTTTTTCTGTTTTTTGGGCCAGTCCAGACAATTCCCTAATGGGCATGGTCTAGCTCATTTCTCTGCTTACAACAAACGGGCTTTACCCTTACACCAAACAGGTCTTTTGGCCCACATCTAGGAAACCCTAGAATCAAACCTCCAAGCCGCCGACAATCTCAGACGAAGCCGCCGCCGAGTAGGCGCAGACACCACCGCCGGAGATGCCGTAGACCACGTTGACCACCAGAAGCTCAGGACCACTTCCGAAGACAGAAACGGGACGATACCGCCGCCGCCGAGTAGGCGCAGACACGAGCCAAACCGCCACCACCACGATAGAGAGACTTGTGGTGAAGGCGACGCCACAGGACAAGCGCCGGAGTGTAGCGGCACAGGATCACTGCCAAACTTACCTGTAAACCTCCTAGCAAGCGCCACCAGAAACCAAAACACCGAAGGGAGAAGAAGGAGAAACCCTACTCCACGAAAGCAAAGGCGACAGAAAAGGGGGAAAGGGTTAACCAGAGCTCTTACCACCGGGAAAACTCTAGCGCCGGGAGGCCACCGTCCCCGAGCAACCGACCGAACAAAAGTGACATCCGGGAAGCATAACTCCATCTACCCACTCTCTGCCGCCTCACACCCGCGACTTCAGATCCGACACCACCGCCACACCGGGAAAGCAACCGAGGCAGAGAACAACCGCCGCGAAGAAGCCCTGCCGAACAACTCCAGATCTAGTCCTCACAGACCGAGAGCTGCGAAGCCGAGCACCACCACCGCAGACCACCACCGCGAACACACCGCCAGAGAGCCACAGGAGCACCGTTATTAGTTCACACGGAGAAGAGCAAGACTACGGATGAAGCGCGGCCATGCAAAAAGGACCAGCCTCTCCCGCCGGAGAGAAGCAGCGGCGGAGAGGAAAGGAGATCTGAAAAAAGATTTTTCTCTAGAGAGAAAAAGAGGAGAGAGAAAGGAGAACGATTGTCTAAAATAAATAATTGGTTTAACACTTCAAGGATTTTGTTTGTCTTTTTCCCGTAATTTGTAGCTTATTTTTGCATGTGAATGTCGGGTTTATTGCATGTATTGTTTCTTTTCAACTTTTTCATTACACTTTTGTATCTTTCTAAAACTTATTGCAAAGTTATATATTTTTTTGTAGATCATACCGGAAGAAAGATAGTTTTATCCATGCCTATCCTGTACACGCACTTTCGACGGATAGTTTTCCATTTTTTTATAACTATCCATCTTTTTATTTTATTTTTTTCTTTTTCTTTTCTCCCCTTCTCTCTTTTCTTACTTTATATTAATTACACCCCCTATTTTTTGAAGGTTGATAGATTGGCAGAGGAGAGGTTTCCAGCAATATAGACCGGCTGAATGGAGATAAAACCGACCGATGTACCAGAATTCAAAAAAATCAAAATCGGACTTATTACAAAGTTTCGAATGAATAGTGGTGTCTACAATCTCATCTATTCGTGGATACTACCACGATCATATCACGTGCTGGACGCTTTTCATGGATAACCAAACTTGACTAAGCTAATATCTTATACATATGGACGGACATACATGTATCCATGATTTGTTACATATCCATTAATAGATCATAGTATGTTATTCATAGATGTATATTCGACATAAGACCAATAATATCATGTTGGACGTTTTTCATGGATAACCAAACTTGACAATGCTAATATGGACGGACATACATGTATCCATGGTTTGTTACCTACTTAATATCTATCTTCACATATAATTTATTGGAGTATTATCTTCAAAAACAAAATTATCCATCGTTTAGGTAATTTAGCCCGCTCGCGAAACCAAATTTGCCAATTATCTATCCTTAAAGATCACATATAACTAGTTCTTTACCTTAAAATTACTTTGTCTAACCACCAAGTCATGTTTATTTTTTCAAAACTAAAATGATATCCATTAATAGATCATAGTATGATTATCCATTGATGTATATTCGAAGTAAGACCAATATTAAAGATCACATATAACTAGTTATATCATGTTAGACGCTTTTCATGGATAACCAAACTTGACAATGCTAATATGAACGGACATACATGTATCCATGGTTTGTTACCTACTTAGTATCTATCTTCACATATAACTTATTGGAGTATTATCTTCAAAAACAAAACTATCCATCGTTTAGGTAATTTAGCTCACTCTCGAAACCAAATTTGTCAATTATCCATCCTTAAAGATCACATATAACTAGTTGTTTACCTTAAAATTACTTTGCCTAACCACCAAGTCATGTTTATTTTTTCAAAACTAAAATGATTATCCAGTAATAGATCATAGTATGATTATCCATTGATGTATATTCGAAGTAAGACCAATATTAAAGATCACATATAACTAGTTATATCATGTTAGACGCTTCTCATGGATAACCAAATTTGACAATGCTAATATGAACGAACATACATGTATCCATGATTTGTTACCTACTTAGTATCTATCTTCATATATAATTTATTGGAGTATTATCTTCAAAAACAAAACTATCCATCGTTTAGATAATTTAGCTCACTCCCGAAACCAAATTTGCCAATTATCCATCCTTAAAGATCACATATAACTAGTTATTTACCGTAAAATTACTTTGCCTAACCACCAAGTCATGTTTATGTTTTCAAAACTAAAATGATTATCCATTAATAGATCATAGTATGATTATCCATTGATGTATATTCGAAGTAAGACCAATATTAAAGATCACATATAACTAGTTATATCATGTTAGACGCTTCTCATGGATTACCAAACTTGACAATGCTAATATGAACGGACATACATGTATCCATGGTTTGTTACCTACTTAGTATCTATCTTCACATATAATTTATTGGGGTATTATCTTCAAAAACAAAATTATCCATCATTTAGGTAATTTAGCTCACTCCCGAAACCAAATTTGCCAATTATCTATCCTTAAAAATCACATATAACTAGTTCTTTACCTTAAAATTGTCTAACCACCAAGTCATGTTTATTTTTTCAAAACTAAAATGGTTATCTATTAATAGATCATAGTATGATTATCCTTAAAAATCACATATAACTACTTCTTTACCCTAAAAAACAAAACTATCCATGATTTATGTGCAGTGTGGTATATGACACCTATCTGTGTCCATCCAAGAAAAGAGAGAAAGATAGTATCTATCTATGAATTTTTAGGCATTTCTCTCTCCTGTGAGGGTAAATCTGTGTTTTTGACGCTGGGACCTACAAAAAAAGATACAAGATTGAAATTGAAATTCAAAAGATACAAAACTGTAATTACTTTCTAAAAAGATACATCGAGTGCAATAAATTATGTGAATGTCACGATTTTTTGGAATTAATATTCTATTTGTAGAAAGTTGTGTCGTTTTGGTCGTGAGTCAATAAACTTCATAACAGTTGAACCAACTAATTTATCAGTCCAATCAAAAGTCAGCAAGTTTTTTTTTTGAATTGAATGTAAAATTAATTCAAATCAAAAAACCGTTATTTACAACTTGTGTGACCTGTAAACCAAAGAATATTTTGATCTATAAGCTAAACTAGGAACAAAAGAAAGGTAAACAGATCAAAAAATCAATCTCTCATGTTCTTGTGGCAAACCAACGTTGGATACCATTGTCGAAAGCTGTATCACCTGTGGCTTAGATAGAAAGCAGCCGGTTTCGAACTTCCCTGTCAATCTGAGTGATGATACACGATGTCGGAGAAAGGTCATCACCATGGCGGCGTTTATTCCTTTCTCTCCAAATGACATGGACAACAATATGAAAAGTGTAACGAACAAGAAACATAGTTGTCCTATCCTGAGTAGAGGCAGAGATGATAGAAGTTAAGTGGTCCCAATCTGCCGTGAAGCTAGACCCGAGAAGACCTTGAGTCAGAGCAGTCCAGATTGTCAAGGAGTAAGGAAAGGAAAAGAAGAGGTGGCTTCTAGTCTCTATCGGAGCTTGGCAAAGGACGCAAGCCGAGTTGATTCCCATATCCCAAAACAGCATACGATCAGTGGTTGAGAGGCGATTTAGCATAGCAAGCCATACCAAAAAGATGATTTAGGAGTGGCATGCTTGAACCAGACTCCTCTCCACCATGAAACAGTATCCCCTGCATCATTTCATACTAATCTCCAAGTGTCTTTTGAGCAGAAATTGGACCTGAAAACAATGTCCTTCTTCTTCTACAATGCAATATCTCCATTTTCAGTAGTCAAATTGTTCTGCATTTTCTCCACTTCCTTCTCTATTTTGTTGAGCTGAGAATTTCTATGGCGTCGACGACGGCGATTAGTGAGGGCAGATGCAACAGTTGAGTGCAGAGGAATCCCCAAGTCGATGGTACCTCTCAGACCTGTAATGTCAATAAGACGACCCATATCCAACCACTTATCAAACCAGAAATGAGTGTTACAACCATTCTTTACTTCCATTCTGAAATATTTCTAAACCATGTTCATGTACTTCAAGAGTTTACGCCACATCCAAGAGCCAAAGGAGGTTATTTCTTTTACTGCCCAGAAAGATTCCTGTTTGATCATGTTGGTTTTGATCCATTTCACCCACAGAGAAGGGTGAGAAGAGGCAATTCTCCAAACCACTTTAAGACAACAGACTTTATTGATTTCTCTGAGCAGTTTTAAATTCAGACCACCCTCTTGCCGCGGTTTACAAACAACGTTCCATGAAATTTTATCTTTACTAGAGTTCAAAGAAGGTCCAGACCAGAGGAATGCAGAACAAAGGCTTTCAATTTACCGTATGCAGTCCAAAGGTAGCCTAAAAGCGAAGAGCCATAAGTTAGATAAGCTCACAATCACTGATTTGATTAATTGTAGTCTGCCTGTGAAAGTAAGCTGCCTTGTTGTCCATGAGTTAAACCTGTTTCTTATTCTCTCAAGTAAGGGAAGGCAATCCGATTTAGACAAACATTTCATAACTAGTGGAAGACCAAGGTATCTTACCAGAAGTTGACCTTGAGAAAAAGGAAATCGTGCCATCATAGCTTGACAAGTGGCTGGATTCAGGCCTGCTAAGAACAATGTGGTCTTTTCCATACTGATTTTAGCCCATATATCTTAGCAAAATCCTAAAGCACCGTAACAATACCTTCTACTGATTTCAGTTTCCCATCTGAAAAAACCAATAAATCATCAGCAAAACTCAAATAAGTGATACCAAGATTTTTACACACCGCGGGTGATAGTCGAACTGCTTCAGATTTGCTGCCTTATCCAACTGTTTTGATAATACATCCATCCAAATGACAAAGAGATACGGCGACAGAGAACACCCTTGACGCAAACCTCTTGCACTCCTAAAGAAACCAACAAGTTATCCATTTACTTGCACTGAAAAAGAAGTTGTTATTATACATAAAGAGATCCAATGAATAAACTTAGCCGGGAAGTTCAAAGCTTTCAGAGTATTGACCAGAAAAGTCCATTGGACCAAGTCAAAGGCCTTGGAGATGTCTATCTTTAAAGCACAACGAGGAGATACCGAAACCAGATGATAATCTTTAACCATCTTTATAACAAGCAGAAGATTTTCAATCAACAACCTATCTTTGACAAAGACAGACTGATTCAACGCAATGAACTTGTGAATCACATTCTTTAGCCTATTTGATATGAGCTTTGAGATAACCTTGTAAAGCACATTGTAACAACTAATGGGATGGTAATCCTTTATTTCCTTCGCATCAGATTTCTTAGGAATCAGAGCGAGAATTGTCGAATTCAAACCTTTGGGTAAGAACCTCTTCTCAAAAAAGGATCAGATTGCAACTAGGAAGTCAGCTCCAATGACTGGCCATGCTTTTTTGTAAAATTCCACCGTGTACCCGTCTGGCCTTAGAGATTTGTTGTGTCCCATTTTAAACAGAACTCCCTTGATTTCCTCTTATGTGACATCTTTGGTCAGGAGCAGATTGTCTGCAACTGAGCATCTGAAAGGTAGTAGATCCTCAATACTTTCCACATAAATCTCTTCAAACTCTTCTGGCACCATCTACATAAAATCCGTAAAGAATCCTTCTACTTCTTTTTTTTTTTATATTTGTTCTCCTGTTGAGATCACAGTACCATCACGACATGTAATCTCCCGTATTGAGTTTCTAGCTTTCCTTTCCACCACTTCATTGTGGTAAATGCGATTATTTTTATCCCCATATGTTAGTCAGTGAAGTTTTGAGCGCTGATGTAGGAATTTTTCTTCCAAACCAGCCAAAAATTCCCATTTTTGGAGAGCTTCACTTTCTGCCGCAACATTTCTTGGAGAAGGATTCTGAAGGTTTTCAGCTTGCTTATCACATAGAGTGTCATAAGCTGCTTTTGTTCTCTTGGTCAGATTGCCCATCCTTGATTTAGCAAGAGCTCTGACCGCAAGCTTGGGCATCTTTAGCTTCTTAGGTAGATAGGAAAATCGGCACCGTGTTTCCCCAAAACTCTTCCATCATAGGCATAAAGTCATCCAAATCTGCTACATCATTGACAAACTTAAATGGCTTACGAGCTGAAGAAACCTCATCAATGAGATGAAACCGACTTCGAAGATGATCTGAGCAACCCCCGACTTCAAAAACGTTGTACGAATTAGGGAAAGAAGACAACCACAAACTGTTTATAAGTGCTCTATCCAAGTTCTTCGATATCAATCCCTATTCACGCTTGTTACACCAAGTAAATTGAGGACCATGGAAAGGTAAATCCAAAAGCGAACATATGTTAACCACATTTTGGAAGTTTCTCATTCCTGGACCAATGTGAGGTGAAGTTTCAAAACTTGAGTGCTCCTAAACATCAAGAATTTTCATTAAAATCACCTACAATAATCCATGCTTTGTTGTGGAACATAGGTGAATTGAAATGATCAAGAATATCTTCCCATAACTCCTTGCGTTCTCCAACAAAATTTGAAGCGTAAGTGAATGAACAAAAAAATTCATCCTCCACTCCTTCTAGCTTAATAGAACAGGTAATCAGCTGGCTACCCAAATGGGGCCTAAGCGGCCAAACTCGTAGTTAGACATACATGACCAACCTTGAAAGACTGAAGACACAATTCTCCGAAACTTAGTTTCTTTGACTCTAGTCTCCAACAAACTCCCAAATTGAAACTGATTCTGATTTACCTAATCTCTCACCACCGAATGCTTTACTGACTTATTACATCCTCTAATATTCCAAAAAAAAACCAGACATATTATTTTTGTTTGGTCTTTTTAGTATCATTAGTAGTAGAGGTGTAAGCAGCCAAAAGAAATCGGTTTGTACCTGTTGGGATAGTGTCCTGAAATCACACTTGTACTCACTCCTGATGATAGTTGTGTGTCGAGATCAGACATTCGTATAATACTGGGCGGTTGCAATGTTTTGCTAGAAGCCTCTTGCAATCTGTAAGTTGAAGACTTACTGCCAGTATTATATGATCCTATAGGGTCACACACCTAAGCAATCTGGAAGCTAAAACATGGGAATGATCATTATGGTAATGATCATGTTAATGTGTATTGGATACACATTAATATCGAGTTAATGGTGTTGTGTCGATCGACACAGTATGTGTGTCGGTTGACACAGTTCGGGCTTTCGAACAGACGTTTCGATTTATGACTCAAACAAGTCTGGCCCGTTAAGAGTAATTCTAGGTCTGAATAAAACATGAGGTTTTCGACCTGAATCTGTAACCGTCGTCTCTTTCTTGATAGAAGAGGAAGAAACACCAAAACTCATAGATCCCATAGATCCGGCACTAGCATCCCGGTTTCCAGGTTTGTGTGCGTGTGTATCTGGTAGAGGCGAAGCATCTGAGTCACTCGCTGATCTCGTTCACCAATCATTCCGCTGCCAGTTCTAGGTAAGAACGAGGTTGGTAATTTCAATATAACGAACCCTAGATCCAAGGAGATTAATCAGTGGTATCAGAGCATGTTAGGGTTTAGTCTATTGAATCTGAAGCACTGAATTCGAATACTGACGTTTTTGAATTGATTAATGCTTGCTATATCGCGTTTTCATGTTGTTAATCTCGGATTAGAACCTCTGTTGAAAATACGATGTCTGCGTTTTCGCAGCGTGTCGATAGACACAAAGCGTGTGTCGGTCGACACATGGCGAAATGCATAAATAAAATTTAGGGTTTTCGCAGCGTGTCGGTCGACACTAAGCGTGTGTCGATCGACACAGAGCGAAAACGCGTAAATAACTTTAGGTTTTGTCGCATGGTCTCGATCGACACTAAGCTTGTGTCGGTCGACACATCGCGAAAACTCGTAAAAGATATTAGGGTTTTCGCACAGCATCGGTCGACGCACTGGGTGTGTCGGTCGATACACCGCGAAAATGCGAAAGATTTGAAATCGCACTGTGTCGATCGACACACTGGGTGCATCGGTCGACACAGACTATGCGAATGGATAGATCGGTTCAATTGGATTGAACTGGTTATCTCGCATGGTTATGTCGGTTTAATTTATAATCCCTAATACTCTACTGTGTCGATCGACACAAGTTTAATGTCGGTCGACACAAGCCTTAAAATTGGTTGAATCGGTTCAATTGGATTGAACTGGTTATCATGCTTGGTTAAGGCAGATAAGATCGGTTTAAATTGGATGAATTGGTTCAATTGAATTGGACTGGTTATCTCAATTAGAATAAACCTATTTAATTGGTTAAGATCAGTTTGATTGGATAAGTCGGTTCAATTGGATTGAACCGGTTATCGCGATTAGTTAAAACTGATTGAATCGGTTCGATTAGATGAACTGGTTAAATTGAATTGACCGGTTATCTCGAATAATCTTAAGGTTGCATATCAAGAGTCGACCAAGTGTGTCAGTCGACGCATATGGTGACGATGCGAACCGTAATCGTTTGGTTTTGAACCATATGATTAAGAAGCCGAACCGAATGACCTAACCCACTAAAATTAGAACGATTTAAACTTAATTAAAATTAGAAGTAAAATGTTATAAACCTGTCTAATACACATTGGATGTGTGTTAGATCAAAGCTTAGTTTCAATAAGGTCAACTGTCAAGACTCGTTTCGTTGTTGGATAGTCTTGCCAAGAGCTTGGTATACACAATTACATGAGTAAGGCAGATAGTAGCGTTGATGGTCTTGCAGTGCTTGACATCTACAATTACGTGACCTAAGAGATTGAATTACTAATCTTTTAAAGTTCCATTTCCTCAACTAAATATCAAGTGACCTTGATGTCTTGCCCAATCTTGTCTACTGTCAAGACTCGTTTCATTGTTGGATAGTCTTGGAGTCCTTGGTATCCACAGTGAAGTGAGTAAGGCAGGTAATCATTGATAGACTTGCAGTGCGACTGTCAATGATCACAAGACAGAAGAGATTGTTTTACTTGACTGGGCTGTCAGAAGTTCTGGGCCCAGAGACGTCAGAGTGGATGAGACATGGATTGTCTCATCTACGACCAAGAATTGTACTGAGTACAATTAGCAATGGTTTGCTTACTAATATATCATGGTTTTTACTAGTTTTAGACCATGATATAAGTGTGTTTTAGTGTCTTTTTGTGTTCTTTTAGAGTCTTTTACAGGTATAATCAGGTTTGGAGCATATTTGGTGATTATGGCACTTTTTGGAGATATTTGGAGTGTTTGGCCGAGAGATAGAGTTCACTGTCCGAAACAGAGAAATGCGTCGATCGTTGCACTCTAGCATCGATCGTTGCACCAGCGAGATGAGCCGAAACTCGGCGGGTTATGAAGAGTCAAGATATTGCACTCTGATCCAGAAGTTCCTGATATTTACAAAGAAGCCCCTGGCCGAGATTAGACCTATATAATTAAGTTTTTGGTGTTTTATTTACTTACGCTTTCATAATTAAGAGCAGAGGATTTTTAGAGCTTTTGGGGCTGATCTGAACCTTTACTTCATCTGTATTTGGAGAAGATTTCGAACCCCTTTTATTCTTTATCTTCTATGCAATTTATTCATCATATGATTATGTTTTCATTATCTATGTCTGAGTAGATTCCTTGTTAGTTTAGGGTTTCTCACATAGGATTTCATGACCTGCTAGACTTGTTTAATTCAGTTATGGATTCATAACTATATCTGTTATTCAATCTAATTGTGCTTAAAGCTAGTTCTAACCTGATCAATTAGAATCTAGATCTTAGGTTGCTAAATACGTCACGAAAGTGGGGTTTAGGAATCTGAACTGATTAGGTTGAGCAATTAAACTTCTCGCAAACGAAAGTTTGGTTTAGGATAATTGTGAACATATCAAACTTGGAATTAATGCTAGTTTAATCTGTTAGTTCTCGCAAACGAAAGTTTGGTTTGCTGCACTTAGACTTAGAGAATTATCGCAAAGGAATTTGGTTAATTCTATATCTGTGTTTTGAGTTCTAGAACTGTGCTTAATTAGATCCTTGCTGAATGAACTGTCTGCTTGTCTGATTTTCTGAGAATGCCCTAGACTTAGCGCTCTTAATAACTTTCTTTCGCAACCAACAATCTCTGCTTTCTGTTTACTTTCTCGCACTACTTTTAATTCAATCAAATTGCTTTCTTCCTAGTTTAATTTCCTGTTCTTGAGCTATTGAATACGGAGTCCCTGTGGATTCGATACCTATATACTATGACTACTGAACTGTGCACTTGCAGTTAGATATAGGATAAAACCTGACACCTATCAAGTTTTTGGCGCCGTTGCCGGGGACTCTTTGAGTCTTCGATAGCTTAGAACCTAGGGTTTTACTAGGATTTTTCGTTTTCTTTTCGTTTTTGTTTTTGTTTTTTTTTAGTTACTGATTTTCTCTGTTTTCTCTCTGTCGCAGGTACCAATATCGCACTGCGTCGATCGTTGCACCCTTAGCATCGATCGTCACTAGGCGATTCAGAGATTGAAGCGATCGTTGCACTGATAGCATCGATCGTTGCCGGACGACTACAGACAGTTTATGCAGACGCAGAAAACTAGAAGTAATCCGAACTTGGACTTAGTTAATCTCGATCTTGAAGAACTTGGACGTCTAGAGAGAACCAACAGAAGAGAGAGAAGAGAAAGGATGGTACGAGAGCGTTTGATTCTGGTACGTGATGCTGAAGGTACCTTGAGGGACCGAGATAACAACCCATACAATGCTGCTTGGCAAAGGGTTGATGCTGAAGGGAATGTCATCCCTGATCCTCCTGAGCAACAGCAACAGGAGCAGAACCAGGGTCAAGGACAGGCCCAAGGTAGACAGATGGTTGTCCATGAGAGGACTTTAGCTGACTACAACAGACCGGATGAGTTTCATAGAAACCGGTCAGCTTTAGTGCTTCCTGCTTTTGAGAGGAATGATTTTGAGATCAAAACCATCTACTACTCGCTGATGAGACAGAATGCGTTTCATGGTTACCCAACGGAGCAGCCTATGGATCACATTGATGGGTTTGAGGACATAGTCACTGGCATGAAGTATGATGGAGTCTGCCCGGACTATCTGTTCCTTAAGCTCTTTCCGCACAGTCTTGCTGGAGACGCTAGTGCATGGCTAAAGCAGCTGGCACCTGCTCAGTATAATACTTGGGCAGCCCTGAAGAGTGAGTTCCTGCGTCACTTCTATGATGATGCGCGCTCAGACCAGTCCAGACAGGACATACTCACCTTTTCACAAGGAGCTGTGGAGCCTTTAAAGACTGCCTGGATGAGATTTAAGCAGTATCAGCGTGACTGCCCACACCATGGATTCACTGAGGTTCAGTTAATTGACATCTTCTTCAGAGGCATAGATCTTCCATATCAGTCTGCACTGGACAATTCCAGTAATGCTAACTTCAACACCAGGACTCCTACGCAGGCTAAGCAATTGATTAAGAATCTAATAGGCAGCAACAACTGCAAGACTATGGATGAGAGGAGGAAGAAATCTGGTGGAAGTGTAGAGAATTCTGACATAGCTGATATTAGATCAAGGCTGGACACAGTTTGCAATCTCCTAGCAGGTAAGAAAGCTGTCCACTTTGCCCAAGATGTAGAGGTAATTCAAACTGAGGAGGACACTCAGGAGGAAGATGTGAATTACATAGGAGGTTCTGGATTCCAAGGTAATAGATTTGGTAATCAACAGGGAAACAGATTCTTCAATGGAGGACAGAAAAGTGCTTTCAACAGCAACTCATCTAATTCTGGACAGACTAGTGGTTTTAAGAAGACCTTTGGACAAGGTACTCAGAGAACCTATGGATCTTCATCTTATCAGACTCCTCCTGCACCTACAACTCATGAGAGTAGAATGGAAGCTATGATGGAACAACTAATGGAGAGTCAGACCAAGATTTCTGTGGACTGCAACAAGAAGTTAGATGCTGTCTATGAAGACCTCAATGGGAAGTTTGAGTCCCTGAACACTCACATGAAGCAGTTGGATACTCAGGTGAACCAGATTTCCAGCTCAATAAAGGGAAAAGGACTAGCAGACACTCATATTAAAGCCTGGTCTGTGTACGTTAATGATGGATCTCACCTAGGTGAAAAATTTGAGCTAAGTACAGCTGAATTGGTGAAGGAAGGAGAAATCCCGGATTTTGGAGAAAAACTCTCGGGTGGAAATTGCAGCATTGCAACGATCGACACACACTTAGTGTCGATCGATGCACGTCGTGAACAGACAGATTCGCTGAGTGATGATGGTATTGATGCAGACTTTGAGCTTGATAGCCTATTCTCTGGAGTCTCTGAGATCTCTCAACAGGAGATTTATGCGCAGATTGTTAGACAACATTCCTCAGTGTCTGAAGTGATTAGGCAGGAAATTGAAGAGCTTAAGAAGCTAGAGGAAATTGGTGAAGAATTGGAAGAAATTCCATCTTCTGATGATCCACCTTATCATCCATGTGTGCAGAGGTATTTGAACAAGATGCTGCCTCTAGATGAAGAGCTGAGAGACTGGGTGGTTATAGTTCCTCAGCATATTAGTGATGTTCTGTTAAACAAGATCCCGAAGAAGCTGCCTGATCCTGGAGTCTTTGTGCTTGATTGTTCAATCTTTGAGGATAGTTTCAGGCGTTCTCTGTGTGACTTAGGAGCTGCTGGAAGTTTGATGCCATACTCTGTGGCAGAGAAGCTGGGTATGCTAGATTTTACTCCTACTAGGACCTCTCTTGTCCTAGCTGATCAGTCCATACGAGTTCCTGAAGGACTCCTGATAGACATACCGGTGAGAGTTGGAAACTACTTAGTTCCAACAGACTTTCTAGTGCTGAAATATGACTGTGATCCGGATGAAGCATTGCTGCTTGGAAGACCATTTTTGGCTACAGCAGGAGCGGTGATAGATGTTAGGAACAGCCTGATAGACCTCCATCTGGGAGATGAGCCGCTGCATTATGAGATGGATAAGCTGCGTAGACCACTGATAGATGGACATACATTCACCATTAGGAATGCAGACGATGAGCAGCCTGATGACACTGTGATTATAGATCCTGGAGCACATTTTACTCCATCTTTTCTTGGACATGAGCATTCTGCAACAGCCTACTCGCCACCTTGGATGAGGAGACTTGGACAGAGACAGAAAAAGTCTCTGTTAAGATCTCCTGGTGCCTGAAAGTTCTTGTCCGTCCGGTCAAGCTATTGACCTTAAACAAGCGCTGGGTGGGAGGCAACCCACCATTAGGTACTGGTGTTTTTCTACTTAATTTTTGGTGTTTTTGTTAGGATTTTACGTTTGTTTTTGTTTCTGGTGAGTTTATGGTTGCAGGTCTCGGACAAATTCGCAGTGCGTCGATCGACGCACTTCTGTGTCGATCGTCACAACACGATCGGAATCGCATTGCAGCGATCGTTGCAGTCCTGAGCAACGATCGACCATACACGAAAATCGCCTAGTAACGGTCGATGCACTTAGTGCAACGATCGATGCTTGTGCGACAGAGGTAAACCCGACAGAACTCAACAGAACTTTAACAATTTTTATTTCTTTTTACCGATCCTACACTTGACACTACTGGGGACAGTGTGTCTTAAGTGTGGGGGAGGTGCTACTCTTTCTGTTTTCTTAAGAGTCAGTCCATTTTTCAAAATTTTTGTTTTATTGAGTCAAAATTGTTTAAGTAAGAAACTATGATTTTCTGAGAAGATTTACAAGACTTGCAGGAACTTAAGTAACCATTGGGATGAAGTTGCAGGATCTATCTCTGACTATTAGAAAACCCAGACACAGATCAACCTACTGGGAACACCCACATCACTTCAGGTATCAGAGGATCCTTTTACTGACTTCAATTTAATACTGACTTAGATTTCTCACCTAAGGGCTTGGTATACTTTGTGTCGGATTCCCTTGTTAGTTCTGACACAGCCTGTCAACCTATCCTATTTAGTTCCCTTCTCCCCTTCTATAAAGTAAAAAAAAAAAAAGAGATAATAAACTGAGGATGAGTTGGTAACTCCGAAGTGGTCACAGGAGTGGTAGAGATCCCTATTATCTCCTGTGCAATCCATGGAATGTGTCCAAAGTACACCCCATAACGGGAAGAACACTGATAAAAAAAATAAAATGATACCCAGTGGGGAAAAATCAGTTGTTAAAGAAGGGAAAGAGAAGAAAGGGACTAGAGAAAGATAGTATGGTGGTCTAGAGCTGACAAGATAAGAATCCATGTGCCCTTTGATCGATACACCTTAGGTGAGACCGCACTTAAATACTTGCAGAAGTCAGTAGGGAGAATTTGAATGCTTGAATGTGATTGTGGAGTTTACTTAGGACAGTTGCTAAGTGTGGGGGAAGTACATGTTGGTCTTGATATCCTGTGATTGATTCTTTCAGTGGTTTACAAAGGGGAATCTGAGTATTGTAGCTTCTAGGACGAAATGAGTTTCTGAAGAGTTTTCAAACCTCTTCACCAAGCTTTAGTTCTTTGTTTTGCTTGAGGGCAAGCAAAGGCTAAGTGTGGAGGAGTTGATATATCATGTTTTTACTAGTTTTAGACCATGATATAAGTGTGTTTTAGTGTCTTTTTGTGTTCTTTTAGAGTCTTTTACAGGTATAATCAGGTTTGGAGCATATTTGGTGATTATGGCACTTTTTGGAGATATTTGGAGTGTTTGGCCGAGAGATAGAGTTCACTGTCCGAAACAGAGAAATGCGTCGATCGTTGCACTCTAGCATCGATCGTTGCACCAGCGAGATGGGCCGAAACTCGGCGGTTTATGAAGAGTCAAGATATTGCACTCTGATCCAGAAGTTCCTGATATTTACAAAGAAGCCCCTGGCCGAGATTAGACCTATATAATTAAGTTTTTGGTGTTTTATTTACTTACGCTTTCATAATTAAGAGCAGAGGATTTTTAGAGCTTTTGGGGCTGATCTGAACCTTTACTTCATCTGTATTTGGAGAAGATTTCGAACCCCTTTTATTCTTTATCTTCTATGCAATTTATTCATCATATGATTATGTTTTCATTATCTATGTCTGAGTAGATTCCTTGTTAGGTTTAGGGTTTCTCACATAGGATTTCATGACCTGCTAGACTTGTTTAATTCAGTTAAGGATTCATAACTATATCTGTTCTTCAATCTAATTGTGCTTAAAGCTAGTTCTAACCTGATCAATTAGAATCTAGATCTTAGGTTGCTAAATACGTCACGGAAGTGGGGTTTAGGAATCTGAACTGATTAGGTTGAGCAATTAAACTTCTCGCAAACGAAAGTTTGGTTTAGGATAATTGTGAACATATCAAACTTGGAATTAATGCTAGTTTAATCTGTTAGTTCTCGCAAACAAAAGTTTGGTTTGCTGCACTTAGACTTAGAGAATTATCGCAAAGGAATTTGGTTAATTCTATATCTGTGTTTTGAGGTCTAGAACTGTGCTTAATTAGATCCTTGCTGAATGAACTGTCTGCTTGTCTGATTTCCTGAGAACGCCCTAGACTTAGCGCTCTTAATAACTTGCTTTCGCAACCAACAATCTATGCTTTCTGTTTACTTTCTCGCACTACTTTTAATTCAATCACATTGCTTTCTTCCTAGTTTAATTTCCTGTTCTTGAGCTATTGAATACGGAGTCCCTGTGGATTCGATACCTATATACTACGACTACTGAACTGTGCACTTGCAGTTAGATATAGGATAAAACCTGACACCTATCACTTACCTAGATTACTAAACTCTGGGTGATGACAAGTCGTCCACTCAGATATTAGTGATGTATGGATCTTGGATCATTATATTCATTGAGGAAACATTGTTTGAATATAATGCGAGTTTTCTTATTGAATAAGATTCCTCATTTCCTAAAATCATAACTAAATTTTTCTTTGATTAAAATTTTCAGCCTATGTCTAAAACTACTTTCTCGTTACGACCCGTCCTTGAGAAGGACAAGTTAAATGGGTCAAATTTCCTGAATTGGTATCGCAATTTGAGATTAATCCTCAAGCAGGAGAGTAAGGACTATGTCCTTGAGAAAGCTCTTCCAGAGAGGCTTGGGGCCAATCGCTCGAATGCAGTATATAATGCTTGGAATAAGCATTATATTGATGTGGTAGATGTGCGTGGTCTGCTGTTGGCTACCATGAACTCGGACTTGAAGAGTCAATACGAGAACATGGAGTCGCCAATAGAGATGATCACCAGCCTGAAACTGAAACTGAAGTTTCAGGATCTGGCACGAGTTGAGAGATTCCAGATGGTGAAGTCTCTCACTGGGTGCAGACTACCAGAGGATGTTCCAGTAAGTCCTCATGTCATTAAATTGATGGGTTACATTGATAACCTGGGGAAACTGGAATGTCCTGTCAGCTTAGAGTTGGCCACTGACATCATTCTGCAGTCACTGCCGTCTAGTCATGATAAGTTTGTCAAAAGCTTTATCAAGAATAACTTGACGAAGACGTTGACTGAGCTGCATGGTATGATCAAAACAGCAGAGCAAGACATCATTAAGGGTAAAAGATTTGAGAAATCTTGTGTCGACAAGGGTAGAGGCAGGGCCGTCTAGATTTGGAATCAGGATAAGCCTGTGTCATCTTATAAGCCCAAGTCCGGCCCATCTGGTGTGAGAAAGTGCTTATACTGTGATGGGTCAGGGCATTGGAAGAGAGATTGCATTAAATTCTTGGAAGATTCACAAGAGATGAAGGAGATGTATGGTACTTCTTCTTCAGGTATTGTGTTATTAATTCAAGTTCTATGTATGTATTGGATACTGGTTGTGGTACTGATATTTTGGAAATATGCAGGGCCTAAGCAACAATAGAACGTTGAAGAAAGGACAAGTGGAACTGCGTGTCTGGTATGGAGCAATGGTTGCTACATAAGCCGTAGAGATTCTCCACTTGTAGGAGCCTTTCAAGCTTGGTTTTGAATTAAGTAATTGCTACTATGTACCTGCTTCGTGCAGAGATGTCTTTCATTTTCTTGTAAAGAATTTGGATGTTTTTCATTCTGATAAAAGACAAGTGTTGCTCTTTTGATCTTAATGAAATATTATATGGTAGCACCCCTTTTGATAAATGGGTTTTATATTTCAAACCAATATACACTTGGATATAACATAAATACCAAACGGTTTGAGTCTGATGACTTGAACTCGATTTTCCTTAGCATAGTCATATTGACCAAATAGAGTGAAGCGGCTTCAGAAGTCCCATAGTTATGGGCTTCAGGTTCATTTGATTGTAAATCAATTGAGACATGAATTCTGCTTGCTGGGCCAAATGACTAAGGCTTCTTTAGCAGATCTAAAGAAACGGGCCAAAGGCTCGTTGGGCCTTACACATATTGATGTATGCGGCCCGATGAGCATTAGTGCCAAAGGAAAACTGCAATACTTCATTGACTTATTGATGGCTTCAGTAAGTATGACTGTGTTCATTTGATGAGACACGAGTCAGAATCCTTTGGAATGATCAAAGGAGTTTCAGAATGAAGTATATAACCGATTTGACAGAAGTATTGAGATCCTCGATTAGATCGCGGAGGAAAATACTTGAGTCAAGAATTGGGTGATCATCTAAGTGAGTGTGAAGTCATTTCACAGCTCATCTCTCCTGAAAACCTTGAATGGTGTTTCTGAGAGAATGAATCGGATCTTATTGGATATGCTCCGATTAATGATGAGTCACATGAATCTTCCATTATTCTTTTTAAAATACGCTCTAAAATGAACAGGTTTACGCTAAATAAGTTTTTTATCAGAATCAGTGAAAAACACCACATTGGATGTGGACTGGGTGATTTCCAAATATGTTTTTATGATTAATTGGGATTGCAAGGTTTGTGTAAGGCAGTTGTCATCAAACAAACTTGAACCCAAAACTGATAAGCGCTGCTTCGCTGGTTGTCCTAGGGAAACCCATGCTTAGTACTTTTGCAACCAATCCGAGAACAAAGTTTTGTTGTTCGGAACTCTGTTTTTCCAAGAAGAACAGTGGAAGTAAAAGTACAGCTCGAAGAAATTCGAGAAACACAGGAGGCTGTTCAACCTGTTGAGGGAGAGCAGCGGTTGGATCTACAGAGTGCTGTAGGATCGACACCTGTGGAGCCTGAAATTCGTTGATCCTAATGGATCCGTCACTAACCCGAGAGTGATTTCTTGTGACCGATTACCGTGATCTGATGATCATTGAAAAGTGACGAGCATGCGAAATTCAAAGAAGCGATGGTGAGCCCCAACTCCAAAAATTAGGCTGGGTATGCATGTTAGCTTCACCGATCTATTCATAGATTGAAGCAAACATCTTGGAGTTAGAATCTATGTTCTGTTAAAACGGTCAAAGGCTTTGACTCGATCAGGAACGAATAGAAACAATGTGTTTATAAGTAAACTAGTGGGAGCGTAGTTGCAATTCTCAAACTGTATGTTTAGAACGTACTTAATCTCATAAACGACGTTCTGACGCTAAAGTCTTGTCAAGATTTGGGTCGGAAGTCAAATTTAACGATGGACATGGGAGAGGTCGCGTAAGTTCTTGGAATATGGATCCATTGAGATGGATCAGAAGAGCTAATTGGATCGTGTCAGAATCCTTATGATTATAAGGTACTGGACAGCTCCAATATGCATGATTCCAAGAATGACTTCACACCAAAGGTCTTATGGCAATGATCTTAGCAAGAAGAGGTGTATTGGACACTGGCTGAGCTAGCGTCTATGAGTGTGATTCTTTTTGCTTATGCAATAGAATCCATCATGAATGCCATATTATGCGCTCGTCTAAATGCAGCTGACGCATAAAGCATGACGAGAAGATACCAATTTGTTCCAGTAAGAGTCACTGGACAGTTGTAAAGGAATATCCCCAAGTGTTTGAGAAACACTAAGGATAGGTTCTTGTACAACTAAGAAATAGACGAATCAGTTATAAGTAGTTAGACGGACAAAGATGATTCCCGGTTTTTACCTGGTTATGTCTTTTCGCCTGTGTAGCGGTGCTGTCTGTTGGAATGGTTTCCAAGCAGAGGACCGTAGAATAGTGCTCATTAAAGAATAGCGGTGTGGTTTGTTGGAATGGTTCCAAGCAAGAACACCGCAGCATCTCTCACAACCTAAGCACGAGTTGTATACTGTAGCTGTAGGTACTAGATATCTGAAGACTTGGTCTTGATTCTAGTGGGAGTTAGTTTAGTTATGATGTTCAGATAGATATGGTCATGTTTATGAAAAACTGACATCAACATTATTTGACTATTGGATAATTAAATAATGGTCCCAAGATAAGTTTATGTCATACTATAGGTCATCAAGTTGAGGACTTGATCATGAAACCCTATAAGTAACAAATGACATAAATGTTGGGAATGTCCTGAAATCTACCGTACTATCTCTAGAAAGTATGATAAGTGTCGAGATCAGACATAAGTCATAAATACTGGGTGATCATGATGACTTGCTAGAGCCCGCTCATGATCTATAAGTTTAGGACTTATTACCAGTATTGTATGATCCCAAAGGGTCACACACCATAGCTAACGGGAAAGTTAACAAGGAATTAATACGGTAAGATGCAAGGCATTTACTGTATTTGTACAGAGAATTGGGCCAGACAAAAGACACTCTTTTGTCTGATTTGGGCCTTGGGCCCAAAAGCCTAATGAGCCATTAGTTTAATTACTTGGGCCCATATAAAGGAAGGAGGAGGCGCAGAAAGCCCTAATGCTTCAGTAGTCTGCGATTTTCACCTGAGCCGTCTTCCTCTCTCTCTGTTGATTCCGAGCTTGGTCTAGCAGCCTGATCCGTAGCTTGTAAGCGTGTGGATACCTAGGAGGAGCCGGTGATAATCAGCTCTAACTGATCTCTTCATTCCTTTGATCAATCCGCTGCAATCACAAGGTAATGTTCCTGATCTGTTTATGATTCAACTGCAAATCACCTAGATCCTAGATGATTATGTGCTAGGTTGTAATCTGATAATTACACCAATGAACACACATAATCCTACAGTGGTATCAGAGCCTAGGTCGTTAGGTTTTTGCTGTTTGGATAATATTTAGGTTGTTTTAATGTTAAGAATCAAATTTGGCTTAAGAAATTTGATTAGAACTTGTAAAACCCTAATTTGAAATTGCTTGTTTCAATCGCATGAAAAGAAACGATTTGCTTGTTGTATGAATCAATTAATTATCGTGCGATGAGGAATAAGATAAAATCGTTTGTTAGCTTGTTGACATAATCGCTTGAATAAGGTTGAATTAATTATCAAACAAGTGCTTGGTATGAATCGCTTTTGACTTTGTTCAATCATAAGTGAATCATATTTGATTGTTTAATTAATTATCATGGTCGTTTTGTCCTGTAGCGGTTTGGAATGGCTTGTTAATGTGAACGTGAGTGATTGTTTAATTGAATATCACAATCGAAAGTTGACTTTGTCTTTTAATCGTTAAGTTGGCTAAACCATTAATCGATCCCATTAATCATTCGATTTGAAATTGTTAGCTAAAGACAAAAACGCATGTTGACTTTGACAAACGATTTGTATAAGGTTGAGGTTTGATAATGGTCAAACTCGTTTTGTCTTTTGTGAATGCTAATCATTAGTGAATCCATTATTAAATTGGAATGAGGACAAAAACGTGTTTGCCTTTGATGTGTGAATCGATTTGATTCAAGTAATGAAACGATTTTGGAAAAGTCAAAATCTATTATTGAATTAAGTGATTCTTCATTGTTATGATTCGATTTGTTTTAAAGATCATGATTTTTTTAAATCGATTTTGTCTTTAAGCGGTTAACCCAAATCGCGGTTTGCTGGAAATTATTTAATACAATTGGTATTATTTAATTTCTGGTTAAACCGGATTTAAAATTCAAAATTGAATTTTAACCTAAACCGAAGGCTGGTCTAAGTTTGATTTGGTTGGACCAAATAATTTAGAGCTGGTCTGGTTTAGTAAATAACCAGTTGGATTTAGTAGTTAATTTGGTCTTGGACCAGAATTAATGAACCGACTCGGTTATGTCAAATTATTGGGCCAATTGAAATTCTGTGGTCTTGGACCAAGAATTGGGCCTATAATTTGTGACCCAACCGAAAACTTTAATAAAATATTAAATTAGAAATTTCTATTTTTAGCATGTTTCTAAATTTAGAAAGTTTCTAAAATAAGTAAGTTTCCCAAAATAGTAATCTTCTATTTTTGGAAAGAAAATCTAAAATCCTCAAAACCAATATCAAGCTTGGATGTCTTGCCCAATCTTGTCAGCTACTTAACGCTTATTCAATTACAGATATGGCTTACAGTGTGAGGTGTCTGTTTTTGCGTAAGTAAAGTAGTATATAGTTACTAATTTCATTGGGAGTCCCAGACTTTAGTGATTATTTGGCTGTAAGAGATTGGTTTCCTTGACTGGGCCATCGGGAGTCCCGGGCCTTGAGACATCTGGTGAATTGGGCCTTGGGCCCAATCCACAACCGAGAGTTATATGGTTATAACTAGCTGTGTGTATGCTTACCAAGTAAAGCTAATTCCGGGTGACGGCCAGTGGCCCACTTTGGATTTAGCTGAACATGGGTCTCGGAATCATTGCATTCTTATGAGGTTAAACAAAGAAATTTTGAATGCAATGCGAGTTTTCTTATAAGTAATTAAGATTACTCTTTTATGAACTAAATAACTAAAACTCTATTTATCTCTAAATTTCAGTTATGACTAGCACAAACAATCAAAACACTTTCTCGATCCGGTCTGTCCTTGAGAAGGACAAACTGAACGGATCAAATTTCTTGACTTGGTCGCGGAACCTGAGGCTAGTCCTCAGGCAGGAGAGAAAGGATTATGTCCTTGAGAGAGCTCTCCCCGTGAGGATCGGGTCCAATGCCTCTCATGCAGTATATGATGCTTGGAATAAGCATTATAATGATGCGGTAGATGTGCGTGGTCTGATATTGGCTACCATGGACTCAGATTTGCTGAAGCAATATGAGAACATGGAGTCGCCAATAGAGATGATCAGCAGCCTGAAATTGAAATTTCAGGAGCAGGTAAGAGTGGAGAGATACCAGTTGGTTAAGTCTCTCACTAGCTGCAAGCTACCAAATGATCATCCAGTAAGTCCTCATGTCAGTAAAATGATGGGTTACATTGATAACCTGAGGAAACTGGATTATCCAGTTAGCCAAGAATTGGCAACTGAGATCATTCTGCAGTCACTGCCGTCAAGCTATGATAAGTTCAAAAGGAACTTTATCAAGAAAGGCTTAACGAAGACGCTGACTGAACTGCATGATATGCTCAAGACAGTTGAGCCAAACGTGAAGAGTACCCTGTATAATCTCATAATGGAGAAGGGTAGGTTTACTAAACCTAATGCTGACAAGGGTGAAGACAAAGTTGTCCAGATTTTGAATCATGGCAAGCGTGTGTCTTCTGAGCCCGAGTCAGATACATCTTACGTTGGTAAGTGCTGCTACTGTAAAGAGACTGGGCATTGGAAGAGAGATTGCATTAAATTCATGGAAGATTATGAGGAGTTGAAGTTGATGTATGAGACTACTTCCTCAGGTATTCATGTTATTACTTCAAGTTCTACCTTATAGGTATTGGATACTGGTTGTGGCACTGATATTTGTTATAATATGCAGAGCCTAAGCAACAGTAGAACATTGAAGGAAGGGCAAGTGGAACTGCATGTCTGGAAGGAGCTATGGATGCTGCCTCAGCCGTAGGGTTTTCACTATGCCTTTGAGGCTTGGTTTTGTATTAAGTAATTGCTACAATTTACCTGCTTTAAGCAGAGTTGTCTTTCATTTTCTTGTAAGAATTTGAATGTTTTTCATTTTGATAAAAGACAAGTTTTGTTCTTTTGATCTTAATGAAATATTAATTGTAGCACCCTATTCAATGAATGGGTTTTATATCTTAAACCAAAGAGTGCCTAAATGTAACATAAATACCGAATTGGTTTAAATCTGATGAATTAAACCTGATTTTTCTTGGCGTAAATGTTTTGGTCACATAGAGTAAGTCGGATTCAGAAACCCCATAGTTATGGACTTTTGGGCTCATTTGATCGGATATCTTATGAGACTTGAATTCTGCTTACTGGACCAAAAGACAAAGGGCCCATCTTAGCCGAGCTAGAGAAAAGCCCAAAGGCTTATTGGACCTTGAACATACTCATGTATGTGGCCCGATAAGCAGTAATGCCAGAGAAAATTTCCTGTACTTCATTATATTTATTGATTAATTCAGTGAGTATGACTGTGTTCATTTGATGAGACACGAGTCGGAATTCTTTGAAATGGTCGAAAGAGTTCCAGAATGAGGTATAGAATCTGAGTGACAGAAGTATTGAGACTCTGGATTAGATCACGAGTGAGAATACTTAAGTCATTGATGGTGTGATCATCTGAATGAGTGTGAAGTCGTTTCACAGCTCATTTCTCCTGAAAACCTGGAGGTGTTTCTGTGAGAAAGAATCAGATCTTATTAGAAATGATTAAAGATGAGTCACACGAATCTTCCATGATATTCTTTAAGAATAACGCTCTAGAAATATCTAAGTTTACGCTGAAATAGTTCCACCAATATCAGTTGAAAGACACCACATAAATGTGGACTGGAAATGATCCAAATTCGTCTTTACTGAGTATTTGTAGTTGAGCTACTTCGCTGGTTGTCCTAGGGAAACCAAGGCTTGTTACTTTTTACGTCCATTCCGAAAACGAAGTTAGGTTGTTCGGAATTCTGTTTTCTAAAAGGAAAGTTGCTTTCCAAGAAGAACAGTGGGAGTAAAAGTATAACTCGAAGAAATTCGAGAAATACAGGAGGCTGCTCAACCTGTTGAGGGAGAGCAGCGGATGGATTTACAGATTTCTGTAGAATCTACACCTGTAGAGCCTGAAGTTCGCAGATCTGAATGAATCCGTCACTAATCCGAGAGTGATTTCTCGTGATTAATTGCCATGATCTGATGATCATTGAAAGTGACGAACCTGCGAAATTCACAGAAGGGAAAGTGAGCCCGGACTCCGAAAAATTATACTGTATGTAAGTTAGCTTCATCGATCCATTCATGGATAGAAGCAAGCATATCGGAGTTGGAATCTTCGTTCTGTTGAAGTAGTCAAGGTTTTGACTTGAACAGGAACGAAGTGGAACTGTGCGTTTACTAATAGATAAGTGGGAGCGATGTTGCATTTCTCATAGTGTATGTCGATGACATACTGATTCTCGGAAATAACGTTCCAATGCTGCAGTCGGTAAAGGACTGGCTTGGGAGTTGTTTTTATGATTGACTTGGGTAAAGCCACGTATGTTCTTGGATTTTGGATCTAAAGATAGAGATCCAAAAGAGCTGGTAGGACAAAGTCAGGATTCTTAAATTGACAAAGTCCTACACGTTTTCAGCATTCCAAGAAGGGTTTTATGCCAATGTCACATGGCATTACGTTAAGCAAGAAACAGTGTCCTACGATAACTGCTGAGCTTGAATGCATGGATGAGATTCCATATGCGTCGACAATTGGATCTATCATGTATGCCATGACACGTACTTGTTTTGATGTTGCTTTAATGTTAAGCAAGACAAGTAAAGACCAGTCAAATCCAGCAAAGAATCACTGGATAGCCGTAAAGAATATCCTGAAGTATTTGAGGAATACTTAGGATAAGTTCTTGATTTACGGAGAAAGTGAGGTGCTACAAGTCAGTAGAGTCTGAAAGGCAAGTTTCCAACAGACAAAGATGATTTCCGGTCACAGTCCGGTTATATCTTGTGTCTGTCTGGCGGTGCAAGGCACTGTTGCTGACTCCATGACTTAAGCTGAACATTTCGCAGCTTGGGTAGCGGCGAAAGAGGTTGTTTGGAAAGAAGAGTTCATCACTGAACTTGATGTGATTCCCAGCATAGATGAGACTAGCTGCACATCAGAGGTCCAAACACCTTGAGGGTAGGTATAACCTATTCCGTGAGATAAATGACAGAGGTGTTAAGTAGATCAGCAAGTTTCAACGAATGAGAACGTTGCTAATCTATTAACGAAGCCACTCCTTAGGCCTAAGCACGAGTCGCGGACTGTAGCTGTAGGATAAGTGAAATTAAGATGTAGTCTTAATTTCAGTGGGAGTTTGTAAAGGGCTTTATTTAGTTATTTTGAAAGGTTCATGTAAACATAATATTTTATGTTTATGAAATCTATGATTTCTGGATTATTTTAACTGTGATATAAATAATCGTTCCAAAATGATTCATGTCATTATATATGGGCCATCGAAGTACATGAGTAGACTTGATCCTGAAACCCCATATTTAACGAAATGACATAAATCATAGTGTCCATAGTCGAAGGTTGTTGAAATTGGAACACCAACAACCACTTGAGACTAGATTGTGTTGAGACTTATGATCAAGTTTCGAGGGGTCATAGATGCGCGGCATCAAAGTCGACACATAGGTATATGTAGGGGAGCATATGACCGGACATGGCCCGCTGATGAGAACTCTACAAGATATTAATATATGTGTCATAAGAGGTTCTCATATACGACTATAGAGTATAGTCCTTAGACCTGAGTTCGCATGCATGTGGCTGCACATGGAGTGATGCGCTTTAATCATTGTCTAACGCTGTTTCGTAACTGGGAGCTATAAGGACCTTGGTTGGGTGTATTATAAAGTGTGTAGTTCATAGTGATGGAACAAGATGGGATTTGTCCCTGCCGTTTAACGGAGGAAATATCTCTAGGCCAATCAGAGACTTGATAGCTGGTAAGAGAGTGGCCACTCCCAAACGGACTTGCCCAAGTCGTTTGCATTGTCAGTATCAAATCTGTTCCGATAAACATGGTCTGGCTATATAAGGATGACACGCATCTTGCCTTATGCCAGATTGAGATATTGAGACAAAAGGATTAGGGAATGTAGGATTCCAGTACAAGTGGGAGATTGTTGGGAATGTCCTGAAATCTACCGTACTATCTCTAGAAAGTATGATAAGTGTCGAGATCAGACATAAGTCATAAATACTGGGTGATCATGATGACTTGCTAGAGCCCGCTCGTGATCTATAAGTTTAGGACTTATTACCAGTATTGTATGATCCCAAAGGGTCACACACCATAGCTAACGGGAAAGTTAACAAGGAATTAATACGGTAAGATGCAAGGCATTTACTGTATTTGTACAGAGAATTGGGCCAGACAAAAGACAGTCTTTTGTCTGATTTGGGCCTTGGGCCCAAAAGCCTAATGAGCCATTAGTTTAATTACTTGGGCCCATATAAAGGAAGGAGGAGGCGCAGGAAGCCCTAATGCTTCAGTAGTCTGCGATTTTCACCTGAGCCGTCTTCCTCTCTCTCTGTTGATTCCGAGCTTGGTCTAGCAGCCTGATCCGTAGCTTGTAAGCGTGTGGATACCTAGGAGGAGCCGGTGATAATCAGCTCTAACTGATCTCTTCATTCCTTTGATCAATCCGCTGCAATCACAAGGTAATGTTCCTGATCTGTTTATGATTCAACTGCAAATCACCTAGATCCTAGATGATTATGTGCTAGGTTGTAATCTGATAATTACACCAATGAACACACATAATCCTACAATAAATTATGATGTGTCCCTAGTCGAGGTTGTCAAAGTGGGACATTAACAACCGCGAGAGACTAGATTGTGAGGTGACTGTTGACTAAGTTTCATGGAGTCAATGATATGAGTATCACAGTCAGTCACATAGATATATGTTGGTGAACATATGATCGGACATGACCCGCTAATGAGAAGTCTACAAGATAGTTATATCTGTGTCATAAGAGGTTCTCATTACGACTATAGAGTATAGTCCTTAGACCTGAGTTCATCATGCTTTCTTGCATATGAATTGGTACACTTTGACCTTGTCAAACGTCGACCCGTAACTGGCGATCATAACGGCACTGTTCAAGTATATCATGAAGTGTGCGTTGAAATAGGGATGGAACAAGATGGGATTTGTCCCTCCTGAATAACGGGAGATAAATATCTCAGGGCCTATCGAATATTTTATGCTGAGAAAATGTGTGGCCGCACTCAAACGAACTGTAGTTAAGTTGTTTGTATTGTTCAGTATAAGATCAGGAGTTCGATAAACACGATGTTGTCTTAATAAGGATGACACCAATCTTTCCTTATGCCAAATCGAGATATAGAGACAAAAGGATTATAGGAATTGATGATTCCAGTACAAGTGGGAGATTGTTGGGATAGTGTCCTGAAATCACACTTGTACTCACTCCTGATGATAGTTGTGTGTCGAGATCAGACATTCATATAATACTGGGCGGTTGCAATGTTTTGCTAGAAGCCTCTTGCAATCTGTAAGTTGTAGACTTACTGCCAGTATTATATGATCCTATAGGGTCACACACCTAAGCAAACTGGAAGCTAAAACATGGGAATGATCATTATGGTAATGATCATGTTAATGTGTATTGGATACACATTAATATCGAGTTAATGGTGTTGTGTCGATCGACACAGTATGTGTGTCGGTCGACACAGTTCGGGCTTTCGAACAGACGTTTCGATTTATGACTCAAACGAGTCTGGCCCGTTAAGAGTAATTCTAGGTCTGAATAAAACCTGAGGTTTTCGACCTGAATCTGTAGCCGTCGTCTCTTTCTTGATAGAAGAGGAAGAAACACCAAAACTCAGAGATCCCATAGATCCGGCACTAGCATCCCGGTTTCCAGTTTGTGTGCGTGTGTATCTGGTAGAGGCGGAGCATCTGAGTCGCTCGCTGATCTCGTTCACCAATCATTCCGCTGCCAGTTCTAGGTAAGAACGAGGTTGGTAATTTCAATATAACGAACCCTAGATCCAAGGAGATCCAATAGTACCCTTTTTAGAGCGCAAGGAGGTACGAGTAGTTTCTCCGACATATGAGATTGTGTTGATATTTCTTCCTGATTTTGAAAAATTTCTCCTTCCTCCTGATCTTGTGAGTTAGTAGTTTCCTCCACACTTTCCTCTACTACCACGTCTATTTCCTCATCGGACTTCTCTTCTCCCTCTACGGGAAGGATGGAAAAACATGAAGGATAGATAACTGATTCGGAAGTTTCCTTCTCACTCTATCTCCCCATCTTCTTAGGGGATACATCTGTCCAGTCTTCTTCCTCACCAATCTCTTCTCTTATTGTCGGTTGTGTTTTCTCCAAAACAGTCTCCAAAGGAGACGTAACCGTAGTTTTGTGCTGAACTTCATTCTGAGCCACATACGGGTTATCCTGTTGAGGTTTGTGTAATTCTCCCTTCCATGAAGACTGAATTTTCAAAAGCAAATATTGTGGTGTAGAGATGGCTTTCTGCGAAAGAGGAGTTATCGCCTCAGTCACTGTTGACGTCTCTACTATCTGAGCATCAGCGCCATTGATTCCCATTGTCTCCTCTTCCTGAGAATCAATGTTGTTGTTTCCCGTTGTCGTTTCTTCAAACTGAGTAACAGTGATAGGTCTTAAGTTTTGTCCTATTCTACTGCAAGTGCACAGTCAATGCAATTATAGTATATAGGGTTATCGAATCTACAAGGACTCTAGGCTACAATAGATTAAAGAACGGTCGGATTAAAACTAGAAAGAAGCAAATGTGATAAGAAACTAAAAAGCAGTGCATGAAAGTAAATCAGTAGCAGGATTGGTTTGAAACAATAAACTTAAAGCGCTAAGTCTAGGGAGTTCTCAGGAAATCAGACAAGCAGACAATTCATTCAGTCAGGATCGAATTAAACGCAGTTCTAGAACTCAAACACGGATGTAGAATTAACCAACTTTCGTTGTGAGAATTCTCTAAGCCTAATTGCAGAAATCCAAATTTCTTTGTAATTCCTAACAGATTAAACCAGCTTTAATTTTAAGTTCGATATGTTCACAATCTAATTAAACCAAATTTCTTTGCGAGTAATTAAATTGCTACACCCAAATAGTTCAGATTCTAAATCACACTTTCGTGCTAATCTAGCAACATAAGATCTAGATTCTAATTGATCAGGTTAGAACTAGCATTAATCATAATTCAGGTTGAAGAACATTAAAGTTATGAATCCTAACTGAATTAAATAAATCTAACAAGTCATGAACATTGATGCACATAAGGTGTTTGTAAAACTTTTTTGAATGAACTCAAATAGGGATTTAGTTGCATATCTCATGTAAATGATATTTTAAAAAGTATTTTTTGCTTTGTATCATGCTTGTAATGCTCATTGATTGCTTTTTTCATAAATAATTTTTTTTCTCGAATTGGTACTTAGTATAGTGATTAAGAACTATGAATAAGATTAGTCTTGTTTATCCATTTAGGCCTAAAGAGCACTTGTGTGATTGTATTAACATTTTAGATCACTCCTAAGATAACTTTAGATAAATAACATAATCCAAAAGCATGCTTTCATTATAATTTCTTAAGAAATACTTTATTTTGCCTTGTTAACTTGTTATCTCTTAATTTCTCTTGTTTAGCTTATGAACTTGCATTTTAATGCTTTTGATTATGAATGATTGTTACTTGTTTGATCCTAGTTGATTGCTTGATGCAAATATCACTTAGGATTGTTCATATCAAATTGAATTGGGCTTGAATTAACTTGGAATTGTGCATTCCTTTTGATTGATCTTATTCCAAAATGGACTGAAACCTCTTAATGTTATAATGACTTGAATGTGTGTATTGTGAGGAATTGATAAGATTCAAAACGAAAAGTATCTTTATAGTGCACTTTATGTACAAATGTTACAGAAGATTTTACTCTAAAATAGAGTTTAGAGGTAAAAATAGACGTGAATTGAATATATTTTTATAGATATCTAATACATGAGAGATTCACATTCGATTAACTAAATTTTATTAATATACTTAATAAATAAGTTTATTAATAAAAAATCTGATTAACATTATTAAAAAGCCATATATTTTAACTCAAATAATGGCTCCAAACCGGGTTTAAATATATATTAAGATACAATGCTCTAAAAGAAAAGAAGCATTTGTGGACATAGTATGTTTGTTTCTGGCGGTTCCTATTGAGATTATGTGGGAGATTATTGAAAATCGTCTCGGAGTTGGGTCGATCGATAACCTGTGTTCAAGCCTCAAGGCTTTAACTTCTACCAAGAACGCATATTCACTTCTAGCAGAGTATGTGTTCATGTCCACATCGATTCTCGGCACATGTCTTTTCCCAAACAAGAAGTTCAAGGGTAAAACAACAAAGCAACTCGATGTTACCAGTGGGTTTGTGAAGAAAAGTGCAACATACTAGATCAAAGATGTGGATATGAGGGATTTTAAATGGAATCAGATCAGCATCAACAGTAAGCATATATGTGTCTCTCCTCTCTGATAAGTGAAGACATCTTTTTAGTGATAACAACTTGCATAATCATAAACAATTATCTTGTTGTATGTTTTTTTAAATCAAGCTCTTGATTTACTCCTATTGTCGTTGACCACATCGCAGCCATTGACCTCAGCTTTAGGTAGTTTGATCCCGTAGAAGCTCTACGATATAAACATTTTTCTTTTGGCCAAACTTTATCTTATCTTACTTTTGTTGAGCTGGTTGTTTATCTTTTGAACTTGTTATTGTGTCTGTTTTTATTTTATTTTATGAAGGCCATATTGCTCACGGTTTCTCTTTTTCTCCTACCTTTTCATGTTGAAAGTATGAGTCTAAGCTCATAACTCATATAAGTTTAAAACTATTTGGATATGGATTGGTTTGGACTGGTTTACTCATTTTGACATAACAATATTGCAATCTTAGCAAATGATACGTATGCATTATATAGAAATCCATATATATATAATCAATTGATATATAACATATATAACTATGTTATATATATATAACACAAAGCAAAAGAAATAAAATCTTAAAAAAAGTAAGGAAAAAGTAAGTAAATAATAAGCAAAAGTTAGTAGATAATGCACTTACAAATGAAAAGTAGATGAATGATTTTAATATGTTTTCTGAACAAACTTAGTGTTGTTTCCCATTTTTGTAGTTATTTTTGTGCTCTATTATTTCTTCAAAGGATTAATTAACAACACATCTGATATAACAATGTTGCAATCTCAACAATTGATACATACACGTTACATAGAAAATAATTAATACATAAAAGTATAACTGAATTTCTAATGGTGTAAATAATGGAGTTGATTAAGTTAGTTGATTTCTTCTTTTGAGTGTTGAGGTCTAGCTTTAGTTTGCATAAACTTTTTGCTCTACCTCAATTATTTGGCTATAATCGATTGTTATGGACTCGGTTTGATCCTTTTCAGCTGATTCTGTGTTGTACGTAAAGAAAGTATGGTTCTATAAGGAAAAGCGTCTAAAATGTGAGGGCTTTAATGTAAATATTAATTAATTTGGGGTTTATCTCGTGGATTAAATCGGGAAAAGAGTAAACAACAAGACGCTTTATAGAAAACCGTCTAAACTAGGAGGGGCTTTAACGCAAACATATTTGCCTAAAATCTCATAATCCAAAAAGAACCAACGAAAGAATGCCACATCATCAACCCGGAATCGTATCCTCACAAACAAAATCTTGTATTGTCTCCTCCGGATCAAATTCTGAGGACCTCCTTGACTCAAAGTCAAAGTCCCATATACTCCTCTACCATAAAGTCATTTTTTTTTTTTTAATTCGAGAGAAGGGGTAAAAGACAACAAAATCTGGGTTTTGTAACTTATTTACTACCCAACCTGGATTGACCCAAAGAGTTTGGTCCATCCATTTGAGTCGGGTCGGATCTACTCTTTAAATCCTAAAAATGTCTTAAGGGAAAAATCAAAAATCTTTTTTTTCTCTTCAGTATATCCGTTCGTCTTCCCTTCTTCTTACAGTTTTCCCCAGTTTTCCGACTTCATCCGACAAAAAAGAATTTCAATCTCCATTTGTAGAAGGAAACATGCGGAGTTATGGGAGAAAGAGATCACGAAAGTCGAAGAGAGTGGAGGATAAATCGATTTCTCCAAACGAATCCCCAACCGAGAGAGACCCGAGAGAAGAGGCGAATCGCGGAGCCGAAGCTGTGTGGAAACAAATTGATGAAGAAGAAAAAACAGACTTGGAAAAAGAATCCGAGAATGCGGAGGAAGAAAAAAAAAGACGAAAAAGAGATTGAGAACGAGGAAGAGAAGGACGATGAAACAGAAGACGATGAGGAGGAGGAAGGCGGAGGGATAAACGAGGAGGAGAAAGCCGTAGACGATGAGGAACCCGAGGAGAAAGCCGTAGTCGAGGAGGATGAAGTTGAAGATTTCCGCGTTCCGGGACTAGGGTTTCACGACGAAGAAGAAGAAGTTGTTCGAACCAGTGAAATCCGCTCTTTAACCCACAGTGATCAACTCGAGGAAGGAACGGTACGTATTTCCATTTATGGGGCCTTGCATGTCTAATTTTTGTCGATTTCGGATATGTAAAACTTGGTATGAATTAGCAAAACTTTGCGTAATTTGGTAAAACTTAGTAAAACTTGGTGTCAAACTTGGTAAAACTTGGTTAAAGGTAGTAAAACTTGGTAAAACTTAGTATAGTTAGAGTAAAACTTGGTAAAACTTTCGTGTACAACACAGTATAACTGGGTAATACTTGGCCAAACTTTTTGTGTGTGCATAATTCAGAGGACGAAACCGAACCAATGCAGCCCCTCAAGATGTGTTTCCCTCCCATAGAATATGTGAAGACGATAAAGCTCTCTTATAAGTGCTACATCGCCAAAGCCGTGAAGACTGTAGACGACATTCTCGAGGATGATGAGCTTGATTGGTTCCATGAGCATCCACAATTCAAACACTTCTTCCACATGGGTCAGAAGACAAGCTCAAAATGGATGGGACTGTGGATGATTCTTTTTAGGGTCACGTCTGTGGATAAGAAGATGGAGCTATGGTTTATTGTCAACGGCGTTCCAATCCGCTATTCCATTAGGGAGCATGCACTCGTTTCGGGGTTGTTCTGTCACTCCTATCCAAACCAATATGAATCCCTTGGTGGTGACTCAGGTTTTATTGCTAAGTACTTTGGTGAAGAAAATGTTACACATGAAGAAGTTGTGAATCAGTTCCTAGCTATGAAAACGAAAAAAAATTTCGGCAAGAGAAAGTATGGCAAGGATCGTTTGAAGATGGTTGTCTTGTACTTCTTGTCATCTGTGATCATTGGGAAGAAGAAGACATGCAAAGGAGCTACTTCCGTTGAGAGTTTCTTCCTCAGAGTCATTGATGATCTCGAGATGTGCAAGACTTTTCCGTGGGGGCGTTTGTCATTCGAGGAGAACGTCAAAGACATATTGCACTTCATTGACCATACCGGAGGAGTGGCACCCACTTCATGGGTATTTCCTGGATGCATTGTTCCTCTGGAGGTCCTTGCTTTTGAGGCCGTCCCAGTTCTGAAGAACCATTTCCGAGAAAGGGTTCAGGGTGCGTACGAGGATTGCCCGCGAATGTGCAAGATGAGGTATAAAACCAAGGGGTCAAGGTTTTTCCGTATCTCAGAGATAAATAAAAAGCTTGGAACTACCAAAGTTAGTATCTCATATCGTACTACTAATCCTAGTATCTCATATCATACTTTGAGGTTGATATTAAATTGTTTCTTCTTATAGTTCCAAGATATTCAAAGCATCTTGGAGCCATCTCCCATGGAAATGACGCTTCTAGAGAATACCATGGACGCTGATTCTGGCTGGAATGATGTGGATGACCCAATAGTCGATGGTTGGAACAGGCTGCTCAAAAAGAAGAAGACAATCTGGTTTGAAGAACTTTTCAACCAAGATGTGTCTGGTCGTGCGTCTCAGGCAGATGCTCAAGAGAAACCTCGTGCTATTCATGAGGCGTCTGAGGGTGATCGTGAAGGGGCTCTTACTCCTACTGTTTTAAGTCTTGCGGATGTGGAGGAATTAATCAATAAGAGAAATGAGGAAACAGAGTCTCGATTGAAGATGTATTACGACGCTCAGTTCAAGGAGTTGACTGAGACGTATAACGGTAGATTAACCGATATAGAATCGGTTGTGAATACACTAAGAGCGGGTGTTAAGGAGACATTGCCAAGAGAGCCTGAGGCTACTGCCGATGATGGTGTTTTTGAAGGAAACGTTTGTGAGCCAAGTGTTGTTAAAGTGCAAGATGAAAGAAAGGGAAGAAAGGGAAGAAACAATGCTAAGAAAAGCAGTAAGAAGGGAGAAAAAGAGCGAGAGAAGGAAGAAGAGAAGGGAGAAAAAGAACAAGAGAAGGAAGAAGGAACCGTGGAAGATAAGGGGGAAACAGAGCTCTCAAAGGACGTAGACGTAACAGAGGCCGAGAAGGACGAGGACAGAAAAGGTAAGAAGAGAGTTGTTGTACCCGTTGAGAACGTTCCAACAAAAAAGATAAAGATTAGGAGTCCCGTGATGACTAGGGGGAAGAAAATGGAGAACCAAGTTGCTGAGGGAACCACCAAACCGTGATCTTCTCTGTTTGGTTTTGAATTATCTATGTTTTAGTACTTTTTGGTTTGAATTATCTATGTTTTAGTACTTTTGGTTTGAATTATCTATGTTTTAGTACTTTTGGTTTGAATTATCTATGTTTGACAAAGTAGTTTTACCTAGTTATGCCTAGTTTTACCAAGTTATGCCTAGTTTAACCAATTTATGCCTAGTTTTACCAAGTTTGACACCAAAATTTCCAAAATAGTTTTACCTAGTTATGCCAAGTTATCCCGAAAACATTCATTCAAACTTAAACACCAGCAATAAGAATTCAACATAGAAAATCCCATAGAAACAAACACAGAATTCAAACATAGATATCCAGACATAGTAGATCTTAAACCACATCAGCTTTGCATCCCTTCGATTGTCTCCTTTAACTTGGCAATTTCTCTTCGGTTGTGGAAAATCTCCACATTCATGCCTGCGATTTTGTCGTCTTGCTGTTGAATCCTGTACAGCAACTTCTCAAACTCTTTTTCGACACCATGCAACCATGGTTGACGAATATGGAGTCCATCGGCCTACAAAAAAATCAAAAAATTCGGAGTTACACCAAATACATGGAAAATGGGGTCAATCGTCAGAACACCAAATTCAGAGTTCCATTTACCCTCCATTTTTGAAAAGTCAAGAAGGTACGGCCCGGTGTAGTATCCACAGGCGTAACCTTATCGACCTCGCGTACGATACCGCCACCACATGGACATTCCTTTGGGATGCCGTATTCCAAGTAGGTCACTGCGTCAAGACGATCGGAGTATTCCTTGTTCCTCCTTTCCTCTTCATAGGGATGGAGCATGAAATTCTCTGAACTCATTTGAGAGAGAGAAGGGAGAAGAGAGATGGAGATTCGGGTTAGAGAGAGAGGGAGAAGAACGAAAAATGAGAGAAAAATAGAAAAATAGATAGATAAGGATTTTCCCAAAAAAGGGGGGGGGGAAATTTTAATTTTTGGAATTTGGGGGGGCGGGAGTTTCAAATTTTTTAGGCGGGAATCAAATTTTTACCAAGTTTTCAGTTTTACCAAAAACTATCAAGTTTTACTTCTGCCAAAATTCAGTTTTAATGGTTATACTCTATCTTTAATAATAAAAAATTGGTTATACTCAAGATCTATGGATAATTATATGCATTACAAATTAATTCATTCAATTATATTTGAAAATACATATATTATCTGACTTTTTGAAGATTAAGATGATTCACATAGATAAACAACTCATAAATGTATATGATATTTGCTTGCTACCCTAACAAGTCTGCAATATTTACTTTAAATTCTAAAAGCGTTTATTTTGTGAAAGCAAGAGATATGCTATATAAATTGATTGTTATATTTAACATTATTATAAAAACTAAATTTCACAAACAATTATAGTTCTACAAATCTTGGTTTTACCAAGTTTTCCAAAGTTACACAACAAATGATAACATATGTAAATTGAAGAAATAAAAATACAACTAAATTCCTTCTTGGCTCACATCAGCATGGCTCTCATTACTGCAATTAAACCAGCTCTCTAAATTCTTTCTTGCCTTTCTTTGCTCCTTCTCCGTCCGTGCTCCCCAACTAACGGATATCTTGTTTCTTGCACTCTTCCCTTTCTTTTCACATAGTTTGGAGGAAAAGCGTACAACTGTTCTATCTCTTCCGGAATAATCCACTCAGACATATGCGGAACTGGAAAAATTGTCCTCGTATAAGCCAATGCCCATAATTCTATCATGTAGTAACGCGAGCACAGACCATACAAATCCTTCAATTACGTTGGTCTAATGTCTTGCTTCAAGAATTTAGTGGTAGCAGATATTGCGTGTACACATGGGTACCTGTCAATAGCAAAGTATCTGCAGCTGCATTTGTTATGTCTAAAATCCACCACATAAGTAATGCCGTCATCTCCAACAACACCGTATTGAAGCTCGAATGCATTAAGCTCAAATGTCGTGAGTTTGGCCGCTTTCACAATTCTAGCGTGCAACACAAGTTCCACTTCCGGCACCAATTTTCGCGCGCTCGATCCAGAAACGGAATCTTTCCTATGACTGTTAAACCACTCTGCAAATTTTCCAATAAGAGCATCAATCATAGGCAGTAGATGATACCTTCTGGCCTTCTTAAAAACTGCATTCATAGACTCCACACAATTAGATGTGTCTATGTTGTACCTTGCACCGGGAGAATAACACCTTGCCCATTTCTTCTCTTCTACGCTTTTGTCAAGATATTGAGCTGCTTGAGGATATATGTTCCTAAAATCGCCATATTGTCTTAGGAAATCAGCCTCGGAGTATATCCGAGCAATTTCCCTAAATTTTTTTCCAAATTCTTCTTTGTTCTCGTAGGAAACTGCTCCTCTCACATTCTGGGACAGGTGGTAGATGCAATAACCATGATCCGAGAGAGGGTACACTAGACCTATTGCCTTGATGAGACTTGCATTTTTGTCGCTAATAAAAACTAACTCACGACTATCCGGTATTACGGTTTTCAGCGTATTGAAGAACCACATCCAACTTTCTTCCTTTTCACCATCAACTAGAGCAAAAGCAATGGGATAGTGGTGATGATTCGGATCCTGCGCTGTGGCGAATATTAAACAACCTCCATATACATTCTTAATGAAAGTTGCGTCAACGATGAGCACTTTCCTCATGGCTACAAACCCTTCGATGGAAGCTCCCAAAGCCACAAATAGATACCTGAACCTTCTTTGTTCATCCAACACCAAATCGGTTTTTGTTCCAGGATTCACCTTCTCCAACATATGCAAATAAGAAGGCAACATCTTGAAACCATCAACTGGACTACCACGGATATCAGAAACAGCAAGGTTTTTCCCTCTAAAAGCCGTAGAATACGATACTTCCACACCGGCTCTTCTTTGGACAAGCTGCACAATAGTTTTAGGACATGGAGTATCGAAGTTACCGGGATAGTCTTCGTTTAGGACGCTTGCAACTAACCGTGGTGTACCTTTTCTCTTGTTGCTTATACCACTAGTACTTGTCCGAGAGCATGAATGCATATTCGTGTATGTTCTAACTGAGAACATGGTTGAATTCTTAATCTTTACAGCTCTCAACTGCCATTTACAACCTTTCTTCGCTTCACGGCATTTCACCACGTATCGACTCTTATCTGAATTGCCTATTAAGATCCCATAACAGTTCAGATTTGCGGCTTTATCAACCAAATACTGCACATCTTCTTTACATTTAAATTCTTGACCTATTTCAAAACCCAAGCCATCTTCCCATTCATCTAAACGCCTTGTATCTTCCACAACCAAGGGAAGCTCAACTGATTCAACCATATCCAAATCATGCATATTATCATGTTGTACAATATCACCATCGCCAATAGCAATATTCTCCAACGGCTCAATCGGCTCAGTTGGTTCAATAGGCTCAATAGGCTCAATAGGTTGTTCTGTTGATTCCTCGCCAGTAACATGAGTAGCATCACCAGCATTGATTACCCCAATATTATCCCGGGCACTAGAAATAAGCTCACCATAACTCCCACCATCTCGTTTCCTCCTCTCTACTCTTGAAAGTTGCTCGGTAATCGGAAATATTTCCAAATCTCTGACAACCTCTACATGCAAAATACTTCTTCGTTGCTCTTTATCCAAAGAGGTTAGATACATGTAAACATCCTCGTCATCAAAAATATACGACTGCCTTTGAGGTTTCACTACCAATGGGATATAACTCAAATTCAGCCTCTTTGTAGAATCATCTATTGAAATCTTTCTGCGTATCCTATCCACTAGCAACGAATACGTTATCTCCTCCATAGATGATGTCTTAAACGATATACCATACAACCGAGCTTCTCTAGGAATCCATTCATAGTCATCTCCGATCTTTGAATAATGTCCTTCATAATCAAAATGTATGTTTATGGAAGGAGAACCCATCCTCTTCTGAAAATGACATAAAAATATGCATTAGCACTCAAATTTCAATAGTAATACCACAGTAGTTTTACCAAGTTGTACCAGTTCTGCCAGAGTAGTCTTACCAAGTTTTACCAAGTTTTACTAAGATGTACAAAGTTTTACCAGTTCAACCACAATAGTTTTACCAAGTTGTACCGATTTTTACTAATCTATTATTACCAAGTTTTACTAAGTTGAGCAACTTTATCAGACCCAAAATATCTCCAAATTGCCAATACAACAATAGGATGCAGTACGATTAAACCACAAATTTCGATTAATTATCGATTAAGTTGTCTAATTCACCAAAAAAACACGGATACAAACACAATGTTCTTAATCCAGAAATTAAAATCGACCTCCAATCGAGCTCAAGCAAAAAAGAGAAAAAATAGAGAAACAAACGACAAGAAAAGGGAGGAACTTACCTGGGATGATCAGAATCCCGAATAGAAGTTGTTGGGATGGTAGAATTGGGATAGATTTGAGGAAATCGAATTCAAAATAGCTATAAAAATCGACCAAATCGAACAGGAGAGAGAGAGAGCGTGACCGAGCGTGGTGGGAGCGTGGTCGAGATGGAAGAGGAGAGAGAAGCTCTCATCTGATTGGTTGATTATTTGGTTTATTTTAGATTTTTTTAATTGATTCATTAAGGGTAGAATGGGGATAACATTAAAAGAGAGGAGTAGGGGAGTATGGTAGATTAGGCAAGAGTATGTGGGAAATTGAATTTAAGTCAAGGAGCTTTTGAGAATTTGACCCGTCTCCTCCCCAGAACCCAACACTGATCATAAATCCAAAATCATTCATTCTCTTCTTGCACTCAAATTCAAAGAAAAATGGCGACAAGCGCATCTGCTTTGCTCTCACCTACCACAACCTTCTCAGCTGCAATCTCCCAGAAAAACCTGAACTCCATCTCATTCCACGGTCTCCGTCCTCTCCGCCTCGGTAGCTCCTCCGCCTTACCGAAGCTATCCACCACCGCTGGAAGAAGATCTTCATCCGCAGTCGTGAGAGCCGAACTCAGCCCATCCGTCGTCATAAGCCTCAGCACTGGTCTCTCCCTCTTCCTAGGCCGGTTCGTCTTCTTCAACTTCCAGAGAGAGAACGTTGCGAAACAGGTTCCGGAGCGGAACGGGAAAACCCACTTCGAAGCCGGAGATGATCGTGCCAAGGAATATGTAAGCCTTTTGAAATCGAACGACCCGGTTGGATTCAACATTGTCGATGTTCTTGCTTGGGGTTCTATTGGACACATTGTTTCTTACTACATATTGGCCACTTCTAGCAATGGCTACGATCCAAGCTTCTTTGGCTGATTCATTCAATCTGTCTTGCTTATGTATATGTTTGACTTATATCTCTTCTTCCTCTGTTGTTACTGATTTGCAGAAGAACAAATACAACAGAAATAGAGATGATATTCAGAAAAAAGAAATTGCAGAATCATATAAGAAAGAAAAATGATTATTGTAATGTAAAATTTGCCAAAGATTCCTGATCGAAATCTATGGTCAATGTTGGTCCAGTAATCTCAGTACTGTCTCTAGAAAGTAAGAGTATGTCAATGATCAGACATAAGTCATATAATACTGGGGGTCATGATGGCTTGCTAGAGTCCGCTCATGATCTATAAGTCTTGGACTTATTGCCTTTATTATATGATCCCATATGGGTCACACGCCTAAGCTAACAGGAAAATGTGTAGGAACGGTTTAGCAGAAGTACGGTAAAAGTGCTAGGCATTTACTGTACTTAGAGAGAATAAATGGGTTTAGTCACTGTGTGTCGATCGATGCACAAGGTGTGTCGATCGACACAGTGCGAGAACGCCGTCGAGTTAATTGGTTTTTGGGCCAAAGGCCCAAACGGAACTGGACAAGTTTTATAAATAAAACTTGAGACGAGTTCAGGTAATTAACCCTAGCCAGCCGCCAACTCTCTCTCTCCTGCGACGCCTCCTCAGCTCGGTCTAGCAGCCTCTCTTCCTGCTTGGTGTGCGTGTGTGAACCTCTGGAGGAGTTATCCCTCGGTGGCTCTCTGATCTCTGACCATACCATCCCTTTCCGCTGCATAAACAGGTATAAGGTGAGATCATCAATTGTTTCTATTCAAGAGAACCTAGATCAGCATGTTTAGGACTGTTGAATCTGAGAATTGAATCTGGATTAACCCCTAAACATTCCTTCATTGGTATCAGAGCTATTGGTTCTGGTTTTCCTTGTTTAGATTCAAGTTTAGGATTGTTTTCTTGTTTAAGAAGTGTTTTGAATCAACTACTGATAAGAGAAATCACTTAAGCAACAAGGAATTGAAACCTAAACACACTTGAAATCGCAAATCCAAGCTATATTGATTTGGAATGCGATTTTCATAAAGAAGTATCGGCTGTGATCGCATGGATCGATCGATACGATCGCATGGATCGGTCGATACAACCGCGAGAGATCGACTGCAATCGCATGGATCGATCGAACGATTGCATGGATTTCGCATATCTCGGCCAAGCCTGCTCAACGCGTGAACGCATCGATCGATGCTGAGAGCATCGACCGATGCGATTGATGAATCGATCGATGCGGTTGATGAATCGATCGATGCGGTTGGTTCATCGATCGATACGGTTGGGTTTAAGGCTCGGTTTAAAATTTTTATTAAAATTATAATCGTCGCGGTTCAATAAACAGAATTAATAATTTTATTAATTTCTGGTTAAACCGGGATAAGAAATCCAATGTCGAAATAATTATTGGATTTAGTGCCTAAACCAGGATTTTCTAATTTGATTTGGTTGGACCAAATAAATTGAGAAAATCCGGTTTAGTAAATAACCGGTTGACAATTGTGGTCATCGTAGTAATTAAAATTTGGTTAGACCAATTTTAATGAACCAGACCGGTTATGTCATTTAATTGGACAATTGGGTCATGTCTTGGACATGGACAAATTCTTGGGCCTCGGGCCAAGAAGTTAAAACAATTGGGCCAATTATTTGAGTCTTTCTTCAGATTAATTTAAAATTTATTTTATAAAATTATAAAGTCGATTTTAAATTAAAGTTTCCGAAATTTTGAAATTAGAAAGTTTCTTAAAATAGAAGTTTCTAGATTTGCGGGTTTTGGATTTTAAAGAAATTTCTAAAGTTAGAAAGTTTCCGGTTTTAGAAAGTTTCCAATTTTAGAAAGTTTCCTAAAATAGTAGGTTTCCAAAAATAGAAAGTTTCCCGAAATAGTAATCTTCTATTTTGGGAATGAAATTTTAATAAACCTACGAACCTCAAATAATATCAAGCGTTGGATGTCTTGCCCAGTCTATGTCAGCTGTCGAAGCCCATTCAATTGTATTCATGGCCTTACAGTGTGAGGGTGTCTACTTTTGCGTGGATAAGACGGTTTGTGATTCATAAATGTCATTGGGAGTCCCAGACATTAATGATTACATGACTGTATAGTCTGGTTTTCTTGACTAGGCCATCGGGAGTCCCGGGCCTTGAGACATCAGAGTGGATTGGGCCTCGGGCCCAGATTCACAACCAAGAGTTATATCACGGATATAATTAGCCGACATAGGGCTTACCGATATAAGCTGAGGTTTGGTGACGGCCAGTGGCCCACTTTAATCTTAGTTATATGTGGATCTTGGAATCATTATATTCTATTGAGGGTAACTTATGTTATTGAATATAATGCGTGATTAATCATATTAAATATAATATGAGATTAATCATATTGAACATAATAACTAATAACCTTTTTATCTTATATATTTCAGCTATGACTACTACAAGCACACAAAACACATTCTCAATCCGGTCTGTTCTCGAGAAGGAGAAGCTGACTGGAACGAACTTCCTGACGTGGTCAAGGAACTTGAGGCTGGTCCTCAAGCAGGAGAAGAAGGATTATGTCCTTCGTGATCCTCTCCCCGAGAGGCCTGCTAACAATGCCGCCAGGACTCTGCATAATGCTTGGGAAAAGCATTCGTCAGATGAAAATGATGTGTATTGCCTTATGTTGGCGACAATGACTGGTGAGCTGCAAATGCAGTTCGAGAGTGTGTTGTCACCAATTGAGATAATGGCAAGCCTGAAATCGCTATTTCAGGAGCAGGCTAGGACTGAGAGGTTTCAAACAGTTAAGAACCTCTTGGACTGCAAGTTGGCTGCGAATGCGGCAGTGAGTCCTCATGTCTTGAAGATGATGGGTTATCTCGATCATCTTCAGAAACTCGACTGCCCTATCAGCCAGGAACTTGCCTGCGACATCATTCTGCAGTCATTACCTGCAAGCTATGATCAGTTCATTCTGAACTTTAACATGCATGGCTTGAGTAAGACATTGCCTGAGCTTCACGGAATGCTCAAGACTGCAGAGCCCAACTTGAGGAAAACCGCCAAGGACCCCAATGTGCTTATGGTGCAAAAGGGCAAGGGGTTTAAGAAATCCTCTGCTAAGGATAAGGGAAAAGCCAAGGCTGTCCAAGTCGCGGACAAGGACACGCCAAAGCCCAAGCCCAAGTCCAAGGCTGGGCCAACTGACATATGCAGGTTCTGTAAAGAACCAGGGCATTGGAGGAGAGAATGTAAGAAATTCCAAAAAGGTCTAAAGGAATTGAAGAAGAAGACTCTCGAGACTTCTTCGACAGGTATTTTTGTTATAGAAGTTAATACAACTACTTCTGATAATACCTCATGGGTTATGGATACTGGTTGTGGGGCTCATATTTGTACTAATATGCAGGCACTCAGCAACAGTAGAAGGCTGAAGCAAGGACAAGTGGAGCTACGAGTTGGGAATGGAGCGAAAGTTCCAGCACTAGCTGTAGGCACATACTTGTTGTCTTTACCTTCGGGATTGATTTTAGAACTCAATAATTGTTATTTTGTACCTGCTATAAGCAGAAATATTATTTCAATTTCTTTGTTGGATTTGGAAGGTTATGATTTTTCAGTTAAGAATAAATTATGTTCCTTCAATCGCAACAATTTGTTCTATGGTTCTGCCCCTCTTACGAATGGGCTTTACATACTCGATCAATCCGCGCCAATTTATAACATTAATACCAAACGGTTCAAACCTAATGAGGAGAACCGAACGTTTCTATGGCATTGTCGTTTAGGGCACATCAGCGAGAAACGCATCAAGAGGCTCCATTCGAATGGACTTCTTGGCTCATTTGACTTTGAGTCATGTGAGAAATGCGAATCCTGCATGATGGGCAAAATGACACGGGCCCCCTTTAATAAACCTAACGAGAGGGCCAGTGACTTGTTGGGCCTGATACACACTGATGTGTGTGGCCCAATGTCCACTAATGCAAGAGGAAACTATCAGTACTTCATTACATTCACTGATGATTTCAGTAGGTATGGATATGTTTATTTAATGAAACATAAGTCTGAATCTTTTGAGAAGTTCAGAGAATTCCAAAATGAAGTACAGAACCAACTTGGCAAAAGCATTAAGGCTCTTCGGTCCGACCGAGGAGGAGAATACTTAAGCCAAGAATTCAGTGATCATCTAAGAGAGTGTGGGATCGTGTCCCAACTCACTCCTCCCGGAACACCTCAATGGAATGGTGTGTCTGAGAGGAGAAATCGGACCTTATTGGATATGGTTCGATCTATGATGAGTCACACAGACCTTCCAATATCCCTTTGGGGATATGCTCTGCTAACAGCAGTGTTCACTCTTAATAGAGCGCCATCGAAAGCAGTAGCAAAGACACCATATGAATTATGGACTGGAGTGGCTCCAGTGCTGTCTTATCTAAGAATTTGGGGTTGTGAAGCCTATGTCAAGAGATTGATCTCAGATAAGCTTACACCAAAGTCTGATAAATGCTACTTCATTGGTTATCCGAAGGAAACCAAGGCTTATTACTTCTATCTACGTTCCGAGAACAAGATCTTTGTTGCCCGGGATTGTAACTTTCTTGAGAGAGAGTTTCTCTCTAAGAAAGACAGTGGGAGTAAGGTACTGCTTGAAGAAATTCAAGATGAACAGGATACTGCTCAACCTAATGAGGAAGAGCAGCAGGAGGACCTACAAGAAATTGTAGAGCCTGAACCTGTAGTACCTGAAGTTCGAAGATCCGGGAGGATCCGTCACGAACCCGAGAGATATCAAGGATTCCTCGTGACTGACTGTCATGATCTTCTGATCATTGATGGTGATGAACCATCGAACTTCAATCAAGCCATGATGGGCCCAGATTCCTCAAAGTGGCGCAAGGCCACTGATTCCGAAATGGACTCCATGTCGGTCAACCAAGTGTTTTCGTTGGTTGACTTACCCGCTGGTGTAAAAGCCATCGAGTGCAAATGGATCTTCAAGAAGAAGATTGACGTGGATGGAAATGTCCAGATTTACAAAGCCAGGTTGGTGGCAAAAGGTTTCAGACAAGTTCACGGTGTGGATTACGATGAAACCTATTCACCAGTGGCTATGATGAAATCTATTCGGATTCTACTAGCAACTGCAGCTTTTCATGATTATGAAATTTGGCAGATGGACGTGAAAACCGCCTTCCTGAATGGTATTCTGGAAGAGGATGTGTATATGACACAACCTGACGGTTACATAGATCCAAAGAATGCTGGGAAAGTATGCAAGCTTCATAAATCCATTTATGGATTGAAGCAAGCATCGAGGAGCTGGAATCTTCGTTTTGATGAAGCGATCAAGCAATTTGACTTCATTAGAAACGAAGAAGAACAATGCGTGTATAAGAAAACTAGTGGGAGCAAGATAGTATTTCTTATTCTGTATGTCGATGACATACTGCTTCTCGGAAACGACATTCCAATGCTGAAGTCCGTAAAGGACTGGCTTGGAAGTTGTTTTTCCATGAAAGACATGGGTGAAGCCGCATACGTTCTTGGAATCAGGATCTACCGGGATAGATCTAGAAGGCTGATAGGCTTGTGTCAAGATTCATACATTGACAAAGTCCTGCAAAGATTCAGCATGAAGGATTCCAAGAAGGGCTTCACGCCAATGGTACATGGCACAACGCTAAGCAAGAAGCAGAGCCCTACGACGGCTGCTGAGCTTGAGCGCATGAAGAATATTCCTTATGCATCTGCAATAGGATCTATCATGTATGCCATGATTTGTACTCGTCCTGATGTTGCTTATGCATTGAGCATGACGAGTAGATACCAGTCAAATCCAGGTGAAAACCATTGGATTGCCGTAAAGAATATCTTGAAGTATCTAAGACATACTAAGGATAAGTTCTTAGTGTACGGTGGAAGTGATGTGCTTAAAGTCAGTGGATTCACGGACGCAAGTTTCCAGACAGACCAAGATGATTTCCGGTCACAGTCCGGTTATATCTTTTGTCTGAATGGCGGTGCAATCAGTTGGAGAAGCTCCAAGCAAGACACCGTTGCTGATTCCACTACAGAAGCTGAATATATCGCCGCCTCAGAAGCTGCGAAGGAAGCTGTTTGGATACGAAAGTTCATTATTGAACTAGGTGTGATACCAGATGCGGCTGAGCCTCTGGCACTGTTTTGTGACAACAATGGTGCTATAGCTCAGGCAAAGGAACCAAGATCACACCAGAAATCCAAGCATGTTCTAAGAAGATTTCACTTGATACGTGACATCATTAATAGAAAGGAAGTCAAGATCGGCCGAGTTCAGACAGATGATAACGTCGCTGATCCGTTGACAAAGCCACTCCCAAGGCCTAAGCTCGAGTTTCTGACTGAAGCTGTAGGCATTAGAGACATTGAAATGTAATCTAAATTTGAGTGGGAGTTTGAGGGCTTTTATTTAGTTATTTGATATGTTCTTGTAAAACATTCTTATGTTTAATGAAATTATTATTTCAAGATTATTTTAACTGTGATGAAATAATCGTTCCAAAGTGATATAAACCATTTTATAGGTCATCGAAGTAAGTGACTTGATCTTGAGTCATCGAAGTCATTTAACTTGATCATCAGACCCTATATTTGATAGATGGATTAAATCATCATGTCCCTAGTCGAAGGTTGTTGAAATTGGAACACCAACAACCGTGAGAGACTGGATTGGTATGTGACTTATGACAAAGTCTCAGTGTGTCATAGATGCGCTGCATCAAAGTCAATACATAGGTGTATGTTGGGAACATACGACCGGACAAGACCCGATTATGAGAACTCTTCAGGATATTTATATCTGTGTCATAAGAGATTCTCACTACGACTATAGAGTATAGTCCTTAGACCTGAGTTCGCATGCATGTGACTGCACATGGACTGATGCACTTTGATCATTGTCTAACGCTATCATTCTGCGATAGTTATAAGGACCTTGTTTGGGTACATCATGAAATGAGTAGTTTACAGTGATGGAACAAGACGGAATTTGTCCCTCCAATATAAATGGAGTGAATATCTCTAGGCCAATCGGAGATTTGAATACTGGAAAATGCATGGCCATGCTCAAACGGACTGTCCCGAGTCGTTTGGATTGTCAGTATCAAATCAGAGTCCGATGAACAAGATTAGGCTTTATAAGGATGACACTAATCTTGCCTTATGACTAATCGAGATATTGAGACAAAAGGATTATGAATACAGAGATTCCAGTACAAGTGGGAGATTGTTGGAATTGTGTCCAGTAATCTCAGTACTGTCTCTAGAAAGTAAGAGTATGTCAATGATCAGACATAAGTCATATAATACTGGGGGTCATGATGGCTTGCTAGAGTCCGCTCATGATCTATAAGTCTTGGACTTATTGCCTTTATTATATGATCCCATATGGGTCACACGCCTAAGCTAACAGGAAAATGAGTAGGAACGGTTTAGCAGAAGTACGGTAAAAGTGCTAGGCATTTACTGTACTTAGAGAGAATAAATGGGTTTAGTCACTGTGTGTCGATCGATGCACAAGGTGTGTCGATCGACACAGTGCGAGAACGCCGTCGAGTTAATTGGTTTTTGGGCCAAAGGCCCAAACGGAACTGGACAAGTTTTATAAATAAAACTTGAGACGAGTTCAGGTAATTAACCCTAGCCAGCCGCCAACTCTCTCTCTCCTGCGACGCCTCCTCAGCTCGGTCTAGCAGCCTCTCTTCCTGCTTGGTGTGCGTGTGTGAACCTCTGGAGGAGTTATCCCTCGGTGGCTCTCTGATCTCTGACCATACCATCCCTTTCCGCTGCATAAACAGGTATAAGGTGAGATCATCAATTGTTTCTATTCAAGAGAACCTAGATCAGCATGTTTAGGACTGTTGAATCTGAGAATTGAATCTGGATTAACCCCTAAACATTCCTTCAGTCAATTCTACAACTTATTATTAAATTAAGAAAAGGTTTTAAAAACGAAACATGAAAACAGAGAGATAAAGTTTTAAACAGAGAAGACAACAACAACAACAGAGAAACACTACAGACCCGCCTCAGCTTTCAGCCTCAGACTCAGACTCAGCCTCAGCCTCATCCTCATCCTCCGTCTCAGTCGCAGCTACACTTTCCACCGCACAAGAATTAATGAAAGATTTGTACTCCGACATCTCTGTTTTGTACCTCTCCACATCCTCAAGCCCTTTGTCTTGATAAACCTGTCCAGAAACCATTAAAAAAGAAAATCCTGATAAACACAACTTTTTCTAAAGAGAGAGTTTTATTTGGTTTGTGTGTTACCTTTCTGTTGGAGTCAAGATTAGCACTTTCCTAAAAGGCCTATTCATGAGTTTAGGTCGGCCCAGAATAGAAAGTCGGAACAAAGCCCAAGGCGGTAAAACTTAGGTTAAACCGAACTCGGGACGACCGGCTTACATTAGGGTTTAGGAAGTGTTAGTTAAACTTGGGCAAAGTCGGCGCTAGGAGATATGGAAATATTCCATCTTAACGGGACCGAGATATTAGGAAAATATTTATATTTATCTAGGTTTTCCTTATTATTGACCGACTTTGTAACCTTATAAAAAGCGACTTCATAATTCAATAAACATACGCTTTTCTTATTACTTCTTGCCTGAGAGACTTTTAGAGCGAATTTAACCTAAATATCTCTCCGGCGACTTTTATAACATTCTTTACCGGCTTCCACCTCGGAAACGCCGGCATATAAACCCTAGATTCCCGAACCTCACCGTGTTCCCAAATTATTCTTTTAGAATCCCTAATTTCAAACCTAAAACTCTTGCTATCTTTGGATCGACCGAGTTACGATCTTACAATTGGCGCCGACTGTGGGGATTTCTAAGAGAAATTTCTGAACGAGATGTCGGGAAACCGTAAGGAAATCGATCCGGATAACCCTAGGGTTGACCTAAGCGATCATGAAGCAAGTGATTACGACCAAAGTGATAACGAAGACGATACGGCGCATGACGGCCAGCAGCCGCGTGACGCCACTAAATCAAAGAAAGCTCGAGATGACGGTAAACATGCCCCGTCACTCAGCGAAACAGCAGCACAAATCGAGCAAGACAAAGTCTTAGCTACTCTGATGGCCAAGATCGGATCACAGAATGATCTGATCAAAACATTCTCAGAAAGAATCGATCTACTGCAAACGGAGCAAGCAAAGATCCGTTCGGATCAACAGTCTAGAAAGCCCAAGAGAGAAGTGCCTCCGAAAGTAAAAGACAAAGTCGCCAGACGACTGGTCTATGATACATCCGAGGAGAGCCACCATGAAGAAAGCCGAAGCAGCGAATCCAGAAGCAACTCGCGCAAAGAACGCAATAAAGAGGATACTCGCGAACGGAGCTCGCGTCGGAAGGAAGGGTCTGAAGAACCCAAACGGTGCGGAAGTCGGAGGCAAGACGACTGGAGCGATGAGAGGTACTCGCCCGATAAAGATGAGCGCACCAATCACCAAACACGGGGCATGCATCACAGACGAAATTCGCGATATGAGAATAACTCGCACCGTGATAACTATCGCCACGAGCGAAGTTTGTCGCACGAGAAAACTCATGGAGCGCCTATTCACGGAGCAAGCCGCAACCATGTCGAGAAACAGCTGACCGAACTCAGAGACACCCTAAAAGAACTAAAAGGAGAAGTCCATGGCGTTAAGGGGTCCGCACCGGAGATCGACCGAATCATCGAGGAGACTCGGAGGACACCCTTCACCTCGCGCATCACAAACACGTACATCAGGCAAAGAGAGAATCTCAAGATACCGATGTACGACGGCACAAAAGATCCAGCGACCCATCTTACAACGTTCAAAATCATGGCAGCAAAGGCGCGGTTTTCATCGAGCGAGGAGCGTGACATCGGTTTCTGCCAACTGTTCACCGAAACTCTGGAGGGGGACGCACTAAATTGGTTCTCCCGACTTCCGTCCAAATCAATTGATAGTTTCTTCGACCTCACATGGGCATTCGTAAGGCATCACTTCGCCTACATACGTAAGGACACTTCGCTGAGCGCGTTGATGTCCATGACGTAAGAGAAGAAGGAAACCTTGAGGGACTTCATAGAAAGGTTCAGGGCAGTGATGACACGAGCAGAGGCTCCAGATAAATTCACAATCGCGGCCTTGACAAATGCCGTCTGGCACGAGTCGCCTTTTTACTAGGATCTAGTCGTCAACCCGCCCTTAACCATCAAAGATGCGCTTCACCGAGCAAACAAGTTCGTAGAATTGGAAGAGAAAAAGGTCGCTTTAGCAAAAAGATTCGGTTCCGGCAAGCAAGCAGATAAGAAGGAAGAAAGGGAACCTAGACAACATTATGATAAAGGGGCCAAAACGATGGTTGTCGATAGCTCTGATAAATCCCGATCATCAAAACTGTGGAATAAACGGAACAAAGAAGCAAAGGGGAAGGCGCAACAAGCAGCCTCCGCTACCGGGGATAAGTACTGCGAGTACCATCAAGCTACGTCACACGACACGGCCGAATGTCGGAATCTCAGAAATGCACTCTATTCCCGACTCTCGGATGAAGAGATCAAGGCGGCTATTGAGAGGTTGAAAAAGGAAGAATCGGGGCAACAAAAGGAAGACAAAGCCGACGGGCAAGCTCCTAAGCAAGACAAACCACCACGGCGTATCAAAAGCATAGCTTTGAAACGCAATCGAGAAGAAGAAGAGGGAGAAGACGAAGAGGAAACCCCCAAGACCGTCCGAAGAATCAACATGATCATGGGCGGTCTAATCTCCGTAAACGATTTAGTCAGGTCGATAAAGGTCTACGAACGCCTTGCGTTAGCCGCACAATAAGCACCTCAGCCAATCCTGTCGGATGATCCTCCCGTCACCTTTACCGACCAAGACCTCTATGGGACTCACTACCCCCCATAACGATCCACTAGTGGTAGAGCTGTTAATCGGAAGCTGCCAGGTATCTCGAATACTAGTGGACACCGGAAGCTCAATAGACTTAATCTTCCTGGATACACTCAAAAAGATGGAAATTAAGGAGGAAGATATCAAGCAGAAGGCCAAGCCGCTCACCGGGTTCACAAGCGAGACGACATACACAATCGGAACGATCAAGCTGCCGGTTTACGCAGGAGGGGTTAACAGATTGGTGAGGTTTCATGTCATTGACAAGCCAACCATCTATAACGTCATCCTCGGTACTCCATGGTTATACAGTATGAAGGCGGTATCCTCGACATATCATCAATGTCTGAAATTCCCGACAACTAAGGGGATTCAAACAGTCAAGGGGTGCCAAAGCACGAGCCGGTCATGTTTTGCAAGAGGACATAGGATCAGAGTGCCCTCGTGCATGATCAACACAGAACACGGAAGAAAAGGACCTGAAAAAGAACTAATCCAACAAGTTATCATTGACGACTCGGATGCAAGCAAGTGTGTAGGGATCGGTGCGGAACTGCCGGACGACATCAAAAAGGAGTTGATCGCCTTCCTGCAGCAAAATGTTACAACGTTTGCGTGGACAATGAAGGACATGAAAGGCATCAATCCAACCATCACAACCCACGAACTCAATGTCGACCCGACTTATAAACCAGTTAAGCAGAAGAGGCGAAAGCTTGGCCCTGAAAGGGCTAAAGCAGTCAACGATGAGGTAGAAAAGTTACTTGAAGCCGGTTCGATCCAGGAAGTCAAATATCCCGACTGGTTGGCAAATCCTGTAGTCGTGAAAAAGAAAAACGGGAAGTGGAGAGTATGTGTCGATTTCACAGATCTCAATAAAGCCTGCCCAAAGGATAGTTTCCCTCTGCCACATATCGACCGCCTTGTTGAAGCAACAGCCGGAAACGAATTGCTATCATTCATGGATGCGTTCTCAGGATATAATCAAATCCTCATGAACCCTGGCGACAGAGAGAAGACGGCGTTCATCACTGAACGCGGTACGTATTGCTATAAGGTTATGCCCTTTGGTCTCAAAAACGCCGGCGCCACCTACCAGCGGCTGGTCAATCGGATGTTTGCAGGACAACTCGGCACAACAATGGAGGTTTACATCGACGACATGCTGGTCAAGTCTTTGATAGCCTCTCAGCATGTCGGCCATTTAAAGGAATGTTTCAACCTCCTTAACCGGTATGGAATGAAGCTCAATCCAACCAAGTGTACATTCGGAGTAACATCAGGAGAGTTCCTTGGGTACGTGGTGACTCAGAGAGGAATAGAAGCTAATCCAAAGCAGATCACAGCCATAATCGACTTGACATCTCCCAGGAACACGCGAGAGGTACAACGCCTCACTGGTCACATAGCCGCCTTGAACAGATTCATATCCCGGTCAACGGATAAATGTCTGCCTTTTTACGAGCTCCTACGGGGAAACAAAAGATTCGTGTGGGACAATAAGTGTCAGGAGGCATTAATACAGCTCAAGGACTACTTGTCGAACCCGCCGATATTGTCTAAACCAGAAAACGGTGAGACACTATTGCTGTACATAGCCGTCTCAACAACGGCGGTCAGTGGCGTATTAGTTCGAGAAGACCGAGGGGAACAGAAGCCGATCTTCTACGTAAGCAAAACAATGAACGGAGCCGAGACCAGATATCCCGCAATGGAGAAACTGGCCTTCGCAGTCGTCATCTCTTCGCGAAAGCTACGACCCAATTTTCAATTGCATCCAATCGTTGTATTAAGTAGCTAGCCCCTTCGAACAATCTTGCACAGCCCAGGGCAGTCTGGTCGCCTGGCCAAATGGGCAATAGAGCTAAGTGAGTACGACATCGAATACAGAAACAGGACAACCGCCAAGTCGCAGGTAATAGCTGATTTCCTTGTAGAATTATCACCTGAATTGGATGTCGGTACCAAGATAGAAGACGAGAATTGGAAGCTGTTCGTCGACGGGGCTTCATCAAAAAAAGGAGCCGGGATGGGGATACGCCTCATATCACCAACCGGCGAAATATTAGAACAATCATTCAAGTTAGGTTTCACGGCGTCCAACAACACAGCCGAGTATGAAGCTCTATTAGCCGGTCTCAGACTAGCCAGAGAAATCGGAGTACGACATCTCTTGGCCCATTGCGACTCCATTCTTGTCGCGAACCAAATCAACGGAGATTATGGGGCAAAAAATGAACAAATGGAAGCCTACCGGAAAGCGGCATTAGAGCTTACCAGCTCCTTCGAGTTCTTTGACATCGTCCAGATACCGAGAAAAGAAAACGCTTCAGCAGATGCACTCGCATCTATGGCATCGAATCCCGATCTCTATCGACGGATCCCAGTGGAGACTATCCATGAACCAAGTATCCCACCTCCTGAAGGTACTCACGAAGAATCCGATGATGTCTCAACCCAACAAGACGGCGAGGACGACATGCGTCTTGAGAGTCAAGCGAAAGCCGCTGACCTCATCGCACTATTAACAGACGAGAATGAGGATTGGCGACAAGAAATAAATTTACCTCGCGGAAGGGAAGCTTCCAGAAGACAAATGGGCAGCACAACGACTTAAAGTCAGAAGTGCACGGTATACGATACACAACAACGTTCTCTACAAATACTCAGCCAACAAGATTCTTCTCAGATGCATACACGGAGACGAAGTAAGTCGGGTACTCGAAGAAACACATTCAGGAGAATGCGGCAATCATTCCGGAGGAAGGGCTCTCGCCCTGAAAATCAAACTGAACGGTCACTATTGGCCGACCATGATAAACGATTGCGAGACCTATTCTAACAAGTGTGAAAAGTGTCAGCGCCATGCGCCATTCATACATCGACCCACGGAACTGCTAACAACTTCGACTGTGGCTTACCCATTCATGAGATGGGCAATGGACATCGTCGGACCGCTACCATTATCTAATCAAAGGCGTTTCTTACTTATCATGACCGACTACTTCACAAAGTGGGTAGAGGCCAAAGCATACATCGCAATTCACGACGTCCAAGTCCAGAACTTCGTTTGGAAATACATTATATGTCGGTTCGGGCTACCTTACGAGATTGTCACGGACAATGGATCGCAGTTCATCTCAAATCAGTTTGAAGGGTTTTGCAAGAAGTGGGATATACGGCTAAGCAAATCAACACCGAGGTATCCTCAAGGAAACGGACAAGCCAAAGCAACGAATAAAACCATCATTTCCGGCATCAAGAAGCGACTTGAAAGCAAAAAGGGAGTTTGGGCCGACGAGCTCGATGGAGTCCTGTGGTCATATAGAACGACTCCACGCCGCGCAACAGGAGCTACCCCGTTTTCCTTGGCCTTTGGAGTAGAAGCAATGGTACCAGCAGAGGCAAACATCTATACACTTCGCCGATCCCTCATGCCGCAAAATACCGAGATCAACGAGAAACTGCTGATCCAAGCTCTTGACACCTTAGAAGAAGAACGAGATCGAGCCTTACTCAGAATTCAAAATTACCAGCAACTCGCAACTCGGTACTACAACCAAAAAGTCAAAGAACGACATTTCCAAGTCGGTGACTACGTCCTGCGCAAAGTCTACGAAAATACAAAGGAATGGAGAGCAGGCAAACTCGGTGAAAAGTGGGAAGGACCCTACAAGGTGACAAAAGTCATCAAACCCGGAGTGTACGAGCTCGAATCAATGAAGGGCGAGGCCTTACCGCGTTCCTGGAATTCAGCGAGCCTAAAGGAGTACTTCTAAGACGGCATATCGCCAAAAAAAAAAGAAAGAAAAGAAGGGGTATATCATCCTATGTATGAACTACGAGCGACTTGATTCTTCCTAAGAAGATACGTAGGCAGCCTTTAACCGGCACAGTCGCAAAAATAATAAAATCCTCATACCACCTTGAAAAGAAGCCGAAAGCCAAATCAGGTCAGTCTTTTCACCGAGTTAATATTCTTAATACTAACAAAGCCGAGTTCTAACTCGCAAAACCTAAGCCGAGCTCCTTAGTTCGCAAAAGTCGGGTCTAAGTAACCCGCAAAAAGCCGAGCTCCTTAGTTCGCAAAAGTCGGGTCTAAGTAACCCGCAAAAAGCCGAGCTCCTTAGTTCGCAAAAGTCGGGTCTAAGTAACCCGCAAAAAGCCGAGCTCCTTAGTTCGCAAAAGTCAGGTCTAAGTAACTCGCAAAAAGCCGAGCTCCTTAGTTCGCAAAAGTCGGGTCTAAGTAACTCGCAAAAAGCCGAGCTCCTTAGTTCGCAAAAGTCGGGTCTAAGTAACCCGCAAAAAGCCGAGCTCCTTAGTTCGCAAAAGTCGGGTCTAAGTAACTCGCACTAGCATCATGCCTCCTGGCCAGGGGTGTGGTCTTCCTTGCACACGAGGTGCACATCGTGGTAAGGAAAAGCCGGGATCCGTCCCGCAAATTCTTCGCGGTGGATGATAACAAATAAGACGAGCACAGCATCGCACATTCATCCGCCCCCAGAATAAAGCCGAGCACACATAAGTCTCGCAAAAACTGCCTTATGGCAAAACAACATAAAAGTCGCCATTTGTTAAAAATTTGTCAAAGAACAAAGTTGTAATACAATGGCACGACTTAATCTTGCAGTATAATACGAGTCGCCATTTGTTTAAAATTTGTCAAAGAACAAATTTAATACTATGGCACGACTTAATGAAAGTCGTTACTTGTTTAAATTCACAAAAAAACAGGTAAAGACTTCATTCGCTATCCAGATTTGTCAAGAACAAAGACTTGAAAGCAATAGAAGATCATCCAATAGACATAACTTTCCTCAGAAACAAGAGGAATAAAAGTCTTACAAAAAAAATAATATAATTAAGCCGATATATAGAAACTACAGAAGGAAAAGTTATCAGACTCCCGACAATGACTTCTCTTTCTCAGCAGACTCCTCTTGCGACCTAGAGACACCAGCCAAAGTCGCTACCTCCGAGCCAACGGATCGAACAAGATCCGCAGGAACAGCCTCTGGGATAACCCCGTGATTAGTTCCGAACTCATCAATAGTACGCGGGACAGGAGGAGGAGAATCGTTGAGAAGGTTGAGAAGAGGATGGTGAATAGGAGAAAGAACAAACGTGAGTTCTTCCTTGGTCACGACCTCTGTCTCATCAATCTTGGCATTCAACGCAACCTCGTCGGCAGCAACTTGATCCAAGAGAGCCTGGGGGAACGATACGCCTTCTCCGCTGAGCTTTATCAAGCAGTTCTTTAAACCAGAAATTTGGGCTTGCTCAACCTGCAGGGCAACAACGACATCTTGATCCTTCACATACCGTTGAAAGAGATCGAAATGAGTTTGTGCTTTCGCCCTAACCGCGGCCTCGACTCTGTCTCTTTCCTTCCGAATCATGTCAGAGTAAAACTTTTGCTGGCTCTCCATCTTCTTTTGCAACTTAAGAAGATCGACTTTCGACTTCTCTTTAACGAGGTTCAACTCTTCTTCAGCACCACGAAACTTATCCACAAGCACCGCGTTGTTCGCCGCCAGAATCTTTTTCTCCTCCTTAGCCTTCTTGAGAAGCTCATCCCGCTTACTTACCGCGTCGGCCATCCTTTTAGCGCTCCAAGAACTCTCGAGAGCCACACGATTCGACGCTGCAATCATCTGAAAACAAAACAAAGATTTTTTATCAACAAAAAGAAAGGACCAACAAACGACGCCCAACGATAAGGACTTACTGTTGCTTCGGCATACTTCAGCCTAAGAATGGCGTCTGAGTGCGGAAGCTCCCGCAAAACCGGCCAATCTCTCTCATTCCAACGGACACAAGTCAGCATGTCAAAACACGCCCGCGGGTTGTCAATTAGCGGGACCTCGCTCTCATACTGATAAGCGAAGTTGTGGATCGAAGGTCGGGAATCTCCTTCCTTTATAGGGGCTCGAGGACGGACATGAACAATCTCCTTGCTAGAAACGAAAGTTGTGTTACCATAAGCATCGACGACATCTCCGGTTTCCTGATAAAATCGTTTCCACGGGTCCAGGCTTTTCTCAGATTCATCGGTAGCCGCCATATCGGAGCTAACAGATTTATCGGCTGTAGCAGCCTTCTTTGCCGACTTTTCTTGGTCGGCTCTGCCTTCCGCAGGTCGCTTCTTGGATGGAACCTTTGGCGGAAGTTTAGAAGATGGGACCATCGCCTCCGGTTGGACAGTCGTCGCGGCCCGAGGAACGACCGACTTATCTCCCACATCTACCAGATGACTTCCACCTTGAGACGACGCAGATACATCTTTCTCTTTTACCGGTTTGGCAGGGGACGAAGATTTGGACGAGATTTTCTTCGAATAATCAACTGATTCAATTCTTTGCACCTTGCCCATCCTCCTCGGTTTCACAAGTTGTTCGGGTTTGACCTTCGTCTTGGTATTCCACTTCACTAAAGAAACAAAGGAAAAATAAAAGGAATCAGTAACTGTATAAGACAGAAAACCGACTTCAACAATATCGACATAGGAGTACCTTTGGAAATTCGAGGGAGAGACTTGCCAATCCGATCTCGGGAGAAATATGACCACTTAAGAAGACCGAGAGACTGGATCTTCTGAAGAATCTGAAAGAAGTGATCTGGAAACGGTTTGGGAAACGGATGGTGCACTGCAAAAACAAAACGGAATTGAGTAAATCATCCACGTTGATATCGGCAAGGTCAGAACGACATCTACCAAATTTTGTATTCCATGACGATCGGATAAGGTCTCTAAGATCATCAGGAACGACCAAGGGAGACATCTCGACATAAAAGTAATGTCGCTGCCAGTTGTTAATTTTGCTAGGCGCGTCTGTCACTACTCGGTTGCCGCTCTTCATCTTAACTGCAAAACAACCAGGACTGGTCTTTGACATCCGATTGATTGAAGTCGCTTCCTCAAAGAAGCTGACGGTAATTGTCACATCGATCTCGGCACCAAGCACAAGGAGGCCAACCATATGACGAACCACGACGGCAGATAATTGAGAAATGGCAATTTCACGGCGGTGGCAGTAAGATATCAGCAGATCGGGAAGTGGGAACCAACAGCGACTTCCCCCAGTGTCAGTGTTGATAAAATATGACTCGTACAAGGTCATATAGCCCGGCGGAGGATTCCAAGGACGGTCAAGCCTACCGGGAACAAGAAAGTTGATTCTCGGATCTGCTCCGCATCCCTGGAGCGTAGAGGTTATCGATTTCTCATCCGACCGAGTTTCGAAGACATTATCAAACATCTGAGGAGGGCAAATATCGGTATCGGCATCACCACCATCAGTGTCGGATTCGATCCCTTCGATGTCTACATCTTCGTCAGAGCCTTCGGGATCCGAATCTCGAAGCTGCGAAGTAAGAAGCTCACCCTGACCAGAGCTTTCTGCGGCGTCCGACTGGAGCGAAAGCTCTCGACGGTGGATAAATTCTTCAGCTGCGTGATAGCCGGGATGACCTCTCAAATCGGAGGATGTGGTGGCGGATGACGAACTGGACGAAGTATCGTGACGACTTGACGAACCAGAAGACATAGGAACGACTTCCTTATCTTTGCTTCCCGAGCAGCGGATCAACGACATGATTGATGAAGAACAAACGAAGAACACTAACAACAAACAAGGTTTGATCTAAAAACCTAGAGATCTAAGGAGGAGTGACGGCGGAGAGACAACCGGAAAATAAATACGGCAGAGAGAAGAAGTTACCTTTCGAAATTCTTCACTCGAGCAGAATGAAGAAATGAGAAGTGAGAAGGGACTATTTATAGTGGAAATGACGGCGCAGGATTCGAGGCAATAATTACCTAGGTGACGCTTCGTGTCTCGCACCTATCCAATTGATTGAACCGAGAATTAATTCCGGTTTCGTCTAATCTTCTCCGGTTTAGATCAAATTATCAGATTTACCAACAATCTAGGTTAGGACGGACGAATCCGATAAGACATGGGCCTAAGCAGAAGCAAAGCTCGTCAAATGATAAGGAACTAAGCAGAAGCAAAGCTCGTCAAATAGAATGAAATGGGCCTATAAACTCATCTCTTAAACCATAGGTTAACTCCTCGTAATGCCGACTTGAATTCAAGTCGCCACACTGGGGGGGGGGGGGGGGGCTTATTGTTGGAGTCAAGATTAGCACTTTCCTAAAAGGCCTATTCATGAGTTTAGGTCGGCCCAGAATGGAAAGTCGGAACAAAGCCCAAGGCGGTAAAACTTAGGTTAAACCGAACTCGGGACGACCGGCTTACATTAGGGTTTAGGAAGTGTTAGTTAAACTTGGGCAAAGTCGGCGCTAGGAGATATGGAAATATTCCATCTTAACGGGACCAAGATATTAGGAAAATATTTATATTTATCTAGGTTTTCCTTATTATTGACCGACTTTGTAACCTTATAAAAAGCGACTTCATAATTCAATAAACATACGCTTTTCTTATTACTTCTTGCCTGAGAGACTTTTAGAGCGAATTTAACCTAAATATCTCTCCGGCGACTTTTATAACATTCTTTACCGGCTTCCACCTCGGAAACGCCGGCATATAAACCCTAGATTCCCGAACCTCACCGTGTTCCCAAATTCTTCTTTTAGAATCCCTAATTTCAAACCTAAAACTCTTGCTATCTTTGGATAGACCGAGTTACGATCTTACACTTTCTATCAGATTCGGAGAGATTTTTCCACAAGTACCCAATATCCTTCATGAGAGATGATTCTTTTCCAGCGTACTCAGGTTTAAGCCTCTTGTACTGCTCGGAAAAGAAGAAGTTATAACCGTTTCTATGGAACTTGGGACGATAAGGATCTGCCTGAGATAGTTTTGGTTTCTTCTTGCGTCTTCCAGTCTCAAGAGAAGTTTCAGGACTGGGATACACCACTCCTCTGAGCTCCTCTGACCCCGTCTTCATGGTAACATAATACCCATTATCAAACTTCCCATCAAGGAACCCGGTAACCATGCAGCCAGGTTGCAATTCTTGAGTGACGGCTTTAGCCAGGTTGTCATGATTTGCAGATTTTCCTACAAGGCGGTTCAACGCTTCTTCTGCCAAAAGAAAGGGCGTACATGTTATGTTGGATCTTCATGGAGAAATATAAAAGAATGAATTTGTATGACTCTCATGGACGGACCTCTGGCCCAGAATGAAGATATAGGCTGTTGGAAGTAATAGACATGCTCAAATTCAAAGAGCAGTGCCAGATAATTCTTCTTTAAAACAGTTGCTGCATTTGTCACTGCTAAGTTCATATTAAATGTTCCAATCACCTCTTTGCATTTACGATCCTTGATCACCTATATGAAGGAATTTCTAGCAGTTCTAATCAGGATTAGCAACCCTAGTCTGAATTCCGAGCCTAGGATCTAAGGTTCATATAATTGAATCTATGGGATCTCAGATTTACCTGGTGATATGCAGCGGAAGTTTTAGCAGATAATCGAGATCACGAAGCACCTCAAAAGCTGTGCCTCTACTGGTATCCACACGCACACAAACTGAACAGGAGGGATGCTAGTGCCTGTTGAGATCCAATCTCTTCAAAGGTTTCTATTCAAGTTCTGGTGGCTGTCTATTAGGTTGGAAAACATTTTAGGTCGACCATATATCTTATATATGTCGACTTAAACCATAACGGAATTAACCAGCGATTAAACCGAATTAATCTGGTAATCCGCGAGTTGCATCGATCGATGCACTCTTTGCATCGATCGACACTGCCCCAGAATATTGATATCGAATGCATATCAAATATGCATTCCCTAGATCATTACATTAATGATCAACCTCGTCTTTAACGTCCAGTTTGCTTAGGTGTGTGACCCTGTAGGATCATATAACACTAGCAATGAGTTCTCAACTCATTGATCATAAGTGGCTTCTAGCAAAGCGTTATGACTTCCTAGTGTTATGTGATTGTCTCATCTCGACTATATGACTTTCACTTAGAGTGAGCACAATAGATTTCAGGACATTCCCAACAATCTCCCACTTGTATTGGAATCATCTATTCCTTTAATCCCTTTGTAGTTATATCTCAATCTAGCATAAGGCAAGAACTGTGTCATCCTTACTAAGCCAGATCACGTTTATCGAATCCCGATTTGTACTGATAAAACAAACGACTGACAATCACCTCGTTTGAGATATAGAAGATACAAATCCCATCTTGTTCCATCCATGTCTCTTCTATATCTCATGATATGCCTAATCAGTGTCTTTATGATCACCAGTTACGGCTGACGTTTGAAAAAGTCAAGACGAACCCATCCATATAAGAGAGGACATGATGAACTCAGGTCTAAGGACTACACTCTTTAGTCGTAATGAGAAACTCTTATGACACTCATATAACATCTTGTAGAGTTCTCATTAACGGGTCAAGTCCGATCATGTGTTCTCTAACACATATCTATGTGATTGACTTTAATACACTTATTAAATGACTCCATGAAACATAGTCATCAGTCACCTCACATACTAGTCTCACGTGGTTGTTAATGTCCCATTTTAACAACCTCGACCAGGGACCATTTATAATTTATATCATTTATTGCTTATAGGATTTCATGATCAAGTCACATACTTGATGACCTATAAAATGTCATAAATTACTTTGGGACAATATATTTAATTAACACAATTAAATAATGCTGAAACAATTTCATTAAAATAACATAACCAAATTATGTTTTACGAACATCAAGTCATAACTAAAAACCAAATATAGCTCCCACTGAAAACAAGATCATATCTTAAGAAATCTAATGCCTACAGCAGCAGTGTGAAACTCATGCTTAGGCCTTGGGAGGGGCTTGGTCAGTGGATCAGCTACGTTCTCATCCGTCGGGACTCTGCTGATCTTCACATCTCCTCTATTTACAATATCACGGATAAGGTGATATCTCCTTTCTATGTGTTTGGATTTCTGGTGTGATCTAGGTTCCTTTGCTTGCGCAATGGCTCCATTGTTGTCACAATACAAAGCCACCGGCTCAGAAATGCTAGGAATCACACCAAGTTCAGTAATGAACTTCTTGATCCAAACAGCCTCCTTTGCCGCTTCAGAAGCAGCGAGGTACTCAGCTTCAGTTGTGGAATCTGCTACAGTGTCCTGTTTGGAACTCTTCCAGCTGACTGCACCGCCATTCAGGCAGAAGATGTAAGCAGATTGCGATCGGAAATCATCTTTGTCTATCTGAAAACTTGCGTCTGTGTAACCACTTACTACCAGCTCATCACTTCCTCCATACACCAAGAATTTATCATTAGTATTTCTCAAATACTTCAGAATATTCTTGACTGATGTCCAGTGACTTTCACCTGGATCCGATTGGTATCTACTCGTCATGCTTAAAGTACAAGCAACATCTGGACGAGTACAGAGCATGGCACACATGATGGATCCCAACGCCGAGGCATAGGGAATCCGACTCATGCGTTCTCGCTCAGCAGGTGTCTCAGGACACTGCTTCTTGCTGAGACTTATGCCATAAGACATTGGTATGAAGCCCTTCTTGGAATCTTGCATTCTGAACCTGTGTAAGACTTTATCGATATAAGTGTCTTGACACAGTCCAATCTGTTGGGAATGTCCTGAAATCTATTGTACTTGCTCGAAGTGAAAGTCGTATAGTCGAGATGAGACAATCACATAACACTAGTTAGTCATAATGCTTTGCTAGAAGCCACTTATGATCAATGAGTTGAGAACTCATTGCTAGTTGATATACCATGGATTTTAGGGATTTTAACCATGGTATGTGTGTCATTTATCGAGTCTTTTACTATGTTTTAGAGTCTTTTCAGGTATTTATTAGGTACAAGCACATTTGGAGCATATTTGGTGATTATAGCATTTTCTGGAGCTAATTGGAGTATTTGGCCGAGAGATCAAGTTCACTGTTGATATTTCCGAGCTGCATCGATCGTCACAGCTATGGCAACGATCGTTGCACCAGCGAGATGGGCCAAACGACGGTTTAATAAAGAATGAAGAAATTGCAGTTTTGCCCAGAAGTTTCTGATATTTACAAAGAAGCCCCAATTCGTGTTTTAGGTTATAAATAGAGTTTTTAAGCCATTGTTTAGGCTAAGCAGAAATAACCTAGTTTTATTCTCTTAGGAGATTTTAGGGGCTGGTTTTGTTCTCGAAAGAGACTTGATTTTGAACCCCTGTTGATTGTTCTGTTTTTATGATATTTGGTTTTCTACTTATGATGTTTTCTGTCTCGATGAACATGTCTGAGTAGATCACCTGTTAGGTTGAAGGATTCTCATTAGGGATTTCAGAGAATTACAGTTCTAATTAGTTAATAAGGATTTATATCTGCCAGTTCTTTATCTAAGTTGTTCTTAATGCTTAATCTGAAGTAGCTAATCAGAGTTATGATGTTAGGTTGATTAATTCAGCGGAAGTTGGTTAATTTAACTAGAAAGAACTTAGATAAGCAACTAAACTATTCGCAAACGGAAGTTTGGTTCAGGTTAATTGTGAACATATCAAACTTGGAATTAATGCTAGTTTAATCTGTTAGTTTTCGCAAACGGAAGTTTGGTTTGCTGCACTTAGACTTAGAGAATTATCGCAAAGGAATTTGGTTAATTCTATATCTGTGTTTTGAGTTCTAGAACAGTTATTGATTGGATCCTGATTAATTGATTGCTTGCGTTCCTGATTTCCTGAGAACTCCTGATACCTAACGCTTTGCCCTCTTGCTTACAAACTCACTTGATTCGCTTTGATATTTCGTTTACTACTTTCACATCTGCTTTGTTTGATTTAATCCGAATTACTAATAATCTATTGTGTGACTGAGAGTCCTCGTGGGATTCGATACCTTATATACTACGATTGCATTAACTGTGCACTTGCAGTAGAATAGGGAAAACTATACACCTATCAAGTTTTTGGCGCCGTTGCCGGGGACTCTTTGAGTTCACTGATAGATTTAGTACTAGGATTTAGACTAAGCATTCTTTTTAATTTTCTTGTTTACTCACGTTTTTGATTGCTTGGATTGCAGGAATTCGCACTGCATCGATCGTTGCTCTCCTTGCAACGATCGACACTAGGCGATAATAGCGATGCTAAGATCTGAGACGTTCGGTAGGTTCCGCACCATGGAACCTTTGATTTTAATTCGCGGTGAAAACGGCGTTCTACGAGACCAAGAGGGTCACATATGCAACGCAAAAGGTCAGAAGATAGATGGGGAAGGAAACCCCATCTTACCAGATTACCATGTATTGGTTGGGCAAGTAGCTGAAATGCAACATAAGATAGATGACATCCACGACATCTTACTTAGGGAGAGACAGTTCCGAGCAGAGGCAAACACTGATAAGTTTGCGGAGGTACGCTGCATGGCTGGAGCCGACTCTTATAGACATACCTTGGAACATCAGCAAAGGCAGAGTTCTAAGCACGCTCTAGGATCAGGAGACCGTAATTATACTTCCAATCTGGCATCTCCTACACAAAGGAGCAAACTGGAGATGATGTTAGAGCAAACAATTGAAAGGCAACAGCAGAACTCAACTTCTTTCAGCTCGAAGCTAGAGAACCTGTACACTAATTTGAATGAGAAATTTGAATCCTTGAGCACTCGTGTAAAGCAGCTGGACACACAGATGGATCAAATTCCAAGTTCTACCCCAACAAAGGATTCTCATGAAACTCCTGACAACAACATCCTCACTCAGGATCATGCACAAATGGATCATGGATCATGTCTAGCAGTTAAAGCTGTGGAATTTGTGGAAGACAGAGGGGGATTCGATGTTGAATTACCAGAGCTCGAAAGCTTCGATGCACCTGACTCAGCAGAGATTGACATGGATCTTTTGACTTGGATAGCCCAGATTGAAGCAAGACCGAGCCAAGAAGAGAAATTTGAGTCTGAGATGGCTGGAATGAACCAAGAAACAGATAAACCCGAGACTACAGTTGAAACACGAGTTGAGACGACAGCATCGATCGTTGCATCACACTCATCGATCGTTGCAGCCCGAAAGGAACCAGTTTCACCCAAATCTCGAGGACCTGCTAAAGAAGGAGCCTATAAACCTCCGTTGCCATTCCCAAAAGCTCCCGTTAAATCTACAAATATGGCTCAGCGCACATTGGTGGTTGACAATAAGATGGTGGTTCCACAAGAGCCTATTCTAGCATCATCAAGACCTGAAGCTACTCATAAACAAAAGGCCCCGAACATCAAATCTTTGCCAAAGGTAAAGCATAAAACCTCTAAGTTTAAGCCTCCTGACTCCACTGTTTTGAATAAAGGAAAGAGCGTTAAAACACCCAAGTGCAAATCTCACCCTACATTCCTCCCGACGTTCCTTGGACGACATCATGCTGCTACTGCTTACACACCACCATGGATGATAAGGCATTCACAGAGACACTCAAAGTCTCTGTTGAAACCTCCATGAGTCTGACCCCTTTCCAAAAGTCAAGCTAATGACTTAAAACAAGCGCTGAGTGGGAGGCAACCCACTGTTAGGTTTAACTATTTTTCTTTTTCATTTTTAGTATTTTTCTTAGGATTTCACGTTTTTATTTGTCTTTACTAAGTTTTTCAGATACAGAACCAAGTCTGGAGAGGAACAACGATCGTTGCTTACATGTGCAACGGTCGTTGCAATTGGTCTTAATCGAAAATTAAGGTACATGTCGCTAAACCGGAATCAATTAGATTCAACCAGCATCGATCGTTGCTGCCCTGCAACGATCGTTGCAGCCACGACCAGGTAAGTTACCTTAAAACCCTATTTTCTTTTTTTTTTCTTCTCAAAACTCCTTTGGTCGACACTCCGAGCCTCTACCCGAAAAACACCATTTCTCCATCAAATTTCCTGTTTTCAAGTTCTATTTCACTCGTTTTTAACCGACCAATCCATTTCCTTTAGCCATATCTCAAGAAATCAAGGTAATGTTCTTCAATTTTCAAGCTTTCAGATTGGGTTTTTAGGGGTTCTAGATTGTTAGATTTTTGAGCCGAAATTGATCAATGCATGCCCAAATAGGTATGATTTAGGTTGCTAGATGATATATTGTTGCCGACTGTGTGATTGATTGCATGATTTGGAACGAAATTTGTTGACTGTTGATTGCGGCCAGAATCGCCCTGCAACGATCGCTGCCTTTGATGCAACGGTCGTTACTCGACGATTCTGGGGAAATGTTCGATTACACGGAATCGCCCTGCAACGATCGCTACCTTAGTGCAACGGTCGTTGCACGACGATTCAACAGAGAATTGCCGAGACTAATTTATTCAAATATTCTGTTTTGCAGATGGCAACCCGGAATCAACCCCGCAAGAAACGAGCACAAGCTGCAAGCGCCTCACGACAATACATTCCGCCACCGGAATGGTTACACAGGGAATCAGATCCTCCACAGCCGTATCATTTGGTTCATGCGACCATAGGACAGCCATGGCCAAGGCCAGAGAAAGTTTTGATTGAGTCTGATCGCATCTGGAGCGGTTCAATTAAGGGGATACTAAAATCAGATGACTTCACAGAAAGGCCGCTACACGAGTACTGGGATGAATACGATACCTTGCTGTATAATGGTTGGTGTGGTATGGAGATAGCACCTACCAAGTTCGCTGATTACTCAACCTGCAAGAGTCTCGGAATGGACAAGAAGGTGATGGAGCTGTGCAGGGGTATTGGTCTGGGGACAATGCCAATGCAGCCTTACGATTTGTACCCAGAGCTTGTGAGGCAGTTGCTTGCCACGTGCAGGGTTGTATACCCAAACCCAGAGAGCAGGAATGCCCAAGGAGGCACTTTCACTTTCATGTGTCTCGGAGCAAGGTATCGAGTGCCCCTTCTCGATATCTGTAGGATCTACGGGTTCAGCACCACGCAGCCACGCACCGATTTATCCCTTCCGTGGGAACCACCAGAGGCTCGTGATTTCTGGGAGTACATTGGAGGTGGACGATATCACTCACGGCTTACACCAGTGATTCAGGTTAGGCATCCGGTTCTCAGGTATGTCTTGCGTATCTTGGGACGCACTTTATTGTGCAAGCATGAGGCGAACAAGATGCGCAAGACCGAGATGGAGATTTTATTCAGGGGGCTGAGGGAGCAGTTCAGGGGTACTGATGTGAGGAACCCGGCTGAGAAGGTGAACCTAGGAGCTATATTTGCCCATCACCTTTGCGAGCTGCAGAAGAAGCCTTATGAAGGCGCGCGCAAGGAGACAGTAGGGAGTCTTCTCACTCCTATTTTCAGACACTGCAGGATCCCTATGGGGGGTATAGAGTGCGTTACTGAGCGCGAGTTCCTGGATCTCAGTCACTTGCAGAGTGCTACGTGGCTGAAGGAAGGGCGAGTGTGGGTGTACTACGACCCTGAGGATACACAGTATGGCGTCGATCTTCCTGCTGCCAGGTACACTCGGATCGATACCATTGATGATTTGAGCTTCCACCCTTCCGCTAGAGATCGATGTGCAGTACCTACTATGGCTCATCCGCTGGGAGAGCCTTCTGCGAGAGCTTCGTCCTCCTCTGCGCCTGCGCCCGCCCCAGTCGACGATGTAGGTCCTTTTCCCGAGCCTACGATGCCTTACGGTGCATATTCTGATGCCGAGTGGAGAGAGAGATCCGATAGCATGTTTCGAGTTGTTTGGAACTTCATGCGCAGCTGCAGGAGGCCACCACAGGTCCATCAGCCCGTACACGTTTCTCGACGCAGACATCGATCCCCGACTCCTCCTTCCCCGACTGATACTGATCCCGCAGCTGAGGCAGCCGATGACGATGCACGGTATGGTGGGATAGATGATGAGAGCGAGTGAGAGTGATCCCCATGTTCAGACTTTCGGTTCTGTATTCTGACTTTTTATCTTTTCTTGCACTTTTGTTTTTTTTTGTTTTTTTTTAGGATTTGCTATGTTTGGATGGTTATGCTTGATCAGACATATTTGTTATTTCGATTTTACTCTGTTTCTAGTGTTTTCAGCTTGCAGGATTGAAAATTGACATAAACCGACGAACTAACCTGCTAACTTGCTGACTGATCCGATATGCGCATTGCAACGATCGTTTCTGCTTTGAGCAACGATCGACACTCAACGAAAAATCGCCAAGCAACGGTCGATGCACTTAGTGCAACGATCGATGCATGAGCGACAGAGGTAAAAACCCGACAGAACTAAAACATCCATTAATAATTTTTCTTTCTTTTTACCAATCCTTCGCTTGACACTACTGGGGACAGTGTGTCTTAAGTGTGGGGGAGGTGCTACTGACGTTTATCTTTCTGTTTTCTTAAGAGTCAGTCCGTTTTTCAAATTTTTTTTGTTTTATTGAGTCAAAATTGTTTAAGTAAGAAACTATGATTTTCGGAGGAGATTTACAAGACTTGCAGGAACTTAAGTAACCATTGGGATGAAGTTGCAGGATCTATCTCTGACTGTTAGAAAACTCAGACACGGATCAACCTACTGGGAACACCCACATCACTTCAGGTATCAGAGGATCCTTTACTGACTTCACCTTAATACTGACTTAGATTTCTCACCTAAGGGCTTGGTATACTTTATGTCGGATTCCCTGTTAGTTCTGACACAGCCTGTAAACCTGTCCTATTTAGTCCCCTTCTCCCCTTCTATAAAGTAAAAAAAAAAAAAAAAAAGAGATAATAAACTGAGGATGAGTTAGTAACTCCGAAGTGGTCATGAGAATGGTAGCAAACACTATTTTCTCTCATGTGATCCATGGAATGTGTCCAAAGTACACCCCATAACGGGAAGAACACTGATAAAAAAAATAAAATGATACCCAGTGGGGAAAAATCAGTTGTTAAAGAAGGGAAAGAGAAGAAAGGGACTAGAGAAAGATAGTATGGTGGTCTAGAGCTGATTAGGTAAGAATCCATGTGCCTTTAGATCGATACTCCTTAGGTGAGACCGCACTTAAATACTTGCAGAAGTCAGTAGGGAGAATTTGAATGCTTGAATGTGATTGTGGAGTTTACCTAGGACAGTTGCTAAGTGTGGGGGAAGTATATGTTGGTCTTGATATCATGTGATCGATTCTTTCAGTGGTTTACTAAGGAGAATCTGAGTATTGTGGCTTCTAGGATGAAATGAGTTTCTGAAGAGTTTTCAAACTTCTTGACTACATTTAGTTCTTTGTCTTGCTTGAGGGCAAGCAAGAGCTAAGTGTGGGGGAGTTGATATACCATGGATTTTAGGGATTTTAACCATGGTATGTGTGTCATTTATCGAGTCTTTTACTATGTTTTAGAGTCTTTTCAGGTATTTATTAGGTACAAGCACATTTGGAGCATATTTGGTGATTATAGCATTTTCTGGAGCTAATTGGAGTATTTGGCCGAGAGATCAAGTTCACTGTTGATATTTCCGAGCTGCATCGATCGTCACAGCTATGGCAACGATCGTTGCACCAGCGAGATGGGCCAAACGACGGTTTAATAAAGAATGAAGAAATTGCAGTTTTGCCCAGAAGTTTCTGATATTTACAAAGAAGCCCCAATTCGTGTTTTAGGTTATAAATAGAGTTTTTAAGCCATTGTTTAGGCTAAGCAGAAATAACCTAGTTTTATTCTCTTAGGAGATTTTAGGGGCTGGTTTTGTTCTCGAAAGAGACTTGATTTTGAACCCCTGTTGATTGTTCTGTTTTTATGATATTTGGTTTTCTACTTATGATGTTTTCTGTCTCGATGAACATGTCTGAGTAGATCACCTGTTAGGTTGAAGGATTCTCATTAGGGATTTCAGAGAATTACAGTTCTAATTAGTTAATAAGGATTTATATCTGCCAGTTCTTTATCTAAGTTGTTCTTAATGCTTAATCTGAAGTAGCTAATCAGAGTTATGATGTTAGGTTGATTAATTCAGCGGAAGTTGGTTAATTTAACTAGAAAGAACTTAGATAAGCAACTAAACTATTCGCAAACGGAAGTTTGGTTCAGGTTAATTGTGAACATATCAAACTTGGAATTAATGCTAGTTTAATCTGTTAGTTTTCGCAAACGGAAGTTTGGTTTGCTGCACTTAGACTTAGAGAATTATCGCAAAGGAATTTGGTTAATTCTATATCTGTGTTTTGAGTTCTAGAACAGTTATTGATTGGATCCTGATTAATTGATTGCTTGCGTTCCTGATTTCCTGAGAACTCCTGATACCTAACGCTTTGCCCTCTTGCTTACAAACTCACTTGATTCGCTTTGATATTTCGTTTACTACTTTCACATCTGCTTTGTTTGATTTAATCCGAATTACTAATAATCTATTGTGTGACTGAGAGTCCTCGTGGGATTCGATACCTTATATACTACGATTGCATTAACTGTGCACTTGCAGTAGAATAGGGAAAACTATACACCTATCACTAGTGTTATATGATCCTACAGGGTCACACACCTAAGCAAACTGGGCGTTAAAGACGAGATTGATCATTAATGTAATGATCCAGTGAATGCATATTTGATATGCATTCGATATCAATATTCTGGGGCAGTGTCGATCATTGCAGATAGTGCATCGATCGATGCAACTCGCGGATTAATCAGATTAATTCGGTTTAATCGTTGGTTAATTCCGTTACGGTTTAAGTCGACATATATAAGATATATGGTCGACCTAAACTGACTTCTAACCTAATTCACAGCCACCAGAATGAGATAGAAACCTCTCTAGAGATTAGATCTCTCAAAGGCACTAGCATCCCTCCTGTCCAGTTTGTGTGCGTGTGGATACCAGTAGAGGCACAGCGTTTGAGGTGCTTCGTGATCTCGATTATCTGCAAACCTTCCGCTGCTAATCATCAGGTAAATCTGAGATCTCATAGATTCAATTACTTGAACCTTAGATCCTAGGCTCGGAATTCAGACTAGGGTTGCTAATCCTGATTAGAACTGCTAGAAATTCCTTCAGTGATATCAGAGCTTTAGGGTTCCATTGAATCTGTAGCATGTTGATTAGATTAGTTGAATCTGAATCTGTGTATGGTTGATACAAACTTGCTAAAAATTCGTTTTCATGAAAACCTAGTTTAGGGTTCTGTTCGAAAACGTTTTAGGGCTTTTTCCCATGGTGTCGATCGATGCCAATCCGGCATCGATCGACACAGGGCAAAAACCCGAATAAGATTTAGGGTTTTTCGCATGGTGTCGATCGTTGCCAATCCGGCATCGATCGACACAGGGCGAAAACCCGAATAAAACTCAGTTTTCGCCTAGTGTCGATCGACACAAATGTTGTGTCGGTCGACATAAACCTCGCGAGATTGATGAATCGGTTCAATTGGATTGGACCGGTTATCGAGCTTGGTTAATAATGGTTGAAATCTGTGAATGGTTTAATTGCGATTGGTTTGATTAGGTTGGCATCGACCGATGCTAATGTAGCATCGATCGACGCTGACCGGTATTCAAAAACGGATCAATTGGATTGATCGGTTATCGCGGATTGCTTTTGGTTATCCTGCATCGATCGACACTATAGTAGTATCGGTCGACATCAGATTTGTTGATTAGGTTATTGAACCTGAAATCACAGAACCAAAGCAAGATGAATCAATTAATTATAAGAATTAAAACATAATAAAACTGAATGTTTTAAATGATTCCGTTCCTCAATCAAATATCAAGTGATACTTGATGTCTTTCCAATCTTGTCAACTGTCAAGACCCATTTAATTGTGCGATAGACTTGCAGTGCAAGATGTCCACAATTTCATGAGTAAGACAGAGGTAATCGTGTTGATGGACTTGCAGTGCAATACGTCAACAATTACATGACTAAAAGGATTGGTTTACTTGACTGGGCCATCAAAATCGTTTTGGGCTCAGAGACATCAGGTGGATTGGACATAAGATGTCAATCCACAACCAAGAGTTATATTGGATATAACTAGCAAAGTTGTTGCATACCTAGATAGCTAAATTTGAGTGATAGCCAGTGGCTCACTTGAATTTAGTGAAGTATGGGTCTTGGATCATTATATTCATCTGAGGAAACATTGTTTGAATATAATGCGAGTTTCTTAAAAGTTAAGACTTCTCATTTCTTGAACATCATAACTAAACCTTTTTCCTTTCTTTGTTCTCAGCTATGACTAACACTCATAATAACTCTTTCTCCCTGCGATCCGTCCTTGAGAAGGACAAGTTAACTGGATCGAATTTTCTCGAATGGTATCGGAACTTGAGAATTGTTCTCAAGCAGGAGAAAAGGGACTATGTCCTGGAAACAGTTCTCCCTGAAAAACCGAGAGCCAATGCTCCACATGCAGAAAGGAGTGCTTGGGATAAGCACTCTAATGATGTGGTCGATGTGAATTGTCTCATGTTGGCTACCATGAACTCGGATTTGCAAAAGCAATACGAGAACGTGGAGTCGCCAGTGGAGATGATCACTAGCCTGAAAAGTATGTTTCAGGAGCAAGCACGAACTGAGAGGTACCAGACGGTTAAATCTCTTATTGAATGAAAGCTACCAAAGGACGGTCCAGTCAGTCCTCATGTCATTAAGATGATGGGTTATATTGATAACCTGGGGAGGCTGGATTGTCCCATTAGCCAAGAGTTGGCTACTGACATCATTCTGCAGTCACTGCCGTCAAGCTATGATCAGTTTGTTATGAACTATAACATGAACAACTTGACGAAGACGTTGACTGAGCTGCATGGCATGCTCAAGACAGCTGAGCCTAATATCAAGAAGGGCACTCCTAATGTACTTATGGTACAAGGGGGTAAGAAGTTTAAGAAACTTGGCAAGGGTAAGGGAAAGGGCAAGGCAGTCCAGGTTGAGAACCAGGACACGCCTGCGCCAGCCCCGAAGCCCAAGCCGGGCCCATCTGAGACTGATAAGTGCCATTACTGTAAAGAGCTTGGGCATTGGAAGAGAAATTGCAACAAATTCTTGGAAGAGAAGAAGAAGAAGAAGACTTTCGAGACTTCATCTTCAGGTATTTATGTTATAGAAGTAAATGTTACTACTTCTGGTTCTACTTCTTGGGTATTGGATACCGGCTGTGGTGCTCATATTTGTACAAATATGCAGGGCCTAAGCAACAGTAGGAAGTTGGAAAGGGGACAAGTGGACCTGCGCGTGGGGAATGGAGCAAGAGTTGCTGCATTAGCCGTAGGAACATATAACTTGTCTTTACCTTCTGGTTTAGTTTTAAAGCTTAATAATTGCTACTATGTACCTGCTATAAGCAGAAATATTATTTCCATTCCTGTTTTGGATGTGGAAGGATATCAGTTTTCAATTAAGAATAAATGTTGTTCTTTTGATTACAATGATATATTTTATGGTAGCAGCCCATTAGAGAATGGGCTTTATGTTTTAAACCAGACTACACCAATCTATAACATTAACACCAAGAGATTCAAATCAAATGACACGAATCAGACTTTTCTTTGGCATTGTCGTTTGGGCCACATAAACGAGAAACGGATCCAAAAGCTCCATGGTGATGGGCTTCTGGGCTCATTTGATTATGAATCATGTGAGAAATGTGAATCTTGTGTACTAGGCAAAATGACTAAGGCCCCTTTCAACAAATCAAATGAAAGGGCCAGTGACCTATTGGGCCTTATACATACAGATGTGTGTGGCCCAATGAGCACAAGTGCCAGAGGAAATTTTCGATACTTCATCACCTTCACTGATGATTTCAGCAGGTATGGCTATATCTATTTAATGAGACACAAGTCGGAATCTTTTGAAAGGTTCAAAGAATTCCAAAATGAAGTACAGAATCAACTTGGCAAAAGTATTAAGGCTCTTCGATCAGATCGTGGAGGAGAATACTTAAGCCAAGAATTCAGTGATCATTTGAGATATTGTGGAATTGTTTCACAACTCACTCCTCCTGGAACACCACAATGGAATGGGGTGTCCGAGAGGAGGAATCGAACTTTATTAGATATGGTTCGATCAATGATGAGTCTCTCAACTCTTCCATTATCCTTTTGGGGATACGCTCTAGAAACGTCTGCGTTTACACTTAATAGGGTTCCGTCAAAATTAGTTGCAAAGACACCACATGAGATGTGGACTGGAAATGTTCCAAGTTTGTCTTTCCTGAAGATTTGGGGTTGCGAAGCTTATGTTAAGCGATTAATTACAGATAAGCTCGAACCCAAATCTGATAAGTGCTACTTCGTTGGTTATCCTAAGGAAACCAAGGCATACTACTTTTACAACCAATCCGAGAACAAAGTGTTTGTTGCTCGAAACTGTGTTTTTCTTGAGAGAGAGTTTCTTTCCAAGAGAAACAGTGGGAGTAAAGTACAACTCGAAGAAGTTCGAGAGCCACAGGAAACCGCCCAGCCCATTGTGGAGGAGCAACAGTTGGATCTACAAAGAGTTGTAGAGCCAACGCCTGTGGAGCCTGAAATTCGCAGATCCGAAAGGATCCGTCACGAACCCGAGAGATATGGATTTCTCGTAACCAATTGTCATGATTTGTTGATCATTGACAGTGACGAGCCAGCGAATTTTGAAGAAGCGATGATGAGCCCTGACTCCGAAAAGTGGCTGAAAGCCGCTAAATCCGAAATGGGATCCATGTCACAGAACCAAGTATGGACTTTGGTTGATTTATCCAATGGTGCAAGACCCATTGAATGTAAATGGATTTTCAAGAAGAAAATTGATGTGGATGGAAATATTCAGATATATAAAGCAAGGCTAGTGGCAAAAGGTTTCAAACAAATTCATGGTATTGACTATGAAGAAACCTATTCACCTGTCGCCATGCTTAAATCCATTCGGGTTCTCCTAGCAACAGCTGCTCATTATGATTATGAGATCTGGCAGATGGACGTGAAAACAGCTTTCCTTAACGGAATACTGGAAGAGGATGTGTACATGACACAGCCCGAAGGTTTCATAGATCCTGATGCAGCTAGGAAAGTATGCAAGCTTCATCGATCCATTTATGGATTGAAGCAAGCATCTCGGAGTTGGAATCTTCATTTTGATGAAGCAGTCAAAAAGTTTGATTTCATCAGAAGCGAAGAAGAACCATGTGTTTACAAGAAGACTAGTGGGAGCGCAGTTGCATTTCTCGTGTTGTATGTAGATGACATACTTCTTCTCGGAAATGACGTTCCGTTGTTACAGTCTGTTAAGACTTGGCTCGGAAGTTGTTTTTCAATGAAAGACATGGGAGAAGCCGCGTATATTCTTGGAATAAGAATCTATAGAGATAGATTAAACAAGTTGATTGGACTGTGTCAAGACACTTATATCGATAAAGTCTTACACAGGTTCAGAATGCAAGATTCCAAGAAGGGCTTCATACCAATGTCTTATGGCGTAAGTCTCAGCAAGAAGCAGTGTCCTGAGACACCTGCTGAGCGAGATCGCATGAGTGGGATTCCCTATGCCTCGGCGTTGGGATCCATCATGTATGCCATGCTCTGTACTCGTCCAGATGTTGCTTGTGCTTTAAGCATGACGAGTAGATACCAATTGGATCCAGGTGAAAGTCACTGGACAGCAGTCAAGAATATTCTGAAGTATTTGAGAAATACTAAGGATAAATTCTTGGTGTACGGAGGAAGTGATGAGCTGGTAGTAAGTGGTTACACAGACGCAAGTTTTCAGACAGACAAAGATGATTTCCGATCGCAATCTGGTTACATCTTCTGCCTGAATGGCGGTGCAGTCAGCTGGAAGAGTTCCAAGCAGGACACTGTAGCAGATTCCACAACTGAAGCTGAGTACCTCGCTGCTTCTGAAGCGGCAAAGGAGGTTGTTTGGATCAAGAAGTTCATCACTGAACTTGGTGTGATTCCTAGCATTTCTGAGCCAGTGGCTTTGTATTGTGACAACAATGGATCCATTGCGCAAGCAAAGGAACCTAGATCATACCAGAAATCCAAACACATAGAAAGGAGATATCACCTTATCCGTGATATTGTGAATAGAGGAGATGTGATGATCAGCAGAGTCCCGACGGATGAGAATGTTGTTGATCCACTGACCAAGCCCCTCCCAAGGCCTAAGCATGAGTTTCATACTACTGTTGTAGGCATTAGATTTCTTAAGATATGATCTTGTTTTCAGTGGGAGTTATATTTGGTTATTAGTTATGACTTGATGTTCGTAAAACATAATTTTGTTATGTTATTTTATGAAATTGTTTCAGCATTATTTAATTGTGTTATTAAATAATTGTTCCAAAGTAATTTATGACATTTTATAGGTTATCAAGTATGTGACTTGATCATGAAACCCTATAAGAAACAAATGACATAAATTATAAATGGTCCCTAGTCGAGGTTGTTAAAATGGGACACCAACAACCACGTGAGACTAGTATGTGAGGTGACTGATGACTATGTTTCATGGAGTCATTTAATAAGTGTATTAAAGTCAATCACATAGATATGTGTTAGAGAACACATGATCGGACTTGAGCCGTTAATGAGAACTCTACAAGATGTTATATGAGTGTCATAAGAGTTTCTCATTACGACTAAAGAGTGTAGTCCTTAGACCTGAGTTCATCATGTCCTCTCTTATATGGATTGGTTCGTCTTGACTTTGTCAAACGTCAGCCGTAACTGGTGATCATAAAGACACTGATTAGGCGTATCATGAGATATAAAAGAGACATGGATGAAACAAGATGGGATTTGTACCTTCTATATAAAAGGAGTTAAATATCTCTGGGCCTATCGAAGATTTGACACTGGAAATGCGTGGCCGCGCTCAAACGAGGTGATTGTCAGTCGTTTGTTTTATCAGTACAAATCGGGATTCGATAAACGTGATCTGGCTTAATAAGGATGACACAGTTCTTGCCTTATGCTAGATTGAGATATAGCTACAAAGGGATTAAAGGAATAGATGATTCCAGTACAAGTGGGAGATTGTTGGGAATGTCCTGAAATCTATTGTACTTGCTCGAAGTGAAAGTCGTATAGTCGAGATGAGACAATCATATAACACTAGGTAGTCATAATGCTTTGCTAGAAGCCACTTATGATCAATGAGTTGAGAACTCATTGCTAGTGTTATATGATCCTACAGGGTCACACACATAAGCAAACTGGGCGTTAAAGACGAGGTTGATCATTAATGTAATGATCCAGTGAATGCATATTTGATATGCATTCGATATCAATATTTTGGGGCAGTGTCGATCGTTGCAGATAGTGCATCGATCGATGCAACTCGCGGAGTAATCAGATTAATTCGGTTTAATCGTTGGTTAATTCCGTTACGGTTTAAGTCGACATATATAAGATATATGGTCGACCTAAACTGACTTCTAACCTAATTCACAGCCACCAGAACGAGATAGAAACCTCTCTAGAGATTAGATCTCTCAAAGGCACTAGCATCCCTCCTGTCCAGTTTGTGTGTGTGTGGATACCAGTAGAGGCACAGCGTTTGAGGTGCTTCGTGATCTCGATTATCTGCAAACCTTCCGTTGCTAATCATCAGGTAAATCTGAGATCTCATAGATTCAATTACTTGAACCTTAGATCCTAGGCTCGGAATTCAGACTAGGGTTGCTAATCCTGATTAGAACTGCTAGAAATTCCTTCACAATCAACTTGTTTAATCTATCTCTATAGATTCTTATTCCAAGAATATACGCGGCTTCTCCCATGTCTTTCATTGAAAAACAACATCCGAGCCAAGTCTTAACAGACTGTAACAACGGAACGTCATTTCCGAGAAGAAGTATGTCATCTACATACAACACGAGAAATGCAACTGCGCTCCCACTAGTCTTCTTGTAAACACATGGTTCTTCTTCGTTCCTGATGAAATCAAACTTTTTGACTGCTTTATCAAAACGAAGATTCCAACTCCGAGATGCTTGCTTCAATCCATAAATGGATCGATGAAGCTTGCATACTTTCCTAGCAGCATTAGGATCAATGAAACCTTCGGGATGTTTCATGTACACATCCTCTTCCAGAATTCCATTAAGGAAAGTTGTTTTCACGTCCATCTGCCAGATCTCATAATCATAATGAGCAGCTGTTGCTAGGAGAATCCGAATGGATTTAAGCATGGTGACAGGTGAATAGGTTTCTTCATAGTCAATACCATGAATTTGTTTGAAACCTTTTGCCACCAGCCTTGCTTTATATATCTGAATATTTCCATCCACATCAATTTTCTTCTTGAAAATCCATTTACACTCAATGGGTCTTTCACCATCGGGTAAATCAACCAAAGTCCATACTTGGTTCTGTGACATGGATCCCATTTCGGATTCAGCGGCTTTCAGCCACTTTTCGGAGTCAGGGCTCATCATCGCTTCTTCAAAATTCGATGGTTCGCCACTGTCAATGATCAACAAATCATGACAATTGGTTACGAAAAATCCATATCTCTCGGGTTCGTGACGGATCCTTTCGGATCTGCGAATTTCAGGCTCCACAGGCGTTGGCTCTACAACTCTTTGTAGATCCAACTGTTGCTCCTCCACAATGGGCTGGGCGGTTTCCTGTGGCTCTCGAACTTCTTCGAGTTGTACTTTACTCCCACTGTTTCTCTTGGAAAGAAACTCTCTCTCAAGAAAAACACAGTTTCGAGCAACAAACACTTTGTTCTCGGATTGGTTGTAAAAGTAGTATGCCTTGGTTTCCTTAGGATAACCAACGAAGTAGCACTTATCAGATTTGGGTTCGAGCTTATCTGTAATTAATCGCTTAACATAAGCTTCGCAACCCCAAATCTTCAGGAAAGACAAACTTGGAACATTTCCAGTCCACATCTCATGTGGTGTCTTTGCAACTAATTTTGACGGAACCCTATTAAGTGTAAACGCAGACGTTTCTAGAGCGTATCCCCAAAAGGATAATGGAAGAGTTGAGAGACTCATCATTGATCGAACCATATCTAATAAAGTTCGATTCCTCCTCTCGGACACCCCATTCCATTGTGGTGTTCCAAGAGGAGTGAGTTGTGAAACAATTCCACAATCTCTCAAATGATCACTGAATTCTTGGCTTAAGTATTCTCCTCCACGATATGATCGAAGAGCCTTAATACTTTTGCCAAGTTGATTCTGTACTTCATTTTGGAATTCTTTGAACCTTTCAAAAGATTCCGACTTGTGTCTCATTAAATAGACATAGCCATACCTGCTGAAATCATCAGTGAAGGTAATGAAGTATCGAAAATTTCCTCTGGCACTTGTGCTCATTGGGCCGCACACATCTGTATGTATAAGGCCCAATAGGTCACTGGCCCTTTCATTTTGTTTGTTGAAAGGGGCCTTAGTCATTTTGCCCAGTAAACAAGATTCACATTTCTCACATGATTCATAATCAAATGAGCCCAGAAGCCCATCACTATGGAGCTTTTGGATCCGTTTCTCGTTTATGTGGCCCAAACGACAATGCCAAAGAAAAGTCTGATTCGTATCATTTGATTTGAATCTCTTGGTGTTAATGTTATAGATTGGCGTGCTTTGGTTTAAAACATAAAGCCCATTCTCTAATGGGCTGCTACCATAAAATATATCATTGTAATCAAAAGAACAACATTTATTCTTAATTGAAAACTGATATCCTTCTACGTCCAAAACAGGAATAGAAATAATATTTCTGCTTATAGCAGGTACATAGTAGCAATTATTAAGTTTTAAAACCAAACCAGAAGGTAAAGACAAGTTATATGTTCCTACGGCTAATGCAGCAACTCTTGCTCCATTCCCCACGCGTAGGTCCACTTGCCCTTTTTCCAACTTCCTACTGTTGCTTAGGCCCTGCATATTTGTACAAATATGAGCACCACAACCGGTATCCAATACCCAAGAAGTAGAACCAGAAGTAGTAACAATTACTTCTATAACATAAATACCTGAAGATGAAGTCTCGAAAGTCTTCTTCTTCTTCTTCTCTTCCAAGAATTTGTTGCAGTTTCTCTTCCAATGTCCAGGCTCTTTACAGTAATGGCACTTATCAGTCACAAATGGGCCAGGCTTGGGCTTAGGGGCTGGCGCAGGCGTGTCCGGGTTCTCAACCTGGACAGCCTTGCCCTTTCCCTTCCCTTTGCCAAGTTTCTTAAACTTCTTACCTCCTTGTACCATAAGTACATTCGGAGTGCCCTTCTTGATATTAGGCTCAGCTGTCTTAAGCATCCCATGCAGTTCAGTCAACGTCTTCGTCAAGTTGTTCATGTTGTAGTTCATAACAAACTGATCATAACTTGACGGCAGCGACTGCAGAATGATGTCAGTAGCCAACTCTTGGCTAATGGGACAATCCAGCTTCCCCAGGTTATCAATATAACCCATCATCTTAATGACATGAGGACTGACTGGACTGTCCTTTGGTAGCTTGCATTCAATGAGAGATTTAACCGTCTGGTATCTCTCAGTTCGTGCTTGCTCCTGAAACATACTTTTCAGGCTAGTGATCATCTCCACGGGCGACTCCACGTTCTCGTATTGCTTCTGCAAATCCGAGTTCATGGTAGCCAACATGAGACAATTCACATCGACCACATCATTAGAATGCTTATCCCAAGCATTCCTTTCTGCATGTGGAGCATTGGCTCTCGGTTTTTCAGGGAGAACATTTTCAAGGACATAGTCCCTTTTCTCCTGCTTGAGAACAATTCTCAAGTTCCGATACCATTCGAGAAAATTCGATCCATTTAACTTATCCTTCTCAAGGACGGATCGCAGGGAGAAAGAATTATTATGAGTGGTAGTCATAGCTGAGAAACAAAGAAAGGAAAAGGTCTAGTTATGATGTTCAAGAAATGAGAAGTCTTAACTTTTAAGAAAACTCGCATTATATTCAAACAATGTTTCCTCAGATGAATATAATGATCCAAGACCCATACTTCACTAAATTCAAGTAAGCCACTGGCTATCACTCAACTTTAGTTATCTAGGTAAGCAACATTTTTGCTAGTTATATCCAATATAACTCTTGGTTGTGGATCGACATCTTATGTCCAATCCACCTGATGTCTCTGAGCCCAAAACGATTTTGATGGCCCAGTCAAGTAAACCAATCTCTTCAGTCATGTAATTGTCAATGTCTTGCACTGCAAGTCCATCAACGTGATTACCTCTGTCTTACTCATGAAATTGTGGACATCTTGCACTGCAAGTCTATCGCACAATTAAATGGGTCTTGACAGTTGACAAGATTGGAAAGACATCAAGGATTACTTGATATTTTGATTGAGGAACGGAATCATTTAAAACGTTCAGTTTTATTATGTTTTAATTCTTATAATTAATTGATTTATCTTGCTTCGGTTCTGTGATTTCAGGTTCAATAACCTAATCATCAAATCTGATGTCGACCGACACTACTATAGTGTCGATCGATGCAGGATAACCAAAAGAAATCCGCGATAACCGATCAATCCAATTGATCCGGTTTTGAATACCGGTCAGCGTCGATCGATGCTACATTAGCATCGGTCGATGCCTTCCTAATCAAACCAATCGCAATAAAACCATTCACAGTGTTCGACCATTTTATTAACCAAGCTCGATAACCGGTCCAATCCCATTGAACCGATTCACCAATCTCGCGAGGTTTGTGTCGACCGACACAATGCTTGTGTCAATCGACACTAGGCGAGACCTAAGTTTTATTCGGGTTTTCGCCCTGTGTCGATCGATGCCGGATTGGCATCGATCGACACCATGCAAAAAACCCTAAAATTTTATTCGGGTTTTCGCCCTGTATCGATCGATGCCGGATTGGCATCGATCGACACCATGCGAAAAAGCCCTAAAACGTTTTCGAACAGAACCCTAAACTAGGTTTTCATGAAAACGAATTTTAGCAAGTTTGTATCACCTATATACAGATTCAGATTCGACTAATCTAATCAACATGCTACAGATTCAATGGAACCCTAAAGCTCTGATACCTCTGAAGGAATATCTAGCAGTTCTTATCAGGATTAGCAACCTAGTCTGAATTCCGAGCCTAGGATCTAAGGTTCATATAATTGAATCTATGGGATCTCAGATTTACCTGGTGGTATGCAGCGGAAGTTTTAGCAGATAATCGAGATCACGAAGCACCTCAAAAGCTGTGCCTCTACTGGTATCCACACGCACACAAACTGAACATGAGGGATGCTAGTGCCTGTTGAGATCCAATCTCTTCAGAGGTTTCTATTCAAGTTCTGGTGGCTGTCTATTAGGTTGGAAAACAGTTTAGGTCGACCATATATCTTATATATGTCGACTTAAACCATAACAGAATTAACCAGCGATTAAACCGAATTAATCTGGTAATCCGCGAGTTGCATCGATCGATGCACTCTTTGCATCGATCGACACTGCCCCAGAATATTGATATCGAATGCATATCAAATATGCATTCCCTAGATCATTACATTAATGATCAACCTCGTCTTTAACGTCCAGTTTGCTTAGGTGTGTGACCCTGTAGGATCATATAACACTAGCAATGAGTTCTCAACTCATTGATCATAAGTGGCTTCTAGCAAAGCGTTATGACTTCCTAGTGTTATGTGATTGTCTCATCTCGACTATACGACTTTCACTTAGAGTGAGCACAATAGATTTCAGGACATTCCCAACACTATATTAATCAAAAGACAAGATTGCATTATGTATTGTTAAACTTTTCATGTTCATCAGTGGCTGCATGCAGTATATATGAAACTAATATACCTTTGCAATACCACCTCGAGTTGTGATCTCGATGAAAAGCCGATGCAGATCGAGACTTTCTCCACCCACAGTAGGAACCCTTTAATGTACAAAAAGACATTAAAGAACACACAAAATATCTTATAAATTCACAAGTGAAACCATTAAGAGCAGGTACAGCGGTGTTACTCCCGCCGGGTTCTTAAAAACATTTTTTTAATTTTTTTTTTTTTTTGGAAATGGTGTAAAAAAACGAAAAATCAAAAAAAAAAAATAGCAACCGACCACATCACGCCACATAAGCGTGAACAGTCAAGAACCAGTGTCCTAAAGTCCTTATTTTAGGACCGCTTCTTGCATTCCCCACTAGCCACGTCAGCAGGTAACATTATTATATTGTTTTTTTTTTAGAATATGTGTCCAGTAACACCACCGCTGTACCTGCTCTAATGAACACACACACAAATAAAAGAAAGGTAAATGTGTCCCAAAAAATTCAGAGTTCTGGATAAGATCCTCGTATGTAGCCCTACGAGAGGAATCAGCGTCGCTCTTGTTGTCTGAAGAAGAGCCATCAGCGGGAACTTGCGAATACGATGAAATATCATCGGTTGACATCTTTTTTTTTTTGGAAAAAACTGAAAGCAATGCAATGTTTCTTCTAATCCTGAATTAGGGACTAACATTATATACGACTTTTTTACATAGTCTACCAATTACTTTATTTCTTTTTTACATAGTCAAGTCCGCCTATGTTGAACATATTTTGATATTTTTGGCAAGTAAGTAAAAAAAATAGTCAAGAGATAAAATTATATCTATACTATTAAAACATCTAAATATTTTAGAAAATAACTTTTAGTCACCACCATAATTGTTAAGTTTCATAAAAAAAAACTTTTAGTTATGTGTTATATTAAGGTTTGTATCACTGCATTGAACTGTGGATTTTAAGAGATTTTGAGATTTTCTTAAAATTTCCTCTTATTCAACCAATGATTTTAAAATATTTTCCCAAATCCGGTGTTATTGAACATGAGATTTATTTAAAATCACTCAAAATCATTTACAATCATGTTATTCAAATAACAATTTGTTAAAATCATATCAAATCTACTGTTACTGAAAATATTTTAAATATTGGAATTTTAATGTCTGCAGAGGATTTCAAAAGATTTTAGAAATTTTTCTTAGTTAAAAATACAAAGATAAAATTTCATGGTTTTAGATGGGATTATAGGAGATTTTAATACAAAATCATAACATCTTCTTTAAAATCATTCAAAACCACTAAAATCATCCAAATTCTTTTTAAAACTCAAATCACTTTAAATACCAAGTTCAATACACCCCCCATAGAATTATTAGATTTTGGACTATATGTGGTAGGGCGTTCGGGTACCCGTTCGGGTTCGGTTCGGGTCTTTCGGGTTTTCGGGTCTAGGCATATAAGACCCATTCGGGTATTTTATGATTTCGGTTCGCGTTCGGTTCGGGTTCGGGTACCCGGAAAATCATAAAACAAAAATAAAAATTGGTTAATTTGAACAAAAATTTGTTAAATTTAGACAAATATAGCTAGAAATTTCATAAATTTCATTTATTTTGGGTATTTTAACTATTTTGGTCTAAAACTAACCAATATATTTGAGTTTGTAATTATCATTATGTATAATTTTGTTATATTAAGTCTAAATATAACTAATATTTTGAATATATAATTGTAGTTCGGATATTTTGGGTACCCATTCGGTTTTCGGTTCTCGGTTTGGGTCGGGTTCGGTTCCGGTTCTTCGGGTATAGAGGTTTAGGACCTATTCGGGTATTTTACCGGTTCGGGTTCGGGTTCGGTTCCTCTTTTTCGGTTCGGTATTTCGGTTCCGGGTTTTTTGCCCAGCCCTAATATGTGGTTACACTAAATATTTTCTAATTAATGATTTTGTTCTAAAATATATTCATAATATCTTTTATTTTAAATATATATATATATATAATATTTTCCAATTTGTTAAGAAAAATAATTTTATTTTTCGATTCTTTTTACAAAAATAATTATTAATTTCAAAGTTATTATAAAATAATTTTAATTATATTTATTATAAATATTTTCTAATTTATTATTTTATTTAAAATATATCTTCATAATATCTTTTATTATCTTCTTTTTAATTAAAATATGAATATATATTTATATTATTAAAAATCCTATAAACTATTTTGAAATTTTTTGATTTTTAAGAAAAAAATAATTACTAATTTAAGATTTATTATTAAAATTTACCAAAAATAATTTTAGTTACATTTTTAATATATTAAATTATCATTTTTTTTTTTATTTAGACCGTTATACAAAATTAAACATATTGAAAATAGATTAACCGATTTCAATTATCTATTAAAAAAACTTTGACCACTAGAAAATAGGTTAAAATTTTTATTAACCAATTTCATTTGATATATTCTTGATAAAATAGTCAAATTACTCAATAATTATATTATTATAATATATGATACATTTGAGTTTTTATGACGATAGTTTTTAAATTATTATTTTATCAATTTTCAAAATACTTAAACTACTATAAAATGAGTTGAAATGTATATTAATTTGCTTTAATTATAAAAATATTAAAAATATTTATGTTCATCGGAAGACAAATTAAAAACATGAAATAACTTATTTTAATTATAGAAACATTAAAATGAACTTAAATCAATTCAAAAATGTTAAATGAACGGATTATCATATATTAGTTACATTTTGATCTATAAATAAATACAAAAATGTTTATATTTAGACCATTGTAAAACGTGTCAAAAAATAGATTAACCAATTTCAATTATCTATACTATTAAATTTTGAGGCCAAGCCGCAATGATATTGACTCCAGGAGCAATCATATCCGGTTTAAGGATGGAAGGATTGGCTAAACTCGGTCCTCGGGCTGAAAACTGAGCCACTTCAGGTGCTTTTGACCTCCCATCCTTGCCTTTGGTCTTGCCGTGGCGTTTACGTACGCTTTCAGAAGAACTGCCTCTGCGTAACCGATGGACGTAGCTGGTATGAGATGAACGTCGACAGAATCTTCTTCTTGGTTGATCTCTGTGCTAGCTAAGATCATTGCAACTCCACCTGCTTCTTTAATTGCTTTTTCTTTCTCTGATCTTCCATTGACTCCACGGTCAAATATCACCATCTTGCCTTGGACTTTTTTCTCTCTTGGAAGTGACCCTCTCAAACAAAACTCACTTCCTTTGTCTCTTCCTGTGACCTCGAGCTCTCTCTCAGCTTTCTTTACACCTTTACCTGGATACAAAGACTCACCATAGAGAAGCTTTCCGTTAGCTAATCGAACCACAACGAGAAATTTTCTATCATGTGTGCCTGCACCAACATAATCTAGGAATCACCAACATGAGACCTGATATATATCTTGTATGAGCGAACAAAAAATGAGGAAGACGAGCAGAGAGGCTCGCGAATTTGAAGATTTTGTCATATTGGCAATTTTCTTCTTTACGTGTTTTTGAAATCAACCGTTCTTCTTTTGATGTCTCTCCGATCAAAGACGAGCTATTTGATTATCAAAACCCATTGGATTAACAAATTGTGAAGGTAAGAATATAATGGTCTAACTACATGTTGAATGATGGTAGTTGTAAGATCTCAACTCGGTCTATCCAAAGATAGCAAGAGTTTTAGAGTTTTCTTAAGGAATTCTAAAAGAGGATTTAAGAACACGGTGAGAATATAGAAATTAGGGTTTCGCTTTAGGTTTCCGAGATGTGATAAAGCGGCGTAGAAGAATGTTTTAAGTCGCCGGAGAAAAATTAGGTCAAAGTCGATTTGCTAAGTCTCTCCGGCGAAAGTATTATAAAAAGCGTGAGTTTATTTAATAATGAATCCCTTTTTATAGGGTTACAAAGTCGGTCATAATAAAGGAAAATTCTAAGATAAATACGTATATTTCCTAATATCTCGGTTACGAGATATAGAATATTGCCATATCTCGGCATCGCTATTCTTTCGCTGCCTTTGCCCTATTTGCGATTTGCATCCTTCAAAACCCTAGATGTAAGCCGGCTGAACTGGGTTGGGTTTAACCATGTTTTACCGACTTGGGCTCTAAACCGTCTTTCCATTCTGGGCCGACCTAAATTCCTGAATAGACATTTTTAGAGAAAGTGCTAATCTTGACTCCAACAGTAGTTTTGAAGAACTGATTGTAATTTTGTAAAGTGGGGGCTGTCCAAAGTATTATTTTTTCTATTAAAAAATTCTCTATTTGAAGATAGTTTTATTGAAACATAAGTTACATTAAAACTACAAAATAAATAGTTCAACTGTATTATCAAAAAGCAAAAACAACAAGATAATGATAATCTTATAGCTTGCAAGGGAACAATTCAAATTTCCAAGTGCATGATGCTTTCACTCTTATCCATAGGCCGGATATACATGTGTGAGTTATTAAACCCCTGGCCCTGGTCCCGTATTCCTCTCATAATAACCTTTCTCAGATCATTCTTTTGCAAATCATAAAAGAGAAGGTAACTATGGTGAAACATGGGTATGGGTCCCAATATAATAACCTCACCGTCTTGAGTTGCACCTAACACAGTCAAAACAGTGCCGGTATTGACAAAATGCATCTGGCAAGGCTGCAAAACCAGAGACTGATTCGACCATTTTCCACCATCTTCCAAGACCCACAAGTCCACAAAACCCTTTTGTTGAAGATGTGAATGATGAAAAATAGCTGGTTTCCCACCATACTCGAAAAACCACACAGACTTACCAAACTCAGCATGAGGTGACTGGATCGTATTGATCTCTTCAGACCTAGAGTCAAAAGTGAAAACCATATGGCGAGAGAAACAATTGATAGCCAAATAATATACAACTCCATTGATGCAGGGTCCTATTCTTGTAGGACAATGAAGTTGATCAAAAGCAATTCTTTTCCAGGAACCTCCGGTTTCCAGTACAAAAACCCAACACTCGGAGGTGAACCTCTGAGGATCTTCCGACAATACAACAACAGAATTGCAGACTACTTTGTATTGATCAAGAACAGGATCATGTCCGAGAAAGTAGAAGACATGATTTCCAATTTCTTCTTCAATGGGTGGTAAAGGCAAGGTTACTAATTGTCTGGTGGCGGGATTATAGACACGCGCCTCTCTGCGAATCCTGTATAAAATCAAGCCGCGAAGAACCTCCAAGTTGTGTCCTCCCAACCCTGGCATGGTCAAATCTGGGTCGAAAGATGTACCACTACTAGACGATAATGATAGCAGTAAAGACCTAGGCTCCATTGAATTACAATCGAGGTGGGGCACGAAACTCACGTAGAGACGAAGTGGGGCTGATGCGACCTTAAGATAACGGTTGCTAAAATATCGGGAGAGGATAAGAGAAAACCAGAGCTTTGAGACGCACTTGAACCTCATAAGCGATTTAGCAGGCAATCTAGCCAGAATCTCAATCACTAGATCAAAAGGAATCTCCTTTTCGTCTACTTTTTGTCTTTTTCTTCCTCTTCCTCTTCTCATAGCCCTTGATGACTTCAACAGACCCATAGCTACTAATAATTCACAAACTTATATATCCAAAATCCCTACTCCTTAATCAATTAGGAGCACGAAATTTTGATAAATTTAACCTTTTTCCAATTTTGAGAAATGGAAAAAGGGATATTTTTCAGATCTGAGGAAACCCAAAAAAAAAAAAAAAAGACGAGAAGATAAACAATAAATTTATTTTCGATTCTTCTGATGATTGCTGCTTCCCTTCTCTTCTCCGTCGACTTCAATGCAGAGGGTTGGAAAGGTTTATTCTTAACCGTTTGGTTCAGCCTTGGTTACATGGTTATGTTTGGTTCTGGTTCCTTTTTGGTTTTAATTAAACCATAGCTTTGGGCTCCAAAACAAACTAGGCTCCACGAAAATTATTATTATTATTTTTTTGTCGGGCAATATGATTTAGATTAATTTAGGCCCAATGGGTTTGTACAAACACAGGTTACAAAGATGAAGACTAAGAATCGTGAACAAAACGAATGGGCCTAAAGGCCCAACAAACTAGTGAACCGGCTAACTAAATCGGATAGACACGAAGACTGCCACGCGTCGATAACCAAGAGATCTCGGCATGCAGACCGCCGGCGAAAGTGTCCGGTCACTATTGCACTTCTATCGCGTCATCTTCATAGACCTGCCGATCCAAATCCGCCAAAGCTAGGACAAGAGCACCGCATCGAGGATTAGAGCAGCTACTGCCACGCGTCGATAACCAAGAGATCTCGGCATGCAGACCGCCGGCGAAAGTGTCCGGTCACTATTGCACTTCTGTCGCTTCATCTTCATAGACCTGCCGATCCAAATCCGCCAAAGCTAGGACAAGAGCACCGCATCGAGGATTAGAGCAGCTCCATCTATGCATCAGCCACCGCAATAATCGCGCCTCATAAACTGTAAAGACAACAGTCACATTATTGAATGAACCGCCGGACCCGTTCACACGATCGGACAGAGAGCCAACCGGCCAAAAGCGCACGGCGAAGTGAAGAGAGAACAGAGCAGGATCTCCGGTGTCTTGACAGAAAGGGGCACCACGGATTTCGATCGTTACGATTCCCAAAACAGGAATCGGAAGATCCAGAGTAAAAACCGGCTTAAAAGAAAGTAAGATACAAAGCCGATTTAAACCTGGAGAAAAGTCCGACAAAAGGCCAGAAAAGAGAAGTCCGAAAGATATCGGAAGCGCCGAGTCCGGGAGTAGCCCAGAAGTTTATTGGCAACATCAGCCGCGATAAACCTTAACATACTAAACAAAAGCAACCCGACCGCCGGCAAAGTCGGCGACCGGAACACAAAGACAACGACAGAGTTCTTGAGAGAAGAGAGAGCGTTTAAGAGAGAAAAACGATCCACGAAAATTATAATTGAGCCTCTGTAAACTTTTTCTTCTTCTCTTGTATTTAACTAGAAAATCCTTTATTAAAAAACTTTTGATAAATTTAACTTTCTTCCAATTTTGAGAAATGAGAGGACTATTTTAAATTATGAGGAAAAAAAGAGAGGCTCGCAATTTTGAATATTTTGTCAAATTGGCAATTTTCTTCTTTACGTATATTAGTATTCTACAAAACGACTTTGTCTTTGCCAACACTTTGGGTTACCAATAGAGATATCAAACGGGTTAATTCAAGTTTAAATAGTCTAACCCATTGCGGATTTTTTTTCTCGCGTCTGGCGGATTGGGCTAAGCGGGTTGCGGTCTGAAATTTTATGACCCAAACCCAACCCGCATATATTTTATGGATTAGCAGACTGACCTTCAGATTTCTATAAAACTTTTCTAGTTCAACTATAATTTCATAAGTGACTATATGTATACATGTTTTCTAGTTTTTATACATGTTTTAGTAAAAAATTTAAATCAATAAACAAATTTTAGGATAAAAAAATCGTCCAACACCTTGGTTACATGGTTATGTTAAGTTCTGGTTCCTTTTTAGTTTTAATTAAACTAGATATGGGTTCTAGCTATCTGATTTTATATAGCTTCGGGCTTCCAAAACAAACTGGGCTCTACGAAAATTATAATTGGGCCTCTGTAAACATTTTCTATAGAAAATTTTTTTTTTTAGTTTTTTTTTTATATATAAATTTAACTTTTTTCCAATTTTGAGAAATAGTAAAAGGGACTATTTTAAAATTATGAGGAAAAAAAAGAGAGGCTCGCAGTTTTGAATATTTTTCTTCTCTACATATATTAGTACTCTACAAAACGACTTAGTTTTTGCCAACACCTTGAGTTACAAATAGAGATGTCAAACGGGCTAATTCAAGCTCAAATAGCCACTGCGACATTTTTTCCGGGTCTGGCGGGTTGGGCTAAGCGGATTGCGGTCTGAAACTTTATGGCCCAAGCCCAACCCACATATATTTTATGGATTAGCGGGCTGACCCGCAGGTTTCTATAAAACTTCTCTAGTTCAACTATATTTTCATAAGTGACTATAGGTATACATGTTTTCTAGTTTTTATACATGTTTTAGTGAAATTTTTAAATCAATAAACAAGTTTTAGGATCAGAAAACTGTCATAATGAAGATAATTTATCTATCTTCTAGCGGAAATGTGGTGAACCTTTTGTTACACTACCATCTTTCCAATCCCGTTTTGATAATGAATAAGACGAAAATGAAAGTTGAAAAATCAAGTTTAGTATGTTGCTTTTGTGTTTTGGCTTTTGTTGCTTCCTTATTTTCTTTGAATGTTGGTTTGAGATTGTTGCTTTTCTAGTCTTTTAAAATTGTCGAATTGTTGACTTGTTTTTTTTAGGATTAATGTTTTATTGGATTATTAGATCTGATATTGGAATATCAGATCTCTATGTTACCGATAACCAATTAGTGCAAAGATTTCTCTATTGGCTTTAAACATATTTTGGCTTATTTGATCAATTTTTCTATATTTTTATCCCCATATAATATGATTTTTCCTTAATATTTAAAACGATAAACGAATTACTTATAACTGATCAGTAACAAATTTAGAATTAGATGCCATCTTGTTGTTTGTAAATAGGTTCATATCGTGTATCGTGAAGTTCACATAGTAGCTATTACGCCACCTCAAAGTTTTAGTTCAAGCACACTTCTTATTTAGTTCAAGCACAAATGACTTAAATCTATGTAACTATTCAAAGCCGATCAATATAAGGTAAACTAAAAAAGTATTAACTCGAGCTTAAACTGCATACGTTTCATATTATGTCATCTTAACAACAATTGTAATAAATTATTAACTTTAGAGCAAGATTTTCTCGGCGTCAATACGAAATCAGCTTTAGATTGGTTTCTTCTTGCGTCTCCAAGTCTCAAGAGAAGTTTCAAGATTGGGATAAACCACTCCTCTAAGCTCCTCTGACCCGTCTTCATGGTAACATAATACCCATTATCGAAATCCCCATCAATGATCCCGTTAACCACGCAGCCAGGTTGCAGTTCTTGAGTGACGGATTTAGCAGCTGAATTACAGTGAAAGCTTTGAGTACCTTTGTCAGGATTTGCAGATTTTTCGACAAGGCGCTTCAATGCTTCTTCTGCCAAAAGAAAGACTAATTTGTTAATATTGGATCTCAATGGAGAAATAGAAGAAAATAATGATTTTGTATGACTCTCTCATGGACGTACCTCTGGCCCAGAATCAAGAAATAGGCTGCTGGAAGAAATAAACATGCTTAATCTCAAAGAGCAGTTCCAGATAGTCCTTCTTTAAAACAGTTGTTGCATTTGTCACTGCTAAGTTAAAATTAAATGTTTCAATCACTTCTTTGCATTTACGATCCTTGATCACCTACGTTAATCAAATGACAGAAATTGCATTATGTATTATTAGTGACTGCATGCAGTATATATGAAACTAAGATAGATATATACCTTTGCAATACCACCTCGAGTTATCACCTCTCTGAAAAGCCGATGCAGATCGAGACTTTCTCCACCTAGGAATCCTTTTACAAATCAATGTACAAAAATACATTAAAGAAAACACACCAAATCTTTTATAAATTCACAACTGAAACCTATTAGGATAGATGTTATATTAGAAGATATACGCTAACGGTGTTAGAGATATACTTCACATATTGAGTTTATCTCTTAAGATATGATCAAAGATATGATCAATCCCTGTATAAATACTTCTACTATTGATAAATAATCATACACACTTTCTACAATATTTCATGGCAACAAAGCCAAAAGGTTCTTGACCTATTTTTTTCTTTCAACTCCCTAATACCTTCGTTTCCTTTCTAAATTGAAATCGTCATCATGGCGACTTAGGGATCGTCTGAACTACGTCTTTTGGCGAGAATAAAATACACAAACCACTAATCCTTACTATTTACACCCATCATATAATCATGGTGTTCTTATTACCCATGTTCTTCTTCATGAAGACAATTACTCTGAATGGGCAACTGAGTTCTGGAATTCTTTACAAGCAAAACAAAAATTGTCTTCCTTGATGGCTCTCTTATGAAGCCTACAACGAATCCAGAGCTCTGCCGATGGGTTACTTCCAATTCAATGATTGTTGGTTGGATGCAAACCTCCATTGATTCAAAGCGTCAATCAACAGTCTCTCATATACCATATGCTTTGAATTTCTGGGAATCTCCCAAAAATTGTTTCTCGGTGAAGAATGGAGTTTGCAAACACCTCATTCTCAATGAGATAACAAACTGTAAGCAAGACGGTCAAACCGTTCTTGAATATTTTGGCCGCCTTACCAAATTGTGGGATGAGTACAATAACATCACGCTTGCATGTTCATGTACATGTGTTGCTGCTGCCAGACTCGAAAAAGAGAAAGAAGATGCGCGCGTACATAAATTCATATTCGGCTTGGATGAATCACGGTTCGGATCATTACGGTCTCAGATTATTGAGATTATTGATGAGGATCCATTACCTCTTCTTAACTCTGTGTACTCTCGGCTAATTCGAGAAGAACAACACATTCTAACAATGCGTTCAAACGAAATTCGACAGGATGCAGTCGGGTTTTCTGTTTGCAATGAGATCACTTCGCACAAACATCAACCTAATGCTTCCGCAGCTGCTACAACTCTCAGTAGAGATCCAAATCAACACTTTACTCATTGTAATCTAAAAGGGAATGAAAACACTGAATGTTTTTCTCTTCACGATTATCCCGAGTGGTGGCACGAGCAGCAACAACAACTTAGAGATCTTCGCAATTATGGCTCTAGCTCTCGAGGCCGTGGTGGTTGCGGGGCAAATCGCCGCCGTGGTCGGGCTAATACATCTCGTCTTTCTCCAGCGGGCACTACTACATCTATACAACCCAATCAAATCACAACTTTGATCAATCTTCTTCAAAGTCTGCAATCACATCTCTCAACGGTACGTCTTTCTAGTAAAACGAATTTATCAGATGTTATCATTGATACAGGTGCTTCACATCATATGACTGGAGATTTGGGTTTGCTTCATGATGTCCGACCCATTAAAACCATCCTCGGTCACTTTCCCTGATGGTCAACAGTCTCGTGCATCACACTCTGAAACTCTCTCTCTCAACTCCGACTATTTTCTATCAGATGTGCTATATGTTCTGAAATTTACTTGCACTCTCATCTCTGTCTCTAAATTTTTAAAACAGACGGGTGGTATTGCAATATTCATTGGTACTATTTGTGTTTTACATGACCATTTTACGAGGACTCTGATTGGAGCAGGTGAAGAGAGAGATGGAGTGTATTACTTTACGGGAGTTGTAGTTGCTCACGCTAATCATTCGACTCGTGAGAAGATTAATTCTTCGGATCTTTGCCATCAACGGCTCGGTCACCCGTCTTCTGTTGTTTTTACTAGTTTACTGGTTTTTTAGTTTTCCACAGCTGATTTTAAATGAATTAGTTCTTTTGATATTTTTAAAGCTAAACAACCTCATGATAGTTTTCACGAGAGTTCTAATAAAGGTTACGCACCTTTTGCTTTACTTCATTGTGATGTCTGGGTCCTTATCGAGCGCTAGCTTTTTGTGGTGCTGCTTATTTTCTAACAATAGTAGATGACTGTTCTCGCGCAGTTTGGGTTTTTCTCATGCTTGCAAAATCAGAGGTGGCTGGCCTTATGCGAATTTTTTTTTCTATGAGCAAGACACAATTCAACAAAAAAAAAAGTTCAAGCAATTCGGACGGATAATGGAAGTGAGTTCCTAACTCTCTCTTCATACCTTTGCGAACAGGGGATACATCATAACACCTCTTGTGTCGATACTCCGCAACAGAACGGGCGAGTGGAACAAAAACGCAGTCATCTTCTTAACGCGGCTCGGGCGTGCTTATTTCATGCTCGTCTACCAACTGTCTTTTGGGGATAGAGCGTATTGACAGCTGCACATCTCCTCAACCGGACCCCAACTCATTTACTTAACGGAAAACACCTTACGAGTTACTCAATGGTGTGGCGCCTTCGTATGATTCACTTCGTGTTTTTGGATGCCTTTTTTACGCACATCGTCGTGCTCGAGATAAGGACAAGTTTGGAGATTGGAGTCGGAAATGCATCTTTCTAGGATATCCTCATGGGAAGAAAGCATGGAAACTATACGACATTGAAAGAAAAGAATTTTTCGCAAGCCATGATGTTGCATTCGTCGAACACGAGTTTCCTGGTCTGCCAGATACATCACCATCGGTGTCATCCTTGATACCGATCATCTTTGATGATTTACCACCGATAGAGCCTTATGTTACAACTCCTCATGTATCACAAGTGGCTCCTGCTATCGAACATCCAATGTCATCTCCTCCGGCTTCTCCGAATGCAGCTTCTCAATCTCCTATGATGACTACAACTGACGTAGCTCATGCTTCTCAAAGTTTACCACAACTCCTAGTTCGCGGTCAATGAATTAAGACCCCCTCGATACTTCTCAAGGATTACGTCGTCACTTCTTCATCGTTTAATGTAATACACTCTTCTCTCTCCTCATCGGCATATACATCAGCTCCTCTACAAATGGCTCCATGTTATTCTTTGTATCTGATCTCCGATTTTCTTTCAGAAGAAAGTTTTTCTGCTGGTCACAAAGTATTACTCACTGCGGTGATCAAGAACATCGAACCTACTTCTTATTCGGAGGCGGTTCGGGAACGAGTCTAGAAAGACTCCAAGCAAGATGAAATACGAGCTTTAGAAGATGACAAAACTGAAGGAATTTCTAGCAGTTCCTAATCAGATTAGCAACCCTAGGTATAATTCCAAGCCTAGGATCCAGGGTCTAGGTATATTGAATCTACATCAGATCTCGAATTACCTGGAGTTAAGCAGCGGAAGATTATCAGATATCCGAGATTCTCAAGCGCCTCAAGTGCTGCGCCTCTACTGGTATCCACACGCACACAAAGTGGAATCCGCCGGGATGCTAGTGCCGGGAGATCGGATCTCTCTGGGATACGTCTGTTTTTGAGAGGTGGCTGCGATTAGGCTTCTCCTTATGCTCCAGGTCGTGCTTATATCATATATATATAGACCTGGGAAAAACTAATTAATCACCGGACCGAACCGAGATTAATTAAGTCATTAAATCGAAACCAATGTTTCGATCTGCGCCTTGCATCGATCGACACAACACTTGTGTCGATCGACACACTCTCAAAACTCGTATATTAATGTGCATCAAATACACATTAACTTGATCATTACTTTAATGATTATTCCCACATGAAGTACATCCAGTTCGCTTAGGTGTGTGACCTTGTAGGTTCATATAATACTAGTAATGAGTTCACAACTCACATATCACAAGTGGTTTCTAGCAAAACATTATGACCATCTAGTATTGTATGAATGTCTAATCTCGACAATACAACTATCTCTAGAGTGCTTACAAGTGTGATTTCAGGACATTCCCAACAATCTCCCACTTGTACTGGAATCATTTATTCCCATAATCCCTTCGTCTCTATATCTCGATCTGGCATAAGGCAAGATCTGTGTCATCCTTATTAAGCCAAAATCATGTTCATCGAACTCCGATTTATACTGACAAGACAAACGACTGACAATCACCTCGTTTGAGTGTGGCCACACATTTCTCAGTATTCAAATCTTCGATGGGCCCTGAGATATTTATCTCCTGTTATATAGGAGGGACAAATCCCATCTTGTTCCATCCCTGTTCCTTCACACGCTTCATGATACGCCCAATCAATGTCTTTATAATCACCAGTTACGGCTGACGTTTGACAAAGTCAAAGCGGACCAATTCACATGTAAGAAAACATGATGAACTCAGGTCTAAGGACTATACTCTATAGTCGTAATGAAAACTCTCATGACACTTATATATAACTATCCCGTAGAGTTCTCATTAGTGGATCATGTCCGATCCTGTGTTCTGCAACACATATCTATGTGATTGACTTTAATACTCTTATTAATGACTCCATGAAACTTAGTCATCAGTCACCTCACATACTAGTCTCACGCGGTTGTTAATGTCCCACTTTAACAACCTTGACCAGGGACCAACATAATTTATGTCATTTATCACTTATAGGGTTTCATGATCAAGTCACATACTTGATGACCTATAAAATGTCATAAATTACTTTGGGACTATTATTTAATAACATAATTAAATAATACTGATGTCAGAATTCATTAACATAATCAAATTATGTCTTCATGAACATCATATCATAACTAAAATTAACAACAACAACTCCCACTAAAATTAAGATCACATCTTAAGACATTTAATGCCTAGTAGGTGTTTGAACCTCATTCGCTCTTGCTCAGCGTGTGTCGAAGGACACTGCGTCTTGCTAAGAGTAATGCCAATTGTCATTGGAATGAAGCCCTTCTTGGAATCATGCATATTTGACATGTGCAAGACCTTATCAATATAAGCATCTTGACACAGTCCAATTAGCTTGTCCAATCTATCTCTATAGATTCTTATTCCAAGAATGTTTACGGTTTCTCCCACATTTTGCATCGAAAAACAACTTTCGAGTCAAGTCTTAACAGTTTGTGACAATGGAATTTCATTTCCGAGAAGCACTATGTTATCAACATACAATACTAGAAATGCAACTGCGCTCCCACTAGTCTTCTTGTAAACATACGGTTCCTCTTCGTTCCTGATGAAGTCAAACCTTTTGACCGCTTCATCAAAACGAAGACTCCAACTCCGAGATGCTTGCTTCAATCCATAAATGGATCGATGAAGCTTGCATATCTTCCTAGCAGTATTAGGATTAATGAAATCTTCAGGTTATGTCATGTACACATCCTTTTCAGAATTCCATTTTCGGAGTCAGGGCTCATCATTGCTTCTTCAAAATTCGCCGGCCCGTCACTTTCAATGATCAACATATCATGGCAATTGGTTACGAGAAATCCACATTTCTCAGGTTCGTGACGGATCCTTTCGGATCTGTGAGCTTCAGGTTTGTGTAAAAGTCGCGCATATATCTCATATATAGACTTTTACCACAACCTAATTAACCAAGATTTAAGCCGTAGTTAATTAAGTCATAAACCAAAATCAATATTTTGGTTCGCGATCTGTGTCGATCGATACACCTTTGTGTCGATCGACACTTCCTCAGAAACTCGCCATTTGAATGTATATCAAATATACATTCAGTAGATCCTTTGCAAACTTCAGGCACCACAGGTGCAGGTTCTACAACTCTTTGTAGATCTAAATGCTGTTCTTCCTCATCAGGTTGAGCAGCCTCCTGTGATTTTCGAATTTCTTCGAGTTGTACTTTTACTCCCACTGTTCTTCCTGGAAAGAAATCTTTCTCAAGAAAACCACAATTCCGAGCAACAAACATTTTGTTCTCGGACCGGTTGTAAAAGTAACATGCCTTGGTCTCCTAAGATGACCAATGAAGTAGCACTTCTCGGATTTGGGTGAGAGCTTATCAGAGATTAAAAAAACGTTTTTCATAAGCCTCACAACCCCAAATCTTCATGAAAGACAAATTAGGAACATTTCCATTCTACATCTCATGTGGTGTCTTTGCAATTAATTTTATGGAACCCTATTTAGTGTAAACGCAGATGTTTCTAGAGCGTATTCTTAGAAGGATAATGGAAGATCTAAGTGACTCATCATTGATCGAACCATATCTAATAAAGTCCGATTCAGGAGGAGTGAATTGTGAAACAATCTCACAATCTCTCAGATGATCACTAAATTCTTGACTTAAGTATTCACCTCCATGATCTCATCGTAGAGCTTTAAAATTTTTGCCAAATTGATTTTGTACTTCATTCTGGAACTCTTTGAACTTTTCAAAAGATTCCGACTTATGTCTCATTAATAAGACATAACTGTACCTACTGAAATATCATTAAAGGTAATGAAGTACTGAAAATTTCCCTTAGCACTAGCGCTCATCGGGCCATACACATCTGTATGTATAAAGCCCAACAAGCCTATGGCCCTTTCATTTTATTCGTTCGTTCGCAACCTATGTCGATCGTTGCATACATGCATCGATCGACACTACCTTTGTTGAAAGGGGCCCTTTTCGTTTTACCCAATAAACAAGGTTCGCATTTCTCACATGATTCATAATCAAATGAGCCCAAAAGTCCATCACTATGGAGCTTCTGAATCCGTTCTCATTTACGTGACCCAAACGACAATGCCAGAGAAAAGCTTGATTCGTATCATTCGATTTGAATCTCTTGGTACTAATGTTATAGTTAGGCACGTTTTGGTTTAGAACATAAGGTCCATTCTCTAATGGACCGCTACTATAAAACATATCATAATCAAATGAATAACACTTATTCTTAATTTGAAAACTGATATCCTTCCATATCCAAACAAGGAATAGAAATAATATTTCTGCTCACAGCAGGTACATAGTAGCAATTATTAAGTTCTAAACTATGCCAGAAGATAAAGACAAACAAATGTTCCTACGGTCAATACAGCAACTCTTGCTCCATTTCCACGCGCAGGTCCACTTGTCCTTTCTCCATAGTCCTACTGTTGCTCAGGCCCTGCATATTTTCACAAAATATGAGTACCATAGGCGGTATCCAATACCCAATAAGTAGAACCATTAGAAGTAACATTTACTTCTATAACATAAATACCTAAAGAAGAAGTCTCGTACGTCTTCTTCAGCTTCTCATAATCTTCCAGGAATTTCTTGCAATTTCTTTTCAAATGCCCATGATGATAGGTCGAGTTTTAATCCCTATACTAACTGCAAGTGCACAGTAATGTCGATGTAGTATATAGGGTATCGAATCCACAGAGACTCTGGTCTCGATAGATCAGAACCGTAGAGATTAATACTAAGAATAAAGCAAGTGGTGAATGAAATAAAAGCAAGGCAATAAAGTAAATCAGTAGCAGGAATTTGTTGTGAAAGCAATAAACTAAAAGCGCTAAGTCTAGGGAATTCTCAGGAAATCAGACGAGCAGACAAGTTAATCAGTCAGGATCAAATTAAACTCAGTTCTAGAACTCAAATCACGGAATTAGAATTAACCAAATCTCTTTGCGAAAATCCTCTAAGTCTAAGTGCAGTAATCCAAATCTCTTTGCAATTACTAACAGATTAAACCAGCATTAATTTCAAGTTCGATATGTTCACAATTAAACTAAACCAAATCTCTTTGCGAATAATTTAATTGCTCAACCTAAATAGTTCAGATTCTAAACCACACTCTCATGTCGTATTTAGCAACCTAAGATCTAGATTCTAATTGATCAGGTTAGAACTAGCATTAAGCACAATTTAGTTTGAAGAATATTCTAATCATGTGAATCCTTAACTGAATTAAACAAGTCTAGCAAGTCATCAAATCCTTAATGAGAAACCCTAAACTTAACTATGAATCTACTCAGACATGATTAATGAAACATAAATCATAGAAATAATAGATTGCATATAAGAAATTAAATAGATAAAGGGGTTCGAAATCTTCTCCAAAATAGATGAAGTACAGGATTAGATCAGCCCCAAAAGCTCTAAAAATCTCTTAGCTCTAAGTATGAAAGCGTATCTAAAATAAAAGCCAAAACTCTAAATATATAGGCATAATCTCGGCTGGGGCTTCTGTGTAAATACTTGAACTTTTTTGGGCTTTTCTGCAATTCTTCATTACTTCATAAACCGCCGAGTCTCGGCCCATCTCGCTAGTGTGTCGATCGACACCAAATGTGTGTCGATCGATGCATGATCATCAAATCGGACAGTGAGTTAAACTCTCGGCCAAAATGCTCCAAAACTCCCAAAATACTCCAAAATCTCCACATTAGCTCCAAACCTGATTAAACCTGTAAAAGACTCTAAAAGAATACAAAAGACACTAAAAACACAACTATATCATGGCATAAAACCGGTAAAAACCATGATATATCAACTCCCCCACACTTAGCCTTTGCTTGCCCTCAAGCAAAACAGAGAACTAAAATGCAGTGAAGAGGTTTGAAAACTCTTCAGAAACTCTTTTCATCCTAGAAGCAGTAACACTCAGATTCCCCTTAGTAAACCACATGAAAGAATCAACCTGCAGACATCAAGACCAACATATACTTCCCCCACACTTAGCAACTGTCCTAAGTAAACTCCACAATCACATTCAAGCATTCAAATTCTCCCTACTGACTTCTGCAAGTATTTAAGTGCGGTCTCACCTAAGGAGTATCGATCAAAGGCACATAGATTCTTACCTTATCAGCTCTAGACCACCATACTATCTTTCTCTAGTCCCTTTCTTCTCTTTTCCCTTCCTTAGCATTCTGATTTTTCCCCTTTGGGTATCATTTTATTTTTTTATCAGTGCTCTTCCCGTTAAGGGGTGTACCTTGGACACATTCCATGGATGCACAAGATATGAGAGTTTTAGCTACCATTTCCATGACCACTTCAGAGTTACTAACTCATCCTCAGTTTATTATCTTTTTTTTTTTTATGGAAGGGGAGAAGGGAACTAGATGGGACAGGTTTACAGGCTGTGTCAGAACTAACAAGGGAATCCGACACAAAGTATACCAAGCCCTTAGGTGAGAAAATCTAAGTCAGTATTAGGGTGAAGTCAGTAAAAGGATCCTCTGATACCTGAAGTGATGTGGATGTCCTCAGTAGGTTGATCCATGTCTGGGTTTTCTAATAGTCAGAGATAATCTGCAGCTTCATCCCAATGGTTACTTAAGTTCCTGCAAGTGCTACTAATCTTCTCAAAAAATCATTGTTTCTTACTTAAACAAATTTTGACTCAATAAAACAAAAATTTTGAAAAATTTAACTGACTCTAAGAAAACAAAAGAAAGAAGTTAGTAGAACCTCCCCCACACTTAAGACACACTGTCCCCAGTAGTGTCAAGCGAAGGGTTGGCAAAAAAAGAAAATAAAAATTTGTTTATGGAATGGTTAAGTTCTGTCGGGTTTTACCTCTGTCGCACTCAGGCATCGATCGTTGCACTAAGTGCATCGACCGTTGCTGGGCGATTTTTCGTTGTGGATCGATCGTTGCTCAGGACCGCAACGATCGCTGCAATGCGATTTCGATCGTGATACATCGGATCAGTCAGCAAGTTAGCAGGTTAGTCCGTCGGGTTACATCATTTTTGAATCCTGCAAGCTGAAAACACTAGAAACAGAGTAAAACCGAAGCAACACATGTATCTAATCAAGTAGAACCATCCAAACATAGTAGCAAAGTAAAAGAAAAAGTGCAAGAAAAAGATGATAAGAAAATCAGAGTACAGAACCGATAATCCAGAGATGACAGCTACGCTCACTCACTATCATCAATCCCACCATATCTCTCAGTATCACTGGCATCCTCAGGAGATCGCTGTCGACGACGTCTGTCAGATACGGGCTGATAAATCTGTGGCTGCCTCCTGCAGCTGCAAGTGCGCATGAAGTTCCAAACAGCTCGTAGAATACCATCTGATCTCTCTCTCCACTCAGCCTCAGAATAATCTCCGTAAGGCATCGTAGGCTCGGGAAAGAGTCCCATATCGTCGACGGGAGCAGGCGCAGGCGCAGCAGAAGTCGAAGCTCGTGTGGAAGGCTCTCCCAGCGGATGAGCCATAGAAGGAATCCCACGCTGCTCAGTCTCATGAGGCTGAAATCTCAGAGCCTCCAATGTATCAATATGTGTCCACCTAGCAGCAGGAAGCTCTATACCACACATCCCAGTGATCGGGTCCTGATAAACCCAAATGCGCCCCTCCTTGAGCCAGGTAGCGCTCTGCAAATGGATGAAGTCCAGAAACTCCTTGTCTCTATCAAACTATGTGCCATGTAGAGGAATCCCACAATGCATAAAAATGGGAGTAAGCAAGCTCCCTACCGTCTCAGTACTGACTCCATCAAAAGGCTTCGTCTGCAAATCACACAAATGCAAAGCGAAGATAGCTCCCAAGTTGAGACCCTTAGTAGGATCTCTCACACCAGACTCTGCAAACTGGTCTCTCAGCCCCATAAACATCATCTCCATCTCATACTTGTGCATCTTGTTGGACTCAAACTTGCATAGCAAGCTCCAACACAAGATACGCGATACATACCTCAGCACAGGATGCCTCATCATCTTCACCGGTGTGGTCCTGGAGTTGTATCGACCACTGCCAATACATTCCCAGAATGATCGAGCCTCATCTGGATCCCACTCAAGTGGCATAGAAATGCGCCTCGGCTCAATACTAAACCCGTAGATCCTGCAGAGATCAAGTAGAGGAATCCGATACCTGACTCCCCAACTCATGAAGGTAAAGATACCTCCTGTAGCGCTCCTGCTATCGGGATCTGGGTAAACCACTCTGCATGTGGCTATAACCTGTCTGACCAGCTCAGGATAGAGATCATAAGGACGCATTGGCATTGTCCCTAGACCAATGCCTCTACATACATCAAGTACATGCTCATCAATCCCCAGAATCTTGCAGGTAGAGTAGTCAGCGAACTTGGTTGGCTTGATGGTCATCCCACACCAACCACTGTAGAGAAGCAAATCATACTCATTCCACTGGTTAAGCAGTGGTCGCTCTGTGAAGTCTGCAGTCTTGAGGAACGTGCGAATGTCCCTTGGCCACTGTCTGGCTGTCGGGATCTCTGTAGCGTCTGCTCGGGGCCAAGGCAGTGGTACTGCTGGACCCACTCTAACATATGGCTCAGGTGGCTGAGAGTCTCTGTGAAACCACTCTGGTGGTGGAATGTACTGTCTCGTGGCTGTTGATGTTGTTGCTCATTTCTTGCGGGGTTGTCTGCGAGATGCCATCTGCATAAGAAAGAAAAATTTAAACAATTAGTCTCGGCAGACTCTCTGTGAAATCGCGAATCAACGACCGTTGCATCTAAGGCATCGATCGTTGCAAGGCGATTTCATTCATCGAACATTTCCCAAAATCGCAAAGCAACGACCGTTGCATAAATGCAACGACCGTTGCAAGGCAATTTCACCGCAAACAATCAACCAAAATGTTGGTTTTATGTCCTGAAATCACATTGTACTCTCTAAAGAGATAGTTGTATTGTCGAGATCGGACAATTCATATGATACTAGGTAGTCATAACGTTTTGCTAGAAACCGCTTATGACAAATGAGTTGTAACTCATTTCTGGTATCGTGTGAACCTACAGGGTCACACACCTAAGCAAGTTGGACATAGTCTATATGGGATTGATCATTGGCGTATGATCTAATCGATGTGTATTGGATACACATCGAACATAAGTTTCAAAGAGGTGTATCGATCGACACCATGGGTGCGTCGGTCGATACAGGACGTGTGTCGATCGACACCACTAAGTGTGTCGGTCGACACAAAGGCGAAACCGAGACTGAGTTTTCGGTTCACTTTAAGGTCGATATATAAACGTGTTTTGCACAGTCGACCTAAGTGAGTAGTTGGTTCTTCTGCGCCGCCCAGAGTGTTTTCTCAGAGAGAAAACACAGAAACCTCAGAGAAACTCAGTTCCCAGGGAGATCCGAGTCCCGGTGCTAGCAACCCGGCGGATTCCAGCTTGTGTGCGTGTGGACTACGATAGAGGCGCAGCATCTGAGGCGCAATAGATCTCGTGCTACCTGATCAATCTTCCGCTGCCAAACACCAGGTAATCACGAGGTGAGATCCATGATTCAATTAATTAGACCCTAGATCCTAGGCTATCGGGAACTCGCGAGCATTCTGAATACGGTAGAATTGGCTCGGATTCCCAATAGTGGTATCAGAGCCTTAGGGTTTAACCATTGAATCTTAAGCATGTAATTCGAAAACTGATGTGTTTGAATAGATCTATGCTTAGTGTTTCATGTTTTGATTAAGATAAACTCGGTTTTGTCTGTAAATTGAAACGATGAACTGCTGTTTTCGCATGGTGTCGATCGACACACTGGGTGTGTCGGTCGACACAGAATCGCGAATCCGACAGAGTCGGCGGCTAGGGTTTTTCGCGAAGAAAAACCGAAAGCCTTCTGTGTCGATCGACACACTAGGTGTGTCGGTCGACATAGAGCAGACTCGGTCGAGTGTCGATCGACACAGTTTGAGTGTCGGTCGACACATGACAAAATTCGGCGGCTAGGGTTTTCTCGGAGAAAACCTAAAAGGGCCTACTGCGTCGATCGACACAGATTGAGTGTCGGTCGACACAGACCAAGCAATGGTTAATCGGTTCAATTGGATTGGACCGGTTATCATGCTTGGTTAAGTCCGAAAAGATCGGTTTAAATTGGATGAATTGGTTTAATTGGATTAAACTAATTATCTCGATTAGCATAAACCGGTGGGATAAATCAGTTTGATTGGATAAGTCGGTTCAATTGAATTGGACTGGTTATCGCAATCAGTTGAAACTGGTTTAAACGGTTTAAATTGGATGAATTGGTTCAATTGGATTGAACTGATCATCCCAATTAGTATAAACCGATTGGTTAAGATCAATTTGATCAGATAAGTCGGTTCAATTGGATTGGACCGGTTATCAAAATGATCTTCGGTTTAGGTCTATGTCGACCGTCACACATGGGTTGTGTCGATCGACATGACTGGTTCGATGAACCGGGTTAATTGAATTAACTGGTTATTGAAGTCCGGTTTTGTTTGGTAGTGTCGATCGACAGACATTGTCTGCGTCGATCGACACAGTATTCGAAATTCTGGTTATTGAACCTTGAATTTGCAGAAACCAAACTAGACTTAAACATTGATCAAAGATTAGCTTCAATGTGGTCAACTGTCAAGACTCGTCTAGTTGTGTGATGTCTAGCCAAGAGCTTGGTGTCCACAATTACATGAGTAAGGCATGTAATAATGTTGATGGACTTGCAGTGCATTAACATCAACAATTAAATGACCTAAGAAATTGATTTGCTAAACTTTTGGGTTTAGTTTCCTCAACTAAATATCAAGAAACCTTGATGTCTTGCCCAATCTTGTCTGCTGTGAAAACTCGTTTCATTGTTGGATAATCTTGGAGTCCCTGATATCCACAGTGACATGAGCAAGGCAGGTGATGATTGATAGAATTGTAGTGCGACTGTCAATGATCACTAGACATAGAGATTGGTTTACTTGACTGGGCTGTCGGAAGTTCTGGGCCCGGAGACATCAGAGTGGATTAGACATATTTGTCTCATCCACAACCAAGAGTTGTACTGGGTACAATTAGCAATGATTTGCTTACCTAGAAAACTAAAGTCTGAATAACGGCGAGTCGCCCACTCAAATTTTAGTAATCTGAGGATCTTGGACCATTATATTCATAGAGGAAACATTGTTTGAATATAATGCGAGTTTTCTTATTAAATAAGAATTCTCATCATATACATAACTAAATCTCTGTTTTTCTTGGATTTCAGCTTATGTCTATGACTACTTTCTCGTTGCGATCCGTCCTTGAGAAGGACAAGTTAAATGGATCCAACCTCCTGGATTGGTATCGGAATCTGAGATTCATTCTCAAGCAGGAGAGCAAGGACTATGTCCTTGAGAAAGCTCTTCCAGAAAGGCTTGGGACCAATCGCTCGCGTGCAGTGTATAATACTTGGAATAAGCATTATATGGATGTGGTAGATGTGCGTGGTCTGATGTTGGCTACCATGAACTCAGACTTGAAGAGTCAGTATGAGAACATGGAGTCGCCAATAGAGATGATCACCAGTCTGAAACTGAAGTTTCAGGATTTGGCACGAGTTGAGAGATTCCAGATGGTGAAGTCTCTCACTGGGTGCAAACTACCAGAAGATGCTCCAGTCAGTCCTCATGTCATTAAACTGATGGGTTACGTTGATAACCTGGGGAGACTGGGATGTCCTGTCAGCTTAGAGTTGGCTACTGACATCATTCTGCAGTCACTGCCGTCAAGCTATGATAGGTTCATTGAGAACTATATCAAGAAAGGCTTGACGAAGACGTTGACTGAGCTGCATGGCATGCTCAAGACAGCAGAGCAGAACATCAAAAGGGGAAAAAGATTTGAGAAATCTTTTATAGACAAGGGTGAAGGCAAGGCCGTCCAGATTTGGAATCAGGATAAGCCTGTGTCATCTTTTAAGCCCAAGTCAAACCCATCTGGTGTTAGTAAGTGCTTCTACTGCAAAGAGTCGGGGCATTGGAAGAGAGATTGCATAAAATTCTTGGAAGATTCACAAGAGATGGAGAAGATGTATGGTACTTCTTCTTCAGGTATTGTGTTATTAATTCAAGTTCTACATAAGTATTGGATACTTGTTGCGGTACTGATATTTTTTGAAATATGCAGGACCTAAGCGACAGTAGAACGTTGAAGAAAGGACAAGTGGAACTGCGTGTCTGGATGAAGCAATGGTTGCTGCATGAGCCGTAGAGATCTCCACTTGTAGGAGCCTTTCCTACTTGGTTTTTGAAATTAAGTAATTGCCACCATGTACTTGCTATATGCAGAAATGTCTTTCATTTTCTTTTGAGAATTTGGATGTTTTTCATTTTGATAAAAGACAAGTTCTTTGGATCTTAATGAAATATTATGTGGTAGCACCCCGTTTAGAATGGGTTTTATATCTTAAACCAGCAGAAGTTAAATATAACACAAATACTAAAGGTTTAAGTCTGATGATTCAAACTCGATTTTCTTTAGTATAGTCATTTAACCACATGAGTGAAGCGGATTCAGTAAATCCATAGGTTTTGGACTCATTTGATTGTAAATCAATTGAGACATGAATCCTGCTTGCTGGACCAAATGACTAAGGCCCATTTAGCAGAGCTAAAAGAAAACGGGCCAGAGGCTTATTGGGCCCTACACATACTGATGTATGCGGCCCAACTAGCATTATTGCCAAAGGAAATATTCTGTACTTCATTACTTTATTGATGGATTCAATAAGCATGGCTGTGTTCATTTGATGAGACACAAGCTGGAATCCCTTAAGGGAGTTCCAAGATGAAGTGTAGAACCAGTTTGACAGAAGTATTGAGATCCTCGATTGAATCGCGGAGGAAAATACTAGAGTCAAGAATTGAGTGATCATCTGAAAGAATGAATCAGATCTTATGAGACATGATTCGATTAATGATGAATCACATGAATCTTCCATAACCATTTAAGAATACGTTCAAAAATGTCTATGTTCACGCTAAAAAAGGGTTTCTATCAGAATCAGTGAAAAACACCACATTGGATGTGGACTGGGTGATTTCCAAATTTGTTTTTCTGATTAATTGGGATTGCAAGGTTTGTGTAAGACAGTAGTCAACAAACAAACTTGAATCCATATCTGATAAGTTCTACCTCGCTGGTTATCCTGAGGAAACCAAGGCTTAGTGCTTTTGTTGCCTAGAACTGTGTCTTTTAAGAAAGGTGATACTTTCAAAAGGAACAGTGGGAGTAAAAGTACACATCGAAGAAATTCGATAAACACAGTAAGCTGCTCGACCTGATAAGGAAGAGCAGCGGTGAGATCTACAAAGTGCTGTAGGATCTGCACCTGTGGAGCCTGAAATTCGCAGATCCGAAAGGATCCGTCACTAACTCGAGAGTGATATCTCGTAACCTATTGTCGTGATCTGCTGATCATTGAAAAGTGACGAACATGCGAAATTCGAAGAAGCGATGGTGAGGCCCAACTCCGAAAATTGGCTAGGTATGCATGTTAGCTTCACCGATCCATTTCTGGATTGAAGCAAACATCTTGGAGTTGGAATCAACATTCTGATAAATTGGTCAAAGGTTTTGACTTAATCAGAAAGAAAAGAAACCATGCGTTTACAAGAAGACTAGTGAGAGCGTAATGGCAATTCTCACACAGTATGTAGATAACATACTTGAATCTCATGAACGACGTTCCGACGCTAAAGTCTTGTTAAGATTTGGGTCGAAAGTAAAATTTAAACAAAAGACATGGGAGTAGCCGAGTGAATTCTTGGAATAAGAATCTATTGACATAGATTGAGTAAGCTAATTGGGTAGTGTCAAAATCCTTATGTTGATAAGGTATTGGACAGCTCTAAGGTGCTTGATTCCAAGAATGGCTTCATACCAAAGGTCTTATGGTAATAATCTAAGCAAGATGAAGTGTTTTGGACACTGGCTGAGCTGGTAACAATATTAGCAAGAAGAAGTGTTTTGAACACTGTCTGAACTAGTATTAATGAGTGTGATTACTTATGCTGATGCAATGGAATCCATCATGAATGCCATATTTTGCGCTCGTGTAGATGCAGCTTAAGCATAAAGCATGACGAGAAAATACCAATGTACTACGGTAATAGTCACTGAATAGTTACCAGAAATATCCCAAGTGTTGAGAAAAACTAAGGATAGGTTCGTGGTGTACTGATAAAGTGACGAACCAGTTGAAAGTAGTTAGTCGGACAAAGACGATTCCCGGTTCCCACCTGGTTATGTCTCTTTGCCTGAATGGCGGTGCTAACTGTTGGAAAGGCTCCAAGCAGTAGACCGTAGAATAGTGCTTTTATCTGAATGGCGGTGTAATTTGTTGAAATTGTTTCAAGCAATAGCACCGCACTCTCTCCCACAACCTAAGCACGGAATTTATTCTGTTGCTGTAGGTGTAAGATATCTGAAAAGATGATCTTGATTCTAGTGGGAGTTATTTTAGTTATGTTGTAAACTTTACATAGACATGCTTTGGTAGTGTTTGTGTAAGTTAAAACTGACATCAGTATTATTTAATTATTGGATAATTAAATAATGGTCCCAAAGTACTTTGTGGTCATCTTATAGGTCATCAAGTTGAAGACTTGATCGTGAAACCCTATAAGTAAAAGATGACATAAATTATGATTGTCCCTAGTCAAGGTTGTTAAAATGGGACAGTAACAACCGCGCAGACTAGTATGTGAGGTGACTGTTGGACTAAGTTTCATGGAGTCAATGATATGATTATCACAGTCAGTCACATAGATATATGTTGGTGAACATATGATCGGGCATGACCCGCTTAATGAGAACTCCACAGGATAGTTATATATACGTGTCATGGGAGGTTCTCATTACGACTATAGAGTATAGTCCTTAGACCTGAGTTCATCATGCTTTCTAGCATATGAATTGGTGCGCTTTGACCTTGTCAAACGTCGTTCCGTAACTGGCGGCTATAACGGCATTGTTTCGACGTATCATGAAGTATGTGTAGAAACAGGGATGGAACAAAATGGGATTTGTCCCTCCTGTATAACGGGAGATAAATATCTCAGGGCCCATCGAAGATTTGATACTGAGAAAATGCATGGCCGTGCTCAAACGAGGTGATTGTCAGTCGTTTGTCTTATCAGTATAGATCAGAAGTTCGATGAACATGATGTTGGCTATAATAAGGATGAGACAGTCTCTTGCCTTATGCCATATCGAGATATAGAGACAAAGGGATTATGGGAATAGGTGATTCCAGTACAAGTGGGAGATTGTTGGTTTTATGTCCTGAAATCACATTGTACTCTCTAAAGAGATAGTTGTATTGTCGAGATCGGACAATTCATATGATACTAGGTAGTCATAATGTTTTGCTAGAAACCGCTTATGACAAATGAGTTGTAACTCATTTCTGGTATCGTGTGAACCTACAGGGTCACACACCTAAGCAAGTTGGACATAGTCTATATGGGATTGATCATTGGCGTATGATCTGATCGATGTGTATTGGATACACATCGAACATAAGTTTCAAAGAGGTGTATCGATCGATACCATGGGTGCGTCGGTCGATACAGGACGTGTGTCGATCGACACCACTAAGTGTGTCGGTCGACACAAAGGCGAAACTGAGACTGAGTTTTCGGTTCACTTTAAGGTCGATATATAAACGTGTTTTGCACAGTCGACCTAAGTGAGTAGTTGGTTCTTCTGCGCCGCCCAGAGTGTTTTCTCAGAGAGAAAACACAGAAACCTCAGAGAAACTCAGTTCCCAGGGAGATCCGAGTCCCGGTGCTAGCAACCCGGCGGATTCCAGCTTGTACGCGTGTGGACTACGATAGAGGCGCAGCATCTGAGGCGCAATAGATCTCGTGCTACCTGATCAATCTTCCGCTGCCAAACACCAGGTAATCACGAGGTGAGATCCATGATTCAATTAACTAGACCCTAGATCCTAGGCTATCGGGAACTCGCGAGCATTCTGAATACGGTAGAATTGGCTCGGATTCCCAACACAAAAATCAGTCCAAATTCGTGCCACATTATCTCAAATCAGTCTAAAATCACAACCTACATCCTAAAATCAGTCTAATTACGCATGCAAACATCAAATTTCGATCCAAAAATCTCAAACCCTAAAACCCTAAAATTGAATCCAAAAATCGAAAAATAGGGGTACATTACCTTGGATTCTTGAGATATGAGCTATAGAAACGGGTTTAAAGTGTAAAATAGGAAGTATCAGTGATTGAATCGAAGAAAAATGATGAGAAATCGGGATTTTTAGGTGTGGAGGTTCTCGGTGTACGGACGTCGGAAATGAGGAAGAAAAGAGAAGAGAAGGGTTTAAGGTCACTTACCTCGGTCGTGTGTGCAACGACTGTTGCTTAAGGGCAACGACCGATGCTGGTCAAATCGAAATCGATTTCCGGTTTTGCGCGTACCTTAATTTTGCAATTAAACCAATTGCAATGATCGTTACCAGTGAGCAACGATCGTCACAATGCGATCACCCTTCTTCGTCGAATCTCCTTGCAACGACCGGTGCACAAGTGCATCGATCATTACACGTCTCCAGACTCGAGTTCTGTATCTGAAACTTAAAAACCAATAAAAACGTGAAATCCTAAGAAAAACACCAAAAATGAAAAGGAAAAACAACTAAACCTAACAGTGGGTTGCCTCCCACTCAGCGCTTGTTTAAGGTCATTAGCTTGACCGGATGAACAAGATCTTTCAGGTATCAAGAGATCTCGACAGAGACCTTTTCTGTCTCCGTTCAAGTCTCCTCATCCAGGGTGGCGAGTAGGCTGTCGTAGAGTGCTCGTGTCCAAGAAAAGATGGAGTAAAATGCGCTCCAGAATCTATAATCACAGTGTCATCCGGCTGCTTTTCATCTGCTTCCATGATGGTGAATGTCTGCCCATCTATCAGTGGTCTTCGCAGCTTGTCCATCTCATAACGCAGCGGTTCATCTCCCAGATGGAGGTCTATCAGACTGTGTCTAACATCTATCACTGCTCCCGCTGTAGCCAAAAACGGTCTCCCAAGTAGTAACGCTTCATCCGGATCACAGTCATATTTCAGTACTAGGAAGTCCGTTGGAACTAAGTAGTTTCCAACTCTCACCGGGATGTCCTCAAGAAGTCCTTCCGGAACTCTTATAGACTGATCAGCTAGGACAAGAGAGGTCCTAGTAGGCTTAAAATCCATCATTCTCAGCTTCTCTGCCACAGAGTATGGCATAAGACTTCCAGCAGCTTCTAAATCACAAAGAGAGCGCCTAAAACTATCTTCGAAGATAGAACAGTTAAGCACAAAGACACCAGGGTCTGGCAGCTTCTTCGGGATCTTAGTCAGAAGAACATCACTAATATGCTGAGGAACTATAATCACCCAATCTCTCAGCTCCTCATCTAAAGGCAGCATCTTGTTCAAGTACCTCTGCACACATGGGTGATAAGGTGGATCATCAGAAGATGGAATTTCTTCCAATTCTTCACCAATCTCCTCTAGATTCTTAAGCTCTTCTATCTCCTGCTTAATCACTTCAGATACTGAGGGATATAGTCTGATTGACTGTGCATAAATCTCCTCCTGAGTGATCTCAGACACTCCAGGGAATAAGCGGGTAAGCTCTAAATCAGCATCAATATCATTATCATCTGGCGAGTCTGTCTGTCCACGACATGCATCGACCGACACTAGATGTGTGTCGATCGATACAACACCGTTTTCACAGTTTTCACCCGAGAGTTTTTCTCCAAAATCCGAGATTTCTTCTTCTTTCACCAATTCAGTTGTACTTAGCTCAAATCTTTCACCTAGGTGAGATCCATCATTAATGTACACAGACCAGGCTTTAATATGAGTGTCTGCTACTCCTTTTCCCTTCATAGAGCTGGAAATTTGATTCACCTGAGTATCCAACTGCTTCATGTGGGTGTTCAGAGACTCAAACTTCCCATTGAGGTCCTCATAGACAGCATCCAACTTCTTGTTGCTCTCCACAGTACTCTTGGTTTGACTCTCCATTAGTTGTTCCATCATTGCTTCCATCCTACTCTCATGAGCTGTAGGTGCAGGAGGAGTCTGATAAGATGAAGATCCATAGGTTCTCTGAGCACCTTGTCCAAAGGGCTTCTGAAAACCACTAGTCTGTTCAAAAGAGTTCTGATTGCCTGTGAAGGCACTCTTTTGTCCTCCATTGAAGAACCTGTTACCGTGCTGATTACCAAATCTGTTACCTTGGAAACCAGATCCTCCAATGTAATTCACATCTTCTTCCTGAGTGTCCTCCTCAGTCTGAATTACCTCAACATCTTGAGCAAAGTGGACAGCCTTCTTATTAGCCAGGAGATTGCAGATTGTGTCCATCCTAGATCTCAATTCAGCCATCTCTGTATTCTCTACACTTCCACCAGATTTCTTCCTCCTCTCATCCATAGTCTTGCAACTGTTGCTGCTTACTAAGTTCTCAATCAACTGCTTAGCTTGTGCAGGAGTCCTGGTGTTGAAGTTTGCATTACTGGAGTTATCCAGCGCAGACTGATATGGCATATCTATGCCTCTGAAGAAGATACCAAGCAACTGGACTTCAGTGAATCCATGGTGTGGGCAGTCACGCTGGTACTTATTGAATCTCATCCAGGCAGCTTTTAAAGGCTCCACAGCTCCTTGGGAAAATGTGAGAATGTCCTGTCTGGACTGGTCTGAACGCGCATCATCATAGAAATGACGCAGGAACTCACTCTTCAGGGCTGCCCAAGTATCAAACTGCCCAGGTGGCAGTGCTTCAGCCATGCACCAGCGTCTCCAGCGAGACTGTGCGGAAAGAGCTTAAGGAACAAGTAATCCTGGCAAACTCCATCATACTTCATGCCAGTGACTATGTCCTCAAACGAATCAATGTGATCCATAGGCTGCTCTGTGGGGTGACCATGGAATGCATTCTGTCTCATCAGCGAGTAGTAGATGGTCTTGATCTCAAAATCATTCCTCTCAAAGCCAGGAATCACCAAAGCTGACCGGTTTGCATGAAACTCATCCGGTCTGTTGTAGTCAGCTAAGGTTCTCTCATGGACAACCATCTCTCTACCTTGGGCCTGTCCTTGACCCTGGTTCTGCTCCTATTGCGGTGGCTCAGGAGGATCAGGGATGACATTCCCTTCAGCATCAACCCTTTGCCAAGCAGCATTGTATGGGTTGTTATCTTGGTCCCTCAGAGTACCTTGAGCATCGCGTACCAGAATCAGCCTCTGTACTACCATTCTTTCTCTTCTTTCTCTTCTGTTAGTCCTCTCTAGACGTCCAAGTTCTTCAAGATCGAGATTGATTAGGCTTAAGTTCGGATTACTTCGAGTTTCACGCTTTTGCATAAACTGTCTGTAATCGTCAAGCAACGATCGATGCTAACAGTGCAACGATCGATTCAATCTCAAATCGCTTAGTGACGATCGACACAAGAGGTGCAACGATCGACGCAAGGCGAAATCGGTACATGCGACAGAGAGAAAACAGAGAAGAAATCAGTGAAATAAAATAAAAACGAAAACAAAAACAAAAAAGAAAAATTCCTAGTAAAAACCCTAAGTTCGGTCCTATCGAAGACTCTAAGAGTCCCCGGAAACGGCGCCAAAAACTTGATAGGTCGAGTTTTAATCCCTATACTAACTGCAAGTGCACAGTAATGTCGATGTAGTATATAGGGTATCGAATCCACAGAGACTCTGGTCTCGATAGATCAGAACCGTAGAGATTAATACTAAGAATAAAGCAAGTGGTGAATGAAATAAAAGCAAGGCAATAAAGTAAATCAGTAGCAGGAATTTGTTGTGAAAGCAATAAACTAAAAGCGCTAAGTCTAGGGAATTCTCAGGAAATCAGACGAGCAGACAAGTTAATCAGTCAGGATCAAATTAAACTCAGTTCTAGAACTCAAATCACGGAATTAGAATTAACCAAATCTCTTTGCGAAAATCCTCTAAGTCTAAGTGCAGTAATCCAAATCTCTTTGCAATTACTAACAGATTAAACCAGCATTAATTTCAAGTTCGATATGTTCACAATTAAACTAAACCAAATCTCTTTGCGAATAATTTAATTGCTCAACCTAAATAGTTCAGATTCTAAACCACACTCTCGTGTCGTATTTAGCAACCTAAGATCTAGATTCTAATTGATCATGTTAGAACTAGCATTAAGCACAATTTAGTTTGAAGAACATTCTAATCATGTGAATCCTTAACTGAATTAAACAAGTCTAGCAAGTCATCAAATCCTTAATGAGAAACCCTAAACTTAACTATGAATCTACTCAGACATGATTAATGAAACATAAATCATAGAAATAATAGATTGCATATAAGAAATTAAATAGATAAAGGGGTTCGAAATCTTCTCCAAAATAGATGAAGTACAGGATTAGATCAGCCCCAAAAGCTCTAAAAATCTCTTAGCTCTAAGTATGAAAGTGTATCTAAAATAAAAGCCAAAACTCTAAATATATAGGCATAATCTCGGCTGGGGCTTCTGTGTAAATACTGGAACTTTTTTGGGCTTTTCTGCAATTCTTCATTACTTCATAAACCGCCGAGTCTCGGCCCATCTCGCTAGTGTGTCGATCGACACCAAAGGTGTGTCGATCGATGCATGATCATCAAATCGGACAGTGAGTTAAACTCTCGGCCAAAATGCTCCAAAACTCCCAAAATACTCCAAAATCTCCACATTAGATCCAAACCTGATTAAACCTGTAAAAGACTCTAAAAGAACACAAAAGACACTAAAAACACAACTATATCATGGCATAAAACCGGTAAAAACCATGATATATCACATGACCATTACAATAATGGCACTTTTCATCTTTAGAAGGACCAGGCTTAACCTTAGGAGCATGGTTAGACTCGCTTGGATTCACAATCGAGCTCGTCTTGCCATCTCCTTTGGTCTTACCAAGTTTCTTAAACTTTTTACCCTTTTGTACCATAAGGACATTTGGGGTGTCCTTCTTGATGTTAGGTTCAGCAGTTTTCAGCATCCCATGCAATTCAGTCAACGTCTTTGTCAAGTTGTTTATGTTATTGTTCATAACAAACTGATCATAGCTTGACGGCAGTGACTGCAGAATGATGTCAGTAGCCAACTCTTGGCTAATGGGACAATCCAATTTCCCCAGGTTATCAATATAACCCATCATCTTAATGACATGAGGACTAACTGGTTCGCCCTTTGGTAGCTTGCACTCAATCAGAGACCTAACCGTTTGGTGTCTCTGAGTTCGTGCCTGCTCCTGAAACATACCTTTCAGGCCATTGATCATCTCTATTGGCGACTCCACGTACTCATATTGCTTCTGCAAGTCCGAGTTCATGGTAGCCAACATGAGACAACACACATCGACCACATCATTAGAATACTTATCCCAAGCATCCTTCTCTGACTGCCAGGCATTGGCTCGGTACTTCTTGGGGAAAACTTTCTCAAGGACATAGTCCTTCTTCTCCTGTTTGAGAACAATTCTCAAGTTCCGATACCATTCAAGAAAGTTGGATCCATTTAACTTGTCCTTCTCAAGGACGGATCGCAGGGAGAAATTGTTATGATGGTTTGTGGTAGACATAGCTGAAAACAAGAGAGGTTTAGTTATGATGTTCAAGAAATGAGAAATCTTAACTATTAAGAAAACTCGCATTATATTCAAACAATGTTTCCTCAAATGAATATAATGATCCAAGACCCATACTTCACTGAAACTTGAGTGAGCCACTGGCTATCGCCCAAATATTAGCTATCTAGGTAAGCAACAACTTTGCTAGTTATATCCAATATAACTCTTGGTTGTGGATTGACATCTCATGTCCAATCCACCTGATGTCTCTAGGCCCAAAACGATTTTGATAGCCCATTCAAGTAAACCAATCTTTTGAGTCATGTAATTGTTGATGTCTTGCACTGCAAGTCCATCAACACGATTACTTCCTGTCTTACTCATATAATTGTGGACATCTTGCACTGCAAGTCTATCGCACAATGAAACAAGTCTTGACAGTTGACAAGATTGGAAAGACATCTAAATATACTTGATATTTAGTTGAGGAACGGAACTTTTAATCCAATATACATATCATATATGTATCTTAGAAGGATTGTAATTTATTAAAACAACTAATTTTACTTAGTTTTAATTATTCTAAGAAATTGGGTTAAGTTTGGTTCGGTTCTGTGATGTCAGGTTCAATAACCGAAATTACCAGAGACTGTGTCGACCGATGCTACTTTAGTGTCGATCGATACACTTTTACCGAAACCAATTTGCGATAACCGATCAATCCAATTGATCCGGTTTTGACAACCGATCAGTGTCGATCGACGCTACATTAGCGTTGGTCGATACCAACCAAATCAAACCAATCGCAATAAACCGTTCTTAGCGTTTAACCATTATCAACCAAGCTCGATAACCGGTTCAATCCAATTGAACCGATTCATCAATTTCGCGAGGTTTGTGTCGACCGACACAACTCTTGTGTCGATCGTCACTAGGCGAAACCTAAGTTTTATTCGGGTTTTTGCCATGTGTCGATCGACGCCGGATTAGCATCGATCGACACCATGCGAAAAACCCTAAAACGTTTTCGAACAAAAACCCTAGCCGAGATTATTTGATCAAAAACTCAATTTTAGCATGCATATCAAATATACAATGATCCAGATTCAACTAATCTAATCAACATGCTACATGATTCAATAGAATAAACCCTAAGCTCTGATACCACTGAAGGAATTTCTAGCAGTTCCTAATCAGATTAGCAACCCTATGTATAATTCCAAGCCTAGGATCCAGGGTCTAGGTATATTGAATCTACATCAGATCTCGAATTACCTGGAGTTTAGCAGCGGAAGATTATCAGATATCCGAGATTCTCAAGCGCCTCAAGTGCTGCGTCTCTACTGGTATCCACACGCACAAAAACTGGAATCCGCCGGGATGCTAGTGCCGGGAGATCGGATCTCTCTGGGATACGTCTGTTTTTGAGAGGTGGCTGCGATTAGGCTTCTCCTTATGCTCCAGGTCGTGCTTATATCATATATATATAGACCTGGGAAAACCTAATTAATCACCGGACCGAACCGAGATTAATTAAGTCATTAAATCGAAACCAATGTTTCGATCTGCGCCTTGCATCGATCGACACAACACTTGTGTCGATCGACACACTCTCAAAAACTCGTATATTAATGTGCATCAAATACACATTAACTTGATCATTACTTTAATGATTATTCCCACATGAAGTACATCCAGTTCGCTTAGGTGTGTGACCCTGTAGGTTCATATAATACTAGTAATGAGTTCACAACTCACATATCACAAGTGGTTTCTAGCAAAACATTATGACCATCTAGTATTGTATGAATGTCTAATCTCGACAATACAACTATCTCTAGAGTGCTTACAAGTGTGATTTCAGGACATTCCCAACAAAAACTTGGATACTCACCACACTACCACCTGGAAAACGAGCAATAGGAAGCTAGTGGGTATACAAGCTCAAGTTTCATTCGAATGGGAAAGTTAGCCCGACACAAATCTCGGCTTGTCGCACTTGGTAACCGGCAAAAAGAAGGCTTGGACTACAAAGATACATTTGCTCCGGTTGCCAAGCCTACTACGGTCCGTGTTTTGTTACAACTAGTGGCTGCTAAACATTGGGACATCTATCAAATGGATGTTCGCAATGATTTTCTACATGGCGATTTACATGAGGGAGTATATATGAAGCTCCCTCCCGGATTTCAAAGTTCTGATCCGTCTAAGGTATGCTTACTCAAAAAGTCTCTTTACGAGTTGAAGCAGGCTCCACGGTGCTGGTTCGCTAAGCTCCAGACTGCTATTCTTTCTCAAAGTTCTGATCCGTCTAAGCTATGCTTACTCTCTTTTCTCTTACAATCCCGACCAAGGCATATTACTTCTTTCCGATTCATCTCTCCATGCTACTGCTTTCTGCGACTCCGATTAGGCTTCCTGCCCTATTACCCGATGATCTATAAGTGTTTTCATTGTAATCAGTGTTCTAAAATACGTTATACGCTAATCGGGCGGCGACTCACCGTATAACGCCTAGATGTATACGCGAACGTATATACAAGGTATATACGGTTGATATTTTTATACAAAAAGTTATTTTTGATATAAAAACTAATATTTAAGTAAATTGACATGTACATTTCAATATAAATACTAGAAGGTGAATAGATATATAAAACAAAAATACTAAAAACAATGTATATTACGCTATAAAATTTGTCAAGTTATTCAAATTTATTATTCGTCTGACATCGAGCACAGCTGAAGACAAAAAGTAACATTTTTTTGTTATAAATACAATCAATTTTCGGAAAACTTAATTAATGTAGTGGGTTTATTGTGGCAAAGACCCCAAAAAAAGTTTTATAAGGAAGATGATTGGACAAAATGAGTTGACCGTATAATCTTGCCGCATCACTAAATTCGATGCGGTTGTGCTCCGACCAACGTATATGCAATGTATAATCGGCCGTGTCAACCGAATTTTAGAAAACTGATAAATACTAGAAGGTGAATAGATATATAAAATAAAAATACTAAATATTACGTTATAAAATTTGTCAAGTGATTCAAATTTAATATTCGTCTGACATCGAGCACAGCTGAAGACAAAAAGTAACATTTGTTTTGTTATAAATACAATCAATTTTCCAAAAACTTAATTAATGTAGTGGGCTTTATTGTGGCAAAGCCCCAAAAACAGGTTTTATAAGGAAGATGATTGGACAAAATGAGTTGACCGTATAATCTTGCCGCATCACTAAATTCGATGCGGTTGTGCTCCGACCAACGTATATGCAATGTATAATCGGCCGTATCAGCCGAATTTTAGAAAACTGATAAATACTAGAAGGTGAACAGATATATATAAAATAAAAATACTAAGAACAATGTATATTACGTTATAAAATTTGTCAAGTGATTCAAATTTAATATCCGTCTGACATCGAGCACAGCTGAAGACAAAAAGTAACATTTGTTTTGTTATAAATACAATCAATTTTCGGAAAACTTAATTAATGTAGTGGGTGGGCTTTATTGTGGCAAAGCCCCAACAACAGGTTTTATAAGGAAGATGATTGGACAAAATGAGTTGACCGTATAATCTTGCCGCATCACTAAATTCGGTGCGGTTGTGCTCCGACCAACGTATATGCAACGTATAATCGGCCGTATCAGCCGAATTTTAGAACACTGATTGTAATCTTAGGCTCGTCACCTATTTCTTGGAATACTAAGAAGCAGAAGACGGTGTCCATGTCTTCTGCCGAGGCCGAATACAGATCAATGTCATTCGATCTTCGTGAACTAAAGTGTATCAAGCAGCTTCTCGCATCTTTTGTAGTCGCTCATCCATCGCCCATGAAGATTTATTGTGATAGTAAATCAACACTATATATCACAGCTAATCCGGAGTTCCATGAACGGACCAAGCATGTTGAGCTGGACTGCCACCTTGTTCGAGATGCAATTGAAGAAGGTCTCATATGGATGATTCATATTTCCACAAAAGAACAACCAGCTGATCTCTTCACTAAGGCTCTTCCTACACCGACATTTATCTATTGTCCAGGTTGGCGATTCAAGATGTTTCAACGCCAACTTGAGGAAAGGTATTAGGATAGATGTTATCTTAGAAGATATACTCTAACTGTTTTAGAGATATACTTCACATATTGAGTTTATCTCTTAAGATATGATCAAAGATATGATCAATCCTTGTATAAATACTTCTACTATTGATCAATAATCATACACACTTTGTACAATATTTCAAAACCATTAAAAAACACAAACACGCAAACACACGAAAAAAATGTAAATGTAGAACTCACTTCAAAATTTTGCCAGAATTTTGGAGCAAATCACGAAGCTTATCCCAAAAAAGTTCAGAGTTCTGGATAAGATCCTCGTATGCAACCCTACGAGAGGAATCGGCGTCGCTCTCGCTGTCCGAAGAAGAGCCATCAGCGGGAACTTGCGAATACGTTGAAATATCATCGATTGACATCTTTTTTTTTGAAAAAAAACTGAAAGCAATGTAATGTTTTCTTCTAATCCGGAATTAGGGACTAATATTTATATACGACTTTTACATAGTCTGCCGATTACTTTATTTCTTTTTTACATAGTCATGTCCACCAATGTTAAACATATTTTGATATTTTTTTGCAAGAATTTTTTTTTAAAAAGTCAAGGGATAGATTTATAATGATATTTAAAAATTAAGTCAAGTAAATAATTCTATATTTACGTATACATAGATAATATATACTATTAAAACAGAAAACCATTTTAGAAACTAACATTTAGTCATGTGTTATATTACATTTTGTGCCACTAAATTTTTTAAAAAAATTTAGTTTCATTAAAGGTAATTTTGGATTATTAATTTAGATTATATGTGAGTCTTACTAAATATTCTCTAGTTAATGATTTTATTTTAAAATATATTCATAATATCTTTTAATATCTTTCTATTTGAAACATATATATACTACAAAATATTTTATTTCTTATTAAATTTTCTAAAATAATTTTAATTATATTTAATATAAATATTATTTTTATTAAAAGTATATTTTAATAATATTTTTAATTGAAAGATAAATATATTTTTCTTATAGCAAGATCCAAAAAAAATATTTTTAACTTCTTAATTTTAAGAAAAAAATTATTAAATACGTATTTATTATAAAAATAATTTAATTATATTTTGATATATTAAATTAACATAAAATATTTATATTTAGACCATTATAAAAAAATAAAACATTTTGAAAATATATTATACGATTTCATTTATTTATACTATTAAATTTTTTTTTGACTATTCGAAGACGGGTTAAAAAGATGTACTAAATAATTTCATTTGATATATTCTTAATTTGATAAAATATTAAAATTATTCAATAATTATATTATAATATATGATAAATTTGGTTATGATTGATGTTTTTATTATGGCAGTTTTCAAAGGATTTGTTTTAATCAAATTTAAAGAAACTTAGACTAATATAGGATGAGTTGAAATATATATATTAATTTGTTTTGATTATAAAAAAATCAAAAATAATTTATGTTATTGGAAGATAATTTAAAAAGATCAATTAACCAATTTTAATTATAAAAACATTTAAATGAATTTAAACTAATCCAAAAATGTTAAATAAATAGATTATCATATTTAGTTACATGTTGATATTGTTGACAAAAAAAGTTACATGTTGATATATAAAATAAATATAAAAGTGTGTACATTTAGACAATTATAAAACATGTTAAAATAGATTAATCAGTTTTAGTTTATATATAATAAAAGCAAACTTTGTATATTGTAAAACGGGTTAAAAATAGGTATTAATGAATTCCGTTGATATATTTTTAATTTTATAAAATATTAAAAATATTTTTAAATTTATAATCATGCATTAAAACTTATCCCTTTTAAAATAAAAATATATAATTAAATAGAAAACCTAACCAATCGAATCAAAAAATTATATATTAACAAGACTGCATTCTATACAAAGATTATTAATTTTAACAATATTTTAATAATGAAATCAAGAGTTAAACTAAATTAGAATTAAATTAAATAGAGAATTTCAAATAAAATATATCTCCATTTTTACACCAATAAATTAAAGAAAAAAGTATAAAAACATACACTGACACAAATATAGTAACAGAGAGGAAAAATGACATTTTCACATTATTTTGAATTCTAAAGACTTTTATAGACTTATATAATTTATGATTTATGGTTTATTATCTAGAGTTTAGAGTTTAGTATTTACTGTTTAGGGTTAGAGTTTATTATTTAGGATTTATGGTTTGTTATTTAATTTAGGGTTTATGGTTAGGATTTATGGTTAGAGTTAATTTAGTCTTTATCTCTTTTAATAAATGCTATTTGGTTATTTTTTTCTCTTTGTTGTTGTATTGTGATAATGTATGTTTTTGTGTCATTTTTGCGATTGTCCTAAATTAAATTAAACATCTACTAAAAATACAATAAACAACTATTAATAATATAATTAAATAATTTTAAAACAAAAACAAAATTTATTAAAAAATTCTCACATTTAGCACCATATCATCATATTTTCCACTTAATTTAGATTTAACTCCAAACCATGGACGGTGACTAGAAACAAATGCTATTAGATTTTGCATTGAAAGAGAGATGATGTCAGCAAAAGAAAGATACGTCTCCGTCTCCTCAACCCTGACAGGACGATTCTCCGCCGGTGAAAGTATCGCAGGACGCCGCTTTTGAGTTTAGGTTAACCGATAAATATGACCGAAATTAAACAAACGTTTGGAATTATGTTTTAGCCAAAACAAAACAAAAATAGTGGGTGGCACGTTGATAACGTTATGGGTAGGCATGTTCGTTTGCGGGTACGGATCAGATAGTGATGGGTACGGGTCGGTTACGGGTGTTTCGGGTGTTAAAAATCATTATCCATTCGGGTAATAAACGAATAAAAGTTGGGTACGTATCAGTTAAGGGTCGGTCGGATAGTTAAAATCATTATCCGTTTATTACCCGAATTCTAAATGACACGGGTAATGTTCGGGTGGTTCGGATACCCAAACTCTTTTAAAATCTTTTTATAGAAATTCATAATCAAATAAACTAATAAAACAACAATAATAACAAAAAAATAAACGTGTATATCTAACAATATAATTATTACATATTTTCATTAAATAAACTTTTACTGATTATATAATTTTATTTATATTTATACAATTTTACAAAAAGTTAAAAATTTAATTACTTAAACGGGTATTTCGGGTAATACCCGACCCGTATCCATACCCATTTAAAAAAAAAATTCACTATCCAAACGAGTAATTTCAGTATTGGGTAAGGGTAAGGGTTGGGTAATTCGGATTGGGTAGACCCGATCCGAACTGCTCATGCCTAGTTATGGGCCAAGCCAATTTTGTTTAGTGGGCCAATATGATTGGGTCGGATCCTCTTTAAAAGTTGTGAGAGTGGTATTCGGGTTTGGCGAGCAGAGCCAGAAGACTGAGCGGAACTGAATTCAGCTTCGTCTAATTTACCATTCTACCCCTCGATTTCACGTCCGTCTGCAAGGTAACTTGCAGCGCTTCGTCTATGGGGTCAACTTCTCTTATAGCCTTATGGCTCTAAAAGAAATCCACACTACCCTCCACTAATCTCCCATACCCTTCCTTGTTTAATGAAATGTTGTTTGACCCTTTTGCCCTTGGTTTACGGATCCTGGTTTAATTGGGTCTTGAATGGATTTAGTTGGTTGGGATTTAAATCCATTTAATTGGATTGATTTGGTTTATGAAAGAAAAAAAAAATTTCCGAGCCTCGCCTCCGAACCTCGCCTCGCCTCCGAGCCTTGCATCCTCGTCTCGCCTCAACCGGGTTTTGCTCGTCGGCGTCGTCGCCTCGCGTCTCCGACCACCATTCGCCGGGTCCGTCGTTTCTCGTCACCATTGGGACTACCAATTGAGTAGAAATGTAACCCAGAGGCAATATTGGCGGACTGCCGCGGAAATCGAATCAAATTGGAATTGGAATTTGTCTTGAAGGTGAACGGACAACCAGTGCAACTAGTATAACTAGTATAACTGGTACAACCTGTAAAACTGGTATAACCAGTAAAACTAGTATAACTGGTAAAACTAAGAATCGTTGTGTGTAACTGGTACAGCCTGTAAAACGCTGTAAAACTGGTATATTTGGCACAACAAATCCGTAAAAGAAAACTAGTCATAAATCGATATGACGTTTACGCTTCTCTAAATTTATCAAATCAAGTTAATGCCCTATTTGATGCATGCGCATTTGATGCATGCGCATGCAGGGGACAAATCGATATGACGTTTACGCACCTCGATTCTCTTCAAAGCCGGCGAACACACGTCTCATCATTATAGACGCTACCCATCAAACGTGATTCCACTCTATAAATACAACTCTCTCTCATTTCCATCAGACAAGAGTATTTCCGGTCTAGAGAAGTTCAAAAAACAAACAGATTAAAGTTAAAAAAAACAGAGATCCCTCACCATGGCCAACAGACACTCTCTTCAACAACTTCCGGAAGAAGTCCTCACCATTATTGTTCAAAAAACCGGCAAAGCTTCCTCTGCCGGTTACTGCAATCTCAGAGTAACCTGCAAAATTATGCTGCAAGAATCAGAGAAACCTGAAGTCCTCCAATCTCTTTGTCTCTCTCCGCTTGTGAAGAAGCCTCTTCGTGCGATGGTGCACCAACAGATTCACCTTAAATGCTTATATCAGAATAACAACGGCGCAATCTTCATTGAAGGTATTATCACCTACTTTGTAGAAAATAATGTTGCAGGCGGACTTGCGAATTTACGCAGAGCAGCGCTCGGGAAGGGGGACGATGAGATTCCGGAAGCTTGTTATTTGTACGGCGTTCTGCGCTTCCTCCACGGCGATCCCCTGACCTCTCCTTATGACGAAATGCCCTTCATGTACTGGCGCGAAGATGAGAAGGAATTGGTGGCCCGTGTTTGGAAGAACCTGAGGAAGATGCTGCATGGAATCCCTGTTGAAAAGAAGAGGATTTATCAGCAATCGTTGCGCAGCAGAAGGCCCGTTAGATCTTGCCACATTCTCGATATGGAATTCGACTGTTCTGAGTGCTTCATGTACAAACGGGGCATGAAGCTCTTCTACATGACTCAATTTGTTCCTTATCTGCATTAATTTTCTTTCTCGTACTCTGTATTTGTTTTTTAATATCTTGGGCTATGTTGTACTCTTTTTGGAATGTTAAGTCTATATCATATTTATTTTCTCTTCACTCTGTAAAACCGTGCAAAACTATGTAAAACTAAGCATATGTTTCACGTTTTAAGCATAAGCGAAAACATACAAAGACAACGACAATAACCAACAATACAACCACGAACTACATAGAACCAAGCTCGATTTTATGCTTCTTTGCCTTAGCAACTATCGTCATCAAAATGGCAATGATAGTAACACAAATGAACCCAACACAACAACATTTGATCATCACTCTCCACTTGTTAAGGTCTCTTTTTGTTACCAACGCTTCTTCCTCCAAATCATGGATCCTACACTTTAAGGCTTCAATTTCGATACATATCTCGGATTTGGCTTTCTCAATCTCAATTTCAATACTCGAAATTTTGGGTAGTGCATCATTGACTTCCTCATACATGCTATCCTCCACCCATTTGAACAAATGTTTCTGAGTATAAACAAAAAACAGAGCATAAATGATTATCCACAAATTATCTGACGATATGCTTACATCTTTCATGGTTGAACATCTGAAGAATGGTCTTCCTGGGTTGTCTTTCGTCTTAGACGTGAGAATGACGACGCCTTTACCGCAGTGACACTTCGCCGGAAACCCTCGGTCTCCATCTTCAACAGTCAACGTAGATGTATTGCAGCTCATGGAGGATGAAGAATATGGAGAAATCGAGGGACTTATGGATAGAATGAACGAGAGGTGAGATGAAATCGTTTGTTTAGATGAAGAAATCGAAAGGGTAAATCGAAATCAATTGAGAGGAATTGGGAATATTTTTGATTTCTAGGGTTTGAATTGGATTTGAATTCAAGAAATTGGGGATTCGGATTTTTTAATTGAATGGTTTAATCGAAATCAATCCGTGGGACCCACCGAAAGTTCATGGTTTATCGTTGGATAAAATAATAACATTTTTCCCGATAATGAATATCACTGGATAAAATAACATTTTTCTCAGATTGAATATCATCTAACTGTATGAAATTTGAACTTGTAAAATCACTTTTATCCTAACTATGGTCAATGGGGGTGACATTACATCAAATTAGTTTGGGAAAATCGCTCGACTAAGTAATTCCACCAACAATGTTCATATACTTGCAAGATCATTTTTGGAATAATGAACAAGATAGGAGGGGAAATTTACAAAGAGCGAAGGTTCTAACATATTAAATTACATAGGCATTAGATTCATATATTAATTGAGTAAAATCAAAAGTAAAACTATAAAATCGAATTTAAAGTTCCAGTAAACCTAATTATATTGAAAACAGCCAAAGTACAACTATTAAGAAATTTTGTACAACTACGAACTCCTGTAAAACTAAGTGTTAAGTTTTGGCGCCAAAATTCCATCGTTTTGTACAACTACGAACTCTTGTATAACTGTGTACAACTGTGTGAGTCTCTGTTTTCGACCGAGACATGTAATGATGAGCATCTTTCTTGGGTTTGTCAAGAGTCGCCTTGTCTTCCTTCTTTGTCCCCTGCATTAAACGGAGATTTATTACAAGCCGGCGAACCGTCACATCACATGCTCCGTTTAATATAGAGACAAGCATGACAACCCGTCGCTTGACAAATCCAATAAAGATGCTCTTTATTACAAGCCGGCGAACCGTCGCATCTCTGCGTCTTATGGACGCAACCCAAACAAAATTTATTTCTCTATAAATACGGAGAAGAAGCTCTTCCTCTCTCACATAACCGTTTTTCACACAAAAACAGAGAGAAGTGAGAGAAAACAGAGAGAAGTCAGAGAAAATAGATCACCATGGCCAACAGGAGATCGATTGTCTCTCTTCAACAATTTCCGGTCGAAATTCTCTCCAATGTCTTACTGAAAGCCGAGAAAAATTCCCCGGCCGATTACTTCAATCTGCGTAAAACATGCAAAATTATGAACAACACCGGCAAGAGTCAAGCAGTCCTCCGTTATCTCTCTCTCTCAACCATGGTGAAGAGACCTCTCAGTGCGTATGCGCACATGGATTTTCTGGACTTATGCGTAGAAAATAACAACTGCGCTGCTAGCTTCGTGAAAGGTATCCTCAAAAGTTTTACTTTAACATTTCAATCAGTTTTACACAGTTTTCATAGTTTTCACAGTTTTACTCAGTTTTACTCAGTTTTACTCAGTTTTACCGGTTTTACATCAGGTATCCTCACATACTTCCAAGAGGGTGATGTGGTAAGAGGATTGTTACATCTTGAAAATGCCGCCATTGGAGAAGATGAGGAAGAGATTCTGGAAGCTGCTTACCTCTGGGGTGTTCTGCGCTTCCTCCACAACGATCCTCTAGAAGGTGTTATTGAGGAAGTTGCTTTCCGTGACTGGCGAGAAGGTGATGAGGATTTGGTGGCCCTAGTTTGGAAGAACTTGAGGAGGATACTGCATGGACTCACTGTCGAGAAGAAACCGGTTTATTCGCAAACATTGCGGAACCGAAAGCCCCCTAAATCTTGCCATCTTCTGGATTTGGAAATCGACTGTCCGGATTGCTTCATGTTCAAACGGGCCATGAAGCTCTTCTACATGAATCAATTTATTCCTTATGTGCAACATTTGCAACCCCAATAATTTCTTTTCTAGTACTCTGTTTTTAAAAAAAAAACATTCTCGGCTATGTAGTACTTTTTTATTAGTTTTAATTTCTCGGCTATGTCTCCATTTTCCAAGAAAATTCGAAAGTTGTTCATGTACAACTGTAAAATCAAGCATTAGTTTCATAGATTAATTGAGTATAATCAGGTTTACCGGTTTTACGACAATAGTTTTACTTAGTTTTACCCGTTTTTCATAGTTTTACCAGTTTTCATAGTTTTACCAGTTTAACATATTAATATATCCGCGTTATTTTTAAAATTTTAAATAAAAACGGAAAGTTTAAAAACATAATAAAATAGTGTTTTTGGTTTATTTACACAAAAAATAGATTTAATTTTGGGATACCCTTTTGTTTTGAATTGATCACTTCTCCCCAAATCACTTTATAAGTAATATAGCTTGAGTGAATTAACAATATAACACGATAGTTCAGTGGCTTTAGTTTGTTTTGTTCAGTTTAGCCACCCGAGTTCGAATCCCATCGGTGTCACATTTTTCCCTCTTTGTGTTCAGTAAGGTTAAAATCGTAATTTCAAATATCTTTGAGTTGGGCGGATTATCCGATTTGTGGGTTACCCGATCCGGGTAAATCGGGTGAACCACCGATTTTTTGATTTCCTTGGTTTATTTACGGTTCAAAATTGGATTGCGGTTTGGACGAGAAAACCGGCTGGTTTGTCATGTAATTCAACGAAAATCATAGGGTTTTTTGGTAACTTCACAAGTTTTGGATTAAAAATAAATGTCAACAAATATTCTAATAAATAGATGGGCATATGAGATTTGTTTCCAGTACTGAGGGTCTCTCGTCTATGTCAGATGGGATTCGTTGAAACCGAGATTCCAATTTTCTTAATCGCCGGTAACTATTTGATGGGTTTTTGCGACTTTGAGAATCCGGATTATTTCTGGTGCGATTTCTGTCTTTGAATTTAGGTTTATCTAGTTTTATTAAGTGGCAAAGATGATGAATGTTGGAGTCAATATTAGCACCTTCCTAAAAAGGCCTATTCATGAGTTTAGGTCGGCCCAGAATGTAAAGTCGGAATTAGGGCCCAAGACGGTAAAACTTAGGTTAACCCGGACTCGGGGTAACCGGCTTGCTTTAGGGTTTGGAAGGAGTTAAAGCGAAGGCACCGCGCGACGACGACAAATACGGAAATACCATAAAGACGGGATTTTAGGAAATATTCGTATTTATCTTATATTTCCTTATGTGTTAAACCGACTTGTAACCCTATATAAGGGAACCCAATAATCATTCAATGGATACGCTTTTCTTAATATTTTTTAGCCAGAGAGACTTTAGCGAATCAACTTTAACCTAATTTCTCTCTGGCGACTTTCGACTTCTTTTTGCCGACTTCCATCTCGGAAACCGGCATTCAAACCCTAATTTCCGCAATCTCACCGTGTTCCTAAATTCTTCTTTTAGAATCCCCAATTTACAAACCCTAAAATTCTTGCTATCTTTAGATACGCGGAATTAAGATCTTACAATTGGCGCCGACTGTGGGGATTTCTAAGAGAAATTTCTGAACGAGATGTCGGGAAACCGTAAGGAAATCGATCCGGAAAACCCTAGGGTTGACCTAAGCGATCATGAAGCAAGTGATTACGACCAAAGTGATCACGAAGACGACGCGGCGAAAAACGGCAAGCAGCCGCGAGACGCCGCCAAGACAAACAAAGCTCAAGATGACGGCAAACATGCCCCGTCACTCAGCGAAACAGCGGCTCAAATCGAGCAAGACAAGGTCTTAGCCACTCTGATGGCTAAGATCGAGTCGCAGAACGACTTGATCAAAACGTTCTCAGAGAAAATCGACCTACTGCAGACGGAGCAGGCAAAGATCCGTTCGGACCAACAATCTAGGAAGTCCAAAAGAGAGGTGCCTCCAAAGGTAAAAGACAAAGTCGCCAGACAACTGGTCTATGATACGTCTGACGAAAGCCACCACGAACAGAGCCGTAGCAGCGAGTCCAGGAGCAACCCGCGTAACGAAAGCAGCAAGAAGGACATTCGCGAGCGGAGCTCACGTCGGCAGGAAGGGTCTGAGGAACCCAAACGGAGCGAAAGTCGGAGACGGGACGACTGGAGCGATGAGAGATACTCACCCGATAAGGATGGACGCACCAGTCACCAGACATGGGACTTGCACCACAGACGAAATTCGCTATATGAGAACAACTCACGCCGTGATAACTATCGCCATGAGCGAAGTATGTCACACGAGAAAACTCATGGAGCGTCTATTCGCGGAGCAAGTCGCAACCATGTCGAGAAACAGCTGACTGAGCTCAGAGACACCCTAAAATAGTTAAAAGGGGAAGTCCATGGCGTTAAGGGCTCCGCACCAGAGATCGACCGAATCATCGAGGAGACTCGGAGGACACCCTTCACCTCGCGCATCACAAACACATACATAAGGCAGAGGGAGAAGATCAGGTTGCCGATGTACGACGGCACAAAAGACCCAGCAACCCACCTCACAACGTTCAAAATCATGGCGGCAAAGGCACGGTTCTCATCAAGCGAGGAGCGTGACATCGGTTTCTGCCAACTGTTCACCGAAACCCTGGAAGGGGACGCGCTAAACTGGTTCTCCCGATTCCCTTCCAAATCAATCGATAGTTTCTCCGACCTCACATGGGCATTCGTAAGGCATCACTTTGCCTACATTCGTAAGGACACTTCGTTGAGCGCGTTGATGTCGATGACGCAAGAGAAGAAGGAAACTTTGAAAGACTTTGTAGAAAGATTCAGGACAGTGATGACGCGAGCCGAGGCACCAGATAAGTTCACCATTGCGGCCCTGACAAATGCCGTCTGGCATGAGTCCCCCTTTTACCAGGATCTAGTCGTCAACCCGCCGTTAACCATCGAGGATGCACTCCACCGAGCGAATAAATTCGTGGAATTGGAAGAGAAAAAGGTCGCGTTAGCAAGAAGATTCGGTTCCGGCAAGCAAACGGATAAGAAAGAGGAAAGGGAACCTAGACAGCACTACGATAGTAAGGGCGCCAAAACAATGGTTGTCGATAACACCGATAAGTCCCGGTCATCAAAACCGTGGAATAAGAGAAAAGAGGCAAAGAAGGCGCAACAAGCAGCTTCCGCTACGGGGGATAAGTACTGCGAATACCATCAAGCTACGTCGCACGACACGGCTGAATGTCGGAATCTCAGAAACGCACTCTACTCTCGACTTTCCAATGAAGAGATCAAGGCGGCCATTGAAAGGTTAAAAAAGGAAGAGTCAGGACAACAGAAGGAAGACAAAGCCGATGAGCAGGCTCCTAAGCAGGATAAACCACCACGGCGTATCAAAAGCATAGCCTTGAAACGCAACCGTGAAGAAGAAGAGGAAGAGGACGAAGAAGAAACCCCCAAAACCATCCGAAGAATCAACATGATTATGGGAGGTCTGATCTCCGTAAACGATTCGGTCCGGTCAATAAAGGTCTACGAACGTCTTGCTCTAGCTGCACAAAAGGCGCCCCAGCCAATCCTGTCAGATGATCCCCCCGTCATCTTTACCGAACAAGACCTCTATGGGACTCATTACCCCCATAACGACCCGCTAGTGGTAGAACTGTTAATCGGAAGCTGCCAAGTATCTCGAATACTGGTAGACACCGGGAGCTCGATAGACTTAAATTTCCTGGATACACTCAAAAAGATGGAAATTAAGGAGGAGGATATCAAGCAGAAGGCCAAGCCGCTCACCGGGTTCACAAGCGAGATGACGTACACAATCGGAATGATCAAATTGCCCGTTTTCGCAGGAGGGGTTAACAGATTGGTGAGGTTTCATGTCATTGACAAGCCAACCATCTATAACGTCATCCTCGGAACTCCGTGGCTATACAGCATGAAGGCGGTATCTTCAACATACCATCAATGTCTGAAATTCCCGACACCGAAAGGAATTCAGACAGTCAAAGGATGCCAGAGCGTAAGCCGATCGTGTTTTTCAAGAGAACACAAGATTAGAGTGCCTTCGTTCATGATCAATACGGAGCACGGAATAAAAGGACCAGAGAAAGAGCTGATCCAACAAGTCATCATCGACGACTCAGATGCAAGCAAGTGTGTAGGGATCGGCGCAGAACTGCCATACGACATCAAAAGGGAATTGATCGCCTTCCTACAGCAAAACGTTAAAACGTTTGCGTGGACAATGAAGGACATGAAGGGTATCAATCCAACCATCACAACTCACGAGCTGAATGTGGACCCGACTTACAAACCAGTTAAGCAAAAGAGGCGAAAACTCGGCCCCGAAAGGGCTAAAGCAGTCAACGATGAAGTAGAAAAGTTACTTGAAGCCGGTTCAATCCAAGAAGTCAAGTACCCCGACTGGTTGGCTAATCCTGTGGTAGTGAAAAAGAAAAACGGAAAGTGGAGAGTATGTGTTGATTTCACAGATCTCAACAAAGCCTGCCCGAAGGATAGTTTCCCGCTGCCGCATATCGACCGACTTTTTGAGGCAACAGCCGGAAACGAATTGCTATCATTCATGGATGCGTTCTCAGGATATAATCAAATCCTCATGAACCCGGACGACAGAGAAAAGACGGCCTTCATCACTGAACGCGGTACGTATTGCTATAGAGTCATGCCCTTCGGCCTCAAAAACGCCGGCGCCACCTACCAGCGGCTGGTAAACCGGATGTTTGCAGGACAACTCGGCACAACAATGGAGGTTTACATCAACGACATGCTAGTCAAATCTCTGATTGCCTCTCAGCATGTCGGCCATTTAAAGGAATGTTTCAACATCCTTAACCGGTACGGCATGAAGCTCAATCCAACTAAGTGTACGTTCGGAGTGACACCAGGAGAGTTCCTTGGGTACGTGGTTACTCAGAGAGGAATAGAAGCTAATCCAAAGCAGATCACAGCCATAATCGACTTGCCATCTCCCAAGAACACTCGAGAGGTACAACGCCTCACTGGCCGCATAGCCGCCTTGAACAGGTTTATATCCCGGTCAACGGATAAATGTCTGCCTTTTTACGAGCTCCTGCGGGGGAACAAAAGATTTGTGCGGGACGACAAGTGTCAAGAGGCACTCATCCAACTCAAGGACTATTTGTCGAACCCGCCAATACTGTCTAAACCCGAGAACGGTGAGACATTGTTGCTTTACATCGCCGTCTCAACGACAGCAGTCAGTGGCGTACTAGTTCGGGAAGATCGGGGGGAACAGAAGCCGATCTTCTACGTAAGCAAAACGATGAACGGAGCCGAAACCAGATATCCTGCAATGGAAAAACTGGCCTTCGCAGTTGTCATCTCTGCATGAAAGCTGCGACCATATCTTCAGTCACATCCGATCGCCGTATTAAGTAGTCAACCCCTTCGAACAATCCTTCACAGCCCGGGACAGTCTGGCCGTCTGGCCAAATGGGCGATAGAGTTAAGCGAGTATGACATCGAATACAGAAATAGAACAACCGCCAAGTCGCAGGTAATAGCTGATTTCCTTGTCGAGTTATCGCCTGAACTAGATGTCGGTGCCGAGATAGAAGATAAAAATTGGAAGTTGTTTGTCGACGGGGCTTCATCGAAAAAAGGAGCTGGGATAGGGATACACCTCATTTCACCGACTGGCGAAATACTAGAATAGTCCTTCAAGCTGGGTTTCACGGCGTCTAACAACACAGCCGAGTATGAAGCTCTGTTAGCCGGCCTCAGACTAGCCAGAGAAATCGGAGTACGGCATCTCTTGGCCCATTGTGATTCCATGCTTGTAGCAAACCAGATCAATGGAGACTACGGAGCTAAAAACGAGTGAATGGAGGCTTACCGAAAGACGGCACTAGAGCTCACCAGCTCCTTCGAGTTCTTCGACATTGTCCAGATACCAAGGAAAGAAAACGCCCCGGCGGACGCACTCGCGTCGCTGGCGTCAAATCCCAATCTCTGTCGACGGATCCCGGTAGAAACGATCCATGAACCAAGCATCCCGCCCCCTGAGAACAATCAAGAAGAACCTGATGAAATAATCCAGAGTGGCAAGGATGATATGTGCTGCAATATTCAGGCAAAGAACACCGACCTCATCGCTGTCCTAACTAATAACGATAAGGATTGGCGACTTCCAATAAGAGCATACCTGACAGAAGGAAAGCTTCCAGAAGACAAATGGGAAGCACGACGACTTAAAGTCAAGAGCGCGCGATACACTATATATGACGGTATCCTTTATAAGTATTTTGCTGATAAGATCCTCCTCAAATGCATAAACGGAGAAGAAATAAGTCGAGTTCTCGAAGAGACGCACTCTGGAGCATGCGGCAACCACTCCGGAGGCAGGTCTCTCGCCCTCAAAATCAAGTTGAATGGTCACTATTGGCCGACCATGATAACCGATTGCGAGACCTACTTCAACAAGTGTGAAAAGTGTCAGCGACATGCGCCATTCATACATCGACCTACAGAGTTACTCACGACATCAACCGCAGCTTATCCGTTCATGAGATGGGCGATGGACATCGTTGGACCGTTACCATTATCCAATCAAAGACGTTTCCTGCTCATCATGACCGACTACTTCACAAAGTGGGTAGAGGCCAAGGCTTACGTCGCGATCCAGGATGTCCAGGTTCAAAATTTCGTCTGGAAATACATAATATGTCGTTTCGGGCTGCCTTACGAGATCGTCACGGATAACGGGTCACAATTCATCTCGAAAGTATTCGAAAGATTCTGCAAAAAATGGGATATACGCCTTAGCAAGTCGACACCAAGGTATCCTCAGGGGAATGGTCAAGCCGAAGCTACGAATAAAACCATCATCGCCGGCATCAAAAAGCGCCTTGAGAGCAAAAAAGGATTTTGGGCAGATGAGTTAGACGGCGTCCTCTGGTCACATAGAACAACACCCCGCAGCGCAACAGGGGCCACCCCATTCTCCTTGGCCTTTGGCGTAGAAGCAATGGTACCGGCAGAAGCTAACATTTACACTCTCCGCCGTTCTCTCATGCCGCACCATACTGAGATCAATGAAAAGATGCTAATCCAAGCTCTCGACACCTTAGAGGAAGAGCGGGATCGAGCCCTACTCAGGATTCAAAACTATCAACAGCTCGCAGCTCGGCACTACAACCAGAAATTCAAGGAAAGACACTTTCAAGTCGGCGACTACGTCCTTCGCAAAGTTTACGAAAACACCAAAGAATGGAGAGCAGGCAAACTCGGGGCAAAATGGGAAGGACCCTACAAAGTCACGAAAGTCGTCAAGCCGGGAGTCTATGAACTTGAGTCCATGAAAGGCGAGGCTTTACCGCGATCCTGGAATTCGGCAAGTCTGAAAGAGTACTTCTAAGACGGCAAGGCCAGCCCAAAAAAAAAAATGTAATATGAACTACGAGTGACTTGATTCTTCCTCGGGAGATACGTAGGCAGCCTTTACCAGCACAGTCACAAATCTAATAAAATCCTCATTTTCTCAGATAGGTTACCGTCTTGAAAGCTATGCAAAGCCAAAACAGGTAAGTCCCTTCATTAATATTTGAATATATTTAATGATACTAACAAAGCCGAGTTCTAACTCGGCTTATTCCGAGTTCTAACTCGCAGAAAGACGAGCAATGACTCGCAGAAAGACGAGCAATGACTCGCAGAAAGACGAGCAATGACTCGCACCATTAGCATCATACCTCCTGGCCAGGGGCATGGTCTTCCTTGCACACGAGGTGCACATCGTGGTAAGGAAAAGCCGGGATCCGTCCCGCAAATTCTTCGTGGTAGGAGATAACAAATAAGTCGAGCAAAAAGGACTCGCACATTCTCCTGCCCTTAGAATAAATCCGAGCATCCATAAGTCTCGCAAACTGCCTTACAGCAAGTCACTAAATTGTTTAAGCTTCGACAACGAGTTTAGACACGAAAGAGTTTCGACCTGGTTACGAGCACGTATTCCAAGTCATGAAACCGGCTAGACTCACCAAAGACAGCTTGAATACAAGATTAGTACGACTCAACACTAATTGAAGCCGCTATCTGATTAAAACTGTCAAAAGACAAGTTTAAAACGAGAATAGTCCGACTCAGTTAAAATCATAAGTCGCTACTCATGGTGGCGCGACTTCGTGATAAAAGTCGCTACAAGCTTAAATGCGATAGCAAGACTTGGTCACACGACGAAAATCTACGTTTGATTCGGGAAATCTAATTTGATTAAGTTTAAACAAATAAGCTTTAAAAGGTAGATTGATTCAAATCACTATCAGAGGCTTAAAACAAACTTAAGATAAATTATTAAACAAAGAGTAGGTTTACAAAGCTGAAATAAACTTAAACAAAAGTACAGAGCAAAATAAAAGAGACTCAGCCAGCCAACGACCTCCCAGCTTCATCAACCTCTCCAGGTCCGCTCTTCTCGATAATCTGATCCTGCAGGTTAGGAGCGCCTTCCAAAGACGCGACCTCTGAACGGACGGACTTGATGAGACCAGCTGGAACCGCCTCCGGAATTATCCCATGATTTGTCCCAAACTGATCAACGCCCGATGGGACAGGAGGAGGCGAGTCATGAGAACGATTGAGAAGAGGGTGGTTTACTGGAGAAAGGACAAATGTGAGCTCCTCCTTCGTCACGACATTCATGTCGTCTAATTCCGCGTCAACCGCAACCTCGTCTGCGGCAACCTTATCCAAGACGGCCTGAGGAATCAGCACACCTTGCTCGCTGAGTTTTATCAGGCATTTCTTGAGACCAGAAATCTGAGCCTGCTTGACTTGAAGGGCGACAGCATCCTCTTGATCTTTAATAAAGCGCTGGATGAGATCGAAATGAGTCTGCGCCTTTGTCCTAACGGCGGCTTCTACTCTCTCCCTCTCTTTGCAAACCAAGTCAAGGCAGGATTTCTGCAGCTTCTGTTTCTCCGACTTAAACTTAAGAAAGTCGGCTTTCGATTTCTCCTCAGCTTGCTTAAGCTTACCTTCGAGAACCAGGTTGTTCTCCTCCAGCGTTTTCTTCTCCTCTTTGATCTTCTTGAGAAGATCGTCCCGCTTTGTGACCGCATCAGCCAGCTTCTTTTGGGCCCAGGAACTCTCCAAGGCCACACGGTTAGAGGCCGCGATCATCTGAAAATAACAAAAAGAATGTTATCTTAGCAAGCAATGCGAAAATCAATACAAAAAAGCATGGAACTTACTGTAGCTTCAGCATGCTTCAACCGAACGATGGCATCCGAGTGAGGCAACTCCTCCAAGACCGGCCAGTCCGATTCATTCCCCCTCACACACGTTAGCATGTCGAAACAGGCCCGGGGATTATTGATGAAAGGGACCTCGCTCGCGTACTGATAGGCGAAATTATGAATAGAAGGGCGAACTTCCCCTTCCTTCACTTCACGCCTCGGTCGCGCCAGGACGAGCTCCTTGTTGGATTCAAAGGGTTTTGAGCCGCCAGACGAGTCGGAGACGGTCCCCTTAAACTTGTAGAAACGCTTCCACGGATCCTTTTGCTTAACGGGCTCTCCAAAAGCCGCCTCCACAGCAGAAGCGCCCTCAGCCGGCTTGCTCGTCTGGGATGCTTTCTTTGCCGACCTCTCCTGAGCCAGCTTATCCTCTGCAGGCCTTTTCTTCGTGGGGACCTTGGGCGGAAGATTAGAGGGATTTGCCACTGGGGCAGTCGACTTCGCACCAGCATCGGAATGACTGCCGCCTTGAGAAGAAAGAAGTTTGTCCTTATCTTTTTACGACTTAGAGGAAGACGAGGGTTTGGATGAAATCTCCTTGGAATAGTCTACGGAGTCGATTCTCTTGACTTTACCCATCCTCTTTGGCTTGACGAGTTCTTCAGCAGTAACTTTCGTCCTGGTATCCCACTTGACTGCATTGACGGACAAAAAATCAGAATGAAACAAAGAAAAGGATGTCGTAAAAACTATATACGAACCTTCGGAGATCCTTGGAAGGAACTTGTTGATACGCTCGCGAGTAAGGTCCGACCACTTGCGTAAGCCGAGAGCTTGAATCTGCTCGAGAATGGGAAAGTAATTGTCGGGATACGGCTTCAGGAAAGGATGTTGCACTGCAAAGACGAAAAAGAATTAAGTAAATTATCATGATCGGAAGATAGCAAATTTGGGACGACATCTACCATAATCCGTATTCCAAGACGTCCTGATAAGTTCCTTGTGTTCGTCAGGAACGACTAATGAGGACATTTCAACAAAGAAATAGGACCGTTGCCAATTATTAATCTTGTTGGGCGCATCTGTCAAAACATGGTTGCCGCTCTTGAACCGAACCGCGAAACACCCTGGATTGGTGGCTTTCATACGATTAACCGACGTCATTTCCTCGAAAATCTGTGCAGTTATCGTAATACCGGCTTCAGCCCCCAACACTAGAAGACCAACCATATGGCGAACTGCAACGGCTGAGAGTTGGGAGATGGCGATTTCGCGACGATGACAGTACGAAATCAGCGGGTCGGGTAGAGGAAACCAACAACGGCTGCCCCCAGTATCGGTGTTGATGAAATATGACTCGTAAAGAGTCATATATCCCGGAGGAGGACTCCAGGGACGGTCAAGTGGAAAGGGAATGATGACTTTGATCCTTGGATCTGCTCCGCAGTCTTGAAGCATGGATCTCACCGAAGATGCAGTCGACTTGGTACCTAAAATATTACTAAAGCTTTCATAAGGATCAATCGGCAACGAAGGAGGAACGTTGTCCTTAGAGCCGACTTGATTCGCGTCGATGTCGTCCTCACCGTCATCAGAATCTCGTAACTGAGGTATGATTAACTCCTCCCGGCCAGAGCTCTCGGTAGCACCGGTCTGACGGGATGTCTCGCGACGACGTTGGAGATCTTCGATTTCGAAACAAGCAGAATGATCCCTCAAGCTGGATGAAGTACTCGAAGCAGACTGACGACTTGAAGAATCCTCCGCAGACGAAACGGAAACAACTTCCTTATCTTTGCTTGATGAACAACGGATCAAAGACATGGCTAGTCGAAGAACAAACGAAGAACGCGAGAGAAAAACGAAGATTTGATCTAAAAATCTATAAGACCTAAGGTGGAGCAGCGGCGGAAGGATAACCGGAAAATAAATATCGAGAGAGAGAGAAGTTACCTTTCAAAATTTCTTCACTCAAGCGAAATGAGGAAGTAAGAAGTAGGGAAGGACTACTTATAGTGAAAATGACGGCGCAGTAATCGAGGCGCATCATTACCTAGACGACGCTTCGTATTTCGCGTCTACCCGGCAATTGGACCGAGAATCAATTCCGGTTTCGTTAAATCATCATCGGTTTAGAATCGATTGCTCGATTCGCCACCGGTCAGCGTTAGGCCGGATCAACCCAATAAGAATATGGGCCTGAACGGAAATAGAGCTCGCCGAACGACAAAAACGGGCCTATAATAAATCATTTCTTAAATCATAGGTTAACTCCTCGTAATGACGACTTAAATTCAAGTCGCCACACTGGGGGGGGGGGGGGGGCTTATTGTTGTAGTCAATATTAGCACCTTCCTAAAAAGGCCTATTCATGAGTTTAGGTCGGCCCAGAATGTAAAGTCGGAATTAGGGCCCAAGACGGTAAAACTTAGGTTAACCTGGACTCGGGTTAACCGGCTTGCATTAGGGTTTGGAAGGAGTTAAAGCGAAGGCGCCGCGCGACGACGACAAATACGGAAATACCATAAAGACGGGATTTTAGGAAATATTCGTATTTATCTTATATTTCCTTATGTGTTAAACCGACTTGTAACCCTATATAAGGGAACCCAATAATCATTCAATGGATACGCTTTTCTTAATATTTTTTAGCCAGAGAGACTTTAGCGAATCAACTTTAACCTAATTTCTCTCCGGCGACTTTCGACTTCTTTTTGCCGACTTCCATCTCGGAAACCGGCATTCAAACCCTAATTTCCGCAATCTCACCGTGTTCCTAAATTCTTCTTTTAGAATCCCCAATTTACAAACCTTAAAATTCTTGCTATCTTTAGATACGCGGAATTAAGATCTTACAATGAAGAGACATCTGCGCTTAAACATGAACTCTGTAATTCATTCCGGCACCAGTGTGGTCCGTAAATCGTATCGCTTTCGATTAACCCTCGAGGAGATTCTGCCATGGTAGTAGCATGAATGGTGATGAAACCAATGATGGTTTGCCTCCTACAGAAGATACTTTGAAGATAACATGGGAAACTTCAGAGATGAACTGTGAGTTTTCCGAGGAACATGAAGAGAAATTCTCTGTTAGGAGAAGGATTTTGGAGAGTGCTAAGCTCGGTGCGTCTCAGGTTCTCGATACTTTACAGAAAGATTGTCCCGGGTTCAATACTAAATCAGCTTTAGATGAGTTAAATGTTCCAATCTCAGGTCTTTTAGTGAGAGAGGTTCTCGTTGGGATCTTAAGGACACTGAGTTATGATAACCAGACAAGGTGTGCTAAGCTAGCTTACAAGTTCTTTGTGTGGTGTGATGGACAAGATTGTTTTAGGCACACTGTGAATTGTTATCATTTACTTATGAAGATATTTGCAGAGTGTGGTGAGTATAAAGCCATGTGCAGGCTGATTGACGAGATGATTAAAGACGGTTATCCGACTACAGCACGGACGTTTAATCTATTGATATGCACTTGTTGTGAAGCAGGTCTTGCAAGAGAAGTTGTGGAGCAGTTTATCAAATCCAAAACTTTCAATTACCGACCTTTCAAACACTCTTACAACGCGATTTTGTACTCGTTGCTAGGGGTGAAGCAGTACAAGCTGATTGATTGTGTTTACGAGCAGATGCTAGAAGACGGAGTTTCACCGGATGTTCTGACTTACAACATTGTAATGTTTGCAAACTTTAGATTAGGTAAAACAGATCAGCTTTACAGATTGCTTAATGAGATGGTTACAGACGGGTTTTCTCCTGATTCTTCTACACATACAACATACTCCTCCACCATCTGGCAACACTCTTAACCTTTTGAATCATATGAGGGAAGTAGGAGTAGAGCCGGGTGTGATCCAGTTCACTACTCTGATAGACGGGCTGAGTCGAGCCGGGAAGTTAGAAGCTTGCAAGTACTTTAGGGACGAAATGGTGAAAGTTGGATGCACGCCGGATGTTGTTTGTTACAGTGTTATTATTACAGGATATATATCAGGTGGGGAGCTGGAGAAAGCCGAATGTTTTCACATACAACTCCATGATTAGAGGGTTTTGTATGGCAGGGAAATTCAAAGAGGCACGGTCGTTACTCAGAGAAATGGAGTCAAGCGGGTGTAACCCTAATTTTGTGGTGTATAGTACACTGGTGAACAATCTAAGAAACACAGGGAAGCTTTTAGAGGCTCACATGGTAGAGAAAGGGCATTATGTTCATCTTATTTCGAAGTTCAAAAAATATAGAAGATCGTAGTTTTGTTTCAGAAAACAAATGTAGATGTTCTCAATTGATAACGTTTATTATCCTTGATGTTCTCATTTTATCAATGTTTTTAGCCTTTCTCAAACATGTTTAGCAGCAACAGTGTTCTTCTATCAGCTAATAGCCACTGCTTCAAAAGATTCAAATAACCAGCAACCTAAAAAAAGTAAATCGTCGACAGCAGGGTTCGAACCTGCGCGGGCGAAGCACAACAGATTTCAAGTCTGTCTCCTTAACCACTCGGACATATCGACTTGTTGATTCATGCCCGTTCCATGTATAATCTTCCTAACAACAAAAGTGCTGACTTAGAGCCTCTAGTTCACACTGAGGCTTCTCTTACAACGCATGCCGCGTGTTTAGTTATCGAGACGGTAACAGTTCTCAGAATCTGAAAGCTGATCAAATCTGAAGTTAACCGGCGAAGAATCTCAGAGTTGTAGATTATATTTCATCCCGGAGACGTACTGATGCCATCGTGAATCATGACGACGAGTGGGGTGATGTGTTGGTAACTGAGGCTAGGAATCAGATATGTCATCTGGAGGAGCCGGAGAGTACAACGAAGACAGGCATCTGTTGCGATCCACCGACGGCGATGAAGTCGGCATTGGCATGGGAGACGGTGATTTTGATTTTGATGGAGAAGTGGAACCGGAGGAGTTAGAGATCTGTTCAAGCATTTGGATCGGAGATTTTCTCTCTCCGGGCGTCGTCTAAGCTTCAAACGGATAGAAAACAGCAGAGCTGATAGGGAGCACCACCATCCTTCTTCTTCGTCCCCGCTTTCGACTGGTGTAGTTGCTGGAGAAGAAGATGGCAGTAATTTACATAGCGTCGATGATCGCGATTACCGGAATGATGAGTATGGTTTTGATGAGGGCAACGACGTGCTAGGAGATAGTGCTCCACCTGAGTGGGCTCTGCTTCTTATTGGCTGTCTTATCGGTGTTGCCGCTGGAATTTGTGTCGCCGGCTTCAACAACGGGGTACGGATCTGTCCCTATTAATTTGAATCTATATTGATCCGATTGAACACCATTCGACTGCTGAGTCCACAGAGTAGTGTTTTTGTCTAGGTTCATGTCATTCATGAGTGGGCATGGGCTAGTACTCCCAACGAGGGTGCTGCTTGGCTTCGTCTACAGAGGCTAGCCGATACTTGGCATCGGATTCTTTTGATTCCTGTCACTGGGGGTGTTATAGTAGGAATGATGCATGGGTTGCTCGAGATCTTAGATCAAATCAGGCAGTCTACTTCTTCTCAAAGACAAGGAGTTGATTTTCTCGCTGGTATATTTCCAGTTATTAAAGCCATCCAAGCTGCTGTGACCCTTGGTACAGGATGTTCACTGGGTCCCGAGGGACCTAGCGTCGACATTGGAAAGTCTTGTGCCAATGGTTTTGCACTCATGATGGAAAACAACAGAGAAAGGAGAATAGCTCTCACTGCAGCTGGTGCGGCTTCTGGGATTGCATCTGGTATAATCTAGATCCTACATCTTCTAAAACCATTTAGGCCTCGTCTATAATTGATATTTATGTATATTGGAATGTCAATTCACGGAACAGTAGCATAGCTCATTTACTCTAGTATATTGCTACTTAACATTAGCTGATCAGTAAGGGTCCGTACTAGGTTTGTGGATCGTTTTAGCATATTCATTCTGTTTCTAGAATGTTATATGTACTATGTAGCCTACAAATTTGTCTATGAATATTAGGTTCTAGCACTAGACAATGCATTTTGCTGGTAGTAACTAGTGAAAAAAAGTTTAGTTGTGGTTATTTTTTTGTCTGTTTATATAGCTGACCCATAGATATCTGGCAATATTTGTCTTTCGCCTTAACCAGTTTTGTGAAAATTTTGGTTATTACATTCTCTACTAGTGTATATCGTTTTAAAAACATATCTGAGGGATAAAAGTAAAGAAATCTTGGTTAAAGTAGTTTACCGTTAGGAGTGTGGACAGTTTTGGGCTTGATCGTCGTTTAGTGAGTCTCATATCAAACGAAGTAGGATGCTGCCATATATGTTAAATCTCGGATTCATTTTTTTAATTAGATTCTCTGATTGGTTTTGTCTTCAAGTGTGTTAAAACAAAGTCACTAGTACTTGTCACTGTACTGTATATTAGTGTATTTGTGGATAATGGTGTTTCTTACAATAGATGAGAGCACTGAGACAGGCACTACAGTTATTTTGTTTTTCCCAATAAGGAACTCAATTGCTGCACTTTCGTTCATGGTTATAAATCTGATTACCCAATCTTTATTTCTGGTTACAGGTTTCAATGCAGCAGTGGCGGGTTGTTTCTTTGCTATTGAGACTGTTTTAAGACCTCTACGCGCCGAGAACTCTCCTCCATTTACCACTGCAATGATAATTTTGGCCTCTGTTATATCATCGACTGTGTCAAATGCGTTGCTTGGGACTCAATCAGCTTTTACAGTCCCCTCGTACGACCTGAAGTCCGCTGCAGGTTTGTTTCTTTTACCTTTAAGCTCAACTGCAAATCATTTTAATTAGTCTTGTGGTATATATTTTTTAGTAGCTTACGATTTAGTGGTGTGATGGATAGAAAAGAACATTGGTATCTTTAAATTACGGCTGATATTTATTTGCTTCAACTAGCATTTTCTTATAAGTTTCGAAACTTTTTTTTTATTTGTCTCCAGAGCTCCCTCTGTACCTGATATTAGGCATGCTGTGCGGTGCTGTCAGCGTTGTTTTTTCTCGCCTCGTCACGTGGTTTACCAAGTCATTTGAGTTCATCAAAGACAAATTTGGTCTTCCTGCTATTGTGTGCCCTGCATTAGGTGGTTTAGGAGCTGGGATGATTGCTCTCAAGTACCCCGGAATCTTGTACTGGGGGTTTACAAATGTTGAGGAAATCCTGCATACTGGAAAGAGTGCTTCAGCTCCTGGAATTTGGTTATTAGCTCAGTTGGCCGCAGCCAAAGTTATGGCTACAGCTTTGTGCAAAGGCTCTGGGCTTGTAGGCGGTCTATACGCACCAAGTTTGATGATTGGTGCTGTGTTTGGAGGTTCGGCTGCTGAGATTATTAACAGAGCTATTCCTGGTAATGCTGCTGTGGCTCAACCACAAGCTTACGCTCTGGTATTGTATTCCCTTTGTTGCAGGCCCTTACTTCAATGCAGCTTTTTCTAATTTTAATATTTCCCAGTCCGGTTGTTACGAATAATGACTCATCAAGATGCCCTGATTTTATGTGATGCAGGTTGGTATGGCAGCGACACTAGCTTCCATGTGCTCAGTCCCCTTAACATCAGTATTACTGCTGTTCGAGCTAACAAAAGATTATAGAATTTTGCTTCCCCTCATGGTAAACATGCGTCTTCCCTCCCATTTTTTTTTTTTTCTGGTGCTTATGTAACATGTCTAAAATCGCTTAGAGGGGGCGAGATTCATGAAATTCTTCTCGAGTTGGTTTGTTTAACTGATCTAGCAGTAAAGTCCTTGAAACTGTGAAATGAATCAGTTATCATGTTCGCTATAGTAATAATGTTTTAAACCAGAGGTCAAGAGCTACTTACTTTACACGGAGAGAGACGTAATTTTCTTCAAATCTTTATCATGTTTGGTTTTTGATCTGATCTGTATGTGGGTTTCTTCTAACAGGGAGCGGTTGGTTTAGCAATATGGGTTCCCTCTGTGGCAAACCAATGCAAAGAGAGTGATTCATCTGAGGGTCGAAACACAGGAAGAGGATACTCTTCTCTTTCACCTTCGGATCGTAAAACCGAAGGCGTTTGGAGACACACAGATACTACTACTAACTCCCTCCCTTGAGCACAGTGACCACAAATCCTTGTTGGATGAAGAAACTATTCTGGAAGAGTTAAAGGTTTTGCGGGTAATGTCAAAGAAGTATGTGAAGGTTTCTCTGGGAACAACTCTAAGAGAAGCAAGAAATATCCTTACAGACAGCCACCAGAACTGCCTTATGGTAGTCGATGAAGATGAATTTCTAGCGGGAACCCTAACACACGGAGACATGAGACGTTACTTGTCCAATAATGTATCTACAATCTTAGATGTAAGTAGTGAAACATAACAAACTCCTTCTCTTCTCTTTTTGCAGTTGAGCTGAGCTGAATGAACTCTTTTTTTTTTTTTGTCTTCTTGCAGGAGAATACATGTCCGGTTTCTTCTGTTTGTACAAAGAAAATAACGTACCGAGGCCAAGAACGCGGTTTGATATATATACGACATTGATGGGTGATCCCTACTTTTAAATATTTCTTGTATAGTTTATTTAATCATCGTTTACTATAAATTGCTGTTCTTTTGCATGGATGTGGGGATGTACAACTGTTAAACTAAAGTTGTGAATTTGAAAAAGTTTAAAAAAAAAAAAAATTTGATGAATAAATCATAAAAAGAAAGATCTTAAAACAGAAGATCCACAAAGATAATGCAATGGACCCTAATGTCAATGATTTTTAACTGAAAAGAGTTTTTAAAACAGTAAATATGTTAATAATAGAAAAACTAACAAATAGTTGACTAATTGATTGGAGTGTGATTGAATTTTGTTGGTCATATATATTGGTAAGTGTGTGACGAATGATAAATCTTAATTGCTTAGCTTTTTCTTCATTATTAGGTCGGTCCTTAATGTCAAACAAAACTATCCACAACAGCTATGGTTTCAATATTCTGATTAATACCACAGTTAAAAGCACAATATACATGTCTAATCAATCTAGCATCTTCCAGTTTTAAAAGTAAAACAGCTAATATAATATGATTTTAATGAATAACTATACATAATTAATTAGTTAAATATATTAGAAAATAGTTAATAATTAGTTATTACTTATTAGGAAAGAGAAAAATAATGTTAAAAAATATTTTTCTTATTTATATAAAATATTATTGGTCCGAAAACAATTTTATGACTATTTGTTTGTCGAAGAATTTATGTACGGTAACAATGTTCCTCGAAAACCTAGAATTATTATTAATCGTATTATTATCCAGATTTTAGTGGATAACTTTTCTTGACATTCTAACTAATTTATTTATCCTTTTAATTCAACTAACGTGTCATATAAATATATCAAATATTATAGTGTTAATAATATTATTATGTAAACTCAATATGCATATTTTACAAAACATCTTGTTAAACTAATTATTATATCTTAAAAATAAAAATTATCATTTTAACACATTTATCATAATATAAAAATTGATATAACCGTGTTAAATAAATTATCATATAACAAGATTATTATGCTTACTTATAAATCATAGCATTTGAAGAATAAAATAAAAATATTTAAATTATCCCGTTAGCTTAGTTATTACATTATTGAAAATTTGTGTTTATCACATAACTAATTTTGTTATCGAAATATATTACAAATAATTATATTGATAACATATAAGGTAAATTTGTTGATGATCTATTTTTTTTCTTTGATGTTATTACAGTTGGTATCGTTTACTGCAACACTGATTTTTCTCTTCTAAATTACCCGGACTTACAGTTAATTACCAAAAAAATTGTTTACTATTTTTTTTAAACTACTATTCTTTTTATTTACCAGTAAACATTGTCCACTTGTGGAAAACTGTGAAGAGAGTAATACAAATAGGTTTAATTTAGAAATTTAGAAACTTAATGGCCCTTTGGTTAGTATAAGTTTAATTAGGCTCCTTAGTCTCATTATGCTCATGTTTCTTTTTTTTATTTATCTTTTTTGGCATGGAAACATTGATTTAGGTTTGTAAAACTTTGTTTCATTTTAATGATATTTAGTATTTACAAATACAAATATGATAAAAACATAAGTGTTATAGATATTTTGGTAACAAATAACCATTATGAATAACCGTTAAAGTGAGCGATTTAATTTTGATGTTATTGATGGTATGATTTGATAATACTTAAAGATGAAATCATAAATAGATAATCAATTAATTCAATGATTATTTAATAGATCATTTTCTTCTTCTTCTTTTTTTTCTTTGTAAAAATCCAATAGATCATTTTCGAGTGACATTTTTGTATTTGAAAGATGTCAAGAGACATGCATGAAACTATTCGTCAATTTCCTTTTACCTAATCTTAATAATGATACGTTGGACCACTAATATGTCTTTTCCACCTTTTTGTTTCTTCTTTTACAAGCTATGGACTAATAAAAAGGAGAATATATATATATATATATATTTATATGAATATAGAAAGGCGATTATGAGCCTCAGAATCTACGCGTTCGCCCTAATAAGCTCTCGGGCACGAATTCCAAAGCAATCTGCTGTCAGCCTTCTTTTCATCACCTGGGCTTCCCCGGTTGCCGGCGCTCCTCGCCGGGACCGGGGGAGGTAGTAGTATAGCTCTGTTTCTCGGCGTGTATTTCCTCAACCTTTCTCCTCTTCTACGGTTGGGATCTCCGTTGGCGCCGTCGTTGCGGTCAGATCTAGTGTGAAACTCTCCGGTGCAGGTCGGTGGCTCCGTGTTTGTGATCTGCTGAGCTCCGGTCTCCTCCGTTCTGGTGGGTAGTCGCCATATCCGTTTTTTGGCTCGTCGATTAGAGGACGGGTTTGAGGTTGTATTGTAGTCTAGCTCCGTTTCTTCTGATTCTATCGGCGCAAGGCTCTGGTTCTCGTCGTTTGGTTTAATCGGGCACTATCCTCTACGGCTTAGGTGCGGTTACGGTTTTGGTTGAAAGAAGATCGAGTCGCGAGCGGTTTGTGGTGCTGTGGAGTGTCTGCTTGTTTATGCCTAGAACTTATCCGGTGATGAGATGAATTTATGCTCTCCTCCTCATCCAACCTTTTGTTCTCGTCTGGTGAGCTCGGCATCTTTTAACTAGGCCGTGGATCTATCTCTATTTCCGGTGGCTAGGTCTTTGATTTAGGTTTATGTTTACTCCCTTTGTTCTAAGTCATTAGTTATGATTCTCTTGGATGCGGATTTAGTAGTCTTCTTCTCATCTTTGGGCTTTGGTTATTCTCCGTTTAGTGTTATCTCTGGATTTGTCTAGTCTTTATCCTTAATCTTCTTATACCGCTTTAGGGTTCTTGAATAATTAAGTCGGTTCCTTTAGTCGTTTCGTTTATCATTTCTTTTTAAGACTAACCATGTGTGGGGATGCATAGATTTGGTTTAGATTTGTTGGGATTTTGACTAGGTAGGAAGGAGTTAGATTCACATTATGTGGTTATGTGTCGTCTTTTCAGACTGTTGGGGTTTTGATTTGCGGCTTACCGTTGGCCTAGAGTTTCTTCCGTTCTCGGTTTGGCTATGCTTTGTCTAAGTTTGTTGGTGGATCTACGTCTGCTTGCTTTCTGTTAATCCGTTATCCAGAGTGTTATTTTTCTGATGTACTTGTTTTAAAGGGTTTTGTTTTCGGAGGTTTCAATTCTTCCGACTTCAGATTCTATTAAAACATTAGGGTATCGGTTTCCTTCTTTTAGGTTTTCGTTTCAGTTGTTAGTTTCCGGTATTTGCGGCAATGATGTAATCCTTGATTCGGATGTTAATCAATATATGAAATCTTTAGACGAAAAAAGGCGATTGTAATTGGACAAATAAGACGAGTTATTTTTGATTGATTTGGATTTGGACCATCACTATATAAAAAATAGTCGTTTTCATGAATTCGTCATCATCCACCTTTCATTACACACACAGAAAAGAAAACAATGACTAATGATCATTTTTGTTCAAAAACAAAAGAGAAGAAAAAAAGACTAATAATCATTTTTGTTCACACATATTATTAAATGTTTCCTTATTCAAATTAAAAAGAATTTTTTGTAAAAGTTACAAGTCATATATTTTGATTGTTTTACTTTTTGCTACAATATTTAATAAAGTTATATCCTACTGCGAAAAAATACTTTTAAGAAACTATATTTTAATTTGAGTCCTTGAATAATTTAATAAATATACTTAGTGGGCATGGGAGAATCTTTAGAGTAGAAAGAGATGACAATATATGCGCTCGTGCGGTAGAGTATACTGACAAAATTGGTACCCGGCCAAACTCTACGGCCCACGCGCCTCGAAACGGTTTCCGGCTTTTCATAAAACCCCTTCTTATTCTAATTATCTTACTATCCAAACCTATTAATAATAAAACTAATTTCCTAGGACCCTTGTCTTGTTCCTCACAATATTTTTTAGTTCAAAATTTCCGACTCTATTCATTTACATCGGACATCACACAAGCTAAATAATTTTAAAACAATGCTATAGTTTCCTCTTTTCTATGTGTATAAACTATTATGTTATACGTTAACACTTCAAGGATTTTGTTTGTCTTTTCCCCATAATTTGTAGCTCATTTTTGCATGTGAATGTCACGGATTGTTGGAATTAATATTTTCTGTAGAAAGCTGTGTGGTTTTGGTTTTGAGTCGATAAACTTCATAACAGTGATAAACTTCATAACAGTTAAATCAGCTAATTATCAACTCAAATCAGAAATTAGCCAGTTAAGAATAAAACACGGGTTCAATGTCGTTTTATTCAAGTCGTTGAATCCGTTAGTCTATTACATCAAACAACAGAGTTATGAGATTGCAACAGAGTTGTAGAAAAAAAAAAAGGGATCTTCAGCTTATCAGTTCAAGCAATCATCTGCGATGGGCTTGACAAACATGGGATTAGTGTTTGTGAAACGAGCTGAGTTTCTTCTAACAAGATTCTGGTTACACTGAGATCTCTCTGGTCAAGTTCCAGAACTTACTCTTTAGGTATATGTAAAAGAAAAAGTGAGTTAAAGACCTTGTATGATCAAAGTGATTAGTGCAAGCATTAGAGTTTTGTTATCACCCCAGAGATGTAGCCATCTAAAAAGAAACGAAGTGACTTAGACAAATCTTTTTTAAAGGATTGAGCCGAGTTTATCTAATTGTATATACTGTTTTTGATAGATACATACTTAATCTAGATATACAAAATCTAAAAAAAAAAAGACGATTAAACACAACTATAATTTTTGATCTTTTGAATTGTTGGAAGAATCAAAACCGTGAGGAACCGAGCGAAGACCTTTGAGATTGAGATTCCCCAGTCCACTTATGAAATGGATCCGGATTCACCGCTTTCGACTGAGATGTAAAGTCACCTTCGCCTTTGCTTTTCGTATTCTATGCGGCTTTCTCCAACTCTAATCTCAGGTTTTTACTTCTCTATGAACTCTGTTCATAATCTGGAGTAAAAGGATTCGAACTTTTGCATGCCGGTACCAAAAACCGGTGCCTTACCACTTGGTTATACTCCATACGGCCTCTGAGTTTTGGACGGTAAGGGGGGAGGGGGAAGGGAGAAGCAGGGCGGGGTTGCGTGCGAGCCATGCAAGAACGCGGGAATATAGCAAGTAAGCAGCAAGGTTCTTTAGGACCGACTACAACAAGCTCGCGACTCTCATAGAAAGAAAGGGTAAGCTCTCTGCTCTATTTGCTCGCAATGCTATACCTATTAAAGTTGGCGAATGCTTCTGTAACTTTGATGTAGTCATCGATTCTCCCGAGAGTTCACAATTACCGCGCGCAAACATGGTGAAGTCTAGGTCAAAAAATTTCTTGTGTTATTTCATTTAAAGTTCTAGCACAAGGTTAACATTAAATCGGTCAAATTGTAATTCAATCAAGAACTAAGAACCTAAGTCAATCGAATAAGCATAGTTCTTAACAAGTAGTATCAGAGCCGCGGGTTATTGGCGGTGGTACAAGTTACAATCGCAAAAATCGAAGGGCGCTTAACCTTGGTTCACATGTCTTATGGTTCAGAAGGGTTTGCTCGTTAGGTAAGTTCATGAAAGGTTCATATGCTTGTGTGATCAGTAATCTGATTACTGTCATCTTCAGTCAGTTAGTCTTGATCCTCATGGAATCAGTTCATGTAAAATTTAAGATGGAGAAATTCAACGGTCAAGGCGATTTTGGTATGTGGAAGTTTAAGATGTTGATGTATCTTGAGTTACAAGGTCTTGGTAAAGTTCTTCAACATGATGCGGTTTAAGGATCCACAAAAGAAAAGGAATCAGAGATCAAGCCGGATACAAAATCTTAGAATGATCCTTTGGCAAAAAAAAAGAACATTGGGGCAAGGAACCTTATTTGTTCAAGCCTCACCAACATGGTCTTAGGGAAGGTAATGAAGGAAATAACTGAGAATGGTGTTTGGAAAGCTTTAGAAGCAAATTACCAGACGAAGACGGCCAAACAAGATATATTTGAAATAAAGATTTGCAAGTTATAAAATGGCTGAGAGCAAAACCATAAAGGAAAATATTGATGTTTTCCTCAAGTTGGTGGATGATTTAACAAGCTTAAAAATAAATGTTTCATATGAGGACTAGACCATCCAAATATTAACTAGCCTTGCATCACAATATGACTCTCTGGTTCATACACTCAAGTACGAAAATGGCAAAGAAACTCTCACAGTTAAGGAAGTCACGACATCATCATACGCTAAAGAAACTGAGCTAAGGGAAAAGGGACTCCTTGCGAAGTCAAGGTCAAATGCAGAAGGGCTGGTGGTAACTAGAGGAAGGTCAGATAAGAGGTTTGGAGAACATGGAAAATCTAGAAACAAGAGCAAGGATCACATATCAAAATATAGCCACACAACATATCATCTAATATATCATGACACAAGAAAAATGACACAAGAAAAAGAGCAACTGATGATCCTAGCTGCTAGCCTCCATGACACAAAGAACGAATGGGTTTTCAACTCCGAATATACTTTTCACATAACTCCAAACAAAGAAGTCTTATTCGACTTGAAGATATTTGATGGAAAACAACACTTTCAGTGAGGTCAAAGGAATTAAAAAACTGAAAATAATAAATCCAAATGATTCAACTGTGTTGTTGACTGAAGTAAAGTACATGCCCACGATAGGCATAAATCTAATCTTCTATGATCAAATGGAGAAGCGTGGCTGCATCTATAAAGGTGGAGACTAAAAAGTAACATTCTTTAATCATGGAAAGAAGGTTCTTTCAGAAAGCTACAAGGACGGATTGTATTATCTTCATGGAATAGTGGCTAAGTCATAAGAAACAATAGCAAGAGTAGTGGTAAAATGGACAAACATGTGGTACACTCAGCTCGAGCTTATGATTCATTGAATAAAAAGTGAGTTATGAGTCTACATAGGAATGGACTAAGATGGTGTAAGTAGTCACAAAGACTTGTGAAGCAGGAAGTGGAACTAACTTCATACTGACTTCGCTTAAAAGGCTAAGGTACTCGTTTAAGTAACTGAATATTGTTCCAAGGAATGGTTTAGAACAGAATAGGTGAATTGAACCATTTAAGTTATGATTTAGGTGGTTAGACTGGATAGATATGATTGGAACCTTAGAAGGAATTTTAAAGAATTTTTTTTGAGAATTTCGGGGGATCACGAATGGATAGACCATGATAGTTCTTTAGAGGAACAAAATCAAGGTTAGAGATATTTCCGATGCGTAATGTTAAGGATAAGAGATCTAAGCTAGGAAAATACTATGGAAAGTCATTAGAAAGATCTGAAGAAATACTTGTTATAGAAGACAAATTAGAGTTAGAAATAGATATAAGGGAGGTTCAAGCCATGAAGCAGCCTGATCCGGGAACGCATCGACCGCGGCTTAGGATGGCCGAGTCGGGGTGTTTCAAGCTGGTATCAGAGCTTTCTTGGTTGTATGACATTTTGGTTCTTTTTCTGGAGGATGACACACATAACTGGTGGCTTGCGGACGACAAGCGCACCAAGGGACGCACTAAGTCTTGGGCAGACTTTGAGGTCGATTCTAATCGAAAGTACTTTTCAGCCGAGTACGTGATCGTTGGAAGATCTTACTTTTCAGACGAGTATGGAATCGGTTCGAAGGTTAGTTCTAAGAATTGGTTCAAGATCTCAAGACGGTGCAGGGTCTTATGGCAGAGTTCAAACCAGCTCAGGTGTTACGAGAACTTGGGGAAAAAGGAGAAAAGTGTGTTATTTCCTCCGCGGACGATGAACTTCGTACTCACTGCTCGGTTTGTACCTTTATTTCCGTCTCAGAGTTGGTCGAACGGACTGTCACATTGGAGGCATGTTTAGCTGAGGAGAACCGGATGAAAGCACAGTCCCGAGCGAAGGTGATGGGCTGAAACATGAGGGAACTAAAGAGGAAATGTGATCAGGTGGATGGTCACTAGTCCTCTAATGGTCGCACAAGATGCCCTACTTGCAGGAAGTTCCACACCAAGGAGTGTTCGATGACAAGAGAGGCATGTGCGAGGTGCAGAAGTAAGGATCACAAAATTCTAGACTGTTCGCAGGATAAAGGGAAAGTGATGAGTGATGGGCCAAAGACCTGCTTCTATTGCGGAAAAGTTGGCATTTCATGATAGAATGCCCAAAGTCGCAAGAGTGAGTATGCCAAGGGGTGCACCACGTGTGTGGTAATACGGTTAAGGCCAAGGGCCAAGGCGTGGTACCTCGGGTTTCCTAGCTAGTAAAGGACTCTGGAGAGGCTAGTAAACACATTTTTAAGAGCTTGGATGGACATTATTAACTATTCGTGGACACTACCACAATCATATCACATGTTAGACGTTTATGATGGACAGAAGGTGGCCAAAAGTTCACATGATTGTGAATCCGTGGACACACAATACGTCGGGCCCCACTATCCACCCAAAAGGAACATTTCGCTTGGCCCCCTGCTATCCATTAGAAGCGTATAGCATGTCATATGATCGTTATAGTGTCCACGAACATCCGACAAGATGGACATCTAGTCTAAACTGTCCACTCGAATCTTTCGTATCAAGTCTGATTTTTTTTTTTTTGAATTCCGGTATATCGACTGATTTTATCTTCATTCTGGTAGTCTCTATAACCAGAAATCTCATTGTTGCCATTCCATCCACCGTCCAAAATAAGGGATAATAAAACAAAATAAAAAGATAATAAATAGATAATAAGTAAAAAAAAACTAAAAAAAATAAAAGGATAGAAATATGGGCATTTTTGTGAGTTTATTTATTTTGACAAAATATAATATTGCACCTAAACATAAAAAATATTGATTTGTAAGAAAAAAAATTAAAAAAAATAACAAGTGAAATTCACCCTTTTTTTTAACACTGATAGGAATTTCATTTGATTAACAAGGACCGATACAGGGTATGATACAAGGTAAAATACAGATTTAGAACACTAAAGCCAGCTACCACATAACGATACCAGAGCCAAAGCCAGCAGATAAAACGAAAATCCCTAGAGCCAAGATAAACAACACTAAAAGTGGGCGATCAAAACAACATTTGAAATTAAAAAATCGAACTCAACCTAAACCGAGACACCCTAGAACGAAGATCCACCAAGAGTCGAGAGAGAATATAACTGAAGCAACTAAAGCCAAACTTTATTAGGACTTATCCACCGGAACTCATTATATTGCTCCAACCCTCTTGAAGCCACGAGACACCGTATGCAGACTGAGGAAGTCGAGGGAGCACATCTTTTACCACTCGACGACCGACGACTAGAAGCGAAATGAGCTGAAGCTCCAAATCTTGACGATTAAGCCGAAGAATCCAAACTGAGAGCAGAGAAGCTGCAAGAACTATACCGTCGTAAACAAAGGAAAGTGAACACACTCTCGAAACTAGACTTCTCCACGCTAGAAGAAAACGAACAACCACACGAAACCCAAAGACGGAGCACTGAAACCACAAGAACCTGACCAACCCGGCTAAAAGCACCAACCAAAGAAAGCATATCCGCACGCAGCTAGACTCAAACACAACGAGAAGACAAACTAGTTCAAGATCGATTAAAATGATTCGAGATGATGTGAAATAAACGATCTAACCCAACATAAAGACTTAAGACAAGATAAAAAAGCCTCAAACCCTGATCTACAGAACCAAACAAAAAGAAGAAGCAAGCTCGCCCGATATACAAGACAAGCCGAGAGTTGGGAAAAAAATCAGAACAGAAAACCACCGGCCACAACACTCAACTGTACAGATCTAGACGAATCACAAGCAGTAAATCTGGAGGAAAGCAGCCCCACAAGCCACACACTGACACTGAGATAAGAGAGACGACGACCAACACCCACCAACCAGCGTCACCACTCAGACCACCACCGACGAAAACAAGCTTCTCCACCAACGCCTTAAGCACATGAAGTAAAGGAGACGACGCCGCAAAGGAAGAAGCAAAGACCTAAAGCCCTCCCCGGCTCCAGCAACGAAAACCGGTCATCGAGAAGATAGGCAGAACTGCAACGAAGACGAATGGCGTTGAACCTCGATATGTGAACCCGAGAGAATCAGGGTGACAATGACTCTAAAAGTGCAATTCACCCTTATATTAGTGGAAGTATTCTCAGTTCAGACAAAAAAAACTAATACAGCTATAGTGGAGGGTTTGCTTACAATCGGACGGATGCCAAAAGTTAAGCGGCACTTATATAAATGAAGACAATACGCGGGGCCAAAAAACTAATATACAAAAGGAAACGAGGACCGTAAACAATTAACAAAACATACTGTATGTTAAATTCATTTTAATTGAAAACTAGATTTTGATCCGCGCTACAGGAGCGCGGATTTATGTTTCTTTATATATGTTTTAAAATTTATTAAAAATTAATATTTTATAAAAGAAGTTATATAAAAAACTAAATTATATTTTGTTATCAATTAAATCATATGATAAGATGGTGCTAACTACGAAGAGAACATAATCATATATTTTATTTTGTTTTGTTTTCATATTGTTTTACGTGTAGTAGCTAATTATTATGTAGTTTTTTACAGATATTAATTTATATGTTGTTTAAATTCGAATATATGAAGAAATTAACTTAGGAAATTAAAAATAACTATTAAAAACTAAAAATCACTCAAAAAATTGTGTGTTAAAGAAAATCTAGTATTTTTTGTTACCCACTTTAATTGTAATTAATACAGAATTAAAGTTAGATTTATTATTATTTATTGAATAAACCAAAGCAATAATTTTTCTTAAGAAAAATTATACAGTGTACTAAAAAAACCTTTTTAATAGATAATACATTTCAACCCGTTTTTAACCATATAACATAAAAAATGCAAGATTTTTATAATGGTTAATTTATATTTCAACACATTTTATAATGGTTAATATATTTTTCAACCCGTTTATAATAGTTAATTACTCTACTAAAATAAATTTCTTATTTTTCTATATATATTGAAGAACTGTAGGACTGATCAAAGGATGGATGAAAGAAATTGTAATATATATTTGTATTTTTTCCATATATATCTCAACATTGCAGGAGCGCAGATTTATGTTTCTTTTATATATTTTAAAATTCATTAGAAATTGATATTTTATAAATGAAGTTTATAAATATAAAAATAGATTATCATTAAGATGGTGCTAACTACCAAGAGAACATAATCATATATTTTTGTTTTTTGTTTTTCTAATAAGTTTTACTAGTGGTATCTAATTATTGTGGAGGTTTTTTTTTACAGATTTAAATTTATATGTTGTTTAAATTTAGGACTTCAGAACTAATTTAAAAAAAATCAGATTTAATGAATAAATTAAAATTCCGGTTAATATCTTATGTAAAATATTTTGGAAAACAATATTCTAAACGTGATTATAGAAGAATTTATGCATTATATTTATGGATTGAGGAGGATGTTAAGGAAATAGATTTGGAAGATTTTAATTTCAAATATACGAAAAAACTAACTTATGAAATTATAAATAACTATTAAAAATTTAAAATAACTCAAAACATTATGGGTTTGACACGAAAATCTAGTGATTTTTGTTACCCACTTTAACTGTAATATAAATATATAAATTAATACAGAATCAAAGTTAGTTTTATTATTATATATTGAATAAACCAAAGAAATAAAAAAATAAATAACTTTAAAATGTACACATAAAAGATAAAACTTGAATTAAAAAAAATAAAAAATTCCTCAATAAAATATGGGCTTGACATGTGGACGTTAGTGACATCCTTTTAATGTATAGAGGATTTTATTTATTTTAAACTGGGTTAAAAATATTTAATATATATAACCTTGTTGTTTTAATAGTATAGATTTAAATTTAAAAATAAATTTTCTGTGAAAGCATGTATATATTTTCTCTGATATTTTTTTTTTTAATTCTAACTTAGTTCGATCCGTGATTTCATTGCAGGAGCGTATGTTTATGTTTCTTTTCTATATTTTAAAATTAATTAGAAAAAAGTAAACAATGTAAGTAAAAAAAATACTAAAAACCTCCAAACCGGATAAAAAATAGTTGGTGACAGGGTTATCTGGTCATTATACTTCTGAGCTCGTCTACCATACTCGTCCCAATGCAATCCCCTATACAAATTGAAGCAATTTCTGAATGCTCACACAAAATTAGAAACAATCAATTAAAAAAATTATTACCCGTCATTGTGCAGCTGTATATCAAACTCAGTATTTGATCTTAATCTGAACATCATCAAGAAAAACAATCTTTGAGATAATGATAAAAAATAAATACCTTGTCATAATGTTTGGTATGAAAAAACCTGCAAAATCATAAATAGCACAATAAAACAATTGAAACTCTGATTAATTGTAAAAAATAGTTACTTTTCGTTTGGCTTGATATGAAACAAACCTGCAAATTCATCAAAATCACAAAAATTAGAACCGTCTTAATTTGGATAGAATATACAAAAATGTCTTGATATGTGAATGTTATATGAGTGTGGTAGAGACTCTATTTATAAAGAAAAATTATTTAGGATTAGACTAAGTTTTCAAAATCTTCTATTGGAAGATTATAATATTCTATAAGATATTTAAAATTTAAAATTTTGAAATCGTATATTTTAATTAGTAGGCTATAAATGATTCGTCGGATTTGCCATAATTTAAAATTTGCTCATTATTATCGATATTTATTAGTTGCTAAATTTTAGCTGGGTATTATTTTCAATTTGAAAAATAAGAAAATCTATTATGTACTAAATATTAATTGTAATCTAAAATTTAGGTAAGAATTTAAGATAGCATTCGATTTTTATAGGAAATATCTTTAAACTGAATTTGATTAATTTTCGATTTTGTTTTTTTTTTTAAATAAACTTTCCCAAATGAATTTTGATTTATTTCTAATGTAAAAAAATCTCGACCAATCAAAAATTTTCTTTGTAAAAATGACGATATAAATTAAATTTTTTTGATATAAATTTGTTTCGATCATAAATTTGAATAATATAAAATAGATTAGTTCTATTATTTTATTAAATTAAATATATCAATTCAAAATAGTTAATATATATTTTAAACTCGTGTAATTTGTTTTTTAAAACTTCTATAAATTGGGTAATTTTTATTGTTTCAACCCGCCCGTTTTTGTAGTAGTTTAAATAATTTTATTAAAATTTAACTTAATAATTATTTTCTTAAGAAATCAACAAAAATAAAAATTAATAAGATTTGACTATAATATAAAATATATATTAGTATTTAAAACAAAAATAAAAATATTATGAATATATTTTTATAACTAACATTTTAAACTCTATAAAATTTTGGTTTTAGTCCAAGCTCTTGTGGTCAAGTGGTTGGGGACGGGCCTTGGACGCTAACACGTTCCGGGTTCGATCCTCATTCCATGCGAAACTAAGTCACATTTGTTTAAGGACACCCACATGGATATGAGCCTTGTTTTAGGGGCCCATTTGAATACCCGGAGAGAGGGTCTATCCATGGGCTGCACCTCCCCTTGGAGATTAGTCTGAGCCCTTCCATAGGCTCGGGATACCCCCATGTTAATCAAAAAAAAAAAAAAAATTGGTTTTATAAAATATAAAGATTTCGAATTTATATGTGATGATTATAACTGCAAATATATTTGAATTTTTCAAAAATTATTTATTTAATAGTTTGCTTCCTAATTTATATATTTTGTTGAAATCTGATATTAATACTTTTGGAATTATTTGATATGATAAATAATACATAATAACATGAATTTTTAAATAAGGTATGATTGGATATTTAGTTTTCTAAAAACATGTTTTTCTCATACATTTATTGTACGGATCCAATTAAATATAAAAATTAACAATAAAGATATTTTGAATTTCACCAATCAATATACTTGTTCAGGTATGATTCTTTCAACCCGTTTTTGTAGCTATTTTATAATTTTGATAAAATAACTCGTCAAAAATGTAATAGTAAAAACATCAATTTGTAATCTTACCAATCATACATTCACCAGCATAAAATATTAATTTTAGTACTTTATAAAAATAAAATATATTAATCTAATTATTAGTAGTTTAATTTTTTAAATGATCTTTAAATTTAATTATTATTCTAATTTTTAGAAATTTAATTCGTCACAATTTTTAGCACAATTTTTGATATTTTATAACCCAAATTTTAAGATTTGTTTCTTGTCACGAATCTAAATTTTAAGAAAATATTTTACAAAATTTCTAAACAAATCATTTACTTGTATTTCCCTTTTCGTTGGTGTGTATATACTTTGAGTATTTATGTGTATATACTTTCCTTGATCAAATATCTATAATAGTTTTACTTATTTCCTAAAACGTAGAGGAATTAAATTAAATATCCATAAACAAAATCCTATAGTTATTTAAATATTAATGACCTTTAATATTTTCTAAAATCTAGTAATTCATAGCATTCAAACATGGATCTTTATATTAATTGGGAAGTGTCTTTGGCCTTATATTCACTCTCAAAATGGTTGATTACTAATTTACCATTAATGAAATAAGGCTTTTTACAATATTAACCTTAGTTTATATTTATAATTTTGTTATTTATTATATTAATTTTAAAAGTTAATTTTTATTTTATTTTAGAGATATACATCATCCGAATAAAAAACAAAAAAATAAAATAATAAATACAATTTTTTTTTTTGAATTATGAGTTTTTAGTATTGATAACTATGATTGTTGTGGATAATACAAATTTATATAATAAATTCCTATTAATTATATAATTTTCAAATTTAGATAAATATAAACGATAAAATACTTTAATAAAAATTATAATATTTATACATATAAAATTATAGTTTATTCTAAATTTTATTTATGAGATATACATAACATTGAATAAAAAATAAAAAAGTAAGATGAGAAATATGAAAATATTTATGAAGATCTTTAAATATTAATAAATATAGTCGTTATAAATAATTTTTTTTTTTTTAATTTTTATTATTTATATAAATTTTGAATTTAAAAATAAATAATAAAATATTTTAATAAAAATTATATATTGTTGTTAAAACATTTAAATATATTATAATTTATTTTGTTGCTAATAATTTTATTTTAAAATAAAATATTTAATATATTTATAGGAGGTTAATAATAATGTTTATATCTATATTTAATTATAAATAGTCTAATAAAGATTTATTTCTAATATTATTGTTGTTAAATTAAAATAATGACATTTTATAAAAAAAATTATGTGTTAATAATGTTTGTGCTCGCACATGGTGCAAGCGAATCATACTAGTACTTAAATGTTAGGAAAGTTATTGAACATGTAGGATTATAACTTAATTAATTCAATATACATGATTAAAAAATATTTAATCCAGAAAAGATCCGCGTGTTTATCCGCCTATTAACCGGGTCATGTCCATTTAAAATGGGTTTTATTAATTTGTTAAGACAAAAATACCCTTAATAAATCGATATATTTACGTCCAAATTCTAATGACATGGTATGTAAATAACACCGTGGACAAAAATTAGTTTAAAAAAACTTCCCTGCTTTAATAGTATATATATGGTTTAGTGCTTCGTGGTGTGTAGGCTGTGTAGGGTTAGAAAGTTGCATAAATGCGTAGAAACATACCAGAACTAAGGGGAAAAGTTAGGCCTTTATCGTAATTATCGTCAATCTTTTTATCATATTATATATTCTTTGAACTATAGAATAGGTTAGAGACGAGAGACTACTATTTTTGTATGGGAACGAGAGACCTATATCCTCTGTACATACGTGCCGGGTAATTCATCATTTAAAGTAAAAGGGTTAAGGGTAGATAAAGTCTCACATATAATAGTTTTATTAAATGAATCGAATCCAAAAGTCCCGTTTACGATTTATCTCCGACGGGTAAAACTTTTTTTTTTTCTTAAAACATTTGCAAACTTTTTAGAGTTTGTTTATTTTCTCTTCTATTGGAAATAGGAATAAATCCAGTGCATCTGTCTTTTTTTTTCAAATCAGTGGAATATGTACTCTAAATAATTTAATGTTAATTTCATTAAAAAATCTGCCGTGACATTCTAAAATCGACCCAAAATGAATTTGTGGAACCCATTAATTGTCTGCTTAAATTATTGCGAGAAAATTGATGATTAAATATAGATTATAAAGAGAAAATTAATCTTTACTATCATGATTATGTTTTCTCTTCTTTATATGTAGGATTTATGTCTTCATTTATCTCCTTTTTCTTTTCTTATTTTTTTTCTTTCCCTTCTTTTGCCAAATATTTCATTATTAAATGTCTGTTCACTATTGCTTTTACGACCCTGATAAGTAGAAAAATAATACTACTTGATTTGTCTCACTAATTTTTCAATCATCTACTCATTAATTTAAATCAAATTATCTGATGAAAGTTTGCTTCAATAAATTGTTTATACTAGTATTATCCACTCTTTCTATTTCAATTTATTTGATGTTTTAGAATTTTTGTTTTATTTCAAATTATTTGATATTTTTTTAATACATAGTTTAGTTTTACAAAACATAAAAAAATTTAAAAACAAAAAGATGTAGTTTTTAAGCATTATTTATTATCATTTTCAATTATTAATGTGAAAATATTTTTTTGTTAATATATATGTATTCATGCAAAACATCAAATAAATTAAAATAGAGGAAGTAACTTATATAAACACTATATTTTACGAGTTCAAACCATTATCGCAAAAGAATTCCTTTATACAATTTTATATATGCTAAATTCTTAGAACATATATTTAGAAAAGAAAATATTTCATTTGTCTCATCGGTTTTCTAAGTTGTTTTGATTAAAACAAACATAAATTTTAAAAGTGTAAATGCTTTTATTATTGTATAACAATGTTATTTGATATTTAATTAAAAACTATATCCTATAACAAAAAACAATGTAAAATATTAATAATTATAATATACTAAATAATTATAAATTTGTATAAAACTTGATAAAATAAAATAAATTTTCTAAAACATTTTAACAATGAAGAGGGAGTATTATTTTGGGAATTTAACCTTTGATATTTGATTCCTAACAGTCTAAAAGGAAATTTTTTTTTTTCTTTTGTTTTTTTTTTCCGAGAGAATTCTTGTTTTATTCTTTGGGTGAATGTTCGTGCTAAAAAAGTATCATCTCTATGTAAGCACTTCTCTCTCATTACGGAATCTTAAAAACCATCTGGTTCTGAAAAAAAAAACCTAACTTTGGTTGTTCTGAATCCGACCATCTCTGCAACATCGTACTTGACCAGAAACAGTATCTAAAAACTATTTCTGTTGTCTTCTTCATCAGCGAAATTCTGTCTCTCTCTCTCTTCTTCTTCTTCCGTCGCCGTCACAATCGTCTCTATCAAACTTAGGTTCTACTCTTTGTTTCTTCCTCTACGTCTCTTAGTCTTCTTCTTGAACAAGGTTTCAGCTATTTCTCGGTTAAAAATGGTTTCTTGTTTCTTTTCCTGAAAGCTTACTCTGTTTTTGTTTTTCCTTTGTTTTTTCAGAGTTAGAAGCTCTCTACTTTGCGAGGAATTGAAAATAGTAAATGCATCAGAACAAGTCAAAAGAAGATCCTTACGCCTTTGAGATTTTCAATTCAAGCATATAAATATTGAGATTGGTGGGGGCAATGAAGCAAAAATGGATGTTAGTGTTGATTCTCTGTTTCTCTGCAACTTTTCTAGTGATGCCCACTCATGGAAAAAGGCTAATCACGGACGACGCCTTCAAGGAAACTGCTCTGTTAATGGCGTTTAAACAAATCTCTGTAAAGTCTGATCCTAACAACTTTCTGGGTAACTGGAAATACGGGTCTGGTCGTGGCTCATGCTCTTGGCGAGGCGTTTCTTGCTCTGACGACGGCCGAATCGTCGGATTGGACCTCCGAAACGGTGGACTTACCGGAACCCTAAACCTAGTTAATCTCACGGCGTTGCCCAGTCTCCAGAATCTTTACCTGCAAGGAAATGATTTCTCTTCCTCAGGAGAAGCGTTCGGTTCTGGTTCCTCCTCCGGTTGTTATCTTCAGATTCTGGATTTGTCTTCGAACTCGATTTCGGATTATTCTATGGTCGATTACGTCTTCTCGAGATGTTCGAATCTGGTTTCGGTGAATTTCTCGAGCAACAAGCTCACCGGAAAATTGGGTTTTGCTCCGTCGTCTTGTAAAAGCTTGACGACTGTTGATCTTTCGTACAATAACTTATCGGAAGAGATCCCGGAAAGTTTCATCGTGGATTTTCCGGAGTCGCTGAAATTTCTCGATCTAACGCACAACAATTTATCCGGCGATTTCTCCGATCTTAGTTTCGGGATCTGTGGGAACCTCACCTTCTTCAGTCTATCACAGAACAATATCTCCGGCGATAATTTTCCGATTACTCTACCCAACTGCAAATTCCTCGAAACTTTGAACATCTCTCGGAACAATCTCGCCGGAAAAATCCCCGGCGGAGAATATTGGGAAAGTTTCCAGAATCTGAAACAGCTCTCCCTCGCACACAACGGTCTGTCCGGCGAAATCCCACCGGAACTTTCTTCACTCTGCAAAACCCTAGAGATTCTCGATCTTTCCGGGAACGCTCTCACCGGCGAGCTCCCTCCACCATTCACCGCTTGCGTGTCATTACAGAACCTTAACCTAGGAAACAACTTCCTCTCCGGAGATTTCTTAAACACCGTCGTGAGTAAACTCCCCGGAATCACATATTTATACGTGGCTTACAACAACATCTCAGGCTCTGTTCCGATATCACTCACCAACTGCACAAATCTCCGTGTTCTTGATCTAAGCTCAAATGGTTTCACCGGAAATATACCGTCTGGTTTCTGTTCTCTGCAAAGCTGGCCGGTGCTGGAAAAGATTCTCATAGCCAACAATTACCTCTCAGGAACAGTTCCTATGGAGCTTGGCAAATGCAAGAGCTTGAAGACCATCGATCTCAGCTTCAATGCTCTAACCGGTCCGATTCCAAAGGAGATATGGACGTTACCGAATCTCTCGGATTTGGTTATGTGGGCTAACAATCTAACCGGAATAATCCCAGAAGATGTTTGTGTTAAAGGAGGAAACTTGGAAACTCTCATCCTCAACAACAATCTCTTAACCGGCTCAATCCCTGAGTCAATCTCCAAATGCACCAACATGATCTGGATCTCTCTTTCAAGTAACCACCTGACCGGGAAAATCCCTAATGGAATCGGTGATCTTGCCAAATTAGCAATCTTGCAACTGGGGAACAATTCCTTGTCCGGGAACGTTCCATCTCAGCTCGGGAACTGCAAGAGCCTGATCTGGCTTGATCTAAACAGCAACAATCTAACCGGGGACCTCCCTGGTGAGCTAGCTAGCCAGGCCGGGCTTGTAATGCCCGGGAGTGTTTCAGGTAAACAGTTTGCGTTTGTGAGAAACGAAGGCGGAACAGATTGCAGAGGTGCAGGAGGATTAGTCGAGTTTGAAGACATTCGAGCAGAACGTTTAGAACACTTTCCTATGGTTCATTCGTGTCCAGCGACACGAATATACTCAGGCATGGCAATGTATACTTTCTCTGCAAACGGAAGCATCATCTATTTCGACATCTCTTACAATGCGGTTTCGGGTTTTATACCTACAAGTTATGGTAACATGGGCTATCTCCAGGTCTTGAATTTGGGACATAACCGGTTAACGGGAACCATCCCGGACAGTCTTGGAGAGTTGAAAGCCATCGGTGTTCTTGATCTGTCTCACAACGATCTCCAAGGGTACATCCCGGGATCGCTCGGATCGCTTTCTTTCCTTAGTGATCTCGATGTCTCTAACAACAACCTCACCGGTCCAATCCCATTTGGAGGTCAGCTTACAACGTTCCCTATCTCAAGGTATGCAAACAACTCTGGTCTCTGCGGTGTTCCTTTGCGTCCTTGCGTCTCTGCTCCTAGGCCCGTTACATCCCGTGTCCATGCCAAGAAGCAAACCATTGCAACTGTTGTGATCGCTGGAATAGCGTTTTCTTTCATGTGCGTTGTGATGTTAGTTATGGCGCTTTACAGGATGAGGAAAGTTCAGAAGAAGGAACAGAAGAGGGAGAAATACATTGAGAGCCTTCCAACTTCTGGAAGCTGCAGCTGGAAGCTCTCTAACGTTCCTGAACCGCTTAGCATCAACGTTGCTACATTCGAGAAACCGCTAAGAAAGCTCACTTTTGCTCATCTTCTTGAAGCCACAAACGGGTTTAGCGCAGAGACCATGATCGGATCTGGTGGGTTTGGAGAAGTTTACAAGGCTCAACTCAGAGATGGGTCTATTGTAGCGATCAAGAAGTTGATTCGAATCACCGGGCAAGGAGATAGAGAGTTCATGGCTGAGATGGAAACCATTGGTAAGATCAAACACAGAAACCTTGTTCCTCTTTTGGGTTATTGCAAGATTGGGGAAGAGAGGCTTCTAGTCTATGAATACATGAAATGGGGAAGCTTAGAAACTGTTCTTCATGAGGTGTCAAGAAAAGAAGGAATGTTTCTAAACTGGGCTGCGAGGAAGAAGATCGCGGTTGGAGCTGCAAGAGGTCTAGCGTTTCTGCACCATAGCTGCATTCCTCACATAATCCATAGAGACATGAAATCAAGCAATGTTCTTCTAGACGAAGACTTGGAAGCACGTGTCTCTGATTTCGGAATGGCGAGGCTAGTTAGCGCTCTAGACACGCATCTGAGCGTGAGCACACTCGCAGGTACTCCAGGATATGTTCCGCCGGAATATTACCAGAGTTTCAGGTGTACGGCCAAAGGGGATGTTTACAGCTACGGGGTTATACTTCTTGAGCTTCTGTCTGGTAAGAAACCGATAGATCCAGGGGAGTTTGGAGAAGACAATAACCTTGTTGGGTGGGCAAAACAGCTCTATAGAGAGAAAAGAGGAGCTGAGATTCTTGACCCGGAGCTTGTAAACGAGAATTCAGGCGATGTTGAGCTGTTTCATTACTTGAAGATTGCGTCTCAGTGTTTGGACGATCGACCGTTTAAGAGACCAACAATGATTCAAGTGATGGCGATGTTCAAAGAGCTTAAGGCTGATACAGAGGAAGACGAAAGTCTTGATGATGAGTTTTCGCTGAGGGAAACTCCGTTGGTGGAAGAATCGCGAGATAAGGAGCCCTAAAAATCGGATACTCTGTTATTTGTCTTAAATTTTGGAGTCAGTGTGTATATAACAGAAGAAGCTTGTGCAAGAAGGTAAGATCGAGAAGAAGACAATGCAGAGTTATTTCTAGTTGTTAAGCTTGTGATTTCACTTGTTTTTGTCTTTGTTGAACATGTCAAAAACACGGTTGGAGAAGTTCCTCATTGTAAACTTTTGTGTAAGTTTCCATTTTTAAACAAATTTGTTGGACCGTTGAGTTTAGCTCATGACAACAAGGATGGGTTTGTATGTTAGCGTCGAGGAGTATGCATAATGTATTGAGAGAGAGAAAGCATTCCCCAAAGATAATGAGAGCTTATCATGTCCAACATGTCCAAAATCATTCGGAAGAGATCATTAATAATATTTAAGAAATATGTACCATTTTACTTATATTTTAGGATAAAAGTTCCTATAACTTAATAAATAGATCAAACTCCATTATGGCTGAATCATTGGCTAATTTGGCTTCTTATTTTGGTGTTTTTATATTTATTGTTGACTTTTCAATTTTACAGAAACTATATATGGCCGATGAAGAAATAAAGTCCATAGTTTGAAGATAATCTGGTATCATAATATTAGGGATGTTAATATATGCTTTTGCTCAATGGGAGTTTAATGGGTATGTGTTAAATTAAATGTCCATCTAAATTTATTTATCATATATTTTTATGTGAATTTAAATAGGTTATCCTATTAAGACTCATTTACTAATATGATTTTCATGTAAAATAAATAGATACTTTTTTTGTCAACTGGTAGATTATATTGAAATTCGAGGGTGAAATACATTTGGTTGACAAGGATCACAATCTTTCTAAAGACAGAGCCGGCGAGTTCACATGTTATCGATGGTCGAAGTTCTTGGAGAGAAAGATGAAATACAAATCTTAGACAAACAATAGACTAAAGCCGGCGGTACATATAACCTACCCCGGAGACTAGAAACTAGAGCCAACGGATAAGAGAAAATATCGATGAAAGCAATCAAATAGCACGAATAATTTCATGGCGTGGCTACCTACAATGTCTAAGTATATTGCTTCCAATCTAATGAAGCCACGAGAACACATAATAAGATAGACCTCTCGAAAACCGTTGTATCCCCATAAGTGGGATTCAGAATTCGCCTACTAGACTCCCAAACATATCTCAACCAACCGAAATGCCTATAGAAGAAGACTAACTAAAACTAACCACACAAACATGAAACTAAACCAGATTAGACCAGAAGATCATGTCCTAAACCACCACTTAACCAAACCGAAACAAAAAGGCCAAACCGCGAGAGGGACGTAAGCAGGTTTACCGGAAGAGTTCCCGGACGAACGACACCAGCAAGAACAAAAAGGAGCCACCGACGGAGGACCGTAGAAGGGGTGACCGAGGAAGAGCGGTGTCACTGATAGAGTCAGATCCACAGAGGATAACAACGCCGAGAGCCGACGCAAGCTGCCGCAGCTACCATCACCAAAAGCCTCCGTAGTCGCCGTAAAATCTGCTAAATCGAACCAAAACGCCGACGAGGAACCAATCCGGAAGAGAAGTGGAGGAGAGGAACATGGACACCCCGTAAAGAGGAAACTACATACTTATGGACCACTCCCCGGCGCCGACCATGTTCCCTGGTGTCTGGGGAGCCAGATCGATGATTTTTTAAGAAGGGAGGCGGCCCTCGATTGTCGTGCCAAAGAGCTTTTCTAATAGGGCGATTAAATAGATACCCTATTAACTCATTTATATTTTGCTACACTATTAAATAATTAATATTTAGATTAATGTTAAATAATTTAATAGTTTTATTAGTTTATTTACCTAAAAATACAAATAATTGGACATAAAGTAATTTTAGTTTTCTTTAAAAAATCACAAAATCATTTTTACGGACATTTTTTGGCGGGAAACGGAAAATGGGGAATCACGTTTTTGGCGGAAAAACGCAGAATCATGTTTTTGGCGGGAAAACGCAGAATCACTACTTTGGTGGGAAAACGCAGAATCACATTTTTGGAAGAAAAACTCAATTCCATGTTTTTGGCTGGAAAACGCGAAAAAACAATTCTGGGTTTTTGGCGGGAAAACCCAATTCCGCATTTTTGGCGGAAAAACTCAATTCCACGTTATTGGCAGGAAAACCCAATTCCACACTTTTGGCGGAAAAATTCAATTCCGCGTTTTTGACGGAAAAACCCGAAAAACGCAATTCCTTGTTTTTGGCAGGAAAACTCAATTCCGCGATTTTGGCGAAAAATATTAGAATCACGTTTTTGGCGAAAAATTTTGATTCGCGTTTTTGCTAAAATATATATTTTCAGAATATTATTAAATTTACTTATTCATAAAATGTAGTTGATTACACAAAGTAAAAAAATTAGATATTAACTGTTCATGTAAATATATTAATATTAAAATAAAATAAAATTCATATAACTTAAATGGGTTAAATAGATTTGATTGGGTAAGTGTAAAATTAATCGGTCTAAATGGGTAAATCGTGTTAGCAACTAAATGGATCTTAAGAAGTTTAGGGTTTAAATGAGTTTGTGTTCAAATGGAGTGTGTCAAAATAGGATGGATTTACCCATATTAACATCCCTATGCATCTTCATACCTTGTTGGTTTCCTTGTTTGGCACCTAATCACGTGTTGATGTATCTAACAACTGCAGAAAAATAATTTGAACTCGGTAGGCTTTGGGATCGCTGGATTCAAGATCGTTCGGCTGTAACTTCTAACAAGTAGAAGTTGGGATGTGAAATTTATTGCATAAATGGTTTTGTCCTTTCTAGTCTCTATGATTATTTGTGCAATCCTTAATTCTCTGCCATCTTTTTCTGGCCAAAAGCTCTAATGTCTCTTAAACGTTTATGTGGGAATGTAGAAGTGAAATGGTTGTTTGATTGATTCTGAATGCGCTCCTCCATATATGAGGAAATATTTGAATGAAAAGGGTCCCAATGATCCTCGGCTAGAAAATAGATCATAGACAGTATTGATTAGTGGCAGAGCTAGGATTTTTTTGTACTAGAGGCACGAAAATAAATAAATAATTTATAAATTCTTAAACATTACAAATGTATTTTACAATCACTCATAGCTTGAAACCTTATAATCATAGTTTTATTTGTTACATCTTCAAATATTTTTTTTGATAATATAAATAAGACAATTACTGACTAGTCACTTATGCGATTTCGTAAAATTATCTTGACAATCTTCATTCTTGAAAAACATTTCTCAGTGGTTGCGGTAACAACATACAAAGTCAAAGACAACTTCAAAAATCTATAAACCAAGGATGAGAAAGATATTTCTTGGTTTCTACCATCACTCATGATAGGTCTCCAAGATACTTAAAATCATCAATCCTTTCATTTTCTTGTACATTATCAATATAAATGTTAAGTTCCTGCTTAAGTGATATGAATTCATCACAACTAAAATCCTTATGATCAAATACAGCCAGTCTCAACAACTTTTCTTTATGAAACTCACATAATAAATCAATATGACTTGAAGTTGATGTGCAAACGAGTAATTCAGAGTTTACCTCGTTAAAGCGGTCATTAAACTCTTGAAGCTGCATATCGAATAGAATATAAAAAGCAATTGACTTAGTAATATGCAAGTTGGTAATGCCGGTCTTTTTGTGTGGCTTCCTTGGATCGATGAAATCATCCTCCATGTTTAGAATTTCGGTGTCATGTTTCTCAGAAAAAGATGATGAAAAACCATTCACAAAAGAAACTCATCCATCATCTCTGAACTTTTATAGTTGTGTCTTAGCGGATTCTACTACTGAGATGACATTTATGATGTCTTAATTTTTTTTTTTTTTTTTTGTAATGCCACTGATAAATTCTCCTTGAGTCCTAAAAGATGCAACATCAAGTGTAGGTAGAATACAAAATAAAAATATGAATATATTTGAGAAGGCCGTTTGCTAAATGACTTTGTTGGTATTTTCAATACTTTCGTTCTCAACGTACTCAAGCATATGTCCATAAAATAAAACAACTCAACTAACCACAACAATGTTTTATAATGAGAACCCAACATATATTTCATGGTCTTGGAAGTGAAGACTCTTGATTTAGTCCTTTTTCAGTATTGATTTCACCACTATTTATTCCTTTTTAATTGTATCTGCTGAATTTCTCGCATCTTATCTTTCCTTTTGCAAGAAGTTGCAACCATGTTCACTAACATATAAATCTTATCAAAGAAATCTCCAACTTCAAAATGTTTCTTTACAACTGCAACAACAATCAATTGAAGTTGGTGAGCACAACAATGTATATAGTATGCATAATTGTTTTGTTGTTGAAATCAATGTTCTCAGTCCATTCAGTTCACCTCTCATACTTCCTGCTTCATCATAACCTTGTATTCTCACCTTTTTAAACTCAAATTGTATTTAGTAAATAGTAAACCAATCCCAGATTTCAGAGATAAAGAGCATGTCTCCTTCACATGAATAAGACCAACAAATATCTCTTTCACTAGACCATGTTTATCAACAAAACGGAAAATTATAGCAATCTGCTTTTTTTAGAACAATCATTAGATTCATCCACCAATAGAGTAAGCACATAATTATCCATCTCTTGAACTATGGAGTTAAATAATTCTTCTAAGAGGAAATTAACAATGTCTTTTTGAATTTGATGAGACACCATTTGGTTATTTACAAGAGCATTTTTCAGCACAACATTATTCACAACTTCATTTTGTTCAGCGTTATACTTTACTAACTCCAAAAACAATTATTTGTTACTAGAATCTATTGTCTCATCATGAGCACGAAACGGTAATGCTTGTCTCAATAAGTATCTAGAAGCATCGGCTGAAGCATTCAGTCGAACACGATACTCATTTTTCATGACATCAATTTGCTTGTTCAAAGCATGTTTGATTAATGACTTTGTCTCCTCAAATCCTCACACTTCTTCTTAGCTATATTATGAAAGTTTTTGCACCAACATGATTAGACAATCTCTCAGACCTATTCCAACAATCAAATCTCTGTGTGACAAATCCAATATTGCCATTTTTTCCGCGGCTGAACAAATAACAACACAAACAATATGCTTTTTTTTTTCCTCTTCACACCATATTCCAACCAATCACTATATTGATCAAACCATGAATGATTAAACAGTCTTGGTGTAAGTCGTTATTTAAAACCATGGCCACAAAATTGACAAGGTCTTTTAGTTAAATATTTGCGTCTTACCTCGTTTTCTTATTGGGAAAAATGCCAAAAAACCTGAATTATTCCAAACTGGCCAAAACAAATCCAGATTAACGAGCTTTCCAAAACAATCCCAAATTAAACGTTGACTTCCCAAAAAATACACCAACTTAGAGTTGACCTGACCGAAATGGCACACCGTTAATTAACTTAACGGATGGATTAGATGGCGTTAATAAAACGTTTACTGACCCACCATACGACGTCGTTTTGCTTAAAAAAACTAAAATAAAAACCCAACATTAAGCTAGGTTCAAACCGGGAACCTTAGAGTGTAATCGTATATGATTGGGCCATTGTACCAAATGTGTTACATTGTTTGTTATTACAAACAATTCTTCTTAAGGTGTCTTTATTTCCTTATCCCTAATAAAAATCACAATCTGAAATCTTTGAGATTAGAGCAAAGCCTACGTGAAGTCGTCCCACTTCAAATCTTTGTTAGCCATCATTCTCAAAACATCAACCGCTTCTTGTAAAGCACCATGCTCTAAATATCCACTAAGAGCCGAATTAAAAGCAAGAAGATCACAATAAGGAAGATCATCCAAAATATTGATAGCCTCTCTTGTTCCCGAACATGAAGAATACATATAGAGGAGAGTGTTTCGTGCATACTCATGTGACATCAACCCATGTTTAAGAAAACATCCATGACATTGCTTACCTTCTTCGATTCTCCCAGAGCTTGAGCAAGATTTAAAAACTATAGTAGCTACAAACTCATTAGGTTGCGATTCAGCAGAAAAAACCATACTTTTGAAAAGCTTCAAAACTTCCAAATCAAATCCAGAATCTTGATAACCTTTCATCAACGCACACCAAGAAACCACATTTCTGTCAGGCAATGAATCGAACACCTTGCGTGCACTAACAGTATTCCCGCATTTCACATAGAAATGAATCAGTGAATTGACCTGCCATATGTCCTCAGCTCGAGATGACTGGTTCCTTACGATCAAATGAGCGTGAATCGATTCTCCACTCCTCAGATAACTTGATTTAGCACAGACTTTCAAAAGATCGTCAAGGTGATCAATCCGTGGAAGCGCTTCGTTTGGTTTGGGCCATTTTATTAGGGATGAGAAAATAAAGATACCTTAAGAAGAATTGTTTGTAATAACAAACAATGTAACACACTTGGCACAATGGTCCAATCATATACAATTACATTCTAAGGTACCTAGTTCGAACCTAGCTTAATGCTGGGTTTTTATTTTAGTTTTTTTAAGCAAAATGACGTCGTATGGTGGGTCAGTAAACGTTTTATTAACGTCATCTAATCCATCCGTTAAGTTAATTAACGGTGTGTCATTTCGGTCAGGTCAACTCTAAGTTGGTGTATTTTTTGGGAAGTCAACGTTTAATTTGGGATTGTTTTGGAAAGCTCGTTAATCTGGGTTTGTTTTGGTCAGTTTGGAATAGTTCAGGTTTTTTTTGGCATTTTTCCCTTTTCTTATTAGAATGATATTCCAATATTATTTTCTTTCACCGAAATCATAAGCTAGATCATTTAAATCAGACGTTATAACTTTTCTTTTTAAATTTTAAAACCGACCCATTAATTATCTTTTATATTAGAAAAATTTAGTTTATTTCTAAATAGGAAACTAAAATTAGAAACAAAAACCTAAATATTTTATGAGTATGAGTCGTGAGTGGTAGCGATTTCTATTTTAATAAAAAGTAAAGTCTGAACCAAGATATTAAAGCATAAAGACAAAAAAAATTTTGACCTGGAAATATGCACAGAGACGAGACGTTTTGTTGACAAAAAGTAAAATAATTTTATTTCACGATTTAAAGTTTTGTTATTTACTGTGTTTTTGAAATATAAATAATTCATAAATTACTAAAATTATGGATTGTTATATTATTATATCAATTGTCTTAAACCAATAGTGAAACCTAATAACTTCCAAGTTTTAACTAAACTCAATATCTAAATAACTAAAATTTAAAATGTTTTGTCAATGTTTTTATGGGATCACAAAAAAAATTACTGGGTTAGATGATTTTTGTTCAAAGAAAATCAAACATATTTTAAAAAGATAATGGGTCAGCTGACTCCACACCTTTGGTATTGCTTCTGCCCCTCGTGGTAATGGTCGTAGTTCGTCTTCCTTTGAGTTTCATGTCAGTTTAGAAGAGGGTATTAGCCTTTCAGTTGATCTAGATTTCATTCCATCAGATTGGATTAATAGCATTATAGATGAGGTCATTGTATATGATAGCATGCGTCGCAGAAAATCCCCACATCCTGATATTGGCATTGATAATGCTACAAAGTGTAACAACCGTTTCCCGGCGAACCAGAAACGTGGCGTTAGGGCATCCGTCGAACCAAAAACAATTCAACCGGGACGCCTCCTCAGTTGGTCCCAGGAACCCGCGCGCTTCATTCGGTTCAAATCCACCAATAGCATCTATCGATCGGTCAATCCTTCATCCAGATCTCCGGAGGGAAAAGGAATGAAAAGAAAGAAGTCTGAGTAATTGTTTCAAAACACAATTACCCATTGAGGACGGATTCAAGGAACCCGCGATATCGGCTTAAGCCACACAATTAGAAGAACATATTCTAAGCTAATAACACCTTGCACGCAAACACCCGAGGGCTCACCACACAATTCTATTTTCCACTCGTGCTTACCAGGCCCACCTCCCTCACACTCCTGAACCCTACCTCAGCCCGAAGACTCACACAACCGGCCCAAAGCCAAAATAACAGGCCCATAGCCAACAACCGGCCCAAAGCCAAACTAGGGGGCTCGCCAAAACCCCCTTCCAACGATACAAAGGACGCGCACAAATTCCGCTAAGCGTGTTGCACACAACACCCTTACGAGGGCCTTACCGTACATCCACTTTACACATATCCATCACGTACAATCAACATTTTCGATTTAAGCAATAACCTAGCAGTTCTACGTTCTTTCAATCATATCACACGTGTATAACTACCCTACACTACTTAGGAAAGACGATATTAACAAAGGATTCACACCTGGAATTGAAATATAGTAAGGAAAGATCACAACCGGTCCTCACCTTGGCCAAAGAAGGGGAAAAACGTAATTTAGGGATTCCAATTGCCAAAAGGACTTCATATCTGGAAAGAGGACGGAAAAACGAGTGGATTAGGCTTTCATTTTGATTAAATCGGCTTAAGGATGAGCTAGTTATGATCAATTGAAAATGACCAGCCCAAACCAGCTAAGCCGATCTAAACCGGAATTGAAATTAGACTGAATTAGGAATTAAAAAACTAAAAATCGAACCAAACTGGAAATTAGAATCGAACCGTACCGACTAAACCAGGTCAACCGAACCGGTCAACGACCAGACCCGGTCAACCCGACCCGAACTGGTCAGTCGAGTTGACTCGGTCGCCGTCGAGTTGACTCGGCGGCGGTCCGGCGGTGACTCAGGCGACTCCCGGCGGCGACTCCCGGCAGCGGATGGCGTCTCCGGTGGACGGCTCTGACGGCGCGTGGGAGCGCGTGGGAAAACCAGCGACTATTCTCCTGGAAATTGCGGTCGTTTCCGGAGGCCTACGGAGGAGCGGATGATGGCTACAGATTCGTCTCGTCGGAAGGAGCGCGATGGTGATCTCAGATTTCCCAGATTCGCCACGAATAAAAAATATGAAGCTTTTAGTGTTTGAGTTGAAGAAAATCAGATCTAAAAAAGGACTTACCGGATTTCTTTCGACTCTAAATGATGGAGGAGACTATATATAGGTTTGGAGGGCGGTGGCTACGACGGAATAGAAACAGAGCTTCGCTTGAGATCTCTTCTTCACATTTTTCAAGAGGTAAAAGCTTCTATTTATAGGGAGAAAATCTAGGATTTTTGGAAAGGAAGATTGACTTCGGACTTTGGGCTGAGCCTTTTTTTCTTCTTTTTAATTTTTTTATTTATTTAAAAAGGAAAAAGTTAGTTTAACCCTAATTAATCAGTTAATTACTAGATTAACTCTAATTTTATTTTAATTATTAATCAGTTTTTGTTGCCTATTTTGCCCATTAACCATTTGTACTCGAAATTCGTATTTACAAAAATGCCATTACTATTTTTTCCAACTCAGCAGAAAAAATCAAAATATTACGAAATTGCCACTTGACAGACTTATTTAATCGTCGTTACTTGAAGCAACAGACTTATTAACGGCATGATTTTTTTACTTAAGCGACAAACTTAACTAGGTTTTCACAAATTTGTTTAACAAATCTATTATTCTTTGGCAACAAACTTATACGAATTTGACAAACTTATTAAGGATTCATTGATTTGTTTGTTTTGGCGACAAACTTACTTGATTTTGACAAACTTGTTAAAGTTTTGACAAATTTATTTTTTCTTTGAACACAGATTTATCTAGATTTGATAGAGTTATTTTATTTTCGACTGATTTTGTACTTCTTTAACCACAAATTTATCTAAATTTAACAGATTTATTAGGTTTTCATAGATTTGTTTTACACTATGGCGACAAACTTACTTATTTTTAACATATTTGTTTAATCTTTTGACCACATACTTAAATAATAATTACTAAACCAAACCAAACCACGGTTTAAATTAACAATTATACCAAAGTCTAATTTAAAGATAAACCATGTAATTAATAAAACCAAACTGTAACTTAAATTAAACTAAGATTTAGGATGATCGATGATGATGATGATGATCCAATTACCTTCTTCAGGTTATTCTTGTGTGGTAATACATAAGAGAGAGATGACTGTTGTTGGTGGATCAGTACAATGTACTCTTTGATATAATCGCTTTGGTTCGATGATTCTGAATTCCTGATATTAACCTGTTGTTAATAAATAAGAAGAACTTTGCATTTCATAAGACCGAATGAAACAAGAAATATACATACAAAGAAAGACATGAGTAATGGCAGAAACAGAAGGTTCTTGTGGATGAGAGCTACAAAAACACGTACAAGATTACAGTCTACAAACTGATCTACCTAGGAAACTGACACGCAGATGAATAGAGCTTCTCTGAAAGAAGAAACCAAGACGACAATATCATCAACACAAGACCAAAAAGAAGACCCTCACATATGTCTCCTGAGAAAGTTGAAACCTAAATTAAACCATCCAAGTAACACCATCGTTTCCATGAGCCAACTCAAGGTCCCATTTTTAGTGGCAATGGAGGAGAGAACATCAAATTTCCTTTTCCAAGCTGGAACTGCAACTCCCGCTTGTTTTCATTTCCTGAAACTTGTACTTCCTCTTTGCTGCCCTGTGAAGAAGACTCTTCTTCATTCTCAGACCGACTTTCTTCATCTTCTTCCAAATCTTCATTCTCCTTGGCCACCTATTTGATATTCTCCTTCACAACAGTCTTCTCTCTCTTATGTATTACCACACAAGAATAAACTGAAGAATGTAACTGGATCATCATCGTCATATATCCTGAACAACACCGATTAACCCATTTACAAATTCACCCATCTACTCAACGTAAGCAGTAAAAAATTAAAGTAACACAATATATCAACATTGGCCAAATTTAATATGCCAAAGCAATCAAAAGACAAAACTTCTTATAGTTGCAATTAGTCACATATGTCTGAGTGGGATGAATAGGGTTCCAATTTCATTGCCGATCCATAACTAATTAACTATTAGAGAGCAATATAAGCATTAGCAGGCAAGTAATGAAACCTAAACAACAAAACCCCCCCATCAATTCCACACTAAAATAGATTCAAGTTTCATTCCTACATTGTAAATCATCCCACAACACAGAAGCAAAACACAATACCCTAATTTTGATCCATATATGATTCCAATTGAAGAAAGCTTAGAACTTTCACCTGAACTACGGGCTTCAGGTCTCCAATTTAAGGTTTAGAAACATTCCAATCCTGCAAAGAAGCTCGACGGTAAGCGGCGGAGACTAACACCACAGACTTCTACGGCGGAGACCCTAAAAATTGGTGAGTTCGGCGGCGAGATGCTACCGCGGTATTCGACGGCGACACTCGACGGGAAGAGCGACGGGAGAAACCACGGTGATGTTCGATGGCGATTTTTTGGTCTGGGGTTGACGACAAAAAAATTGTCTTTGATTCTAAATAAAATGACTTTTTCTTTGTTTTTTCCTATGTTGCATGGAAACGGAAACGGGTACGCGGAAACAAAACATTTGGAAACGCAGAAACGGTTCTTGTAGAAAAATTAGGAAACGGGTATGCTTTGAAAACATATATATATATATATATATATATATATATATATATCTTTATAAGAATAATAAGAATATATGATAAAACACCAAGCATAAAAATCAAAGTTCAACATATTGAAAACATTAATTCACTAACGAAGTTTCAATTATATGACAAATAAACAATTGAACATTATCACTAACGAGGTATCTTTAAAAAAATTATTAGCATGTTAATCCATACAAGAACAAGTGAATTTCTAACTAATGATCAAATATTAGTTGGAAAAATCTATAAATGTGAATCATTTAGACTTAATTATAAAGAAATCGACTTTAATAGGGGAAAACGGGTAAAGTCGTCTTCTTCTCTGTATTTTTTATTAAGTGTATGATTACAATTCAGAAAAAGTGTTTCATATTTCTTATAGTAGTTAAGTTTTATTTCTTAAACAATCTACAAATTATTAACTTAACTGTTACATTTATAAACTATATACAATTATATTTTAAAATAGAAAATAGAGTTTCTAAAAAACAGAATTGAAGTTTTCAAAAATGGATATGCTTTTTCCGTCGCGTTTCCAAATTACAATATTTAGGAATCACGTTTCCATCACATTTCCAGGCGTTTCCACTGCGTTTCCGTTTCCGAAACGTTTCTGAAGCAGGAAACGGTCCTCAAACGGAGTTTCCATGCAACGTAGGTTTTTTCTGTCAACGAATTTTCTTTGTTATGTTGTTTTTAATGTTTCTATTATAATTTGTTATTCAGAATATGCAAACAATTTCAGTTTTTTTTTAAAAAGAAATGGCATTGTCGTAATTAAGTATACATTATCATGTTTACATGTCTTTCTTTGGCTTTAGTATTACGTGAGTTGGGATGAAAGTTAGTCTAGTAAATATTGAATAAATAAGAGTTATTCTGGGTAAATTTCACTATTTAAAATAACTAGATTTGGACCATTTACACAAAGTGTAAGAACATAAAAGTTCAGGGCAAGACAAGACAAGGATGGGTAAGATTTGGACAATTTACACAAAGTGATATCATAGATTAGCGAATATAAATAGCGAGGACTACATATAAATTTTTCCCGAGTCTCATATGTGGTTTGATTGAGTAAGATTGCAATCATATCTGGTTTGATTGAGTAAAGATTGCAATCATATCTGGTTTGATTGAGTCGTAGATCAAAGTTCCCACTTCTTATTAACACCATGAGAAAATCTACAAGTTTTGGTTTAATCTGTGAGTAGTTAATAGGTAAGTTTTGAGATTTATATTACAATTATTAATACTCTTACGTCATTTTTATTTATTTATAATTTTCTATATTTCTATAAATTTTCAAAAGAAATATGTAAGTTTTGTTTTAATTTATTTTATAAATGCTATATTTTATATATTTCGTTTGATTACTTATACTTTTTTTGTTTTATGAAGTTTTATCGATTATTGGTTTTTTTTTTTTTTTTTTGATAATTCAGGGAGGGTCCCAGACCGAGGTCCAGACTAATTTCTCTGGGCCCAGTCAGGCCGCAGGCCAGCTTCACCTGGGAGGGTTTTCTCTGGGCTTTAGGCTCAGTGCCCGCATTATGAGCAGATGAGGCATTTTTGTTTCCGTCTGGAGTCGAACCCGGATGGTGTTTGCCACCTCGGACCCTTCTACCACTTGGACTATCTCAACCACTTGGACTACCATTTTTGTTTCCGCCTGGAGTCGAACCCGGATTAATTATTATTTTAATCTCTTTCATACATCATTTTATAAATATTCATTTGTTTTTATAATTTTTTCATTCATCTAAATTCTAAAACTAGAGTTATTTTTTTTTAGTGTTTTCTACTTATATTTCACTGAATTGTTGTTTTTTTCTAAGTTTAAATTATATACATTTGTTTATTTTTTTATTTGTTTTATTATATATTTTTACTTTTAATAATTGATAATTTAATTTAATTATTTATTGATTATTTTATATTATACTTTTATAGATCTGATTTTTACATGTCAATTTTCAAATAGATTATATATATTTTATAATTAATCTTTTTCACCTGTTTTAAGATGATAATAATTGTGTATAATATAAGAGTTAAATTAAATAATAAATTGTAGATTTATGTTATTTTTTATTGATTCGGAAAATCTGATGTGATACTGATTTGAGATTTCATTAAACTATATATAAAACTAGATGATTCGCCTGTATAAGTATAAGATACCAATATTATTGTCCATTTAAACAGTGATCTATTGTCAACTGTTATCTATTTATTTAAATGGATATAATACCAATTTAATGATTTAGTGTTTATTTTAGCGATAATTATTTCACATGTCAAAAGACCTGTAAATTGTTTAAGACATCCATAATATATATTACTAATTTAATTAAAAGAAATATAAAATTATGAAATAGACTTCAACAAATTATCAGTCACAAGCATATACAAAAAACCAGAATATTAATATTTGAATATGTGATTTTTTTAGTTGGTTGTTATATTTTTATTCTAATATATACAACGGTGGTCAATTTTAAAAATTGATTTATAACATAAACAAAAAGTGTTTAAACAACATAAAAAATAAAAAACGATTTTATATTTTAGAAGATTCATTCAGGACCTGAACCAAGATCAACTTGCTTTGATAAAATGATTTCTAAAACAAAAACTGAAATCAAAAGTTATTAAATTAGAAAAAATTAAGTTAAAGAAAAAGTAAAAAATATATTAAAATATACACCACTCTTTATAATGAGCAATATCTTTAATATTTTGATCAAATTCAAGTTGTGAAATGGTTCCAAAATGTTGGACAATGGGAAAGTACTTAAATTCATTCAAGAAACTCATTAAAATAATAAAAATACATAATTGGCAATAGATAAAAAAACGTTTCAAATATAATTAAAAATTAATTCTAAATCGAGTTTTACTTATTCTTGCTATTATCAATGGAATTCAAATGTTTTGCATGTCTCCACATAACATATAATTCCAATAAAACCTGACAAATAAAAAAGGATATAAAAATCTACGTTGCATAGAAACGGAAACGGATACGCGGAAGCGAAACGTTTGGAAACGCAGAAACGATTATTTTGAAAATTTTAAAAATGGAAACGCTTTGAAAACATGTATATTACTAATAAAAATATATGATGAAACACCAAAAAAAAAAAATCAAAGTTCAACATAATATTTAAAACAACATAAATCCAAACTAATTTTAAGAAAAAAGTAGAGAATAAATACAATGCATAAATATTAAATTAAGCTAAAGATATGAAAAACTTTCTTCTTCTCTGTGTTTTGCTATTATATTTTTAAATTACGTTTGTGACTCTTTGATTTAGGAAAAACTTTTCATATTTCTATTAAGTTTTTTTTTCTTAAAAAATTTACAAATTATAAATTAAACCCGTATATTTATAAAAAAAATTACATTTATATTTTCATATATAAAACAAAGTTTCCAAAAAAAAAAAAATTTGGCGTTTCCAAAAATGGATACGCGTTTCCAAATAACCTTTTTTAAGAAACACTTTTCCACGCGTTTCCGTTTCCGAAACGTTTCGGAAACGGAAAACGGTCCTTAGACGGAGTTTTCATGCAACGTAGATAAAAATGCAACGAACAAATAAATTTGTTAGTCTAAGAAATTTGAACATGTTTGTGAAATTAAATTATCAATCGTGTATATTGCATAATATTTTTGATCCCTAATATTGTATATGCCAACAAAATTAGAAAATGGTTTTGGACTTATCATCCAATAGTTTCTCGCCCATAACAAAGCATGGGAGTAAATTGAACAGATGTAAGCAAGTAGGAAAAGCGCCAGTTCAAGGGAGTTCTCATAAAATCAGAAATATAGACTAATCAATTAATTGAGATCAAATTAAGGACGGTTCTAGAACTAGAATCACAAAAGTATAACATACCAACTTTTGTTGCGAGATTCAACATAATATAAATAATCTAAGTGGCCAGTTTAGAATAAACATTAAGATCAACCTAGAAAAAGAACTAGAAAGTATGAATCCCTATAAATCAATTAACCTAACATTCAATGCAATCCCTAATGAGAATTCCTAAACCCAACTAGAGAAATTACTCAGACATGACAATCATAACAATATATATGCTTGAAATCTCGCGAGAATTAATATATCATGGTTTTTAATCATGATATAAGCCTTTGTTATTGAGTCTTTTATGTGTGTTTTGGAGTCTTATAGAGTCTTTTACATTTTATGTACATTTAGAACTTAATTGGACGTTTTAGAAGCATTCGGAGAAATTATGCACTACATATAGATTTCACAGAGTTTACTAGCTGCGTCTGCCCAGTGCGTCGGTCACCGCGTTATGTGCATCGTCGACGCACCCTTTGTTCCATAATTTTGCGTGTGAAAATCTGTACTTTGGAGAATTACAACTTTTGCCAAGAAGTTTTCTTTATTTGCAAAAAGGCCCAAATTATGTTTAGACTTTATATTATGTTTTTAAGCCGTTGCTGAGGCTAAGTTTTACTTAAGTTTTAATCTACATTGAGAGAGTTTTAGAGAGATGTTTGGAGCTTTTTGGGCTGATCAGACACTCGACAGAGAGAAGATTTCGAACCCCATTATTTATTATATTGATCTCTTTATGCTTTATATTTCATACATGTCTATAGTAATGATTGACATGTCGAGTAGTTTACCAATTAGGTTTAGGGATTCTCATTAGGGATTTCTTGGAATATTAGGTTAATTGATCTATAAGAATTCATACTTTCTAGTTCTTCATATAGGTTGATCTTAATGCTTAATATGAACTGGCCACTTAGATTTTTTATGTTAGATTGATTGGTGCAACGAAGTTGGTTAATTTGCTAGAAAAGAACCTAGATGAGCAATTTGTCTACTCACAAAGAAATTTGGTTTAGGAAAATTGTGAACGAAGGAACCTGAGATTAATGCATGTTTAGAACTCTGGAATTCACAGCAAAATTTGGTTTGCTAGGTTGTTGGACATAGTTAATTTTCACAACGAAAGTTGGTATGCTATACTTCTGTGATTCTTGTTCTATAACCGTTCTTAATTCGATCATGATTGTTGGATTAGTCTGTATTCCTGATTTCATGAGAACTCCCTTGACATGACGCTTCACTTTTCTACTTACAAACCGTCTGCTTTACTTTCTGCATTGTTTACTGCTTAATTACTGTTGCTGCTTATGACACTTTATAGCCTATCGTAAGAACTTTTGAGTCTTTTTGGTTTGACCCCTATATACTATATTTGCATGTGCACTTGCAGTGTTACTCTAGGAAATTAAACTCTGAGCATATCAAGAATCCTCATGATCGACCGTTGTGTCAATCAAAACAAGTGTAGTGTCGGTCGCACGACAATGGGATGTGAATATCATGCAGGATTAGGTCGATAAACTTACGAAAATGAGTGCCTTCTGCACCGACACTGCATCGACTGACACCATAGGAGTATCGATTGATTCTGACTCCAAATACCGCCTCCAACTTCTTCTTCTTTAGCATGACTCCTCTAATGGCTCCAGAGTTTACCATAATATCCAAATATACTCCAAAACGTGCATAAACCAGTAAAAGACTCCAAAACACGTAAAAAACTCAATAAAAAAAGACATATATTATGGTTAAAAACCCATAAAAACCATGATATATGAACTTTCACACACTTAGCCTTTGCTTGCCATCAAGCAAACAAAAAACAAGATCAGGAGACGAAGTTTGAAAAGTTCATAAACTCATTTCATCGTCGGAGCACCACACTCACATTCCCTTTAGTATTCCACATGAAAACAAGCCTGTAGAAGTTAAGATCTCAATGTACTTTCCCTACACAACTGTCCCAAGTAAACTCCACAATCTAATCATAGCGTTCAAACTCACCATACTGACCTTTATAATCAATTAATGTGGTCTCTCGGAGGTAGTATCAATCATAGGACACATGGACTCTTAATCAGCCAGTATTTGATCACAAGACTGTCAATTTTTGGTTCCTTTCTTATCATTTTTCTCAATTCAGTAGCTGATTTTTCTCCTTTGGGTATCGTTTTTTTTATCATCCGCTCTTCCCTTTTTATTTGAGATATTACTTAGGAAACATTCCATGAAGCACATGAGGTAATAGGGGTCTCTACCACTCACGTGATCACTTCGAAGCTACTAGCTTATCCGCAGTTTATTACTCTTTTTTATTTGCTTGAAGGGAAGGAAGAAGAGAACCATACTCAGACGGGTTTACAAGACTTTCAGGACTGACAGAGGAATCCGATCTAATGTATACCAAGCCCCTGCTGAGAAAAAGTAAGTCAAGTTAGGGTGAAATCAGTAATAGATCCTCTGAATACCTGACGTGATATGGGTGTCCTTGGTATGTTGATCCGTTTGGGGTTTTATAACAGTCACATATCTGGTGCAAGTATGTCTAATGGTCACTTAAGTTCCTGCAAATGTGGTGATTTCCTCAAAAAGTCCTAGTTTCCTACTCAAGGTTTAGCTCAATAAAATGGCTTAACTCACTCTAAGAAAACAAAAAACGATGTGTCAGTAACTACCTCCCCCACATTAAACAACATTATCCCCAGTGTTATAGAAGCTTAGGCTCATGAGAACAATAATCAAAGTGAACAGAGACTTTAGAAATTCAGAACACTTACCTGTATACGGGATGTATATCGAGCGACATTAGGTTGGTGTCGATTGATGCATGTTGTGTCCGAGTAATGTGTCGATCGATAGTTGCGTCGATCGATGCTGCTCATCTGTGATCTGATCTCACGCCCTTAACACACCAAAACAAGAAAAATCAAAGCAAACAAAACAAAAACAAAAAATAAAGTAAAACCAGACTCACCAGTGGGTTGCCTCCCACTAAGTGTTTGTTTTCAGTCATTACCTTGACTATGGGTAGGAGATCAAGCTCCAAGGGGGTTCGACAAAGGAGAATAGTGCCTAAGTGAAAGTCTCCTCATCCAAGGTGGTGTGTAAGTGTAGCGCCCCCTTCCCCTTTCCACTGATCGACGAGCTTACCGGTCAACAATCAAACAAGAACATGACCGATCGAACCCGTGCATACATACAAGAAGAGTTTGTCACAATACGAAGCCAGAGACAGTCCGGTTTGAGTCAAAGGCTCGAACCAAACCATCTTTAACTCCGTTTACCTCGTTTCCACGATACGAGGCTTTTCAACCCGTACCGCTTCCACGAGTTGTGTTCGGTTCGGACTAAACCGTATATCAGGGAATTATTCCGTTTTATTAATTTAAAAAATTAGAAATCTTATTCATAACAATATACGGTCTAATACAAATCATTTAGCAGGATCCCAACAAAATCTGAAGCCGAAATAAGTCAAAATGATTAGCAAACTAAAACCAAATGCGAACCCAAGACTACTCCGAGCACCCTACGTGTCCGCCGAGCTATGCCAACCTGAAAAACACAAAAGAGTCTAATGAGCAATCTAAGATTACCCAGTGAGATGGCTCCCAACTAAAAGGCTGCTAACAATCTAATAATTCTGCCCAAACCCAAAATAACAATCAAGTACAATAGTTGATCACGTGCTACCAAGACGTAATGAGATACACACCACACAAGCATTCCAATAACAACACATATTGACAGCAGAGGAAATTAAGAAAACTGCGGCAAATGCCCTCGATTAGACTCGAGATTGCGTTAGAGATGTGGAGATTGCGTTAAATGAACTCTAAACCATCTTTAACGCAAATAAGTGAGTTAATACGTTAACGGACTCATAACGTCCAAATCTCGGCCCATCTGGCAAATGAATCGAGCCGCTGAAAGATGAAGAAGCAAAGAAAGAGGTTGGAAAAGGAAAAATCCAAGATAGAAATGTACATTTTAGCGAAGAAAGGAAAAGGATAAGAAGAGGAAGATTTCCGCAAATCTTGCGGAAATATTCTCAAGAGCCGACGAACCGAAGCTATAAAAGGAGGGAGAAGCCAGACGAGAAAGGCAGAGCGAAAACCCTAGACTTAGACTTATGAACTTAGCAGTTTATCTTAGCCGATTTTCGAGTTCTTTTGTACTTTCTTTCCGGTTCTTTTACTCTTTTTCCGATCTTTGTACCTTTTTTGACTTCTAATCAATAAAACGTCCTCCGGGTTTGCTAGTTTCGTGGTTATCCTTGAAAGTTTTTGTTCCTTAAAAGTTTTGCTCTACAAGTTTTGACCATGTGAGTTTCAACTTTCACACACAGGATTTGCTTGTTTAGAGACCATTACCACCCCTTCTACTATCTCTCCATCTATGGAGGTCATCTTCCTCATGTATCTCTGCAGACAAGGGTGAATTGGCAAAGCATTAGCGGGTTGGATCTCATTCAGCTTCTTATCCATCACTTCCATGCATTTAGCTTTATCAAGCTCTTGTTTAGACTTTAATGCTACCTTGGGGAATGGTATAGGAGGTTTATAAACCTTCTCTTTAGCAACAACACAAGGTTTGGGTGAAACTGTTTCTGCTCGACCGTAGTGTCGATCGACACTCGGCGTATCTCTTGAATACTTCGCAGATTTTCCAGCAGTGTCGAGCGTGGAGTCGAGCTTGATCGATTTTCATTCGTCATGGAAACTCGAAATCACCGTTGAAACTGGGTGTCGACCGACACTAAGAGAATATCGATCGACACTAAGAGAATATCGATCGACACTCAAGGCTATAGTCTGAATATCAATGTCGATCTCGGTCGATTTTGGTACGTCAAAACTCTCGAACTTGGGTTTTTCAGAGGGTGTAGATTGACACTGAGAAGTTGTGTCGATCGACGCTGAGTGTGCAGCTTCGGATTCTTGACTGTTTTCCATGATTTCCAGAGCCTTGACCTCAAATTGTTCTTCCTGATCCATCCTATCTTCAACTTGAACTGAGATAGCATTGATATGAGCGTTCTGAGCATTCTTCCCCTTTATTGAGCCTGAAATTTGAGTTACTTGTGTATCCAGTTGCTTCACATGAGTGTTCAAGGACTCAAACTTCCCATTCAAATCAGTGTACAAGGCATCAAACTCCGAGTTAAAGCTCACTGTGGTCTGCTGTTGTCCCTCAAGAAGTTGCTCCATCATTGCTTCTGATCTGCTCTCTTATGTAGGTGCAGGAGGTGTTTGGTAAGAGGAAGCTCCATAGTTCCTTGTGAAGGAATTGTTCTGCTGCTGGAAGGGCTTTTGGAACACAGATTTCTGAGTGAAAGTAGCAGGATTTTGAGTACCATACTTCTGAAATCCAGACCTCCAATGTAATTCACAGCTTCTTGTGCACACTCTCCAGCTTCAGATGCCTCAATGGGCTGCTTCTTCCCAAGCAGAATGCTATGGACAGAGTTCAACTTGTTATTGAACTCAGCTATCTGTGAGTTATCAGCTTTACCACCAGACCTCTTCCTCTCCATATCAGCATTCTTGACACTATTACTAGTCACCAAGTTCTCAACAAAATCCTTAGCTTCTTCTGGAGATTTAATGTAGAAGTTCCCATTACTTGCAGCATCTAAAGCCATCTGATACCACAAATCAACTCCTCTGAAGAAAATACCCAACAGCTGCACCTCAGAGAAAGCATGATGAGGGCAATCTCTCCGGTACATCTTGAATCTCACCAAGCTGCCTTAAAAGGCTCTGTAGATCCCTGCTTGAAGGTCAAGAGATCCTTTCTAAGCTAATCAGATCTAGCATCATCATAGAAGTGTCGCAGAAACTTCTCCTTCACTGCATTCCAAGTAGTTAGAGTCCCAGGTGGAATCTGCTTCAGCCAATTAGCAGCTTCTCCTCCAAGAGAATGAGGAAAAAGCTTGCAGTGTAAGTAGTCATAGCTCACTCCATTATATTTCATCCGAGTGACTAAAGACTCAAAGTCCTCTATGTGATCCATATGATGCTCATGTGGGAGTCCATGAAAAAGGTGATGTCCCACAAGCGTGTAGTAGGAAGTCTTCAACTCAAACTCATTCCTCTCAAAAGCAGGAGGTACAATCGCAAACATTTTGGCGTAGAACTCATCAGGCCTGTTGTAATCAGCTAGTGTCCTCCTAGCAGGAGGATTAACAATCTGTAGCTCAGGTTTAGGGATCACATTTCCTCCAGCATCAATTCTCTGTCCCTGAGCATTGTAGGGATTGTTCTGCAAGTCTCTCAGAACTCCTTCTGCATCTCGAACCAAAATCAAAGCGTTTCGATTCATCATCCTTGCAGATTTCTGAGATTTTCTGTTTGTCCTCTCAAGCCTAGCAAGCTCTTAATTTCTAAGATTCAAAAGCACTTCGTCCGGGTTGCTTCTGGTGTGACGACTACGCATACGCTAGACTCAAAAACTGGTCTCGAGATCGATGTCGATCGATACTAGATGGATGTCGGTCGACACTGAAGTTTCATGTCGATTCCTGCAGCAACAAAGACAAGCAAGACAGAGAAGTATCAGTGACCAAAAGAAAAACAACTTAGTCTAAATTCTAGAACAAAATCTATTGGTGAACACAAAGAGTCCCTGGAAACGGCGCCAAAAACTTGATAAAACAAATTTTCATCCCTATTCTAACTACAATTGTACAGTGTCGAATGATGTAGTATCTAGGGTATCGAATTCACAGAGACTCAAGTTTCACACGATAGATTGTATGCAGTCGAATTAAGCTAAGCAAGACAGATGTAAGCATTAAACAATGTGAGTAAGTAAACGGTGTGTGATTAATAAGCGAAGGCGCTAGACTTAGGGAATTTCTCTGGAAATCAGGAACACATATCAAATGCGAGCAACCTAGAAAACCAAATCTCTTTGCGAATTCTAGAGTTCTAAACATGCAATTAATTCAGGTTCGTTCGTTCACAATTTCCTTAGACCAAATCTCTTTGCGAATAGACAAATTGCTCTTTATGTTCTTTTCTAGTTAATTAACCAACTCTCGCTGCGCTAATCAACCTGATGACAATATTCTAAGTAGCTAATTTAGATTAAGCATTAAGAAAAACCTAGATGAAGAACTAGATGGTTTGAATCCCAATTAATCAATCAATCTATAATTCCATGAAATCCCTAATGAGAATCCCTAAATCTAACAAGAAAACTACTCAGACATGGCCATCATAACAATAGACATAATCAAAGTAGAAATCATATAAATCAAAAGAATAAGAACAGGGGTTCAAAATCTCTTCTCTCTCGAGTACAAGACCAGCCCCAAAATCTCCTAATCTCTGATCGAATAAAGCTTAGAATAAAACTTAGCCTTCACAACTGTCTATAAAACTTAATTAATAGCTTAAACACGTTTTGGGGTTGAATTATAAATAATAGAAACTTCTGGGCTCCTGTGTAAATCTTCAAGACTTGTCTGAAATGCTGCGCACAATCTGCCGTCGAACTCGGTGTCGACCGACACTAGTTCAGTGTCGATCGACACTAACACCATAAATCGGCTCCAAAGTCTTCTTCACGTACAAGTACTCCCAGAATGCTCCAAAATATCCAATTAACTCCAAACGTATGGAAACATATAAAAGACTCAATAGACTCCAGAATACAAGGTTAAAGACTCAATATATACACTTATATCATGGTTGAAAACCTTTAAAAACCATGATATATCATTAGGTTGTTAGATGGTAACTCTTGAGTTTTGGTTAGCGATCATGTGGATTGATCGGTTAGGGTGTTAGTCGTTTTAGTAAGCGATAGATTGCTAGTTTTGTATAGACGAAACGATAAGTTATTGGTTAGACTTGTTGTTAGACGAAAGGTTAGAAAACATTTCATTAGAAATGAGCTCGGAATCGATAATCGATTAAGGTAGAATGCTTATTTGCGGTAAAATAGAATTATAAGTTATTGCTAGATTAGCCACATGAAAAGACGGGTGTGTGACTAACTACCTATATCTATATAAGGAAGTGATATCGATGAGTAAGTTAAAATCTCTAACCATTATAGTGTTGTTGAGTTTGTTGTTAAAGGACGTGATGAATGATGAGACGGGAATACGATACCGAACCTGAAAGTCAAGATGTTGCCTTTAGGGAGCAGTGTTACAGTTTGAACCGAGCCTACAGGTAAGTCACTGTGGTTCCAGAAAGGGAGTATGGATATCAGCGACATACAAGTTCGAGACAGATAAGCATGATGAATTAGCAAAGAGATTTGGGTACATCATTATTAGTAAGGGATCAACTCAGAGGTATCAGTTTGAGAAGAACTGTTTTGAGGCTCAGTAAAATTTTGGATTCAATGATCCTAGAGAAGACAAGACATATGTGGGTTAGTAATTCTATTCGACGGAAGTGTTGGGTAGCGACATCAACAGATGGTACGGTGGATTTGGGAAACCAGAGTTATGCAATTCATGATGAATAGCAGGATTATAAATCAGATGATGGATCAGAGGCATTAGTTCAAAAGATAGGGATGTGGAGTCAGAAAGTGTTCTAGAGCAAGGGAATTCAGATTGGGCATCGTAAATGTGGAGTGAGATTGTAAGCAATGGAGTACAGTTTGGAACAGATTCAGAAGCAACCAGACTTCAGAATTCTGCTTCCGAGTTCAAGGTTTACACTACAGGAAAATCGGGTATTCATAGCGTCCAAAAAACGCTATCTAATCCTATCGCAGCGTATTTAGAAACGCTGTGTCTGCCCCCGCGACAATAGGTCTAAGATCTATTGTAGCGCTTTTTCATTATGCTACGATAGTTATGTATACGATAGCGTTTCTTTAAATGCAATTGTATATTATACAATAGCGCTTTCTTTCTGTTATTATTTTGTTATAACGCTATAGTTGCTACTTATATCAGATTGCATAATATTTTAGATAGCGTATTTGAAAACGTTATTGGTTTATTTTCTTAATACAACGTTTATTTATCTGTTATAGTTTGTACACATTACCCAATTGTTTTATAGCGTTTTTAAATACGCTATAGTCTACTCTAGAATAACGTTTTATTTCTGCAATAGTATTTTTTGTAACTAATTAATAAAATTGAATTGAATTTGATTATTTTTATATATTGATTTTTAATGAAAATTGTAATTTAATATATTAATATGACAAGAAAAACGAAATGAGAATAAACCCTTAGCAAAAGATTCCTCTTTACTTGTTCCAAGCATACAAAAGTTTGAGAAGATTAACAAAGCCAATACATAACCATATAACAAAGTTAAACGAGCAAATGAGATTTACAACCATTTCTGATAGCAGCACGGAATATTGGTTCAATGTCCTCTTTAGGAACCTCAATGCATACCATGTAGCCGCAGTTGCGTCTAAACTGTCGTTCGGTGATCTCCTCCACATCATTTCGCTCATCTTCATATGCTTATTGTTGGTTTTGGTGTGGGACTTGAGGATTTTTGGGAGTTGTGGTTTAAATCCAAAGGCAGGGAGACCGCAGACGAGTCCTTTCATTGGTTCCATTGTAATAAGCAGTTCCTACAATGCCAAAGTGAAGGACGATTAAAAATTATCGAATAATAGAAATAAACAAACAAAAAGAAACCAGATAGAAATGCAAGACTAACCTCAATGCAAACTGTTGATATGAGACATACAATAGTTTTTAACCTGTCAAACATGCATGTAAGTGATGAATATACTACAAGCGAAATGCATAAGTTGCTAAGTAAGACAGAGAACTACATCAGTTGTCTCATCTAGAGTTTTGCAACAGAGAGTATTAGGATGACATAACCTTTGGGATTCTCTTCGACCTTTGTTCGTTCGTGCAATAGTGAGTAAACCTTCAACAAGAGATGGAAAGGAATTGTATCAAAGAAGATTAGAAAAGTGTAACTGACAATTCATATATGATCAGTAGTAGATTGTACCTCTTATCAATCACTGCTTCTTGCAGCTCCGACAAATAGTTCCTTCATCCAAATCGATTCAAGAGGTTAAATCCCAAAAGAGATTAATAGAGATATTAGAGAGATTACAAGAAATAGTTACAGGCGGAGGAAATACTTGTTTGTTTCATGGCAGAGAGGGTTAGGGTACATAGAGCAGAAGTGTTTTCCTAATAGAGATATTAGTGTAATCGAGTAAGAAATAGACGGTTTGATGGAGATGGCGAAACTGATCGAACGGTCAGAGATGGTGATCTTAGCGGCGAGCTCTTCTAATTGGTTGTTAAGGTGAATTTTTTTTGTTTACTTTAAGAATAAATAGGTACAAATTAGTGTTGCAAAAAAAGGGTACAAAATTAGGATTTCTATATAGGCTTTTTAAGAAAAGAAATTTCAAAATAAAGTGTACCAAAAATACCATTTTTGGGGTTTAAGGTTTAGGGTTTACGATTTAGGGTTTAGAAAGTATAGAATGTATTCAAAATTCTATATAATGGAAACAAAATTTCAATCTTCATATGCAATCATCCAAAAACACCAATATATATTAAACACTTAGTTTAAACATTACAATACCAAAATATTTCATAACAAAAAAGAATACACATAAAAAAATCTAAACAAAGCAAAATGAAATATTCGTTTTACTACAACCCCTTCCAATTAAATGGTAGTAACACAAACATTGTACATATATATGTATTGGATTGTGTAGAAACACAAACCCGATTGCGTTGGTTTTGTTTACCTCCATCTTTAAAAATCGAGTTACAAAGCCATTATAGGTTTGCCATCATGTGTTGTACCAAATTAATTCATTTGATGTAATATATGATTTACCTATAAATCAAACAGTGTACATATGAATTGGGGTCCAACCGGACAATAATCCTAAATACATAATAAACCTAACGACCAATCCCAAATTATTCATCTTCTAGGACCCCGTCACAATCAGTCCTAACACAGAAACTCTCATCATCTGAAGATTCATTCCCCAAATCATCATCATATTCGATGGATATTGGCGCAGCTACGAACTCTTCTTCGGTTTCTAACTCATGATACCCCCTTGGTGGTGCCCTCATAATAACACTCCAAGGTGATATTTCATCTTCTCTGGAGTAAAACACTTGTTTTGCTTGAGAAGGCATAAATCATTTAGATCATTAATCAAAGGAGCAAGGTAAACATCGATGTTGTTACTTGGTGCAGTTGGTCCAGGGATCATAAGGGTTACCATAATGTTCTCTGACCTCATACACATCGTTGGAGACATATTGTAGTTCACTAACATAATTGGCCATGTGTTATACTTGGTATTCTGGATAGAATAGGGGTTCATCCCATCTGTAGATAAACCAAGTCTTAGGTTTCTTGGTTCAGCTGCGAAGAGTGGCCATTTAGCATTGACCTGAGCCCATGTCAATGAGTCAACCGGGTGTCTCATTGTTCCATCTCCAGAAGCATAACTGTAATGCCATTGCAAATTCTTAGACATTATCTCCGATCTGAACATCCTCTTCAATCTTTATTTTATAGGGAAATATCTGAGTATCTTTGCAGGAATCCCATCCTTTGTCTCACCAGAATGCTTATCAACTTCCCATCTTGAAGAACCACACCTTGGGCAACTACTCATCTCCTCGTACTGTTTTCGGTAAAGAATGCAGTCATTCTTACATGCATGAATAACATTATATCCAAAACCAAATATCTTCAAAATTTTCTTTATCTCAGATGTGGATGTTGGAAGCACATTACCTTTGGGAAGCATGTCATGAACCATACTCAAAAGCTGATCAAAATAATTCTCTGAAATCCCACTCTTTACTTTGATCATGTAGAGTCCCATAATTGCTGCAACTTTGGTGTAGTTTGGGCAGTCCGAGTATAGAGGAGTTTTTGCATCCTCTAATTTCTTCTTAAACTCAAATTCTTCTTCACTTCAAACAACTTCAGGCTGTTCTCCATCCTTATTCGAGGAATCTGAATTGTTTTCATTTTCAAAGAAGGCAGATCTAAACAACTCATATGTTTCTAAGTCAGCACGTTCATCATCACCTATTTTCTCAATCCTTATCTCTCCATGAATACTCCAACAAACATTTCTCTTGTACTTGTGATCCATTCCCCTAATTACCAAATGATCCAGTACTGTGCATATATCTTGATGACACACATTCTGACAATCGATACAGGGACATAACATCTGCAAAGGATTACCCAATCTCTTCGCTGATGCATACACAAAAGCATGTGCACCTTCCTAATACTCAGAGCTTGCCCTGTAAATTATAAAAAGATTCAAAGTTTTTTTAACATTAGGTTCAAAACATCGAAAAAATTGTTACTACACAGTGTTCAAGATTTTGACAGAAAGTTGTAGAGAGGTCCGTACCTCTGAACCCAAACCCATGACTTATCCATTACCAAAAAACCTAAATTCACAAACTCTTTTCACGAAAATCAGATCCTAAACCTCGAATTATAGTTTGTAAACCCTAAATCTACATGAAATTGAACAGCCAGAGCCAAATACAAACCTTCAGATATCGAAGATCGATCAAAATGGGAAGCAGAAACTCGACGGTAATAGAGCACAAGATTTTCTGTTTGTGAGATGAGAGAGAGAGTGAAGACGAGACTGAAAATTTCATTAAGTCTTTTACCGGGCCAATTTTTTTTTCCCGCTACCAATTTTTACAACGTTTTAAAATATGTAATGCTATGTATTTTACGCGTCACCTTTTTTTTTTTTAAAATGACGACCTTTTCGTAGCGTTTACGAAAAATGAAACGCTATTAAAAACTTAAACATAGCATAACATATATAAACGCTATAAGGCGACGCTATGAATACCCGATTTTCCTGTAGTGTTAGTAGTAAACGGAGAATTCATGGGCTGAATTCTTATAAGTGGGGAATAATTTAATACTCTGTCTCAAGAAATGGTCAACATGCAGTTCATAAGTCAATGAGTAGTCATCAGAGTGCATTTCTACAATTTTGGGAGATAAGGGTATTTTGGTAATTTTACCAAAAATAAGATGGAAAGTTAGACGGGCGAAGTAACATCCTTTTTATTTAAATGAGTTACTTAGGAGACAGAGAAAGCATAAAACGGATTAAAAGGGTTTTACGGGCTGTCGGAATGGAAACCGAGAAAATCTTCTAATGAGCGTTACGGGAAGCCAAATTGGACAAAACAAGTTTCAGAGTACATTTAATTGTGGTCTGTGAAAATAAAAAGGGAAAATGGAATCGTTTTGGAAGTTTTGGGAAGTATCAAAAGAACGAACCGGGATCACTCCCGCTTCATAGAATCTTGGGTGCTAAATTTAATGAATGGGACACACAGAATCTCGAGAGCCAAGTGTCGTTGGAAAGGATGGTGTATGTGACACCTAGCCACTATAAATTCATGTACCTAAATCACCTTTGTGATTATATAATCACACACAATTCACCATTCACTCCATCTCATATCTCTCATCAAGAACAAACCAGAAAATACTCAGCTCTCTCTCACTTCTCTCCTCTCCCACGGCCATCTCCATCCCTATCTCCTCTCTCCCTTGGTGGAACCTCTTCTCTCTCTCTGTCTCACATCTTCTTAGAGTAAGCAATTACTTGCATCCCAAGTCCTATTAATTGCTCCCAAACCTTGCTAAATCTCCAACAGACACTTGAACCATTGTTACCACCATCATCTCCTCATCTATCACCGCCAAAAATTGCCTCTCGCTGTTGGAGGAAGACGCCAAAAAGTTACCGCCGGCAAAGCTCCACCGCAGCTTCATTTTTCTTCAGCCGGTCTCCTCACTTCTCGTATGCCGGATCTCTTCTCTTCTCGCCAGTCTCCTCCTCACCAGAGATTCCACCAGAGCATATCACTGTCGCCACAGTCACGCTACCGATCAAGTCTAGACGGATCTCTCTCCTCACGTCCTGATATATCATGGTTTTTCTAGGTTTTCAACCATGATATAAGTGTATATATTGAGTCTTTAACCTTGTATTTGGAGTCTTTTGAGTCCTTTGCAGGTTTATGTACATTTGGAGCTTATCTGGAGATTCTGGGAGTTTTTGGAGTGATTTTGCAGCATACATGGATTTCACAGAGTTCATTGGGTGCGTCTGCACTTGTTGTCAGTCGACACCACTAAAGGACAAAATTCCTGCGCGTCAAAAATACAGATTTTGGAGATTTGCAAGATTTACCCAGAAGTTTCCCAGATTTACAGAAAGAACCAAATCGTGTTTTAGACTATTAATTAGGTTTTTGAGCCATTTTTTAGGCTAAGTTTTCTTTGATCGGAGATTAGGAGATTTGGGGCTGGCCTTGTACTCGAGAGAGAAGAGATTTCGAACCCCTCTTCTTACTCTTTTAGATTTTATATGATATCTATTTTAATTATGTCTTTTGTGATGATTGCCATGTCTGAGTAGTTTTCTTGTTAGATTTAGGGATTCTCATTAGGGAGTTTATGGAATTATAGATTGATCGATTAATTGGGATTCAAACCATCTAGTTCTTCATCTAGGTTGTTCTTAATGCTTAATCTAAATTAGCTACTTAGATTATTGTCATCAGGTTGATTAGCGCAACGAGAGTTGGTTAATTAACTAGAAAAGAACCTAGAGAGCAATTTGTCTATTCACAAAGAGATTTGGCTTAAGAAAATTGTGAACGATTGAACCTGAATTAAATGCATGTTTAGAACTTTAGAATTCGCAAAGTGATTTGGTTTTCTAGGTTGTTAGACATAGTTAGCATTCGCAGCGAGAGTTGGTTTGTTATATGATTGTGATTCTAGTTCCAGAACATCGATGTCTGAACCATGTTGATTGGTTGAACTGTGTTCCTGATTTCCTGAGAACTTCTTTAAGTCTAGCGCCTTCGTTCATTGATCACACATCGTTTGCTTACTTGCCTTCTTTACTGCTTTCCATCTGTCTTGCTTAGCTTAATTCGATTGCATACAATCTATCGCGTGAACTAGAGTCTTTGTGGATTTGATACCCTTTGTACTACTGTTGCATTTATGTGCACTTGTAGTTAGAATAGGGATTAATTCTTGACCTATCACGTCCTGACTTCTTCCTCCTCATTCGGTCTACTCTCCCTCTCATACCACTCAGCGGTGTACTCTCTTCCTCTCCACGCCTTCGCCGGAAGCCGCTCACAGTCGCCGAAAAATATCTTGTCGTGAGTTTCTTCTCGTCGGATCTCCTCACTGTGATTCTCTCATGCCGAAATCTCTCACCGGCGATCACCTTGCAGTCGAATAACCGCCGAAGAACTCTTCTCCTTGCCAATCATTTCTAGTCAACTCTTGGTGGGACCGGTCAACACCGGTCAACCCCTGTGGTCAATGCCGGTCGCCTCTCTCATTCACTTGTAAACTCTCTCACTAGTCGGGCAATGCTGAGTCAAGCTTCGGGTCAAAGCACTGGTCAAGGATCAGTTAAGTTTGGGTTAAGGACATTTTCAGTTAGATCGGTTCGGGAAAGGGTTTGGGAAAGCTTCAGTTTGGTTTCGGGATTCGTAGATCTGTCAGTCCGTCCATCTGTCACTGCTAGAACTGTGAGTTGGCTAAACTTTGCATGGTGCATTTAGATTAGGATCATGTAGACCCGAAATGGTAAACCATAATATTAAGATTGCGTACATGAAAGTTAATATGATAGAACGGTTAGATTGATTAAATAACTCGGTTAAATATTTAAATGGATAGAGAATATGCATGGCACGTTATATAGTAATTACTAGAGATTGATTAACCGTATTGTTGATTATTGATTGACTGATTGATGCTTTCATTTAGAACGTCATGCTAGGACGTAGGTGCATATATATATTTAGAACATATGAAATGAATCTATATACGAGAACTTAAGAGTCTAATGAAAATATGGATTAAAACACATAACATATTTAGAATATAATAATGGGGTGGGTTAACTAGATGATAATTCATGGTTATCGGGTTTAAGTAATTAATTATTGAATTATGAGAAGTCAGAAGATTAGTAAGTTTACTAATCTCAATCTGACGGATCGGGGAGACTAAAACATATAATTATTTAAACAAGAGTTAAAAAGTTATAATTTGGGATTTGAGCCATCTACGAGATTAGTAAGTTTACTAATCCAAATGTAGCGGAGTAAATAAAGTAAGTTAATGAATTAAACGATTAATTGAACTTGAATTATTTATATAATTGATGATGTGTGGTTATTATTGCATTCTTAATTGGTTGTCTACTCTGGTGTTGGGCCGGGTAGACTGATAATTGTGTGATTATTGTCTACTCTGGTGTTGGGCCGGGTAGACGGGTTTATTGTATGATTGTTTCTCTACTCTGGTGTTGGGTCAGGTAGACTGTGTTGGTTGATACTTACCTCAGTACATGACCGGGTAAGTTTGGTTTAGTTACCTATTCTGGTACGAGACCAGGTAAATGGAGTTGTGTTGATGATTGGTGGTAGGACTTTCGGAATAGAATGGGTACGGGGTTTGAGTTAGTGTTCCTATTTGACTTTATCGGTCTTGTGTGTTGTGATAGACTCCTAGTGAGTCTGCTTGTTTATATTTATGTTGTTATCAGGACTCTATAAGATGTGTTAGATTCCACAAGTCTAAAGATGGCGTTCTAGTAATTCATTCCCGATTGGATCTTCGAGTAGTTCCTGAATGGTTCAAGTAACTTCGAGTAGTGGTTATGGTTATGGTGTTAACCTACTGAGTGATGTCGGTAGGTGTGTAGTCCGGAGAAACATGTTCATATCCTAGGGCTAGACTGCATGGAAACTTAGTCTATATAGGGTAGCCTGAGTCACCGAATATCGATGGACTGGTAACGGTGTCCTAAGTCGTAGGACTTTGTGTTTAAGTCTAGGATTCATGGGTGGTTTTAGTTGCCGTGGAGTAGCTAAGTGTTCATGTGGAAGTTACCGAGTTCGCATTTGGCCACAATTTGATTTCAGATCATTTTTATTTGGTTTGGATTTTTATGGGCGCCTTAAAAGATTTGAAAACCCTTTTGAAAATGGAATTATTCCCTGGTATGCAGTTTAGTCTGAACCGAACACAACTCGTAGAAGCGGTACGGGTTGAAAAGCCTTGTATCGTGGAAGCGTGGTAAACATGGTCAAGGATGGTTTGGTTTGAGCCATTGACTCAAACCGAACAATCAATGTCCTCGTATTGTGACTAACTCTTTCGTTTGGCCTGCTCGGGTTTAATCGTCATGTTCTTATTGATTGTTGACCGGTCAACTTGTTGGTCAGTGGATAACGACAAGGGGGCGTAACAGAATTGAATCCGCAGAGATTCAAATATCTTACGATAGATCTTATAGCGTCGAGTTAAGCTAAGCATATTAGTAAATAAGCAACTAAATAAAGCACGAAAGTAAATTAAATGGTTGTAAGCAAGCATAAATATAGATTAATCAATCAATCGAGATCAAATTAAGAACAAATCTAGAACTAGAATCATAAAAGTATAATAGACCAACTTTCGTTGCGAGAATCAACCTAATATCAATAATCTAAGAGGCTAGTCAGATTAAGAATTAAGATCAACCTAGACAAAGAACTAGAAAGTATGAATCCCTATAAATCAGTTCACCTAACATTCCATGAAATCCCTAATAAGAATCCCTAAACCCAACTATAGAATTACTCATACATGGAAACCATAACAATAGACATGTTTGAATAAGTAAGCATAAAGAGATCAACAAAAGAATAAAAGAGGTTCGAAATATTCTCCCTGTCGAGTATCTGATCGACCCCAGAAAGCTCCAAAGCTCTCTGAATATAAAATAAAGTGTAAAGTAAAAGGTAGCCTAAACAATGGCTTAAAAACCCTAAAATCTTAGCTAAATACGTTTTGGGTCTTCTACGTAATTATGAAAAACTTTTGGACTAAGTTGCAAATCTCCAAAAGTCTCAAAACTCGCGAGAATCATCCTAATCGACCGTTTTTTCGATCAACACAAATGTAGTGTGGATATCTGTGGTTGATAAAGTTACGGTAAATTAAGAGCCTTCTGCATCGACCGACATCAAAGGAGCGTCGATCGATGCTGACACGAAATATCGCCTCCAACTTCTTATGTTCAGTGTGACTCCTCCAATGGCTCCAGAATGCGTCATAATCTCCAAACATGCTCCAAATGTGCCCACACCTATAAAAGACTCTAAAATACTCCAAAACACATAACATATTCAATAGCAAAGACCTATATCATAGTTAAAACAAACATAAACCATGATATATCCCTATTACAATACATTTGAATCACTTCAATTTTTTAGTAAATTTCCAATGACCAACTTGAAAATGCCACAATTCTAGGGTTCCAAACAATCTGCATGGGATGTCTCATTGGATTTGGAAATCCTACAGTTGGAAAAATGAAAATCGACAAGAGATTATTTACCATAAAAAATTACAAAGAGATTGAATTTTATGCTATGAAATATTAGCAATTCATCACAAGATCATATGACATCTTTCGCCATGAGGAAAACCATTTGTGAGCCATCTTCTTATGGTTTTAATATGAAATTTACAATTGGTCCTTGTGTTATCAATCTCCCATAATAATGAAAAAGATTCTATTGTGAAATATGTTGACGTTAAAATAAAGAGACGATTTGAAGATAGTTCTAATAGCATATATGGCAAAATAAATGTAAAGGGAATGAGAATATGGTTAAGTTTAGTTGCTATAACTAATAAATTTCGCATTTGTTTGGAAATGATTAAGATAGTTGAACATAATATTTAAGTGATCAATTTAATTCTTAATATACAAATCTTATCAATGAAAATAAAATGAAGACAAGCAAATTGTATAGTACAATTTAAAAACAAACTAAATTTTTTAAAGGATTTTAGAATATATTAGTTTATAATCATCAATATTGTAATGTATTACTAAAATTTTTTATTATATTCTGTAACAACATAAAATCTAAATATTGATTGTCATTTTTACTTTAAATACGTTTGGTAAGTTATACTATATAAGACACCAATATTAGTAACAAAATATTTAATAATTATGTTTCTAGTATTTCAAAAATCTACTATATATTGGTTTCATATTCATTATGACGTTCTCATTTTTCAATTTTACATATGATCTCATTGTGTTTTATAACCATTTGTATTCGGGAACTGAATTTATTGTTGGTTGATTTGTGTTTATTTCTAAAGGATAAATATTTAATGTTTGATAATCGATACCAAAATTTAATATTTTTCTTAATATGTGTGCAATATCAGACGTAAAATGTAATCGGAGGTGGCAATTAAGAATGAGACTCATGATGACCTATGTTTTCAAATCAAGTGATCATAAATTTGAAATGAAGTTGAGAATCTAAAAAATCTACTAAAAGATCATAGAAAAAGGGACGCATGCATGATATAATAACAAGAAGATGAAAAAGAGAAATAAAATCTTAAACGAATTGAACATGGAAAATCAGAGTTATATATAATAAAACTTAAAGAGAAATTTAAAGTTTTGATCTCGTATTTATTATATAACAGAAAATGTGTAGAATCTGTTAGATTTATTACTTGTCATAACACTTTAAATTTATTAGTTTCCTTACATTTCAGGCTAACTAATTAATGTACTTCCATGACATGTAACTTGTGGTGAAATTATATATTCTTGGTCTATTAATATTTTTTGCATCATTTTAGGTAACTCTCAAATCAAAACTATAAATGTTTAATAATTAAACATGGTTTATTTTACTACATCGTTATTATCCAAAATTAATTGGGTCTGCAATTTCACTTCATATTCTCCAATTTTATAAAATAATGGAATCTTGTAATGATATTTTGATAAATAATTTTTAAGGTTATATAAAGAAAAACTTCAATATATTATCAGCTCATGTTCTAGAAATTAAGATAAAACCTTAAACCTAAAATCATAACTACTTTTATCATCAATTGATGTCTCCATTTTAAAAAAGAAAAACTATTTTATGTGACGGGATCATTAAAACATTATCATGGACTTTAAAAGAGATAAATATGTAAATAAAAAGAATAAAATAATAGATAAATTTTTAAATACATAAAAATATACAGTTGCCAAGTTCAATAACATAAAACATTATATAAATCCGAGTGGGTAACTTTCTTTCAGTGATATCTATGTGTGTTGCAATGAAAGTTTCAATGGCTCAAATTCATCACTCAAATCTTCCAATTCCGGTAAAGGATGGTTGATTAGGACATCATATAATCCTTCTTGAATCTCTACTTCAATATCTTCTTTATAACCTACATAACAACTTATAAATTTTAATATATTTATAAATCAATAATAAGGTAGACATTATACATTCAAAACAATGAAAATTTACATCTAAAATGAACAATATTCTAAAATTTAGAACACAGATAACATCTTGCCCATTATAAGCAGCTAATCGATTTGTAAAATCATGGGCGTGAATACCTATACTCACCTTAGTCGGTTACCCATACAAATTTTAACAATAATTAAATAAAAATACCAAGACAAAAATGAATATACAAAGAACAACTACTCTACATATAAGAACCGGTATTACTGTGAGCCTTTGATATGAAAAATTATTGTTGATGCTGCAAGGTTATCAACATCAATATTCATTGGTCCGAAGCTCACCATCGTACTCATTACATTTTCAAAATCATGAATATGTTAATATTGTAAATAAAAAAATTATAATATTATAATATTATTAACAAAAATATATCTCACATCTATACTACATAAACATTAGCCGGAGTGTTGAAATCGCGGACTTGTTGGATACTTAAAAAATCCAAATAATGCATATCATTGATGGCATCAGTCTTCCGGATTAAAGATCCTGGAACTACACAGAGGATATATTCAGATTTCATTTGACGAAACAAGCATCATAGGCAAATTTGACATATTTTAGTTCAAGTCACTTCCCTTCATATTTTTCTAAACCCTTGAAGATGGAAACTTCGTTTAGTGTAATAATCAGTTCCATATTTGTACCATACATAAAATAATGAATGACATTAGTTTTTTTAAATATATATCTACTATATAGTTTTTATATATATCGCAAAGAAAATAAATCTTCTATTTTCACTAACCATTTCATCCTAGAGAAAATAATTTCATAATAAGTCTTGATCTGCAACATGATACTCATATACCCTTAGAACATTAATTTTAAAATGTCAATCATTTGTTAATCGGTTACCCTCTGAAAGAAGATTGATGATTTTCATCGATGTGTTTTTGTTGAAAAAGAATTTTTGTAAACGGTTTTGCTTCCAACACAAAATCTTTCATTCGAGAAAGATTTTTTTGTGAATAATGAAAGTTTAAGAGACTTTCTATTAATTTAAAGGAAGTTACAATCTTTTTTTAAAAACAAACAAACTGCTAAAAGCATTTAATTAACATGATATATGTAAAATATTATTGTCATTATTGTCTTTTCCTAAATGGTCATAAGTGAAGCTAAATATCTACCGCGCGTTCACCTGCGGTGCGGTAAGGCACCACCTTGTTGTGCCAGCAACCAACTCCGGCGTGTCAGCTTATTTAACATCATCAAGTAAGTTACTAAAAGATCATGTATGTACCTTAATGTTTACACATCTTACATTTCAAGTTGTATAATTTGAATAATATAGATAACCGTAAATATAAATTTATTCATTAAAAAGCAGAAACAATTTAATGAGTTTATTAGACTACAACATAATATTAATGAAAACATATACAACACAAAAATGATTAAAACAATAAAATATGAATGAATTAAAAAAAAAAATTGTTCCAAGAGTAAACAATAGTAACAAAATACTGTGGATAACAAACTAAAAAGGACATATTGACCAACATATCCCACTGTTACAAAAATTAAATATCAAAAACTTAAATAATCATTCTTTTTATGACCTTCTTATCTTTATATTTAATCTTCTTTGAAACAGAGAATTTTTCATCAATAATCCGTAATGGAATACTATCTCTTGATCGTTATGATATTGATGGTGTAAGAGTTAGGGTCGTTGATGCATCAGAATTCGTCTCCATATCAAAGATAATCATAAGAGGTCCCTAATTATTTGAAACAACCAATTTTGTCTAATTATTATAAAATACAAACAATTTTTATAAATATTTGAGTCATGTCTTTTTAATTACCTGGATCGAGTTACTTTGGTTCTCAAAATTCTCGATTGCAGATTTGTTATCCCAAAATACGTTCACAACATATGGATTTATTGCAGTCTTCAGAACATTGTCATTTGGATTTATTACTTTAAAGAATAATTTTCGACCAATGAAACCGGTCAATTCATTTGGAAGAAATTTAGGACCATCCTAAAATTAAATGAAAAGATAAAATTTTAGTTTCCAAATAAAGAATAAGGTATATCTATAATTAAAAATTTGAAATATCGTTAAATTTCTATTTGATGACTGAATTCCTTGTAGATATTGTATGCGGATCTCTTCAGATGCTTATCTCTAGTATCATCAAATGTGAGGAAGTTTGTTTCACCTTCGGAATAATCATACACACATAATATCAAATAATATATGTATCACATAAAACATTTAAAATGGATAGTAAGTTGGTTGATATTACTGATGTTATTAAAATGAAACAAAAAAACAGTACATAACATAGACATCAAAAACATCGCAACCATTTTTAAAATTATATATTTGTTTTGACTTCTCATTATCTTCAGAATCAGATCCATATTTAAGTAATTTGCTGTTGCAAACCTTGCATGCTTAAAAGTATCATTTTTGGGATACTGTTAAAAATGTACATATTATGTTAATATTCAAAAATACTATGTTAGTTAATTATTGTCAAATAGTAATATACCTCTCTAACCACTTTGCTCTTTTTAGGTTATTTTCAGATTTGGATATGATTTTCATAGAGTTGTACGCATTGGAGGTGTACAATTTCTCTAAAGAAATAAATCACAACATTATTGTCTTAATATGTTAAGAATAAAGAATTATTCATATATGAATGCAAATATGATTACCTCCATATTTTTTAATCGATGTAAACCAGATACTGATAACAATAGGAGATGAGCTATTTTGAGAAGTATGCCAAATCACTTGGTTTGCATAATCTCTCCACAAAGTTCAAGGCAGAGCATCATCCCTAAATTTATATAGTACACCTAATTATAAAAAAATATTAATCAATTAGTATAGTATGATTACATAAATTATACATCACAATGTAGATTAATATGACCTATTATCTTTTAGTTAAAATTCAAGCTTAGTGTTGTTTCCAGACTTGCTTTTAGTTTTTAAAATCTTCAATAGCACGCATGTGCATAATGAATCTCATGACATATAAAGTATGTCAAACAATAATTAAAATCAGAAAAATCAATCTAAGCTAAATATTTGAATATTAAATCATGTTTGACTTTTTTAAAAAAAATATCTTACCAATCAACACCTTTTTATCAACTATTCCCTCTAAAACTTGAGAAATAATATAATAATACTTATCAGAATCTCAAAATCTTGGTTTGATTTTGGTAGTTTGAGTGATAGACAATTGTAAGGAATATCACTTGGACGGAAGTCACTGATATAGCCTTGGGAGAAAAAGCGTTAATGATGACATCTATATGTCAACACAGTCTTTGTTCTTATTGTATATCGCTTTGATATACCATGGATTTTAGGGATTTTAACCATGGTATATATCTTATTTATCGAGTCTTTTATTATGTTTTAGAGTCTTTTCAGGTGTTTTACAGGTTTAAGGACATTTTGAGCCTAATTGGACGTTTTGGGATTATTTGGAGCAATTCTGCATTATTTAGAGACTCCACAGAGTTCATTGGCTGCGTTTTCGCCTTGCAACTGTCGTTGCAGTTCTGCGTCCAAAAATCTGCATTTTGGAAAAATTACAGTTTTTGTCCAGAAACTTCCCATACTTAAAAAAGGCTCCCAGCCGACTTTAGATCATTATATTAGGGGTTTTAAGCCATTGTTTAGGCTACGCTTTTCATACGCTTTATTTTATTCAGAGAGAGTTTTAGGGGCTGATCTTGTTCTCGAAAGAGACTTGATTTCGAACCCCAGTTCTTTGTTTTATTATATGCTATTTGGTTTTCTATTCAAGATGTTTTATGTTTCGATGATTATGTCTGAGTAGATTACCTGTTAGGTTTAGGGATTCTCATTAGAGATTTCATGGAATTATAGGTTAATTAATCTGTTAGGGATTCATACTTTCTAGTTCTTCGTCTAGGATTGTTCTTAATGCTTAACCTGAACTGGCCACTTAGATTATTGATGTTAGGTTGATTGATGCAACGACAGTTGGTTAGTTAGCTAGAAAGAACCTAGATGAGCAATTGAATTACTCGCAAAGGAATTTGGTTTAATTGAATTGTGAACATATCGAACTTGGAATTAAGGCTGGTTTAATCTGTTAGTAATTTCAAAGGAATTTGGATTGCTGCACTTAGACTTAGAGAATTCTCGCAACGACAGTTGGTTAATTCTATATCTGTGTTTGAGTTCTAGAAAGTTCCTAATTAGATCCCGCTTGATTGATTGCTTGTGTTCCTGATTTCCTGAGAACTCCCTTGACCTAACACTTCGCTTCCTTGCTCACAAACTCGCATGATTTACTTTCCTGCATCGCTTTTTAGTTTCTAATTACATTACTTTCTCCTAGTTTAATCTTTTCTGTTCTTAATCTATCGTTGACCGGAGTCCCTGTGGATTCGATACCCTAAGTACTACAACTACATCACTGTGCACTTGCAGTTAGTATAGGGATTAAAACTCGAGACCTATCAAGTTTTTGGCTCCGTTGCCGGGGACTCTTTTGAGTCCTCGATAGATTTGAACTTAGGGTTTAGACTAGGTTTTTCGTTTTTGTTTTTTGTTTACTAATTTTTTTCTTCTTTTTCTGTTCTTGCGTTTCAGGTACGCCTGTAATCGCCTTGCATCGATCGACACGGTCCTGTGTGTCGATCGACACATCTTCGAGCTTGTATCGATCGACACTTCTCTCCATCGATCGACACAGCGCGTAAGATGATGGGAATGATGGAACAGATGTTGGAAAATCAGCAGAATAACTCATTCTGCAGAGACTATGGTTCCTATTCATTCACCAGAGATTATGAATCTCCATCATATCAGTCTTTTCCTCCTCAAAATAAGCAGTCTTATAAGCTGATGAGTATGATGGAGCAGTTATTGAAAAAGCAGGAAGAAGATTTGAACTACATCAATAGCTCTGGATTCCAAGGAAATAGGTTTGGTAATCAGCAAGGTAATTCTTATCAGAGAGCCTATGGATCATCTTCTTATCAGTCACATCCTGCTGCTAATGCTTATAAGAGCAAGATGGAAGCCATGATGGAGGAGTTCCTAGAGGATCAGGCTAAGACTGCTGTAAACTGCGACAAGAAGCTGGATGCTATACATGAAAATCTGAATGGGAAGTTTGAATACTTGAGCACACATGTGAAGAAGCTAGATGTCCAAGTTCAGCAAACAATGGAGCAATACAAAGGCAAAATGAAGCTGGGAAAGCTGGACAATATAGATCCTTCAAAGCTGTGACCTTAAGAGATGGGATTTATTTGCTGGGAGAAGAAGAGAGCATAATCTCGGATTTTCTGGATGAATATTGTCTGTCAGAGGCATGCGTCGATCGACACACTCTCGATGTTGATCGATGCACCCCCGATACGTCTGACGGATCTGAGCATAATCGCCTTGTGTCGATCGATACATCTCGTGCATCGATCGACACAGATCGCAGACAGGACCAGAAACCTGCAACAGTCCTGGAACGGGTCTATAAGCCATTTGTGCCATATCCTAAGGTTCCTAAGCCATCTAAACAGGAGCTAGAAGTGGCTAAGTGCATGAAAGTGATAGATAATGAGCTGAATGAAACTTCACCAGCTGAAGCTTCGCGAGTTCATCCTTGTGTGTTGAGAGATGCAAAGAAGATGATCTCCACTGATGGTTATTTGAAAGAAGCAGTTCAGATTGGTGAAACTACAGTATCTGATAGTGGAGAGAAGAAGATGGTGGTTCCTCTTGAACTTGCTCTAACATCTTCAGTGCCTGCAACTGCTCATAAGCACAAAGCTCCAAACATCAGATATGCACCAAAGGTAAGTTATAAATCACCTAAGCTTAAACCTCCTGACCACATTGTTTTGAATGCAGGAAAACACAACATCCCACCCAAGCTTCGTTTCCGCCCTGATTGTGTTTACTCTTTCCTTGGGAGACCTCATGATCAGACAGCATACACACCTCCTTGGATGAAAAGATATTCACAGAGACACTCAAAGTATCTGTTGAAACCGCCATGAGTCAAACCTCTATCACATAGTCAAGCTAATGACTAAAAAAAGCGCTGAGTGTGAGGCAACCCACTGTTAGGTTCGTTTTTGTTTTCATTTTTCGTTTTGATTTTGGTGTTTTGATTTGTCTGTTTAAGTGTGTTCAGAGGCGTGAGAAACAGGCACAATCGCACTGCATCGATCGACATACTTTGTGCATCGGTCGACACAGTGCGATTACGGTTATAAGGTCGACACAATCGCCTTGCATCGATCGACACCCTAGTGGCATCTATCGATGCAGGACGACAACAGTAAGTGTTCTGCAAACTTTCAGATTCTTTTCAATTTGATTATCTGTTTTCACCGAGCTCATGCTTTGATTACACTGGGGGACAGTGTAGTTTAAGTGTGGGGGAGGAAGCTACTGACGCACGCTTTTGTTTTCTTAGAGTCAGTCCTTTATTTTTCAAAAATTATTTTATTGAGTCAAAACTTGTATGAAACTATGATTTTTCGAGGAAATTTTCCGCTTAAACAGGAAATAAGTGACCATTGGACAGACTTGCATGACCTCTATGACTGTTATAAAACCCCAAAGAGATCAACCTACCAAGGACACCCATATCTAACCAGGTATTCAGAGGATCCATCACTAGTCTCACTTTAATATTGACTTTAATTTCTCACTTAGGGGATTGGTAATCTTTGGATCGGATTCCTTTGATGTGTTTGGCACAACCTATGTGTTGGAATTATGTCCAGTAATCTCTGTACTGTCTCTAGAAAGTAAGAGTATGTCAATGATCAGACATAAGTCATATAATACTGGGGATCATGATGGCTTGCTAGAGTCCGCTCATGATCTATAGGTCTTGGACTTATTGCCTTTATTATATGATCCCATATGGGTCACACGCCTAAGCTAACGGGAAAATACGAAGGAACGGTTTAGCAGAAGTACGGTAAAAGTGCTAGGCATTTACTGTGCTTAGAGAGACTAAAGGGCCTGATTAAATCCAAGGGATTTAATCAGAACTGAGAATTGGGCCCAAAAGCCCATGAGAACTAGAAGGGATTTTAATGAATAAAATCAGACCTAGCTCTCTAATTCTCCTAAGCCCATGCGCCGCCAACTCTCTCTCTCTGCGCCTCCCTTCTTGCTCGGTCTAGCAGCCACTTTCCTGTGCGTGCGTGTGTGACCCTTTGGAGGATCCATCTCTTGGTGGTTCTGCTGATCTCTGACCCGTACCTTCCATTCCGCTACATAAACAAGGTAACAGGTGAGATCTATTATGTTTCTAATCAAGAGAACCTAGATCTGCATGTTTAGTAGGATGAATCAATCTGAGAATTGAATCAGGAGACACTAAACTAAACGATCCAACAGTGGTATCAGAGCTATTGGTTCTGTGGTTTTTCTTGTTTAGAATCATGTTTAGGATTGTTTAAAGAGGTGTTTTTGAATCAATCTATTGATAAGAGAAAACACTTAAGAAACAAAGAATTAAAACCTAAACAAACTAGAAATCGCATGATCCGATCTATATGAATCGGTATGCGTCGGAGTGTTGATCGGTATCGGATCACACGTCCGGATCGGCTGACTCACGGACTGATCGTTGGATCGAGTCGCGTGGTCGAGTTGATCACGAGAGATGGGCCGTACGCGTCCTGCATCTCTCGGCCACGATCGCCCGATCATGTCCCGTCCGATCGCGAAGAGATGGGCCGATGATCGCATGGATCGCACGATAGTCGATCGCATGGATCGCGTCTCGTCCCGATCGTCCCGTCCCGATCACAACCCGAGCTCGTCCCGATCGTGAGGCTTACGGCCGTCCCGATCGCGTGTGTTGCTCGCGGCCATCCCAACACGTGACCTAATTGGTCGGTTCGGTTTGGTTCGAGCTTGTTTCGGTTTGGCTTGTGGTGGTTCGGTTTAAGACAATTAAAAATTTTAATCGTCACGGTTTAATAAACAGACTTAATAAATTTATTAAGTTCTGGTTAAACCGGGATAAGAAATCCAAAGTCGAAAAATTGGATTTTGTGCCTAAACCAGTGATTTTCTAATTTGATTTGGTTGGACCAAATAAATTGAGAAAATCCGGTTTAGTAAATAACCGGTTGACAATTGTGGTCGTCGTAGTAATTAATTTTGGTTAAGACCAATTTTAATGAACCAGACCGGTTATGTCATTTAATTGGGCAATTGGGTTATGTCTTGGACATGAACCAATTCTTGGGCCTCGGGCCAAGAAGTTAAAACAATTGGGCCAATTATTTGAGTCTTTTCTTCAGAATTAATTTAAAATTTATTTTTATAAAATTATAAAATCGATTTTTAAATTAATAAGTTTCCAAAATTTTGAAATTAGAAAGTTTCTTAAAATAGAAGTTTCTAGATTTGCATGTTTTGGATTTTAGGAAATTTCTATAATTAAAAGTTTCTAATTTTAGAAAGTTTCCAAAATTAGTAGGTTTCCCAAAAAGGAAAGTTTCCCAAAATAGTAATCTTCTATTTTGGGATGAAATTTTAATAAACCTACAAACCTCAAATAATATCAAGCGTTGGATGTCTTGTCCAGTCTATGTCAGCTGTCGAAGCCCATTCAATTGTACTCATGGCCTTACAGTGTGAGGGTGTCTACTTTTGCGTGGGTAAGACGGTTTGTGATTCATAAATGTCATTGGGAGTCCCAGACATTAATGATTACGTGACTATATAGTCTGGTTTTCTTGACTAGGCCATCGGGAGTCCCGGGCCTCGAGACATCAGAGTGGATTGGGCCTCGGGCCCAGATTCACAACCAAGAGTTATATCACGGATATAATTAGCCGACATAGGGCTTACCGATATAAGCTAAGGTTGGGTGATGGCCAGTGGCCCACTTTGATCTTAGTTATATGTGGATCTTGGAATCATTATATTCTATTGAGAGTAACTTATGTTATTGAATATAATGCGTGATTAATCATATTAAATTTAATACAAGATTAATCATATTGAACATATTAACTAATAACCTTTTTATCTTATATTTCAGCTATGACTACTACAAGCACACAAAACACATTCTCAATCCGGTCTGTTCTCGAGAAGGAGAAGCTGACTGGAACGAACTTCCTGACGTGGTCAAGGAACTTGAGGCTAGTCCTCAAGCAGGAGAAGAAGGATTATGTCCTTCGTGATCCCCTCCCCGAGAGGCCTCCTAACAATGCCGCCAGGACTCTGCATAATGCTTGGGAAAAGCATTCGTCAGATGAAAATGATGTCTATTGCCTGATGTTGGCGACAATGACTGCTGAGCTGCAAATGCAGTTCGAGAGTGTGTTGTCGCCCATCGAGATTATGGCAAGCATGAAATCGCTTTTTCAGGAGCAGGCAAGGACTGAGAGGTTCCAGACAGTTAAGAACCTCTTAGACTGTAAGTTGGCTGCAAATGCGGCAGTGAATCCTCATGTCTTGAAGATGATGGGTTATCTCGATCATCTTCAGAAACTCGACTGCCCTATCAGCCAGGAACTTGCCTGCGACATCGTTCTGCAGTCTTTACCTGCAAGCTATGATCAGTTCATCCTGAACTTCAATATGCATGGCTTGAGTAAGACATTGCCTGAGCTTCACGGAATGCTCAAGACTGCAGAGCCCAACTTGAGGAAAACAGCCAAGGACCCCAATGTGCTTATGGTGCAAAAGGGCAAGGGCTTTAAGAAATCCTCTGCCAAGGACAAGGGAAAGGCTAAGGCTGTCCAAGTCTCGGACAAGGACACGCCAAAGCCCAAGCCCAAATCCAAGGCTGGGCCTACTGACATCTGCAGGTTCTGTAAAGAACCAGGGCATTGGAGGAGAGAATGTAAGAAATTCCAAGAAGGTCTAAAGGAATTGAAGAAGAAGACTCTCGAGACTTCTTCATCAGGTATTTTTGTTATAGAAGTTAATACAACTACTTCTGATAATACCTCATGGGTTATGGATACTGGTTGTGGGGCTCATATTTGTACTAATATGCAGGCACTCAGCAACAGTAGGAGGCTGAAGCAAGGACAAGTGGAGCTACGAGTTGGGAATGGAGCGAAAGTTCCTGCACTAGCTGTAGGCACATACTTGTTGTCTTTACCTTCGGGATTGGTTTTAGAACTCAATAATTGTTATTTTGTACCTGCGATAAGCAGAAATATTATTTCAATTTCTTTGTTGGATTTGGAAGGTTATGATTTTCAGTTAAGAATAAATTATGTTCCTTCAATCGCAACAATTTGTTCTATGGTTGTGCCCCTCTTACAAATGGGCTTTACATACTCGATCAATCCGCGCCAATTTATAACATTAATACCAAACGGTTCAAACCTAATGAGGAGAACCGAACGTTTCTATGGCATTGTCGTTTAGGGCACATCAGCGAGAAACGCATCAAGAGGCTCCATTTGAATGGACTTCTTGGCTCATTTGACTTTGAGTCATGTGAGAAATGCGAATCCTGCATGATGGGCAAAATGACACGGGCCCCCTTTAATAAACCTAACGAGAGGGCCAGTGACTTATTGGGCCTGATACACACAGATGTGTGTGGCCCAATGTCCACAAATGCAAGAGGAAACTATCAGTACTTCATTACCTTCACTGATGATTTCAGTAGGTATGGATATGTTTATCTGATGAAACATAAGTCTGAATCGTTTGAGAAATTCAGAGAATTCCAAAATGAAGTACAGAACCAACTTGGCAAAAGCATTAAGGCTCTTCGGTCCGACCGAGGAGGAGAATACTTAAGCCAAGAATTCAGTGATCATCTGAGAGAGTGTGGGATCGTATCCCAACTCACTCCTCCTGGAACACCACAATGGAATGGTGTGTCTGAAAGGAGAAATCGGACCTTATTGGATATGGTTCGATCTATGATGAGTCACACAGACCTTCCAATATCCCTTTGGGGATATGCTCTGCTAACAGCAGTGTTCACTCTAAATAGAGCGCCATCGAAAGCAGTAGCAAAGACACCATATGAATTATGGACTGGAGTGGCTCCAGTGCTGTCTTATCTTAGAATTTGGGGTTGTGAAGCCTATGTCAAGAGATTAATCTCAGACAAGCTTACACCAAAGTCTGATAAATGCTACTTCATTGGTTATCCGAAGGAAACCAAGGCTTATTACTTCTACCTGCGTTCCGAGAACAAGATTTTTGTTGCCCGGGATTGTAATTTTCTTGAGAGGGAATTTCTCTCTAAGAAAGACAGTGGGAGTAAGGTACTGCTTGAAGAAATTCAAGATGAACAGGATACTGCTCAACCTAATGAGGAAGAGCAGCAGGAGGACCTACAAGAAATTGTAGAGCCTGAACCTGTAGTACCTGAAGTTCGAATATCCGGGAGGATCCGTCACGAACCCGAGAGATATCAAGGATTCCTCGTGACTAACTGTCATGATCTTCTGATCATTGATGGTGATGAACCATCGAACTTCAATCAAGCCATGATGGGCCCAGATTCTTCTAAGTGGCGTAAAGCCACTGATTCCGAAATGGACTCCATGTCGGTCAACCAAGTGTTTTCGTTGGTTGACTTACCCGCTGGTGTAAAAGCCATCGAGTGCAAATGGATCTTCAAGAAGAAGATTGACGTGGATGGAAATGTCCAGATTTATAAAGCCAGGTTGGTGGCAAAAGGTTTCAGGCAAGTTCACGGTGTGGATTATGATGAAACCTATTCACCAGTGGCTATGATAAAATCTATTCGGATTCTACTAGCAACTGCAGCTTTTCATGATTATGAAATTTGGCAGATGGACGTGAAAACCGCCTTCCTGAATGGAATTCTGGAAGAGGATGTGTATATGACACAACCTGACGGTTACATAGATCCAAAGAATGCTGGGAAAGTATGCAAGCTTCATAAATCCATTTATGGATTGAAGCAAGCATCGAGGAGCTGGAATCTTCGTTTTGATGAAGCGATCAAGCAATTTGACTTCATCAGAAACGAAGAAGAACAATGCGTGTATAAGAAATCTAGTGGGAGCAAGATAGTATTTCTTATTCTGTATGTCGATGACATACTGCTTCTCGGAAACGACGTTCCAATGCTGAAGTCGGTAAAGGACTGGCTTGGAAGTTGTTTTTCCATGAAAGACATGGGTGAAGCCGCATACGTTCTTGGAATCAGGATCTACAGGGATAGATCTAGAAGGCTGATAGGCTTGTGTCAAGATTCATACATTGACAAAGTCCTACAAAGATTCAACATGAAAGATTCCAAGAAGGGCTTCACGCCAATGGTACATGGCACAACGCTAAGCAAGAAGCAGAGCCCTACGACGGCTGCTGAGCTTGAGCGCATGAAGAATATTCCTTATGCATCTGCAATAGGATCTATCATGTATGCCATGATCTGTACTCGTCCTGATGTTGCTTATGCATTGAGCATGACGAGTAGATACCAGTCAAATCCAGGTGAAAACCATTGGATTGCCGTCAAGAATATCCTGAAGTATCTAAGACATACTAAGGATAAGTTCTTGGTGTACGGTGGAAGTGATGTGCTTAAAGTCAGTGGATTCACGGACGCAAGTTTCCAGACAGACCAAGATGATTTCTGGTCACAGTCCGGTTATATCTTTTGTCTGAATGGCGGTGCAATCAGTTGGAGAAGCTCCAAGCAAGACACCGTTGCTGATTCCACTACAGAAGCTGAATATATCGCCGCTTCAGAATCTGCGAAGGAAGCTGTTTGGATACGAAAGTTCATTATTGAACTAGGTGTGATACCAAATGCGGCTGAGCCTCTGGCACTGTTTTGTGACAACAATGGTGCTATAGCTCAGGCAAAGGAACCAAGATCACATCAGAAATCCAAGCATGTTCAAAGAAGATTTCACTTGATACGTGACATCGTTAATAGAAAGGAAGTCAAGATCAGCCGAGTCCCGACAGATGATAATGTCGCTGATCCGTTGACAAAGCCACTCCCAAGGCCTAAGCTCGAGTATCTGACTGAAGCTGTAGGCATTAGAAACATTGAAATGTAATCTAAATTTGAGTGGGAGTTTTGGGGCTTTATTTAGTTATTTGATATGTTCTTGTAAAACATTTTATGTTTAATGAAATTATTATTTCAAGATTATTTTAACTGTGATGAAATAATCGTTCCAAAGTGATATAAACCATTTTATAGGTCATCGAAGTAAGTGACTTGATCTTGAGTCATCAAAGTCATTTAGCTTGATCACGAGACCCTATATTTGATAGATGGCTTATATCATTCAGTCCCTAGTCGAAGGTTGTTGAAATTGGAACACCAACAACCGTGTGAGACTAGATTGGTATGTGACTTATGACAAAGTCTCAGTGTGTCATAGATGCGCGGCATCAAAGTCAGTACATAGGTGTATGTTGGGTACATACGACCGGACATGACCCGATTATAAGAACTCTTCATGATATTTATATCTGTGTCATAAGAGATTCTTACTACGACTATAGAGTATAGTCCTTAGACCTGAGTTCGCATGCATGTGACTGCACATGAACTAATGCGCTTTGATCATTGTCTAATGCTGTCGTTAAGCGATAGTTATAAGGACCTTGATTGGGTGTATTATGAAATGAGTAGTTTACAGTGATGGAACAAGACGGGATCTGTCCCTCCAATATAAATGGAGTGAATATCTCTAGGCCAATCGGAGATTTAATACTGGAAAATGCATGGCCATGCTCAAACGGACTTTCCCGAGTCGTTTGGATTGTCAGTATCAAATCAGAGTCCGATGAACATGATTAGCCTTAATAAGGATGACACTCATCTTGCCTTATGACTAATCGAGATATTGAGACAAAAGGATTATGAATACAGAGATTCCAGTTCAAGTGGGAGATTGTTGGAATTATGTCCAGTAATCTCTGTACTGTCTCTAGAAAGTAAGAGTATGTCAATGATCAGACATAAGTCATATAATACTGGGGATCATGATGGCTTGCTAGAGTCCGCTCATGATCTATAAGTCTTGGACTTATTGCCTTTATTATATGATCCCATATGGGTCACACGCCTAAGCTAACGGGAAAATACGAAGGAACGGTTTAGCAGAAGTACGGTAAAAGTGCTAGGCATTTACTGTGCTTAGAGAGACTAAAGGGCCTGATTAAATCCAAGGGATTTAATCAGAACTGAGAATTGGGCCCAAAAGCCCATGAGAACTAGAAGGGATTTTAATGAATAAAATCAGACCTAGCTCTCTAATTCTCCTAAGCCCCTGCGCCGCCAACTCTCTCTCTCTGCGCCTCCCTTCTTGCTCGGTCTAGCAGCCACTTTCCTGTGCGTGCGTGTGTGACCCTTTGGAGGATCCATCTCTTGGTGGTTCTGCTGATCTCTGACCCGTACCTTCCATTCCGCTGCATAAACAAGGTAACAGGTGAGATCTATTATGTTTCTAATCAAGAGAACCTAGATCTGCATGTTTAGTAGGATGAATCAATCTGAGAATTGAATCAGGAGACACTAAACTAAACGATCCAACACTATGATCCTGTTCCAAAGTATGGTTTCTGATTTTCCCCTTCCTTGAGAATATAAAAAATAGTATTATAAAAAATGAGGATAAGCTAGGAACTTCGAAGTAGTCATGGGAGTGGTAGAGACCCCTATTACCTCCTGTGTATCTATGGAAAAGAACCAACTAATAGCTTCGAAGTGGTCGCGGGAGTGGTAGATACCCCTATTATCTCCTGTGCATCCATGGAATGGTCCAAAGTTAAACCAGAGAAGAGCACTGATAAAAAAATAAAATGATACCCAGTGGGGAAAAATCAGTTGCTAAGGGAGAAAGGGAAAATAAAGAAACCAGAAACCGACAGTTTGGTAGTCAGATACTGAATAGGTTGAGTACATGTGTCCTTTGATTCGATACTCCCTCTGTGAGACCGCACTTAATTGTATACAGAGACTGGTGTGGTGAATTTGGATGTCCTAACTTGATTGTGGAGTTTACTTGGGATAAATGCTAAGTGTGGGGGAAGTACATTGTGGTCTTGAGTTCTGTAGGAAAGTTTTCAGTGGCTTACTAAGTAAATGTGAATGCGAAAGTTCCTAGGACGAAATGAGTTTCTGTGTTTTCAAACCTCTTTTCTTATGCTTTGGTTCTTTACTTGCTTGAGGGCAAGCAAGAGCTAAGTGTGGGGGAGTTGGTATACCATGGATTTTAGGGATTTTAACCATGGTATATATCTTATTTATCGAATCTTTTATTATGTTTTGGAGTCTTTTCAGGTGTTTTACAGGTTTAAGGACATTTGGAGCCTAATTGGACGTTTTGGGAGCATTTGGAGCAATTCTGCATTACTTAGAGACTTCACAGAGTTCACTGGCTGCGTTTTCGCCTTGCAACTGTCGTTGCAGTTCTGCGCCCAAAAATCTGCATTTTGGAGAAATTACAGTTTTTGCCCAGAAACTTTCCAGACTTGCAAAAAGGCCCCCAGCCGACTTTAGATCATTATATTAGGGTTTTTAAGCTATTGTTTAGGCTACGCTTTTCATACGCTTTATTTTATTCAGAGAGAGTTTTAGGGGCTGATCTTGTTCTCGAAAGAGACTTGATTTCGAACCCCGGTTCTTTGTTTTATTATATGCTATTTGGTTTTCTATTCAAGATGTTTTCTGTTTCGATGATTATGTCTGAGTAGATTACATGTTAGGTTTAGGGATTCTCATTAGGATTTCATGGAATTATAGGTTAATTAATCTGTTAGGGATTCATACTTTCTAGTTCTTCGTCTAGGATTGTTCTTAATGCTTAATCTGAACTGGCCACTTAGATTATTGATGTTAGGTTGATTGATGCAACGACAGTTGGTTAATTAGTTAGAAAGAACCTTGATAAGCAATTGAATTACTCGCAAAGGAATTTGGTTTAATTTAATTGTGAACATATCGAACTTGGAATTAAGTCTGGTTTAGTCTGTTAGTAATTGAAAAAGAATTTGGATTGCTGCACTTAGACTTAGAGAATTCTCGCAACGACAGTTGGTTAATTCTATATCTGTGTTTGAGTTCTAGAACAGTTCCTAATTAGATCACGCTTGATTGATTGCTTGTGTTCATGATTTCCTTAGAACTCCCTTGACCTAACACTTCGCTTCCTTGCTCACAAACTCGCCTGATTTACTTTTCTGCATCGCTTTTTAGTTTCTAATTACATTACTTTCTCCTAGTTTAATCTTTTCTGTTCTTAATCTATCGTTGACCGGAGTCCCTGTGGATTTGATACCCTAAGTACTACAACTACATCACTGTGCACTTGCAGTAAGTATAGGGATTAAAACTCGAGACCTATCACGCTTCCTCACATGATGTTTGTATTCTTGTTCCCTAAATATTAAAATCAAATCACATATTTGGGATATGAATGAAAGAAATTTAGTGAAAATGTAAATCTAAAAATATAAATCGTACGTACCTTTATGTCAGTCCAAATCATCTAAACTAAATTCTCCGATTTAGCATTAAATAACATTCATTTTGCCAAAACATGTTGGATATTTTCTGCTTCGAGGCTTGTGTCTATTTGATCGTGCAAAACATATGACGAGCGACATCTACGATTGATCTCTTTTTGGTATGTACGATTTCAGACATTGTTTGGATAGTTAAAGATTTAAGAGAGAAGACGATGAAAAGTGATTAGAGGCGTTATCCACGAATAGAAAATATATAATTGTGCATAAATAAGTTCTTAGGTCTAAATTAGTTATGGAGAATATTTTATTTTTACAAACAAATTCGGTGTATAAGATATTTGGTATACAAAATATCCTAAATAGACGGTAACCTAAGAGCAGTACCGTTAAATTTTGAATATTAAACAAAATAATACAAAATCGTTTTCTTAATTTACCAAAATTCCATGTTAATCAACATTATGATTTCCGTTTTATACTGTGTGTTATTGAATGTTTGAAATTTAAGAAGATTATGGTGTATTAGTAGTTGCTAAATTTTCGGTACCGTATATAATCATGAATATTTTAGACCACATTGTTTTTTAAGAAATTGCACAATTTATGGTTAATTTAATATTTTTTTATCTTTAATTGGTTCAGTCATTTTAAAATAAATATCTTAAATTTTCTTAAATAAGAGACCTAACCTTCTCTCCTCCTTTTTGTCATTAAATTAATGATGAAATACTCATATATTTTTTTAAGTGTTCTTTGTCTGTTTCTTTGTGAAATAATCTCTCATATTTTCTATTTTCTAATACAAAAATTGACGTAAAAAAATAAATTTAAATCAACAAGAACTCTTTAAAATAACTAGTTAGAAATTAATCTAGCCTTGAACATGTATTACCTGCATTTTAGTTTCACTAAACTCAAACAAATATATACTTGACAAGAATTCCGCAAATCTATCACACAAAAAAAGTAAAATAAATTATAATACTTATTCAGATGTGGTTGTGGCCTTATGGGTAATGTTTTAATTACTAACGTTGAATGCACTTGCCTTATGGGTAATTATTTTAGTTTCACTAAACTCAAACAAATATATACTTGACAAGAATTCCGCAAATCTATCACACAAAAAAGTAAAATAAATTATAATACTTATTCAGATGTGGTTGTGGCCTTATGGGTAATGTTTTAATTGCTAACGTTGAATGCACTTGCTTGTTATATGACTAATTAATTAATATATAAAAACTATATTCCTTGTAAAATTTATGCACTTGCCATATCACTCGGTCAACATTTTTTCAGGTCTATTTATGTTATTTTCACATTTGTCTTAACCACTAAAACCAAACATTATTTCGAAACTGAACAAAAATTAACCAAAATGTTCTGAAACTGAAACAAAATTTTTAAAAAAAAACTGAACAAAAAAGTTAACTGGTCGATTTTCCAATTAAAATATACTAAGCTAGCACTTTCAAAACTTTTTTAAAAGTTATATTAAATTCCATCCACCTAAAAATATGATCCATTTTAAAATTATTAACGATTTTAAAACTGGTTACAAATTTATATATGACCTAGATTTTTTTTCAATTTTTTCAAGTATTAATAGATATAAAATTACGGTAATACTATATCAAGTTAATATGTTATTAGTGATGATTATTAGACTATTATTTGATGAAAACGCATGTTCTAAAACTAATTATATATATATATATATATAAGTTTAAATTATTAATAGTATAATGTTAAAATATATTAATAAACCTAACTGTTATTTTTGTTCACGTTGGTTATTAAATACGGATTTGGATAGGTAAATCGTTTTACTAATAAATATAAATCACAGTGATAATCTATCTAGTTTGTTATATATATATTTTTAACTTTAGTTTGTTATATTAACTAAACCGAAACCATTGCGACGATAAGCATTCTTCTAAAATTCAAGGGAACTGAGTAACGTGAAACTTGGACTGAAGAACAAGAGAACCAGAACTCCCTCTGCTATTATGTTAAAAGAGAGCAAAATCGAACTCCACCAGCCGAGATCCCAACAGAGACGACAACTAAAACAACGAGGAAAGAACGCAATAACTCAATCGCCACAACCAGAACAAAGGGCCAAGACGAAGAAGGACAACCATGCACAAGATAGAACACATTGAACATCTAGAGGAAAAAACGCCAAACAAGACTTCCAGCTCTTACACGCGGACACTTGCTCACCAATCTCAGACATCTACCGACTAAAGAGAGGTCACCTCCTCGTAAGAGAAGAGCTGAAAACCGAAACCACTGCGACGCTAAGTGATAGCTAGGATTTTAGGATCCTTTGAGGTACCAATTCCTCAAGCTTATCGATGTAGCTTTGAGGTATCGAACTTATTCTGGGATGGATAGAACCAATAAGCAAGCACTAAACCTTCAGAGTCAAATCAAACAATTTAATTTCAATTCTAACAGTCCTAACGAAAACAATTCAAATCGAAGTAAATAAAAGCAAGTAAACGATGTGACACTAGTAAAAATATATCGTATAACCACGTTTTTTTCGTGGCTATGGCTATTTTTTCGTGGCTATAAGAGGTTTTAGCCACGTTTAGCCACGAAAAAAAAAACGTGGCTATACGATCGTGACTATATTTTATTGTGTCTAAATCGTGACAAAAAAGCCACGTTTTTGACACGAAATATTCGTGACTAAATTAGCCACGTTTTGTCACGAATATTTCGTGACAAAATGAGTCACATTTTTGTCACGGTTTATATCGTGGCTTTTCAAAAAAAAAAATTAAAAAAAAAATACAGAAAAAATAAAAAAATCATTAATGTTTTTTTTATAAACATAAATACAAAAATACAAAAAATACAAAAGAAATACAATATATATGTATAATTCGCCGACGTCGTCTCATCCATCTCCGCCGGTGGATCTCGAGTATAAAATACGACTCTTCTCCTCGCCGCCTAGCCTCCGTTCTTCCTCTCCTCCTCCGCCTATCATCTCTTCTTACATATTCCTCGGGGTGGTGGCCTGGTTGCAGCCACGGAGGTCGACCGGCTGAATCTCTTTCTCCGGCATCCATTCTCGCTGCATATCAACGCCATCGAATCGCCGCCGCCTCAGCTCAGCACCGTCGCTGCTCCACACCGCATCCACCGTCGCTGCTATAGACCGCATCCGCTGCTGCTCCACACCACACCCACCGAGAGCCGGACGAATCTCCTTCTATGGCGGCGAGCGAACTCGCCTCGACAAGCCGTGACCTGAACTCGTTTCGACAAGCTGTGACCCGAAGACGCCACCACACCACGTCTTCGTCCCTCTTCGGCGACAATAAACGGTGAACGAAAGCCGTGGCGGAGCTGTGGAGGAGGAGAAGACAATCCATGGCGGAGCTGTGGAGGATGAAGATGGCTAGATATTGGCTAGAGAGGACGATGAATGAAGAGTTCAGATGAAGAGCTAGAGAGAAATATGAAGATGAAGATAGGAAAAGATGGAGAAGAAGAGTTCGTATGAAGATGGCGAGAGAGAGAGATGAGATGAGATGAGATGTGATGTGTGTTATCTCTATGTGTATCTCAACCATTGATTTATTTTAATCCAATGGTTGTTGCTTGTGATCTATGTGAAATCTTCTTAGCCAATAAGATTGTTTTGTTATTTGATGATATATTTTACTTATGGATTATTATAAGAATCAGAATTTTGTTAGTTAGGTTTTGTTTATAATTTATGGTCTTAGATTTGTTTAGGGTTTAGAGTTATCAATTTTGTAAATATTAAATTTTTAGTTATAGATATATTATAAGAATTAGAATTTTGTTAGTTAGATTTTTGTTTAAAAATAGTAGATTTGGAAGTAAAAATTTATTTTTTATAAGTTTTAATATTGGTTATATGTGTATAATTAATTTTATATTTTGATTATATAGTTTATGATTAAGATTTTAAAATTTAGAATTTGGGGTTTTAGGATATATTTAGGGTTTAGGGTTTATGAGTATACACAATATGTTTTAGTTGTAAAAATTAGTTTAGAAATATTAATTGTTATATATATGTTTTAGTTGTAAAAATTAGTTTAGAAATATTAATTGTTATATATAGATTTTATAGTTTATGATTATTACTTAAAAATTTAGAAATTATAATTTAGGGTTATGGATATATTATAGGAATTAGACTTATATATGTATAGGATCTGATTATTATAGTTTATGATTAAGAATTAGGTTTAGGGTATGATTATGGTTTATTGTATAGGTTTAAAAGATTTGTGTTTAAGGGTTTGGTGTATAGGGTTTAGGGTTTAGAGTTTAGGCTTTGGAGGTTAGGGTTTATGATTTAGAGGTTAGGGTTTGTGTTTAGGGGTTAGGGTTTGGAGTTTATGATTTAGGGGTTAGGGTTTGTGTTTAGGGGTTAGGGTTTGGGGTTTATGGTGTATGGTTTATAGTTTAGGGGTTAGAGTTTGGGGTTTAGGGTTTGTGTTTAGGGGTTAGGGTTTAGGCTTTGGGGGTTAGGGTTAAGGGTTTGTGTTTAGGGGTTAGGGTTTAAGGTTTGGGGTTTAGGGTGTATGGTTTAGAGTTTAGGGTTTGGAGGGTATAGTTTGGAAATTTTAGATTTAAAAAGAATAATTTTTTTTATAATTAATGTTTATATTTTGATTTAATAGTTTATGATTAAGAGTATGGTTTATAATATGATAATGATTTAGGGTTTAGGATTTAGGATTTATGGTTTAGAGGGTAAGGTTTGTAAAATTTTGATTGGACAGACCTTGGCCACGAAATAAACGTGTCTAAATCGTGACTAATTAGACACGATTTAGCCACGATATTTTATGTGTATAGGTTTGCCACGATTAGTTCGTGACAAAACGTGGCTATATTAAGTCACGCTATATATCGTGACCAAAATGTGACTAACTGCCACGTTTTGGACACGATTTAGCCACGTTTTTTTGTCACGTAACAAATCGTGACTAAAACGTGGCTAATTATAAAATAGCCACGATTTATCGTGACTAAAACGTGGCTATAGAGTATATTTTTACTAGTGTGAATTCAATCAATGATAGAGATAGGGCACAAGGTTAAGGTCAACGGACAGGTGACTCGGGATGATCAAGGATCCTAATTCAAACTTCAAACAAGCTAATCTCCTAGTAAGGAACACAACGATACGATCAGTTTAATCTCTTAATACTAATCTCTTTACTTAATCCTAATCCAAGAACAAATTCTCATTTGTGAATTAGAATCAAGCAAGCAATCAAACAAGTTCCAAACAACTAACAATCACTCTAAACATACATTCTCATGCGCTAGAATGTGAAAGTTCTATCAAAGCTATGAACAGGAATTTCATCGAACATGTTGTGAACAAGAAATCTTAAGCATTCTAATCAACTTGATCAAGGCTAATTAGACATTAAACACACTTTGACAGATGAGATTTTAAACAATCAAGCACTAGAAATCCATTGATCACCCTTAATCAACCTAATCCTACCTAACCCATAAGCCCTATGAAGAACTACTCACTAATCATCATGTAAACAACAAATTCCATAGAAACAATGTTGATCATAGAAAATTAGAGATAGATTGAAAGATTTGGTGAAGAAATCACAAAAGAAGTACTAGATTAATCCAAGAAATCCAAACTTGTTCTTCCAAGTGTTTAGAACATAAAATAAAGCTTAAGATTCTGTAAAAAGATAGGTTTTTGGCTTAAAAAGTCATTAGGGTTCGAGCCGGGTCAACCCGGAACAAACCGGGTGTTGACCCGGATCCAAGGCAATTTCTGGGACGCGTATCAGTCGGCGTATCGGTCGTCCGACCGATACGGACTCTCGGATTTTTCTGGGAAGGGTCGTATCGGCCAGCCAGCCCGATATGCTGGCCGATATGGACTCTCGGATTTTTCTGTGTTGAGATGCATCCAGTAAATCAGGCATAACTCTTTCCATATAGCTCCGAATGACTTCAAACCACCTTCATTAGAAAGCTAACTCAATTTCCCATGATTTTTATTCAGAATCCCAGAGCTAAAGGTCAATGTAATATCTTCATATGACTCAATCTTTCAAGCTCATCGGTTTGGTCCTACATCACCATTTCACTTGCAATCACTCCTTTGGCCTCCAAACTCTTCCAAACCTCCTTAGCAACTCCAAGAACCTACAAAACATAGGAAACACTCCAAATGCAAGCCTATAATGCCTAAACATAGCTCTAGATGATCCTATACTCTAAACACATCAATGACCAAAGAAATGAAGTTAAAGGAAACTAAAAAGAAGTAAAACATGATCCTAACAATAGCCTAAATGCATGAAAATACAAGTATATCAATTCCCCCAAACTTAAACCTTGCTTGTCCACAAGCAAGCATAAGACTATCAAAGCAAGTTGGGAGAAAGGTTTGAAGGCGGAAGCTCATATCCAAAGACAAAACTGAGATCAACAAGTTCCAATTCGAGTCAACGTCACCAAGATGCAACCAAGTTAGGCTTACTCCAAAAATTTAGCCATGCTCATCAAGACAACACTCCTAGCTCAATTCTCAACCTAGACAAGCATTCCTATCAACTAGCTCTTTAACATTCATTAGTTTTTCAAGTGGATCTTACTCAATGCAAGGTGATCAAACTCATTTGGCAAAGGAACAAGGTTTTGAGATTAAAGTGATCTCAATCAAAAGAGGGTTTACTCCAAAAGCATGAAGGTTCTCTCAAAAAGAAGTGAACGAGCTATAGTAAAATGCTAAGAGTTAGAGGCAATTGGTGCATACTAGGTTGATTTCCATCTACCCATGCCCCAATTTCTTCTTCTCCTAGTCTAGCCCACCTAAATAGATACTACCCTTGACCAAGGCTATTTTTGCCTCATCCCCTTTCTCAATCAGATACCTTCCAATCAAACTCCCTAAGGATCAATAAAGACTTTTCAAAACAGTGGCAAATCTTTTCTTTTTAACTTAGCTCAAATCTTTCTTTAGCAATGGTCTCTTTTCTTTCTTTAAGGTGAGCCTTTGGCTTCTTTTCATTTCAAAATATGAGACACTTTTCTTTTCTTTAAACACATAAGAGCTTTTCTTCTTTTAAAACACTTTGCCAACAAACATAAGATCCCAACCAAAATCCCTTTCATTCTTCCCTTTCTTTACTCTCTTTCTCCTTTCCCAATTCCTCCCCCAAACTTGGATTCTAGCCTATTGCAAAGCTAAAGGTGCTGAGCTTGCATCTATATGGAAATTTCTCCTAGTCGCCTCATACTCAACACTTTTTACCAAGCTCATTCCAAATAGGCCTACCACTCAAGATAGTGTTTGTGGCTTGAAAAAAGGGTGGTGAAAGGTATGGAAGTCTATTTGAGCAAGTAGAGAGGGATAGAAAGGATAAGAATGCTCAAATATTTTAGGGTATCCACGAGTTTAGCACACAGAGCATGAGTAAGATAATTAGATGTCATCATTAAAGTTCTCACTTAGGTAGAACTAGTGTCAATTCAAAGCCTATTTCAGTTTCAAATCAAGTTTCAAAGCAAGCAATCGTAGCATGGTTCGTCTTAACTTTCTAGCCTTTCTTGAATTGCAATCTTAGGACAATCAACTAGCTCAAACAACTAGCATAAAGAACAAGTCATCACTCAATCAGTCTTACAAGGAATTTCAATCATTGCTCCCTATGCATGCGTCCTATATGATGCAACTAGACTCGATCCTATGATGCAAGTGCAACTACATGCTTTCTTTTTGAAATTTTTTGAAATTTTTTCAATTTTTTTGGTTTTTTCTATGCCATAAATGAAATGCATGAGACTCAAAGTGAGGAAATCGAAAATAAGAACAAAGAAAACATGGTTAGCAACTAGCCTCTCCCCCAAACTTAGTTCACACCGTCTCGGTGGGAAAGTAAGCTCGAGAGAGAGACTCAACAAAAGGAGAAAAAGAAAGAAAAGAAGCTAAAATGTAAGTATGTACAAGTTGGAGTGTTACCTGGTCCAAGAGAAGGCGTATCGGTTGAGTGAACCTGGGCAGTGAGAGCGTATCGGCCTGTCCAACCGATACGCCGACCGATATCGACTCTCGGATTAAATCCGCTAAGACATGTATCGGCTTGGCCAGCCGATACGGAGGCCGATACTGACCCCCTGTTTCTTTTCCTTCATTCCCATGGCCTTTACTTAACACCAATGAGCCCACAACCTCACCAAATGACCAAAACCTGATAAATCTCAAAGCAAAGCATCAAAATTAACAGGCAAAACATCAGAATTAAAAAAGGATAAACATGGGAATGTCTCCCAAGTGCGCTTGTTTTGAGTCACTTAGCTTGACTATCCCTTCACTCTTTTTGGTTAGGGATGTGGCATGAGTTTGTATCACCGGGATCATACTCATCGTAGAACCAACCCCTAAACTCCTTCATCCTTATCTCCTCAAAGGGAATCTTCCTTGGATCATGAGAGCTCAGTGGTGTGGTAGAGACTATACCAAGAAGATTGTGAGGGGGTTGAGCCATTGGAGATCCATCTTCTTCATCCTCCTTGAAGGCTTCTTCCTTAAGGTCATCTTGCTTCTCTATAAGATTTCCTCCAATTGGCTCTTTCTTGTGAATTGGTTGCTTTGGCTCTTCTTCCATGATTGAGGGCTCATCTTGTATGCTCTCTTCCTTGATGTTCTTGTACTCAACAACCAACTCATCTTCATAAGGCTCCTCCTCATCTCTCACAACTTCTCCTACTTCTTCATTGTTGATATTGGTTGAGTGACCCATGATTGTCCCTTCATCATCATCATCTTCATACCGCACTACAAGGTCTTTACCAACTGTACAACCAAGAAGCAATTCAAATTCCTTTATAGTCTCTTCACCTTCTTTCAAGAAGTCATCTTGGACTTGAGTATTCTCCTCATGTGTTGGCTCAACAATACTTGCACCTGACATCAAAGCTAGAAGAAGGAGCAAATTTAGTAACAAACACTTGAACTAAAAAGGAGTAGAAATCGAATTGATATATCCAGAATCCCAAAATGGCAACGGCGCCAAATTGATAGCTAAGATTTTGCAATTCCCCGGCAACGGCGCCAAATTGATAACTAAGATTTTGCAATTCCCCGGCAACGGCGCCAAATTGATAGCTAGGATTTTAGGATCCTTTGAGGTACCAATTCCTCAAGCTTATCGATGTAGCTTTGAGGTATCGAACCTATTCTGGGATGGATAGAACCAATAAGCAAGCACTAAACCTTCAGAATCAAATCAAACAATTTAATTTCAATTCTAACAGTCCTAACGAAAACAATTCAAATCGAAGTAAATAAAAGCAAGTAAACGATGTGAATTCAATCAATGATAGAGATAGGGCACAAGGTTAAGGTCAACGGACAGGTGACTCGGGATGATCAAGGATCCTAATTCAAACTTCAAACAAGCTAATCTCCTAGTAAGGAACACAACGATACGATCAGTTTAATCTCTTAATACTAATCTCTTTACTTAATCCTAATCCAAGAACAAATTCTCATTTGTGAATTAGAATCAAGCAAGCAATCAAACAAGTTCCAAACAACTAACAATCACTCTAAACATACATTCTCATGCGCTAGAATGTGAAAGTTCTATCAAAGCTATGAACAGGAATTTCATCGAACATGTTGTGAACAAGAAATCTTAAGCATTCTAATCAACTTGATCAAGGCTAATTAGACATTAAACACACTTTGACAGATGAGATTTTAAACAATCAAGCACTAGAAATCCATTGATCACCCTTAATCAACCTAATCCTACCTAACCCATAAGCCCTATGAAGAACTACTCACTAATCATCATGTAAACAACAAATTCCATAGAAACAATGTTGATCATAGAAAATTAGAGATAGATTGAAAGATTTGGTGAAGAAATCACAAAAGAAGTACTAGATTAATCCAAGAAATCCAAACTTGTTCTTCCAAGTGTTTAGAACATAAAATAAAGCTTAAGATTCTGTAAAAAGATAGGTTTTTGGCTTAAAAAGTCATTAGGGTTCGAGCCGGGTCAACCCGGAACAAACCGGGTGTTGACCCGGATCCAAGGCAATTTCTGGGACGCGTATCAGTCGGCGTATCGGTCGTCCGACCGATACGGACTCTCGGATTTTTCTGGGAAGGGTCGTATCGGCCAGCCAGCCCGATATGCTGGCCGATATGGACTCTCGGATTTTTCTGTGTTGAGATGCATCCAGTAAATCAGGCATAACTCTTTCCATATAGCTCCGAATGACTTCAAACCACCTCCATTAGAAAGCTAACTCAATTTTACATGATTTTTATTCAGAATCCCAGAGCTAAAGGTCAATGTAATATCTTCATATGACTAAATCTTTCAAGCTCATCGGTTTGGTCCTACATCACCATTTCACTTGCAATCACTCCTTTGGCCTCCAAACTCTTCCAAACCTCCTTAGCAACTCCAAGAACCTACAAAACATAGGAAACACTCCAAATGCAAGCCTAGAATGCCTAAACATAGCTCTAGATGATCCTATACTCTAAACACATCAATGACCAAAGAAATGAAGTTAAAGGAAACTAAAAAGAAGTAAAACATGATCCTAACAATAGCCTAAATGCATGAAAATACAAGTATATCACTAAGCACTCTTCTAAAACCCAAGGGCTTCAGAGAAAAGAGAGTAGATGCTCCCGCAACAATAACTCAACCATTGGACAAACTCCTCAACAGAACCTGAACAAACACTCCACTTGGGCTCCTCGGACCAACGCGGAAGCAAAGCCGAGACACGGAAAAGGTCAAGCCAAATAAGCGCAGCAACCGCAAACCAAAAAGCCGTATAACCAGGCCCTTTCTAGAAATAAACCGTAGCAAGAGACCAAAACAGACTTTTAGACAAAAGATAAGACCATCCACACCTTAAACACGCCCAACCAGATCCGCTAAAACCAAGAACAAGAAAGAATCCAAAGAGGATCTAACCAAACACTAACAGGGACTAAATCTACCCAAAGAATATGAACACCTAACCAAGGATCTAAACCGACAACAGCAAAATTTGAGCAACTAGCCAAACCGATCGAGACCACACATGAACATCGCCATGCCATCAAAACGGCAGCTACTGTGATACCCCGATCTCGGAAAAACTTAATAAAATATTATTATCAACTGTAATAGTATTTTTATCATTAATAAATGAATTAGCTTGTTAAGATATTCATTGGAGCTATTTTTGGAAATTCATGGGAATTTTCCGAAATAACCGGTTTTTTCCGAGAAACCGATAAAATGTTCGGGCAAGTTGAAAAAATAGTTAGACGCCACTAAAAATCATGAAATTTTAACCACAACTCCATTATTATATTTTGAAGCTATGGTTAAAAGGATTTGGCAAGATTTGATTGCTAGATTAAGTTCTGATTTTTAGATCATTAAGGGCTAATTAGTAACTAAAAATTCAAAATAAATTCTCTAAGGCTTGGGATTGAACTAGGATATTTTAGGCTAATTCTTAAGCTAATATTGGACCTAAATAAAGCTCAGAATGAAGCATGGGCCACGAAAATGGAGCCCATGAAATAGAAGCTTCTTAGGTGCATGAATCTCCAAATTGTGTTGTCACAAATCTAAGGGTTGCATGGAGAAGGCTACAAATGGAGGGTGGGAGATCAAACTCATTGTTTGTGGATGGTGTTTGGTGTAGAAATCGTGGCCTAAGATGGAGAGGAAGAGGAGACAAGTGTAAGGTGGAGATCTCTTCACTTTTGCTATAAAAGGAGGCCTCCACCCCTCACTTTTCTTCACACCAAAAACACCAACTAAACAAGAGTGGTAAGAAAGAAGAGAGAAAGAAGAGAGGGATAAGGGAAGAAGGAGAAGAAGAAGAAGAAGGCGGCCATAAGAAGGAGGAGGAGGAGAAGCCGAGGAGAGGAGGAGGAGCCGAGAGGAGGAGAAGCCGGGGGGGGAAGAAGAAAGAGGAGCCGGAGGGAGAGAGAGGGAGGAGAGAGAGAGAAGAGAGAGAAAGAGGAGAGAGAGAGAGAGAGAGAGAGAGAGAGAGAGAGAGTAATAGTAGTGGAGAGTTCGGTTAGTAACGGAGGAGCGGGGAAATATTTCCTAAACGGAGATTTTCCACATTCATCCCAAGTACCGACCTTCTCTTCCGTTCTAGGCGGTTTAAAAGAAGGTCCGGAGGTTCGGGGTCAACCACGACAAAGTATCGGTGAGTTGGGGTTAATTGTGTGATTAATATAGTTTCCCGCAGGTTCCCGACATTAAGTTATAATCCGGCGTGAAGGTTATAATTAGTGTCGGTTTGATTAGTATATAGTAATACATGTTAGTATTGATATCATGACTATGCTTGGTTGATTGTTAAGTATGATTGTTATTAACTTATAATAATAATGCGGCTGATATTACTATATAGTATGCAATTGATTGATAATCAAATAAAGAACGAATGATTAAAATACGGGAAAACTATTAAGTAGCGTAATAAGTAATGTGATGAATTATTCTTGATTGATTGCTTGATGAGATGCTTTGATTGTTGTGATTATTGTGATGTGTTATGTTGATAGTTTGTTTGATGTGTTAGTGACATGGAGAAATAGTAGGCATATCGGCTTCCCTACCCGATGGATCCTCGTGAAGGATTGTTTAGTTGATCCTGATTCAATTCTTAGATTCATATCAACCTAAACATGCGATCTAGGTTCTTCTCAGAATAGAAACAAATGATGATCTCACCTTATACCTGTTTGCAGCGGAAAGAGATGGTATGTCTGAGATCAGAGAAACACCGAGGGATGAATCCTCCAAAGGTTCACACACGCGATCACAGAAAACGGCTGCTAGACCACTAGGAAATCGGCGCAGAGAGAGAGAGTTTTCGGCTGGAGTGTTATGGTTAATTGTTCTGAACTCGAGTTTTATCTAATAAAACTTGTCCGGTTCCGTTTGGGCCATTTGGCCCAAACACCAATTAACTCGACGGCATTCGCGCACTATGTCGACCGACACACCTTGTGTATCGATCGACACACAGTGCCTAAACCGTTTTATTCTCTCTAAGTACAGTAAATGCCTAGCACTTTTACCGTACTTCTGCTAAACCATTCCTACACATTTTCCTGTTAGCTTAGGCGTGTGACCCATATGGGATCATATAATAAAGGCAATAAGTCCAAGACTTATAGATCATGAGCGGACTCTAGCAAGCCATCATGACCCCCAGTATTATATGACTTATGTCTGATCATTGACATACTCTTACTTTCTAGAGACAGTACCGAGATTACTGGACACAATTCCAACAATCTCCCACTTGTACTGGAATCTCTGTATTCATAATCCTTTTGTCACAATATCTCGATTAGTCATAAGGCAAGATTGGTGTCATCCTTATAAAGCCTAATCTTGTTCATCGGACTCTGATTCGATACTGACAATCCAAACGACTCGGGACAGTCCGTTTGAGCATGGCCATGCATTTTCCAGTATTCAAATCTCCGATTGGCCTAGAGATATTCACTCCATTTATATTGGAGGGACAAATTCCGTCTTGTTCCATCACTGTAAACTACTCATTTCATAATGTACCCAAACAAGGTCCTTATAACTATCGCAGAACGATAGCGTTAGACAATGATCAAAGTGCATCAGTCCATGTGCAGTCACATGCATGCGAACTCAGGTCTAAGGACTATACTCTATAGTCGTAGTAAGAATCTCTTATGACACAGATATAAATATCCTGAAGAGTTCTTATAAGCGGGTCTTGTCCGGTCGTATGTTCCCAAACATACACCTATGTACTGACTTTGATGCCGCGCATCTATGACACACTGAGACTTTGTCATAAGTCACGTACCAATCCAGTCTCACACGGTTGTTGGTGTTCCAATTTCAACAACCTTCGACTAGGGACGGGATGATATAAAACATCTATCAAATATAGGGTCTCATGATCAAGCTAAATGACTTCGATGACTCAAGATCAAATCATTTACTTCGATGACCTATAAAATGGTTCATATCATTTTGGAACGATTATTTCATCACAGTTAAAATAATCTTGAAATAATAATTTCATTAAACATAAGAATGTTTTACAAGAACATATCAAATAACTAAATAAAAGCCCTCAAACTCCCACTCAAATTTAGATTACATTTCAATGTCTCTAATGCCTACAGCTTCAGTCAGAAACTCGAGCTTAGGCCTTGGGAGTGGCTTTGTCAACGGATCAGCGACGTTATCATCAGTCTGAACTCGGCTGATCTTGACTTCCTTTCTATTAATGATGTCACGTATCAAGTGAAATCTTCTTAGAACATGCTTGGATTTCTGGTGTGATCTTGGTTCCTTTGCCTGAGCTATAGCACCATTGTTGTCACAAAACAGTGCCAGAGGCTCAGCCGCATCTGGTATCACACCTAGTTCAATAATGAACTTTCGTATCCAAACAGCTTCCTTCGCAGCTTCTGAGGCGGCGATATATTCAGCTTCTGTAGTGGAATCAGCAACGGTGTCTTGCTTGGAGCTTCTCCAACTGATTGCACCGCCATTCAGACAAAAGATATAACCGGACTGTGACCGGAAATCATCTTGGTCTGTCTGGAAACTTGCGTCCGTGAATCCACTGACTTTAAGCACATCACTTCCACCGTACACTAAGAACTTATCCTTAGTATGTCTTAGATACTTCAAGATATTCTTTACGGCAATCCAATGGTTTTCACCTGGATTTGACTGGTATCTACTCGTCATGCTCAATGCATAAGCAACATCAGGACGAGTACAGATCATGGCATACATGACAGATCCTATTGCAGATGCATAAGGAATATTCTTCATGCGCTCAAGCTCAGCAGCCGTCGTAGGGCTCTGCTTCTTGCTTAGCGTTGTGCCATGTACCATCGGCGTGAAACCCTTCTTGGAATCCTTCATGCTGAATCTTTGTAGGACTTTGTCAATGTATGAATCTTGACACAAGCCTATCAGCCTTCTAGATCTATCCCGGTAGATCCTGATTCCAAGAACGTATGCGGCTTCACCCATGTCTTTCATGGAAAAACAACTTCCAAGCCAGTCCTTTACGGACTTCAGCATTGGAATGTCGTTTCCGAGAAGCAGTATGTCATCGACATACAGAATAAGAAATACAATCTTGCTCCCACTAGATTTCTTATACACGCATTGTTCTTCTTCGTTTCTGATGAAGTCAAATTGCTTGATCGCTTCATCAAAACGAAGATTCCAGCTCCTCGATGCTTGCTTCAATCCATAAATGGATTTATGAAGCTTGCATACTTTTCCAGCATTCTTTGGATCTATGTAACCGTCAGGTTGTGTCATATACACATCCTCTTCCAGAATACCATTCAGGAAGGCGGTTTTCACGTCCATCTGCCAAATTTCATAATCATGAAAAGCTGCAGTTGCTAGTAGAATCCGAATAGATTTCATCATAGCCACTGGTGAATAGGTTTCATCGTAATCCACACCGTGAACTTGTCTGAAACCTTTTGCCACCAACCTGGCTTTATAAATCTGGATATTTCCATCCACGTCAATCTTCTTCTTGAAGATCCATTTGCACTCGATGGCTTTTACACCAGCGGGTAAGTCAACCAACGAAAACACTTGGTTGACCGACATGGAGTCCATTTCGGAATCAGTGGCCTTGCGCCACTTAGAGGAATCTGGGCCCATCATGGCTTGATTGAAGTTCGATGGTTCATCACAATCAATGATCAGAAGATCATGACAGTCAGTCACGAGGAATCCTTGATATCTCTCGGGTTCGTGACGGATCCTCCCGGATCTTCGAACTTCAGGTACTACAGGTTCAGGCTCTACAATTTCTTGTAGGTCCTCCTGCTGTTCTTCCTCATTAGGTTGAGCAGTATCCTGTTCATCTTGAATTTCTTCAAGCAGTACCTTACTCCCACTGTCTTTCTTAGAGAGAAACTCCCTCTCAAGAAAGTTACAATCCCGGGCAACAAAGATCTTGTTCTCGGAACGTAGATAGAAGTAATAAGCCTTGGTTTCCCGTGGATAACCAATGAAGTAGCATTTGTCAGATTTTGGTGTAAGCTTGTCTGAGATCAATCTCTTGACATAGGCTTCACAACCCCAAATTCTGAGATAAGACAGCACTGGAGTTTCTCCAGTCCATAATTCATATGGTGTCTTTGCTACTGCTTTCGATGGCGCTCTATTTAGAGTGAACACTGCTGTTAGCAGAGCATATCCCCAAAGGGATATTGGAAGGTCTGTGTGACTCATCATAGATCGAACCATATCCAATAAGGTCCGATTTCTCCTCTCAGACACACCATTCCATTGAGGTGTTCCAGGAGGAGTGAGTTGGGATACGATCCCACACTCTCTCAGATGATCACTGAATTCTTGGCTTAAGTATTCTCCTCCTCGGTCGGACCGAAGAGCCTTAATGCTTTTGCCAAGTTGGTTCTGTACTTCATTTTGGAATTCTCTGAACTTTTCAAAAGATTCAGACTTATGTTTCATTAAATAAACATATCCATACCTACTGAAATCATCAGTAAAGGTAATGAAGTACTGATAGTTTCCTCTTGCATTTGTGGACATTGGGCCACACACATCAGTGTGTATCAGGCCCAATACGTCACTGGCCCTCTCGTTAGGTTTATTAAAGGGGGCCCGTGTCATTTTGCCCATCATGCAGGATTCGCATTTCTCACATGACTCAAAGTCAAATGAGCCAAGAAGTCCATTCGAATGGAGCCTCTTGATGCGTTTCTCGCTGATGTGCCCTAAACGACAATGCCATAGAAACGTTCGGTTCTCCTCATTAGGTTTGAACCGTTTGGTATTAATGTTATAAATTGGCGCGGATTGATCGAGTATGTAAAGCCCATTCATAAGAGGGGCAGAACCATAGAACAAATTGTTGCGATTGAAGGAACATAATTTATTCTTAACTGAAAAATCATAACCTTCCAAATCCAACAAAGAAATTGAAATAATATTTCTGCTTATAGCAGGTACAAAATAACAATTATTGAGTTCTAAAATCAATCCCGAAGGTAAAGACAACAAGTAAGTGCCTACAGCTAGCGCTGGAACTTTCGCTGCATTCCCAACTCGTAGCTCCACTTGTCCTTGCTTCAGCCTTCTACTGTTGCTGAGTGCCTGCATATTAGTACAAATATGAGCCCCACAACCAGTATCCATAACCCATGAGGTATTGTCAGAAGTAGTTGTATTAACTTCTATAACAAAAATACCTGTTGAAGAAGTCTCAAAAGTCTTCTTCTTCAATTCCTTTAGACCTTCCTGGAATTTCTTACATTCTCTCCTCCAATGCCCTGGTTCTTTACAGAACCTGCATATGTCAGTTGGCCCAGCCTTGGACTTGGGCTTGGGCTTTGGCGTGTCCTTGTCCGCGACTTGGACAGCCTTGGCCTTTCCCTCAAATTGGGCTCCGCAGTCTTGAGCATTCCGTGAAGCTCAGGCAATGTCTTACTCAAGCCATGCATGTTAAAGTTCAGAATGAACTGATCATAGCTTGCAGGTAATGACTGCAGAATGATGTCGCAGGCAAGTTCCTGGCTGATTGGGCAGTCGAGTTTCTGAAGATGATCGAGATAACCCATCATCTTCAAGACATGAGGACTCACTGCCGCATTCGCAGCCAACTTGCAGTCCAAGAGGTTCTTAACTGTTTGAAACCTCTCAGTCCTAGCCTGCTCCTGAAAAAGCGATTTCAGGCTTGCCATTATCTCGATGGGTGACAATACACTCTCGAACTGTTTTTGCAGCTCCGGAGTCATTGTCACCAACATCAGGCAATAGGCATCATTTTCATCTGACGAATGCTTTTCCCAAGCATTATGCAGAGTCCTGGCGGCATTGGCAGGAGGCCTCTCGGGGAGAGGATCACGAAGGACATAATCCTTCTTCTCCTGCTTGAGGACTAGCCTCAAGTTCTTTGACCACGTCAGGAAGTTCGTTCCAGTCAGCTTCTCCTTTTCGAGAACAGACCGGATCGAGAATGTGTTTTGTGTGCTTGTAGTAGTCATAGCTGAAATATATAGATAAAAAGGTAATTAGTTAAAATGTTCAATATGATTAATCTCGTATTAAATTTAATATGATTAATCACGCATTATATTCAATAACATAAGTTACCCTCAATAGAATATAATGATTCCAAGATCCACATATAACTAAGATTAAAGTGGGCCACTGGCCGTCACCAAACCTTAGCTTATATCGGTAAGCCCTATATCGGCTAATTATATCCGTGATATAACTCTTGGTTGTGAATATGGGCCCGAGGCCCAATCCACTCCGATGTCTCAAGGCCCGGGACTCCCGATGGCCTAGTCAAGAAAACCAGACTATACAGTCATGTAATCATTAATGTCTGGGACTCCCAATGACATTTATGAATCACAAACCGTCTTATCCACGCAAAAGCAGACACCCTCACACTGTAAGGCCATGAATACAATTGAATGGGCTTCGACAGCTGACATAGAATGGACAAGACATCCAACGCTTGATATTGTTTGAGGTTCGTAGGTTTATTTAAAAAATTCATTCCCAAAATAGAAGATTACTATTTCGGGAAACTTTCCATTTTTGGAAACCTACTATTTTGGAAACTTTCTAAAATTGGAAACTTTCTAAAAACGGAAACTTTCTAACTTTAGAAATTTCTTTAAAATCCAAAACCCGCAAATCCAGAAACTTCTAATTTAAGAAACTTTCTAATTTCAAAATTTCGGAAACTTTAATTTAAAATCGACTTTATAATTTTATAAAATAAATTTTAAATTAATCTGAAGAAAGACTCAAATAATTGGCCCAATTGTTTTAACTTCTTGGCCCGAGGCCCAAGAATTGGTCCATGTCCAAGACATGACCCAATTGTCCAATTAAATGACATAACCGGTCTGGTTCATTAAAATTGGTCTAACCAAATTTTAATTACTACGATGACCACAATTGTCAACCGGTTATTTACTAAACCGGATTTTCTCAATTTATTTGGTCCAACCAAATCAAATTAGAAAATCCTGGTTTAGGCACTAAATCCAATAATTCTTTCGACATTGGATTTCTTGTCCCGGTTTAACCAGACTTAATAAAATTATTAAATCTGTTTATTAAACCAGGACGAATTAATTTTAATCAAAATTAAACCGAGCCTTAAACCAACCATGTCGATCGATGAACCAACCGTGTCGATCGATCCATCAACCACATCGGTCGATGCTCTCAGCATCGATCCTGCATCGATCGTGCATCGATCCTGTATCGATCGATGCTCTCACGCATGCACGGATCCGAGCCAAAACCCTAACCGTGTCGATCGATGTGCACCAACCGCATCGGTCGATGCACCAATATCGAACCTGCATCGATCCTGCATCGATCGATGCTTTCACGCGTTAACAGGGTTTTGCCGATAGACTGTATCGACCGATCCATGCGATCGTATCGATCGATCCATGCGATCCCAGTCGATACTGACTTTTGAAAATCGCATTCTACCAAATCATATAGCTTGGTTTCTGCGATTTTATGTGTGTTTAGGTTTCAATTCTTGTTACTTAAGTGGTTTATCTTATCAGTAGTTGATTCAAAACACTTTTAAACAAGAAAACAGTCCTAAACATGAATCTAAACAAGAAAAACCAGAACCATTGGCTCTGATACCACTGAAGGATTGTTTAGTTGATCCTGATTCAATTCTTAGATTCATATCAACCTAAACATGCGATCTAGGTTCTTCTCAGAATAGAAACAAATGATGATCTCACCTTATACCTGTTTGCAGCGGAAAGAGATGGTATGTCTGAGATCAGAGAAACACCGAGGGATGAATCCTCCAAAGGTTCACACACGCGATCACAGAAAACGGCTGCTAGACCACTAGGAAATCGGCGCAGAGAGAGAGAGTTTTCGGCTGGAGTGTTAGGGTTAATTGTTCTGAACTCGAGTTTTATCTAATAAAACTTGTCCGGTTCCGTTTGGGCCATTTGGCCCAAACACCAATTAACTCGACGGCATTCGCGCACTATGTCGACCGACACACCTTGTGTATCGATCGACACACAGTGCCTAAACCGTTTTATTCTCTCTAAGTACAGTAAATGCCTAGCACTTTTACCGTACTTCTGCTAAACCATTCCTACACATTTTCCTGTTAGCTTAGGCGTGTGACCCATATGGGATCATATAATAAAGGCAATAAGTCCAAGACTTATAGATCATGAGCGGACTCTAGCAAGCCATCATGACCCCCAGTATTATATGACTTATGTCTGATCATTGACATACTCTTACTTTCTAGAGACAGTACCGAGATTACTGGACACAATTCCAACACCTCGGGAGCGTACCGGTCGGTTCACGTACTCTCGGGTCGTGTTACTGGCAGGAGTTAACCTACTGGGTGACGCCGCTAGGTGTGTGGTCCGGAGAATACGGGGTCATGTCCTAGGGCCGGACTGCATGGAATCTCGGGCTATCTAGGGGTAGTCAGAGTCACCGCGTATCGATGGACGGAGAACAGTGTCTTACTCGTTGCACTCCGTGTATATGAGTAAGAGTCGTGGGATTACTACCGTGGCCTATCTGGTGACGGGGCAAGTATTCCTAGGGAATGACGATATTGCCAGGGCCCGTAACATGCATATAACTTAATTATTATTTCAAGTAATAATTGTAATAAAGTTTTAAATAAATAATGTCCATGGACCTATTGTAATTCCGCATTTTCTTTATATAACAAACATGTTTTATATTCGTTTTTAAAATAAAAATAATGTGACGGCCCTGGTCCCGACTAAGGAGAAGGGGCGTTACAATTTGGTGGTATCAGAGCATGGTTCCGATCGTGCTCAAATGACCTGTGTTTTCAGATTTATCGAGTCAAAGTTGAGTCACGGAAGAGACATCAGGAAACCGGCCACGTCCTGTTTAGTTAGGACTTAGTCACTTACCGTTGTTAATGCAGATGGAGGACGGGGCAATCAACAGTGGCGGACATGGTGTGGGGTCGGAAAGGGGTTCGGATCACGGAGGAGTCGGACACGAGGAATCAGTCGAAAGATCTAAGTCACCAGAAAATCTAGGTAACGAGGAAGGACATGCAGACCAAACGCAAGCATCTGCGGAAAAGGACACGGAAGACACTGGATCTAGCAAAGATCGTCGGGAAGAAATACCAAAAGATGATCAAAATGCGGTGGGAGGCCAAGACGTAAACCCAGAACATACCCTGAAGATGCTTCACGAAGTAATGACGCGAGCCATGCAATCACCACAGACATTACCTGATGCAACGACTCGTCCACCGTTCCTATCCTTGATCTTCTCCATGAAGAAGATGGGAACTACGCATTTCTCTGGTGGAACCGACCCTTTGGTCGCAGATTGATGGATCCGAATGATGGAGAAGAACTTCAAAGCTACAAGATGCCCGGAGGAATACAAGCTGAGCGTGGGAACCTACTATCTGGACCGAGATGCAGCCGACTGGTGGGAGAGCCGAGATGCCCAAGTGGGACACACGGTGAAAACCTGGTTAGCATTCAAAGAGGAATTTGAGCGCAAGTACTTTACCCCGGAGTCAAAACGTTGACTACAGCGGGACTTTGCTAATCTCGAGCAAGGAAGTAAGTCGGTTCGGGAGTACGAATCCGAGTTCATGCGACTTAAGCGTTACGTGGGAAATAACAATGGAGATGAGGAGGCAATGATCACCAACTTCCTATTCGGTCTTCGACCCGAGTTAGAAAGCAGACTTGCGGTAGGGAACTTCTCAAGCCTCACGGACTTGGTGGAGAAAGCAGTAAGTGTAGAAATCGGGTTATCGGCAGAACGAGCAACACGGGGGAACTTCCACTCAAACCAAGGCGGAAAATCGTCAAATCAGCAGGGCCGATACTCTGGACAGAACCATCGCTTCAAGGACAAAGGTAAGCGACCCCAAGGATCATCAGACTCGTCCAAGGGAGTAGCAGTGTGCTTCAACTGCGGTCAGCCTGGTCATATCTCCAAGTACTGCCCGAGGAATGCAGCACAGCACGCACCGCCCGGTCTTACCTGCTTCCGATGTGGTCAGAAGGGCAATTATGCTCGTGAATGTTCGAACCCGATCCCAGCCACCCCACTCGCCATTCGGCCGCCAGCTCGCCCTGCGATTGAGCCCGCTCGCAAGCGTCAAGCCTTAGATGGTAGGATGTATGCGTTAGAAGTAGATAATAATAAGGCTCCAGAGCCCGTTCAGGGTCCGATCACAGGTACGCATGTGCCGGAACCCTGATCCTAGTGTGTTTATCTAAGATGTTTAAAATTATCAATAAATAAAGGTTCTTATATATTAAATTAAGTATTCTATTGTTGAAAACCAAAAATCAATGTGGCAGGAACCATACATGTCGCGGGTCGTCCCACGCATGTATTGTTCGATTCAGGAGCCACTCATAGTTTTGTGACCCCGCAAGTAGTCGCTGAGATCGGAGGGAGTTACAAAATAGACAGAGTTAGTGTCGCTGTGTTGACCCCCGGAAAGCAAACCCTCCAAATCGATAAGTGTGTTCGGAATGTCCCGCTAGTCCTCAAGGCAAAAAGATTCCTCGTAAATTTATTAATCACTCCTTTAACGCGATACGAAGTCATCCTTGGAATGGATTGGCTGTCGGGATATCAGGCCCAGTTAGACTGCGGTCGAGGAAGGATTACGTTCCGTGGAAACGAAATGGAAGAAGTAGTCTACTACGGAATTAACCCTAGTAAGTCGGTGTGTATAATAGCGGCTCTTCGAGTTCAAGACTTGATCAAGAATGGAGAAGCGTTTTTGGTGACCATCACGGCCGGCGACGAAACCGTCAGCAAAGAAGTTAAGATCAAGGACATCGCGATAGTTCAGGAGTTCGAGGACGTATTCGCGCCATTAAAGGAATTACCACCGGGGAGTAATCCTTTCACCATCAACCTAGAACCAGAGGCGAAACCTATCGCAAAGGCTCCTTATCGAATGGCACCAGCGGAGTTGGCGGAACTCAAGAAGCAGCTGGAAGATTTGATCGGGAAAGGCTTCATTCGACCAAGCTCGTCACCATGGGGAGCTCCAGTGCTATTCGTAAAGAAGGAAGATGGGAGCATGAGGTTGTGCATCGACTATCGCGGCATCAACAACATCACCATCAAGGATAAATACCCGTTACCACGAATCGATGAACTTTTGGATCAGCTTAAAGGAGCAAGCTGGTTTTCAAAAATAGACTTAGCATCTGGATATCATCAGATTCCTATCGATGAGAAGGACATCATGAAGACGGCGTTTCGAACTCGGTATGGGCAGTTTGAGTTTGTGGTAATGCCTTTTGGGCTTACCAACGCACCAGCAGCCTTTATGCGGTTAATGAATGAAGTTTTTCATGATTATCTTGATAAATTTGTTATCATTTTTATTGACGATATTTTGGTTTACTCAAAAACCGAGGAAGAGCATCAGATGCATTTGGCGTTAGTTCTCGAGAGATTGCGGAAGCTGAAGCTATTTGCTAAATTCAGCAAATGCTCGTTCTGGCAGAGGGAAATTGGATTTCTGGGTCATCGCATCTCTGAGCAAGGTGTATCTGCCGATCCCGAGAAGGTTAAAGCAATCCAGGAGTGGCCTCGACCTACTTCTGTAACGGAAGTTCGGAGTTTCCTTGGTTTGGCAGGATACTATCGGAAGTTCGTCCGCGGATTTTCCTCAATCGCAAAGCCATTGACGAAGCTAACAGGGAAAGGCGTTCCCTTTATATGGAGTAAGGACGCAGAAGACGCTTTTGCTAAGTTGAAGGCCTCGTTAACCTCAGCACCAGTTTTGGCGTTACCAGAACCCGGGAAACCCTATACGGTGTATACCGATGCGTCGCGAGTTGGTTTGGGGTGTGTCTTAATGCAGGAAGGTAAAGTCATCGCTTATGCATCTCGTCAGTTAAGGAAGCATGAAGAGAATTATCGGACGCACGACTTGGAAATGACGGCAGTAGTATTCGCGTTGCGTATTTGGAGATCCTATCTCTATGGCGAAAGCATAGAAGTATTTACAGACCATCAAAGTCTTAAATACTTATTCACGCAACCGGATCTCAATCTACGACAGCGAAGGTGGATGGAGTTCATCGCAGATTACGATCTCAAGATTAAGTACCACCCGGGAAAAGCTAATGTGGTTGCAGACGCACTTAGCCGGCGAAAAACCAAGGCTAGCATCGAAAGAGAACTCGAAACCCTAACTGAAGAACTCAAGTCGGTAAATTTGGCTGCAATGGAAGGTGAAGTGAATGAGCCGTTAGGTCTACATTTTGAATAGTTCAGTTGATCCTGATTCAATTCTCATATTGATATCAACCTAAACATGCATCAGATCTAGGTGTTCTTATTTAGAATCATAACATGATCTCACCTTTTACCTGTTTGTTGCAGCGGAAGGAATAGAACAGGTCAGAGATCAGATAGATGCACCGAGGGATGAATCCTCCAAAGGTTCACACACGCTTCACAAGGAAATGGCTGCTAGACCACGAGGAACAGAGGCGCAGAGAGAGAGGAGTAGCCGCGGCTGGGAGTTAGGGTTGCTCAGGTTGGGGAGAAAAGACTTGGCTTTTAGTCATTAAAAGCCTTCTCTTTTCCCTAATGGGCTTTTGGGCCCAATCTGATTAAATCCCATTTAATCAGACCCATTGATCTTTCTCTCTTAGTACGACAAATGCCTGGCACTTTTGTCGTACTTCTGCTAAGCCGTTCCAACACATTTTCCTGTTAGCTTAGGCGTGTGACCCATATGGGATCATATAATAAAGGCAATAAGTCCAAGACTTATAGATCATGAGCGGACTCTAGCAAGCCATCATGATCCCCAGCATTATATGACTTATGTCTGATCTCGACATACTCTTACTTTCTAGAGACAGTACCGAGATTACTGGACACAATTCCAACAATCTCCCACTTGTACTGGAATCTCTGTATTCATAATCCTTTTGTCTCAATATCTCGATTAGTCATAAGGCAAGATTGGTGTCATCCTTATAAAGCCTAATCTTGTTCATCGGACTCTGATTTGATACTGACAATCCAAACGACTCGGGAAAGTCCGTTTGAGCATGGCCATGCGTTTTCCAGTATTCAAATCTCCGATTGGCCTAGAGATATTCACTCCACTTATATTGGAGGGACAAATTCCGTCTTGTTCCATCACTGTAAACTACTCATTTCATAATGCACCCAAACAAGGTCCTTATAGCTATCACAGAACGATAGCGTTAGACAATGATCAAAGTACATCAGTCCATGTGCAGTCACATGCATGTGAACTCAGGTCTAAGGACTATACTCTATAGTCGTAGTAAGAATCTCTTATGACACAGATATAAATATCCTGAAGAGTTCTTATAGTCGGGTCTTGTCCGGTTGTATGTTCCCAACATACACCTATGTACTGACTTTGATGACGTGCATCTATGACACACTGAGACTTTGTCATAAGTCACGTACCAATCCAGTCTCACACGGTTGTTGGTGTTCCAGTTTCAACAACCTTCGACTAGGGACATGATGATATAAAACATTTATCAAATATAGGATCTCATGATCAAGCTAAATGACTTCGATGACTCAAGATCAAATCATTTACTTCGATGACCTATAAAATGGTTCATATCATTTTGGAACGATTATTTCATCACAGTTAAAATAATCTTGAAATAATAATTTCATTAAAACATAAATAATGTTTTACAAGAACATATCAAATAACTAAAATAAAGCTCACAAAACTCCCACTCAAATTTAGATTACATTTCAATGTTTCTAATGCCTACAGCTTCAGTCAGGAACTCGAGCTTAGGCCTTGGGAGTGGCTTTGTCAACGGATCAGCGACGTTATCATCTGTCGGAACTCGGCTGATCTTGACTTCCTTTCTATTAATGATGTCACGTATTAAGTGATATCTTCTTTGAACATGCTTGGATTTCTGGTGTGATCTTGGTTCCTTTGCCTGAGCTATAGCACCATTGTTGTCACAAAACAGTGCCAGAGGCTCAGCCGCATCTGGTATCACACCTAGTTCCATAATGAACTTTCGTATCCAAACAGCTTCCTTCGCTGCTTCTGAGGCGGCGATATATTCAGCTTCTGTAGTGGAATCAGCAACGGTGTCCTGCTTGGAGCTTCTCCAACTTACTGCACCGCCATTCAGACAAAAGACATAACCGGACTGTGACCGGAAATCATCTGTGTCTGTCTGGAAACTTGCGTCCGTGAATCCACTGACTTTAAGCACATCACTTCCACCGTACACTAAGAACTTATCCTTAGTATGTCTTAGATACTTCAAGATATTCTTTACGGCAATCCAATGGTTTTCACCTGGATTTGACTGGTATCTACTCGTCATGCTCAATGCATAAGCAACATCAGGACGAGTACAGATCATGGCATACATGACAGATCCTATTGCAGATGCATAAGGAATATTCTTCATGCGCTCAAGCTCAGCAGCCGACGTAGGGCTCTGCTTCTTGCTTAGCGTTGTGCCATGTACCATTGGCGTGAAGCCCTTCTTGGAATCTTTCATGCTGAATCTTTGTAGGACTTTGTCAATGTATGAGTCTTGACACAAGCCTATCAGCCTCTTAGGTCTATCCCGATAGATCCTAATTCCAAGAACGTATGCGGCTTCACCCATGTCTTTCATGGAAAAACAACTTCCAAGCCAGTCTTTTACAGACTTCAGCATTGGAACGTCGTTTCCGAGAAGTAGTATGTCATCGACATACAGAATAAGAAATACAATCTTGCTCCCACTAGATTTCTTATACACGCATTGTTCTTCTTCGTTTCTGATGAAGTCAAATTGCTTGATCGCTTCATCAAAACGAAGATTCCAGCTCCTCGATGCTTGCTTCAGTCCATAAATGGATTTATGAAGCTTGCATACTTTCTCAGCATTCTTCGGATCTATGTAACCGTCAGGTTGTGTCATATACACATCCTCTTCCAGAATACCATTCAGGAAGGCGGTTTTCACGTCCATCTGCCAAATTTCATAATCATGAAAAGCTGCAGTTGCTAGTAGAATCCGAATAGATTTCATCATAGCCACCGGTGAATAGGTTTCATCGTAGTCCACACCGTGAACTTGTCTGAAACCTTTTGCCACCAACCTGGCTTTATAAATCTGGACATTTCCATCCACGTCAATCTTCTTCTTGAAGATCCATTTGCACTCGATGGCTTTTACACCAGCGGGTAAGTCAACCAACGAAAACACTTGGTTGACCGACATGGAGTCCATTTCGGAATCAGTGGCCTTGCGCCACTTAGAGGAATCTGGGCCCATCATGGCTTGATTGAAGTTCGATGGTTCATCACCATCAATGATCAAAAGATCATGACAGTCAGTCACGAGGAATCCCTGATATCTCTCGGGTTCGTGACGGATCCTCCCGGATCTTCGAACTTCAGGTACTACAGGTTCAGGCTCTACAATTTCTTGTAGATCCTCCTGCTGCTCTTCCTCATTAGGTTGAGCAGTATCCTGTTCATCTTGAATTTCTTCAAGCAGTACCTTACTCCCACTGTCTTTCTTAGAGAGAAACTCCCTCTCAAGAAAGTTACAATCCCGGGCAACAAAAATCTTGTTCTCGGAACGTAGATAGAAGTAATAAGCCTTGGTTTCCCGTGGATAACCAATGAAATAGCATTTGTCAGATTTTGGTGTAAGCTTGTCTGAGATTAATCTCTTGACATAGGCTTCACAACCCCAAATTCTGAGATAAGACAGCACTGGAGCTTCTCCAGTCCATAATTCATATGGTGTCTTTGCTACTGCTTTTGATGGCGCTCTGTTTAGAGTGAACACTGCTGTTAGCAGAGCATATCCCCAAAGGGATATTGGAAGGTCTGTGTGACTCATCATAGATCGAACCATATCCAATAAGGTCCGATTTCTCCTCTCAGACACACCATTCCATTGAGGTGTTCCAGGAGGAGTGAGTTGGGATACGATCCCACACTCTCTCAGATGATCACCGAATTCCTGGCTTAAGTATTCTCCTCCTCGGTCAGACCGAAGAGCCTTAATGCTTTTGCCAAGTTGGTTCTGTACTTCATTTTGGAATTCTCTGAACTTTTCAAAAGATTCAGACTTATGTTTCATCAAATAAACATATCCATACCTACTGAAATCATCAGTAAAGGTAATGAAGTACTGATAGTTTCCTCTTGCATTTGTGGACATTGGGCCACACACATCAGTGTGTATCAGGCCCAATAAGTCACTGGCCCTCTCGTTAGGTTTATTAAAGGGGGCCCGCGTCATTTTGCCCATCATGCAGGATTCGCATTTCTCACATGACTCAAAGTCAAATGAGCCAAGAAGTCCATTCGAATGGAGCCTCTTGATGCGTTTCTCGCTGATGTGCCCTAAACGACAATGCCATAGAAACGTTCGGTTTTCCTCATTAGGTTTAAACCGTTTTGTATTAATGTTATAAATTGGCGCGGATTGATCGAGTATGTAAAGCCCATTCGTAAGAGGGGCAGAACCATAGAACAAATTTTTGCGATTGAAGGAACATAATTTATTCTTAACTGAAAAATCATAACCTTCCAAATCCAACAAAGAAATTGAAATAATATTTCTGCTTATAGCAGGTACAAAATAACAATTATTCAGTTCTAAAATCAATCCCGAAGGTAAAGACAACAAGTATGTTCCTACAGCTAGTGCTGAAACTTTCGCTCCATTCCCAACTCGTAGCTCCACTTGTCCTTGCTTCAGCCTTCTACTGTTGCTGAGTGCCTGCATATTAGTACAAATATGAGCCCCACAACCAGTATCCATGACCCATGAGGTATTATCAGAAGTAGTTGTATTAACTTCTATAACAAAAATACCTGATGAAGAAGTCTCGAAAGTCTTCTTCTTCAATTCCTTTAGACCTTCCTGGAATTTCTTACAATCTCTTCTCCAATGCCCCAGTTCTTTGCAGAACCTGCACATGTCAGTAGGCCCAGCCTTGGACTTGGGCTTGGGCTTTGGCGTGTCCTTGTCCGCGACTTGGACACCCTTGGCCTTTCCCTTATCCTTAGCAGAAGACTTCTTAAACCCCTTGCCCTTTTGTACCATAAGCACATTGGGGTCCTTGGCAGTTTTCTTCAAGTTGGGCTCTGCAGTCTTGAGCATTCCGTGAAGCTCAGGCAGTGTCTTACTCAAGCCATGCATGTTAAAGTTCAGAATGAACTGATCATAGCTTGCAGGTAAAGACTGCAGAATGATGTCGCAGGCAAGTTCCTGGCTGATTGGGCAGTCGAGTTTCTGAAGATGATCGAGATAACCCATCATCTTCAACACATGAGGACTCACTGCCGCATTCGCAGCCAACTTACAGTCCAAGAGGTTCTTAACTGTCTGGAACCTCTCGGTCCTAGCCTGCTCCTGAAAAAGCGACTTCAGGCTTGCCATGATCTCGATTGGAGACAATACACTTTCGAACTGTTTTTGCAGCTCAGGAGTCATTGTCACCAACATCAGGCAATAAACATCATTTTCATCTGACGAATGCTTTTCCCAAGCATTGTGCAGAGTCCTGGCAGCATTGGCAAGAGGCCTCTCGGGGAGGGGATCTCGAAGGACATAATCCTTCTTCTCCTGCTTGAGGACCAGCCTCAAGTTCCTTGACCATGTCAGGAAGTTCGTTCCAGTCAGCTTCTCCTTCTCGAGAACAGACCGGATCGAGAATGTGTTTTGTGTGCTTGTAGTAGTCATATCTGAAATATATAAATAAAAAGGTTATTAGTTATTATGTTCAAAATGACTAATCTCGTATTAAAGTATAATATGATTAATCACGCATTATATTCAATAACCTAAGTTACCCTCAATAGAATATAATGATTCCAAGATCCACATATAACTAAAATTAAAGTGGGCCACTGGCCGTCACCCAACCTTAGCTTATATCGGTAAGCCCTATATCGGCTAATTATATCCGTGATATAACTCTTGGTTGTGAATCTGGGCCCGAGGCCCAATCCACTCTGATGTCTCAAGGCCCGGGACTCCCGATGGCCTAGTCAAGAAAACCGGACTATACAGTCATGTAATCATTAATGTCTGGGACTCCCAATGACATTTATGAATCACAAACCGTCTTACCCACGCAAAAGCAGACATCCTCACACTGTAAGGCCATGAATGCAATTGAATGGGCTTTGACAGCTGACATAGCCTGGACAAGACATCCAACGCTTGATATTATTTGAGGTTCGTAGGTTTATTAAAATCATTCCCAAAATAGAAGATTACTATTTCGGGAAACTTTCTATTTATGGAAACCTACTATTTTGGAAACTTTCTAAAATTGGAAACTTTCTAAAACCGGAAACTTTCTAACTTTAGAAATTTCTTTAAAATCCAAAACCCGCAAATTCAGAAACTTCTATTTTAAGAAACTTTCTAATTTCAAAATTTCGGAAACTTTAATTTAAAAACGACTTTATAATATTATAAAATAGATTTTAAATTAATCTGAAGAAAGACTCAATTAACTGGCCCAATTGTTTTAACTTCTTGGCCCGAGGCCCAAGAATTGGTCCATGTCCAAGACATGACCCAATTGTCCAATTAATTGACATAACCGGTCTGGTTCATTAAAACTGGTCTAACCAAGTTTTAATTACTACGATGACCACAATTGTCAACCGGTTATTTACTAAACCGGAATCTCTCAATTTATTTGGTCCAACCAAATCAAATTAGAAATTCCTGGTTTAGGCACTAAATCCAATATTTCTTTCGACATTGGATTTCTTATCCCGGTTTAACCAGATTTAATAAAATTATTAAAATCTGTTTATTAAACCGAAACGTTGATTTTAATCAAGTTTTTTTTTTAAACCGAACCACTTAACCGAAATCGAACCGGCCCAATTACACCCAAAACCCTAACCGGTCGAGCAAGAGCCGTCCAGCCGCAAGCCGCATGCTCGATCCGAGATCGAGACGCTCGGATTGCCGGACGGGACGCTTGCGTGTGATCGGGACGGTCTGGTTCAGCCGGGACGATCGCCGAGACGCTACGGGACAGTCGGGTCGAGAGATCGGGACGTCCGAGAGCGTGACGCGATCCGGACGGTCAAAACCTCACGCGATCGGGACAGCATCCGGACGAGACGATCGGGACGACGAACGCGGGACGAGACGCGATCCATGCGATCGGCTATCGCACGATCCATGCGATCGGGACGCCTCACGGTCGACCGTCCGCCGTCCACCCGAGCTTCCATTCGGCCGATCACCAAAACCCGAGTCATATAGCTCGGTTTTGTGATCCAATTAATGTGTTTAGAGTTCAATTCTGATTCTTAACTGTTTTATCTTATCAGTAATTGATTCAAAAACAATTCTAAAACAGATTAAACAACCTAAACATGAATCTAAAACAAGAAACCTAAGAACCAATGGCTCTGATACCACTTTTGAATAGTTCAGTTGATCCTGATTCAATTCTCATATTGATATCAACCTAAACATGCATCAGATCTAGGTGTTCTTATTTAGAATCATAACATGATCTCACCTTTTACCTGTTTGTTGCAGCGGAAGGAATAGAACAGGTCAGAGATCAGATAGATGCACCGAGGGATGAATCCTCCAAAGGTTCACACACGCTTCACAAGGAAATGGCTGCTAGACCACGAGGAACAGAGGCGCAGAGAGAGAGGAGTAGCCGCGGCTGGGAGTTAGGGTTGCTCAGGTTGGGGAGAAAAGACTTGGCTTTTAGTCATTAAAAGCCTTCTCTTTTCCCTAATGGGCTTTTGGGCCCAATCTGATTAAATCCCATTTAATCAGACCCATTGATCTTTCTCTCTTAGTACGACAAATGCCTGGCACTTTTGTCGTACTTCTGCTAAGCCGTTCCAACACATTTTCCTGTTAGCTTAGGCGTGTGACCCATATGGGATCATATAATAAAGGCAATAAGTCCAAGACTTATAGATCATGAGCGGACTCTAGCAAGCCATCATGATCCCCAGCATTATATGACTTATGTCTGATCTCGACATACTCTTACTTTCTAGAGACAGTACCGAGATTACTGGACACAATTCCAACACTACAGGCTGTAAGGCAGGCAGATTTGGTTCTTCGAATCCGAGAAGAGCAGCAGAAGGACGAGAAGATTTTGAAGATCATTGAAGAAGTCAGAAATCAAGACGGACCAAACCAAAGCGGTTATCATCTGGCCAATGACGGTACATTACTGCTTAGGGGAAGGATCACTGTTCCAGAGGGTCAAGGTTTGCGAGAAGAAATCTTGGAGGCAGCGCATCATTCTTTGCTTAGCATCCACCCTGGGAGTTCAAAAATGTACAAGGACGTGAGGAGGTACTACCATTGGCCGGGAATGAAGAAGTCGGTAGCTCGATGGGTATCGCAATGTTCAACTTGTCAGCAGATTAAAGTGGAGCATCAAGTACCCGGTGGTTTACTCCAGAATCTCCCTATTCCACAATGGAAATGGGACTCCATATCGTTGGATTTCATCACCGGAATGCCAACAGCAAAAGGAAGGGCCAACAACGCAATCTGGGTAATCGTTGACCGTCTGACTAAGGTGGCACATCTAATTCCGATAAAGGACACAGACAAGGTAGAAGCTTTGGCCGAGCTCTATATCGATCAAATCATTCGCCTTCATGGAATTCCAGCGGATATCGTGTCGGATTGGGATCCGCGTTTTACATCCATCTTCTGGAGGGCACTGCATGAAGCTTTGGGAACGGGGTTGCGAATCAGTACCGCTTATCATCCGGAAACGGACGGCCAGACTGAAAGGACAATCCGGACTATTGAAGACATGTTGCAAATGTCTGCTCTTGATTGGGCCGGAAATTGGGAGAAGCATCTACCATTAGTGGAGTTTTCGTATAATAACAGCTACCATTCCAGCATCGGAATGTCTCCATATGAAGCTCTATATGGACGACCGTGTAGAACTCCACTATGTTGGACCGAGATCGGAGAGCGAGAAATCTTCGGACCCAAGATCGTTGATGAGACGACCAGCAAGCTGCAAGTGATTCAAGCTAATATGAAGAAAGCTCAAGACCGGCAGAAGAAATTTGCAGACCAAGCAAGACGTGAAGTTAACTTCGACGTCGAAGATTGGGTATATTTAAGGGTCTCATCGCAAAGAAGGGGAGAACGGTTCGGTAAGGTCGGGAAACTTGCAGTTCGCTACATCGGACCATATCAAGTAATTGGTAAGGTTGGAGAAGTGGCGTACAGACTAGATCTCCCGTCAGACATGCGGATTCACCCGGTGTTCCATGTGTCCATGTTACGAAGATTCATCCGTGACCCAAGGGATGTGGAAACGGAGGAAATAGAGGATCTTCGGCCGAACCTTACCTACACCGAAGGACCCATTCGCATCGGAGAGAGGCGTATCCGGAAACTCAAGAATAGAGAGATTCCACAAATTCAAGTCTTTTGGGGAAAGCAGAACCGTGTAGTCGTCACCTGGGAGGATGAAGCAAGGTTTAGAGGATCGTATTCAGAGTTTTTCTAAGTGTTCAGTAAGAAAAAGTTCTAAAACGATAAAGAATTCGAGGACGAATTCTATTAAGGGGGAGAGAATGTGATACCCCGATCTCGGAAAAACTTGATAAAATATTATTATCAACTGTAATAGTATTTTTATCATTAATAAATGAATTATCTTGTTAAGATATTCATTGGAGCTATTTTTGGAAATTCTTCGGAATTTTCCGAAATAACCGGTTTTTCCCGAGAAACCGATAAAATGTTCGGGCAAGTTGAAAAAATAGTTAGACGCCATTAAAAATCATGTAATTTTAACCACAACTCCATTATTATATTTTGAAGCTATGGTTAAAAGTATTTGGCAAGATTTGATTGCTAGATTAAGTTATGATTTTTAGATCATTAAGGGCTAATTAGTAACTAAAAATTCAAAATAAATTCTCTAAGGCTTGGGCTTGAACTAGGATATTTTAGGCTAATTCTTAAGCTAATATTGGACCTAACTAAAGCTCAGAATGAAGCATGGGCCACGAAAATGGAGCTCAAGAAATAGAAGCTTCTTAGGTGCATGAATCTCCAAAATGTGTTGTCACAAATCTAAGGGTTGCATGGAGAAGGCTACAAATGGAGGGTGGGAGATCAAATTCATTGTTTGTGGATGGTTTTTGGTGTAGAAGTCGTGGCCTAAGATGGAGAGGAAGAGGAGACAAGTGTAAGGTGGAGATCTCTTCACTTTTGCTATAAAAGGAGGCCTCCACCCCTCACTTTTCTTCACACCAAAAACACCAACTCAACAAGAGTGGTAAGAAAGAAGAGAGAAAGAAGAGAGGGAGAAGGGAAGAAGGAGAAGAAGAAAAAGGCGGCCAGAAGAAGGAGGAGGAGGAGAAGCCGAGGAGAGGAGGAGGAGCCGAGAGGAGGAGAAGCCGGGGGGAAGAACAAAGAGGATCCGGAGGGAGAGAGAGAGAGAGAAGAGAGAGAAGGAGGAGAGAGAGAGAGAGTAATAGTAGTTGAGAGTTCGGTTAGTAACGGAGGAGCGGGGAAATATTTCCTAAACGGAGATTTTCCACGTTCATCCCAAGTACCGACCTTCTCTTCCGTTCTAGGCGGTTTAAAAGAAGGTCCGGAGGTTCGGGGTCAACCACGACAAAGTATCGGTGAGTTGGGGTTAATTGTGTGATTAATATAGTTTCCCGCAGGTTCCCGACATTAAGTTATAATCCGGCGTGAAGGTTATAATTAGTGTCGGTTTGATTAGTATATAGTAATACATGTTAGTATTGATATCATGACTATGCTTGGTTGATTGTTAAGTATGATTGTTATTAACTTATAATAATAATGCGGCTGATATTACTATATAGTATGCAATTGATTGTAATCAAATAAAGAACGAATGATTAAAATACGGGAAAACTATTAAGTAGCGTAATAAGTAATGTGATGAATTATTCTTGATTGATTGCTTGATGAGATGCTTTGATTGTTGTGATTATTGTGATGTGGTATGTTGATAGTTTGTTTGATGTGTTAGTGACATGGAGAAATAGTAGGCATATCGGCTTCCCTACCCGATGGATCCTCGGGAGCGTACCGGTCGGTTCACGTACTCTCGGGTCGTGTTACTGGCAGGAGTTAACCTACTGGGTGACGCCGGTAGGTGTGTGGTCCGGAGAATACGGGGTCATGTCCTAGGGCCGGACTGCATGGAATCTCGGGCTATCTAGGGGTAGTCAGAGTCACCGCGTATCGATGGACGGAGAACGGTGTCTTACTCGTTGCACTCCGTGTATATGAGTAAGAGTCGTGGGATTACTACCGTGGCCTATCTGGTGACGGGGCAAGTATTCCGAGGGAATGACGATATTGCCAGGGCCCGTAACATGCATATAACCTAATTATTATTACTTTAGTGCTTTGGCTATTTAGGGTTGCTTGCGTAGCTTTCCGTCATTGCTTGTGTTTGGGGTTGGGTTGGGTAGACGGAAAGTTACATAATTAGTTGGGGAATCTCAACTCAATGGGTCGATAATAGATCGCTCACCCCTCTCTTTTCATCTTTTCAGGTAACCCTTAGGAGTAGCGGAGCGCGGGACGTTAGGCCAACCGGTTTAGACTCGACGTCTTTTTCGCATCGATAATTTCAAGTAATAATTGTAATAAAGTTTTAAATAAATAATGTCCATGGACCTATTGTAATTCCGCATTTTCTTTATATAACAAACATGTTTTATATTCGTTTTTAAAATAAAAATAATGTGACGGCCCTGGTCCCGACTAAGGAGCAGGGGCGTTACAGCTACAGAGGTGGATCTCTAACTCCAGGCCACGGGCCGTGCAAAGCTCCGACGGAGTTGGGCCCAACAACGACCACTCTCCAGATCTAGAAACACCAATCCGAATCAGGACACTTGGAAGACACATATCCCGACTGAATACACAACTCCAGAGGCGACGAGATCCGAGCCGCGGGAGGAGACTGCCGGAGACGAGCGGAGGCTACAGGAAGCTCAAGGCCATCGGAAACCAAGAAGGAGAAGGGAGACTTGCCGACTAGAATAAAACGACTAGGGGACCTATTCCCAGCAAAGGCGAGCAGCGCCAGTCACCGGGGAGGCGCCGGATCTGCAAAGCTCGACGAAACGTGGTGCCTGGCAATATGGGACAGGAAACTGAAGTTAGTCACATACATTTTTTTTTTTTGAATTTAGCTTTAGCAAAAGAAAAATCTTCTTATTACATCTCGCTTGGTATAAGAAAAATACAGAAAAAGAAAAACCGAAAGTCTTGTTTATTTTATTAGCTTTTCGGTATTGTGTTAACCGAACCGATGTATGCACCTCTCATGAAAACCAAAACCGACAAAAAAAAAAAGAGAGTAAGTAATTAAAAGGATCAAATTCTCAAGTGCTCTTTGACTCAAAGTCAAATTCTCGCTTACTCCTCATTAATCTATCATACTCCTTACTCTTCCTTTTTTAATGTTATTCCTATTCTACACTTAATGAACTAATAAAAAATTCTAAATAAATCAATTAATCAACCAATCAGACATAACCTTCTCTCTCCTCCCTAACCCCTTCTTTCTCTCCTGTTCAAAATCCAAAATCCAAAACCAGATAAACCCGATTTCCGGCGATTTCTTCTATCATTTCTTCTAATCCCTCCAAATTCAACCATCTCAGCCACTTCTATTCGGATTCCGGTCAACCCAGGTTAGTTCTTCTCCTTTCATGTCGTCGCTTCTCTCATTTTTCCCTTTTATTCTCGTTTAAATTGAGCTGGATTGAGCTTCAATTGGGGCTGAAGTTCGATTTTAATTTTGGGGTTGGTAATTATCGAACATTGGGTTGGTAACCATGTTTTATTGGTGAATTAGATAATTGAATTGATAATATATTGAAATCAGTATTAAATCGTACTGAATCGTATTGTTTTTATCGTTTTTTGCGATTCTGAAGAAAAGTTGCTGAACTTAGTAAAACTTAATAATAGAATTGTAAGAACTGGTAAAATTAGGTATTAATAGCATGCTAGAACTTGGTAAAAATACGATTGTAGAACTGGTAGAACTTGGTATTACTATTGAAAATATGAGTGCTAATGCATATTTTTATGTCATTTTCAGAAGAGGATGGATTTTCCTTTCACAAACAGACATTTTGATTTTGAAGGACATTATTCAAAGACCGGAGATGACTATAAATGGATTCCAAGAGAAGCTCGGTTGTATGGTATATCGTTTAATACATCATCTATGGAGGAGATAACGTACTCGTTGTTAGTGGATAGGATACACAGAAATATTTCAATAGATGATTCTACAAAGAGGCTGAATTTGAGTTATATTCCATTGGTAGTGAAACCTCAAAGGCAGTCGTATATTTTTGATGACGACGATGTTTACGTGTATCTAACCTCTGTGGATAAAGAGCAATGAAGAAGTGTTTTGCCTGTAGAGGTTGTCACAGATTTGGAAATATTTCCGATCACCCGAGTAACTTTCAAGAGTAGAGAGGGGGAAACGAGATGGTGGGAATTATGGTGAGCTTATTTATAATATTGGGGTAATTAATGGTGGTGATGCTACTCATGTTACTGGCGAGAAATCATCAGAAAAACCTCATGAGCATATTGAGCCGACTGAGTCGATTGAGCCATTGGAGAATGTTGATATTGGACATGGTGATATTGTACAACATGTTAATATGCATGATTTTGATATGGTTGAATCAGTTGAGCTTCCCCGGGTTGTGGAAGAGACAAAGCGTTTAGATGAATGGGAAGATGGCCTGAATTTCGAAATAGGTCAAGAATTTAAATGTAAAGAAGATGTGAAGTATTTGGTTGATAGAGCCGCAAATGAGAATTGTTTTGGAATTTTATTAGCCAATTCAGATACGACTCGTTGCGTGGTGAAATGCCGTGAAGCGAAGCAAGGTTGTAAATGGCAGTTGAGAGCTGCAAAGGTTAAGAATTCAACCAATTTCTCGGTTAGAACATACATGAAGATGTATTCATGCTCTCGGACAAGCTCAAGTGGTATAAGCAACAAGAGGAAAAGTACACCACATTTAGTTTCAAGCATCTTAAACGAAGACTATCCTGGTAACTTCGATACTCCATGTCCTAAAACTATTGTGAAGCTTGTCCAAAAAAGAGGCGGTGTGGAAGTGTCATACTCTACGGCTTTTAGAGGGAAAAACCTAGTTGTTTCTGATATCCGTGATAGTCTAGTTGATGGTTTCAAGATGTTGCATTCTTATTAGCATATGTTGGAGAAGGTGAATCATGGAACAAAAACCGATTTGGTTTTGGATGAACAAAAAAGGTTCAGGTATCTATTTGTGGCTTTGGGAGCTTCCATAGAAAGGTTTATAGCCATGAGGAAAGTGCTCATTGTTGATGCAACTTTCATTAAGAATGTATATGGAGGTGTTCTAATTTTCGCCACAGCGCAGGATCATAATCATCACCACTATCTCATTGCTTTTGCTATAGTTGATGGTGAAAATGATGAAAGTTCGATGTGGTTTTTCAATACGCTGAAAACCGTTATACCGGAGTCGTGAGTTAGTGTTTACTACTGACAGAAATGCAAGTTTCATCAAGGCAATAGCTCAGGTGTACCCTCTCTCGGAACATGGTTATTTCATCTACCATCTGTCCTAAAATGTGAGAGGAGCTGTTTCCTACGTGAACAAAGAAGAAGTTAGAAAGAAAAAAAATCAGGGAAATAGCTTGGTTATACTCTGAGGCTGATTTCCTAAGACAATATGGCGATTTTAGGAACATATATCCTCAAACAGCTGCATATCTTGACAAAAGTATTGAAGTGAAGAAATGGGTAAGGTGTTATTTTCCCGGTGCACAGTACAACATAGACACCTCTAATTGTGCAGAGTCTATGAATGCAGTTTTCAAGAAGGCTAGAAATTATCATTTACTACCTATGATCGATGCACTTATTGAAAATTCGCTGAAAATTGGTGCCAGAAGTGGAGCTTGCATTGCACGGTAGAATCGCAAAAGCGGCCAAACTTACGACGATAGAGCTTAACGCTTTTGAACTTGAATATGGTGTTGTTGGAAACGACGAAATTACTTACCTGGTGGATTTGAGACATAACAGATGCAGCTGCAATCTCTTTGATATTGACAGGTACCCATGTGTCCATGCAATAGCTGCTACAACTAAATTCTTGAAGCAGGACATTAGGCCAACGGAATTGAAGAATTTTTATGGTTTGTATTCGCAATATTACATGGTAGAAATATGGATTTTGGCTTATACGAGGACAATTTTTCCTGTTCTGCATATGTCTGAGTGGATTGTTCCGGAAGAGATCGAAAAGTTGTATGATTTTCCTCCAAACTATACGAAAATAAAGGGAAGAGTTCAAGAAACAAGATATTTGTCAGTTGGGGAGCCCCGACGGAGAAGGAGCAAGAGAGTGGCAAGAAGAAACATAAAGAGATAGTTTCAATGCAGTAATAGGAGCCAAGCTGATGTGAGCCAAAATTAGTTGTATTTGTATTTCTTCGATTTTTCATTTGTTGTGTCATTTGTTGTGTAATTTTGGAAAACTTGGTAAAACTAAGATTTGTAGAACTATAATTTTTTGCAATATTCATTTTTTATTATAATGTTATATATAACAATCAAAATACAATATAAATTATATATAGCATATCTCTTGCTAAAACAAAATGAACACTTTCATAATTTAAGGTAAATATTATAGGTTTGTGTATTAGCAAGAAAATATCATATACTTTTAAGAGTTATTTGTTGATGTAAATCATCTTTATCTACAAAAAGTCAGATAATATATGTATTTGAAAATATTATTGCATGAAATTATTTGTAATGCATTTATATAGCTATAGATCATCAGTATAACCAATTTTTTGAATTAAAGATAGAGTATAACCATTAAAACTGAAAATTAAGAGAAGTACAACTTACCAGTTTTTGGTAAAACTGACAACTTGGTAAAACTTATGTTCCCGCCCAAAAAAATTGAAACTCCCGCCCCCCAAATTCCAGAATTTTGAATTTTCCCCCTTTTTAAAAAAACCTAATATCTAACAACTTTTCCCATGTTTCTCTCATTTTTGGGTTCTTCTCCCTCTCTCTCTCTCTCTAAAACCTCTCTCTCCCTCTCTCTCTCTTTCTTGGATCTCTCTCACCCGGATCTCTATCTCTCTTTCTCTTTCGGATCTCTCTCACCTCCAATGAGTACATATAATTTCTCTCTGGATCCCTATGAAGAGGAAAGGAGGCACCAAAAAGAGATGAAGCGAATGAAGGCTCACATAGATCTTCGTGATGCCATCAACGATGGGCAATACGACATCCCGAAGAAATGTCCATGTGGTGGCCGAATCGTCCACGAGATCGATTTGGTTACGGATTTGGATACGCAACATGGCCGTACGTACTTTACTTGCCACCAATACAAGGTAAAATGTTTTATTTAATGTGTATTTGACTCAATTTCTTTGGTGTAACTCTGAATTTTCTGAGTTTTTGTAGGACGATGGACTCTATTTTCGGTATCCATGGGTTCATGGTGTCGAAGAAGAGATTGAGAAGTTGCTGAAGAAGGTTGATGTAATACCTTGTATCAAGAAATGGTCAGCGGGCAGCGGAAAAGTCAACGGAGGGTATTTTCGTAATTTTGAGAAGATAAGGGGTATTTTGGTAAATTTACCAAAATACGAGCCGGAATCTGAGACGGGCAAAATGTTATTCTTTTTAAATAAAGAAAATATTTAGAAGACCAAGAAGGGTGGGAACGGAGATTAAACTAGTTTTCGGGTTATCGGGAATGGAAACCGATAAAACCGACAAAACTTGTAAAATTCGTAACGGGAGCTACGGGTGTCCGTTTGAAGTGATTCAAATTGATAAATTCATCTAAGAGCATCTGGAATCTGAAAAGGAGGCTTGGTGGATTTATAGAAGCAGCTAAGGAGTTTTTAAAATATTAAACATTAAACCGGTTTTTCCGAGAAACCGATACAATGTTCGGGCAAGCGAGAGGACCTTCTAAACTCCACCAAAAATTATGAAATTTGGACCACAGCCTCATGCGAAGATGTAGAAGCCACGTTTAAAAGGATTCAGCAAGACTCAATTCCTAGATTAAGTTATAAATTTTAGATCATTAATGGGTGATTAATGACTAAAATTCCAAAACAAATTCATGGAAGCTTGGGCTTGGTTTGGGGATGATTGGAGCTGATATATGAAGTCATTATGGACCTAATTAAAGCCCAGTTACAAGTTGAGCCACGAAATGAAGCAAGAAGAGGCAAAAGGAGGCCTTGTGGGTAAGATACATTGAATCTACAAAACATTTTGTGGACCAAGCTCAATGGGCTTTTTCTTGGACTTCATGAGGATAAGAAAGAGGATAAGAAGAAGTGTTTTTGGCCAACATCTGGCCTAGGGTCGTGGCATAAGAGGAGAGTGGAGAGGAGACAAGTGGAGGGTGGAGATTAACTCCCTTTGGCTATAAAAAGGACCTCTCCCCCTCCCATTTTCTTCACAACAAAAACTCACAAGAGAAAAGAAGAGGGAGAGGAGAGAAAGAAGAGAGAAGGAAGAGAAGAAGAAGAGAGGAGGAGGCGCAAAGGAGAAGGAGGAGAAGGAGAAGAGGAAGCCGGAGAAGAAGAAGAAGAAGGAGGAGGAGGAAAAGAAGAAGACCGGAGGAAGAGGAAGAGAGAGAGAAAGAGGAGAGAGAAATTAGAGAGAGAAAGAAGAAAGAGAAAGTAGAGAGAGAAAGAAGAAAGAGAAAGTGGAGAAGAGAGAGAGCCGGAAGAGAGAGAACCGGAGGAAAGAGAAAGAGAACGGGAGGAGAGAGAAAAGAGATTAGTCCGGAGACTCGGTCGGAATCACGAAGGTCAACGATATGTTCAAGTACGGGTCAAGGTCGGGTCAAAGAGACGGAGGTTCGGGGAAGGTTTGGGTTAGCGTCGGGTTCGTGCCGGGTCTCGTTGTTCCGCTAGTCCGTCAATCCGTCCATCCATCGTCATAATAGCAAGGTGAGTCGGCTCAAACACCGTAGAGTAATATTGCATATAGATCGGGAAATGAAAAACCGTAGATTAAGTAATTGCATACCCGAATATGAATTGATGGCGTTTGAGAATTAAATTGACGGATTAACGATAAACCGGTTAGGGTTTCGAGACGCATACTAGGATCATAAGATTAAATGGATTAAACTTGTTGTGTGCCGTTAGGTTGGTAGTAACGTTGTGTGATGCATACATATAGTCGTTGTATGATAGGGCCGTATATGCATATATATATCTATGTATGAGAAGAATAATCTCGAATGAATCTAAGTACGGGAATTAAGACGCTATAAAAGACGGAAGTAAACTTAACAAATGTATAGCGTATGGGAGGATACCCGGTTGAGGTTTAATGGTAAAGAAATGAATGAATTAAATAAATGGTGAGACGTCGGGAGTTTAGTAAGCTACTAGCTCTAAACTGACGGATCGGGGAGTTGATAAAAGAGACCTAGGAAAGGCTAAGAAAAGAAAGGTGTTGAGATGGGAGCCGTCTACGGGTTAGCAATCCGCTAATCCAAGGTAGCGGACGATAATGAGATGTGAGCCGTCTACGGGTTAGCAATCCGCTAATCCAGTGTAGCGGACGTGAATGAGTTAAAAGGCATTAGAAACCCTAATTAGGCTTGCTTGTGTGATGATTGTTTGTATTGTGTGATTGTGTGGTTGTGGCTGTTAAGCCTTGTTGTGCAGGCCTATTAGATTGTCTCGGTGTTGGGCCGAGCGATCTGTGTGTGTACTTAACCCGGTCACGGGCCGGTTAAGTTAGTAGAAGCTGACTCGGATGGTGCTGAGTCAGGGCGGTGGTGCGGGTGTGTGTGTAGACTTGCGGGGTGCGGTGATGAGAGTGTGGTTGATTGTTGATCAAGTCTGATTGATTGCTAGAGTCCGAGCGAGTCTGCGTGTTTACTTTTCTGCACTAGGACTCTAGGGTGCGTTAGATCCCGCAAGTCTAGGTGATTGGATACGTTCTGGTACTTCCGACCCGATTGGATCCTCGGGAATTGAGAACCTGGTCAGTTCACGTACCTTCGGTAGTGGTTCTGGCAGGTGCGAACCTATGGAGTGACGTCCTTAGGGTGTAGTCCGGAGAATACGGGGTCGCGTCCTAGGGCCGGACTACATGGAAGCTCGGGTTGCCGGGGGTAACCGGAGTCACTGCGTATCGATGGACTGAGAACAGTGTCCTGGATCGTGAGACTTTGTGTTAACGTCTGGGAGTCGCAGGGGTTTGTTATCATGTCGGTAATGGTGGAAACCTGTGGAAGTTACCAAGAAGCGTAAGGGCCCAGTTGTGTGTTGGTGATGATGATGGTGTTGCGCGATAGATAGATAGAGTTTCAATCGAGAGCATGTGCCGCAGTGCTTTCGATTCCCTTTATTGTATTATGTTATTATTGAATTTCTTGTGTGTTGTGGAGCTCGTCACGTCTTGGTAGCACGTGACAATCTATTGATACTTGATTGTTATTTTGGTTTTGGGTGGGAGATTGTAGATGTTAGATAGCATAGAAGCCGTAGTGGGGAGCCGTCTCACTAGGTAATCTTAGATTACTCATTACACTCTTTTGTTTTTTTCAGGTTTGGCGTAACTCGGGGGACGCGTAGGACGCTCGGAGTAGTCTCGGGTTAGCATTGGGTATTGGTTGTTACGCATATGGACTTTATTTTCGGTTTTCGGATTTTGTTTGGGACGTCCTGCTAAACGATGTGTATTAGACCGTATATTGTTATGAATGAGATTTATATTTTTCAAATCATAAAAACGGAATAATTCCCTGATATACGGTTTCGTCCGAACCGAACACAACTCGTGGAAGCGGTACAGGTTGAAAAGCTTTGTATCACAGAAGCGAGGTAAACGGAGTTAAGGACGGTTGGTTCGAGCCTTTGTCTCAAACCGGACTGCCTTTGGCTTCGTATTGTGACAAACTCTTCTCGTATGGCTGCTCGGGTTCGATCGGTCATGTTCTTGTTTGATTGTTGGCCGGTCAGCTCGTCGGTCAGCGGTAAACGGGAAGGGGGCGTTACAAAGGTGGTATCAGAGCATGGTTCATCATGGGTTCGAATATTCCGGTTTTCGAAGTTTTCAATGTTTTATCGAGTCAAATGTGTCGCCAATGCAACCATTAGGAATCCGAGTCGCGTCCGTCAATCCGGGGAAATGGGTATTTTATTAAGATTGTGTTAATCATTTGGTATTTTGTTGCAGTCACGCAGCAGAGTTGTCCTAGGGGGATTGGTGTGTGTGTGTGGGTTGCGACAACAAGATAAGGAACATCAGTATGGATGACCGTAAGTCCGGTGGATCTACCCCAGCTAGTCGAGGTCCGTACTCCCAGCATGCAAAATGTTCCCGTAAATTGCAGCCTACTCCAGAGTATATGATTATCGGTGCCGAGCCCGTCATCGTTCCACCCATTCCATAGCCGCCTTATGATACGATTACATCCGGAGTACCACCGTCAGTAGCGCGCACCATCGATATTCATCCCCGATGATATGGCGATCAAGTACATCCTCGGGATATGGGAGCTATCACCGCCTGCTATCCGCCCACCAGTCTGACGCATTGGACTCTTCGTTCCTTGCCTGCGGAGACACGTGTCTTTCATTTCCATTCGGTGCCAGTTGTTTGGCCAAGCATATCAGTCACCGCCGCATTGACGCTGATTCCGACTTATCACATTTTCGGCCGAGATAAACATTGTGCTCCTTTCTGTCATGATCGAGACCGCGTCGCTCCGCCACCACCACTGCACCCATTCCATCCTCCTGGCATACCTGTCGGTTAGGATCCACATGAGTTTTACCGCTCATGGTGGAAATGTTAGGAAGTAGATTAGGCCCGGGTAAGTAAGGGCTCTAACTCTCTTTTGATGTGTGTGTATATCGGCTTGCGTTCGTCTCTGACAATTCGGTTGTGTGTAGTGGTGTTTCGTTTGGGACGGATAAGTAACCGCGAGAATGTAGACTTCGACGGACCTACGTATCTAAAACTCTATGTGGTGAATAAATGTTTTATTTGCGGAGTGGATGTGGAGTATTCGGTATTCGTCGTTTAAGTAACGAAGTAATCTTATTGCATGTGTTGGGATAATAAATGCAATACGGTTATAACGTGAAAGCAAATGATGGTCCGAGCAGACGGTTACTACGACCCTAAGAGACGACGTATTTGCCGATTTTCTTGATTGATTGATTGTGTGTGATTGATTGCCTTGCTAGGGTGTTAGAATGTTTAATTGATTGATGCATTGATTGCTCGCTAGGTTGGTAGTCGATGATTTTGAATCATTGCATTGATTTGATCGTTAAGATATTTTTTTTGGTGGTAGAACGGAATTATAAGATATTGTTTATTAGCCACATGTGACCATTGGGTCCGTGACTAAAAACCAATATCTTTATAAGGAAGTGATATCGAGAGTGTGTTAGAAAGGTCTAACCGTGTGGGTGTTGTTGAGGTTGTTTATGTAGGACGTGATGGACGATTTGACGAGGACACAAGACCGAACCCGAACTTGAGAGACGAGAAGTTATTGCAGGAAGAGGTTTGACCCGAGTTGGCTGCGAAGAGCTAGTCAGTGTGGATTCATGAAAGCATTTGGGTATCAGTGGTAGAAGGAATCAAGGCGAATGAGTTCAATGAGTTAGCGAAAGGATTCAGAAACATCAAAGTCAGTGGGGGAGTCCGTTCGAGGATATTAGTGGGAAGAGCAGTTTTGGAGTCGGTGAAGCGTGGAGATCAGTGATCGAGGAATTTCGAGGCATACATGAGTATGGCGGTTTCGTTGGAAGGAAGAACATCAATCCTATCAGAAAATTAATGGGAAGCGATAAGTAATAAAGACGGAATAAGTATCGGGGGTGGAGGACGAGTCAGTGTCGCGTGATCGGGGAAGTCGAATCAGAGTGGGGAAGTCAGAATATCGGTTAAGGAGATCGTCAGATGGCGTAGATGGAGTCAGGAGTCAGACTCGAGCATTCAGACGGAACCAATGGTCCAAAATCAGAAATGAGTCGGAAGTCCAATGGAGATGGAGAATCATGAAGCGATCAGGAATCAAACAATTCTGTGTCGGGAATTCAAAGCGACAGCGTGTTAGGGTTGCGCACAATTGTATAGCAGGAAGTCATCTGGGCATCGGAAGTATGAATTGAGGATTTGAGACAGAATCAACGAAGTAATCAAATGGAGAAGCCAAGATTGATTGAGAGTCAAGCCATATCACAGGGGGAATTTAAGATGTCAATGTGATGGGAGTTGGCGCAAAACCATGGTTCAAGAATCAGTTGAATCATCGGGAGTGTAGCTACAGATTCAAAGTTCAAGCAGTATCATATGACGCAGATGGAAACAAGTCTCAGGATGGAGTCGTACAGTTAAGAGAAATGAATATGTAATCAGAGAGAAGGACGATGTAGAGAAGTTGTGTGAAAACCGATGATCGAAAGTCAACATACATCAGAACCGTACCTTGAGATCAGTGTGAGCATCAAAGCGGAATTAAACTGGAACCAAAAACCGAGTGAAGCAGTTCAATCACGACCGTTGGTATTGAGAATCAAGATCGGAGTCTGTAAAGCGAGAAGATGAGAAACCAGAAATGATCGTGAGTTAGGTTTTTGGTATGGGAATTTCGAGATGTCAGCTTGAGCAAGACGGGGTTTCAGAAGTCAGTACGCGTCGAGATTATAGTTCAATCGATTCAACATTCAGGTGTTGGAGCAGACATATCGGTTTCTGGAGTAGTAACTTACGGGGTTCAGTTCCGATTCGAAGTTTGTTGGTAACGGAGAATTCGGAGACCGAATTCCTGTAAGTGGGGAAGAATGTAATACCCTGTATCAAGAAATGGTCAGCGGGCAGCGGAAAAGTCAACGGAGGGCATTTTCGTAATTTTGAGAAGTTAAGGGGTATTTTAGTAAATTTACCAAAATACGAGCCGGAATCTGAGACGGGCAAAATGTTATTCTTTTTAAATAAATAAAACATTTAGAAGACCAAGAAGGGTGGGAACGGAGATTAAACTAGTTTTCGGGTTATCGGGAATGGAAACCGATAAAACCGACAAAACTTGTAAAATTCGTAACGGGAGCTACGGGTGTCCGTTTGAAGTGATTAAAATTGCTAAATTCATCTAAGCGCATCTGGAATCTGAAAAGGAGTCTTGGTGGATTTATAGAAGTAGCTAAGGAGTTTTTAAAATATTAAACATTAAACCGGTTTTTCCGAGAAACCGATACAATGTTCGGGCAAGCGAGAGGACCTTCTAAACTCCACCAAAAATTATGAAATTTGGACCACAGCCTCATGAGAAGATGTAGAAGCCACGTTTAAAAGGATTCAGCAAGATTCAATGCCTAGATTAAGTTATATATTTTAGATCATTAATGGGTGATTAATGACTAAAATTCCAAAACAAATTCATGGAAGCTTGGGCTTGGTTTGGGGATGATTGGAGCTGATATATGAAGTCATTATGGACCTAATTAAAGCCCAGTTACAAGTTGAGCCACGAAATGAAGCAAGAAGAGGCAAAAGGAGGCCTTGTGGGTAAGATACATTGAATCTACAAAACATTTTGTGGACCAAGCTCAATGGGCTTTTTCTTGGACTTCATGAGGATAAGAAAGAGGATAAGAAGGAGTGTTTTTGGCCAACAGCTGGCCGAGGGTCGTGGCATAAGAGGAGAGTGGAGAGGAGACAAGTGGAGGGTGGAGATTAACTCCCTTTGGCTATAAAAAGGACCTCTCCCCCTCCCATTTTCTTCACAACAAAAACTCACAAGAGAAAAGAAGAGGGAGAGGAGAGAAAGAAGAGAGAAGGAAGAGAAGAAGAAGAGAGGAGGAGGCGCAAAGGAGAAGGAGAAGAGGAAGCCGGAGAAGAAGAAGAAGAAGGAGGAGGAGGAAAAGAAGAAGACCGGAGGAAGAGGAAGAGAGAGAGAAAGAGGAGAGAGAAAGAAGAAAGAGAAAGTAGAGAGAGAAAGAAGAAAGAGAAAGTGGAGAAGAGAGAGAGCCGGAAGAGAGAGAACCGGAGGAAAGAGAAAGAGAACCGGAGGAGAGAGAAAAGAGATTAGTCCGGAGGCTCGGTCGGAATCACGAAGGTCAACGGTATGTTCAAGTATGGGTCAAGGTCGGGTCAAAGAGACGGAGGTTCGGGGAAGGTTTGGGTTAGCGTCGGGTTCGTGCCGGGTCTCGTTGTTCCGCTAGTCCGTCAATCCGTCCATCCGTCGTCATAATAGCAAGGTGAGTCGGCTCAAACACCGTAGAGTAATATTGCATATAGATCGGGAAATGAAAAACCGTAGATTAAGTAATTGCATACCCGAATATGAATTGATGGCGTTTGAGAATTAAATTGACGGATTAACGATAAACCGGTTAGGGTTTCGAGACGCATACTAGGATCATAAGATTAAATGGATTAAACTTGTTGTGTGCCGTTAGGTTGGTAGTAACGTTGTGTGATGCATACATATAGTCGTTGTATGATAGGGCCGTATATGCATATATATCTATGTATGAGAAGAATAATCTCGAATGAATCTAAGTACGGGAATTAAGACGCTATAAAAGACGGAAGTAAACTTAACAAACGTATAGCGTATGGGAGGATACCCAGTTGAGGTTTAATGGTAAAGAAATGAATGAATTAAATAAATGGTGAGACGTCGTGGAGTTTAGTAACCTACTAGCTCTAAACCGACGGATCGGGGAGTTGATAAAAGAGACCTAGGAAAGGCTAAGAAAAGAAAGGTGTTGAGATGGGAGCCGTCTACGGGTTAGCAATCCGCTAATCCAAGGTAGCAGACGATAATGAGATGTGAGCCGTCTACGGGTTAGCAATCCGCTAATCCAGTGTAGCGGACGTGAATGAGTTAAAAGGCATTAGAAACCCTAATTAGGCTTGCTTGTGTGATGATTGTTTGTATTGTGTGATTGTGTGGTTGTGGCTGTTAAGCCTTGTTGTGCAGGCCTATTAGATTGTCTCGGTGTTGGGCCGAGCGATCTGTGTGTGTACTTAACCCGGTCACGGGCCGGTTAAGTTAGTAGAAGCTGACTCGGATGGTGCTGAGTCAGGGCGGTGGTGCGGGTGTGTGTGTAGACTTGCGGGGTGCGGTGATGAGAGTGTGGTTGATTGTTGATCAAGTCTGATTGATTGCTAGAGTCCGAGCGAGTCTGCGTATTTACTTTTCTGCACTAGGACTCTAGGGTGCGTTAGATCCCGCAAGTCTAGGTGATTGGATACGTTCTGGTACTTCCGACCCGATTGGATCCTCGGGAATTGAGAACCTGGTCAGTTCACGTACCTTCGGTAGTGGTTCTGGCAGGTGCGAACCTATGGAGTGACGTCCTTAGGGTGTAGTCCGGAGAATACGGGGTCGCATCCTAGGGTCGGACTACATGGAAGCTCGGGTTGCCGGGGGTAACCGGAGTCACTGCGTATCGATGGACTGAGAACAGTGTCCTGGATCGTGAGACTTTGTGTTAACGTCTGGGAGTCGCAGGGGTTTGTTATCATGTCGGTAATGGTGGAAACCTGTGGAAGTTACCAAGAAGTGTAAGGGCCCAGTGGTGTGTTGGTGATGATGATGGTGTTGCGCGATAGATAGATAGAGTTTCAATCGAGAGCATGTGCCGCAGTGCTTTCGATTCCCTTTATTGTATTATGTTATTATTGAATTGCTTGTGTGTTGTGGAGCTCGTCACGTCTTGGTAGCATGTGACAAGCTATTGATACTTGATTGTTATTTTGGTTTTGGGTGGGAGATTGTATATGTTAGATAGCATAGAAGCCGTAGTGGGGAGCCGTCTCCCTGGGTAATCTTAGATTACTCATTACACTCTTTTGTGTTTTTCAGGTTTGGCGTAACTCGGGGGACGCGTAGGACGCTCGGAGTAGTCTCGGGTTGGCATTGGGTATTGGTTGTTACGCATATGGACTTTATTTTCGGTTTTCGGATTTTGTTTGGGACGTCCTGCTAAACGATGTGTATTAGACCGTATATTGTTATGAATGAGATTTATATTTTTCAAATCATAAAAACGGAATAATTCCCTGATATACGGTTTCGTCCGAACCGAACACAACTCGTGGAAGCGGTACAGGTTGAAAAGCTTTATATCACGGAAGCGAGGTAAACGGAGTTAATGACGGTTTGGTTAGAGCCTTTGTCTCAAACCGGACTGCCTTTGGCTTCGTATTGTGACAAACTCTTCTCGTATGGCTGCTCGGGTTCGATCGGTCATGTTCTTGTTTGATTGTTGGCCGGTCAACTCGTCGGTCAGCGGTAAACGGGAAGGGGGCGTTACAGTTGATGTGCAGGGCAAGACAATCGAAGGCATGTAAGAGGAAATTAAAAGCAACAAAGAAGAGATTACCAAGCTAAAGGAGATTGTGGATGCTGTGAGAGGTGTTGTTGGTTTGTAATGTGGTTTATCAAATTCTAAGACTACTAAGTTTGAATTTGAGATCTATATTTAATATCTTTGTTTGAATTCCAAGACTTAATTATATATGTTTGGTTTCAATGTTTAATATCACTCATGGCTTGTATAAAAGATTGTAATGAATGATGTAATCTGATTGGTAAAACTTTGTGAAACCAATCATAACTTGGTAAAACTTGGTGAAACCAATCATAACTTGGTAAAACTTTTTGAAACCAAGGTAAAACAGTGCATATCGTAAAACCAGGCATAACTTGGTAAAACTATTATGTCAAACTTGGTAAAACTTGGTAGTGCAAATATTATTCAAACACAAGATCAAAACATAGATAATTCTAACATAATTCAAACCAAAATATCCAAAGTATTCAAACATAATACAAACCAAAAGTATTCAAACAGAGATAATTCAAACCAAAATTACTCAAAATATAGATAATCCAAACATAATTCAACATTACATAAAAGATCACGTTTGGGTGGTTTCATCATCAACTGGGTTCTCCATGTTCTTTTCCCTAGTAACCACATGACTCCTAACCACCGTTGTAGACCCTTTCCCCATCCCCTTCTTTATATACTTCACCCTTTTTGTGGGCACTTTCTCAACAGGTTCAACCGCTCTCTTCTTACCTTTTGTTCCCTCATTCTTTTCAGATACTTCCTTCTCTTGCTCTGTTCCTACCTTCTCTTTCTCTGTCACTGCCATATCTTCCATGGTTCCTTCCTTCTATGGCTCTGTTCCTTCCATTTCTTCAACGGTTCCTTCCTTCTCTGGCTCTTTATCTTCCATCTCTTCCACAGTTCCTTTCTCCTTCTTCTTAGAGCATCCCCAATGGTGATACCCATTGGGGTTCTTAAAAAAAAAATATTTTAATAATTTTTTTTTTTTTTTTTTTTTCGGATCCTAAAAAAAAAAAAAAAATTAAAAAAAAAAATAACTGACCAATCACACGCTGACACGTGGCATGAACAGTTAAGAGACAGTTCTTATTTAAGAGATTTAGCATCTCAGTTCTTAAAAATGTGTGGGGTCCGCGTGGGACCCACACAATATTATATATTTTTTTTTGCTAAGGACTCTCCCTAAGAACCCTCTAAGAGCCTCCATTGCACATGCTCTTACTGCTTTTCTTCATCTTCTTACCGCCTTTCTTAACATTCTTCTTACTAGATTTCTTTCCTCCATTTCTTACTTCTTTCTCCTTAACACCACTAGCCTCACCAACATTGCTACCAACATACTCAACCTCTTTAAAAATTCCATCATCGGCTTTATCCTCAGTCTCTCTCGGTTCGGTCTCATTCACACCCCCTCTTGGCGCATTCACAACCGATTCCATAGTGGTTAATCTACCATCAAATTGCTCAGACAACTCCTTAAACTTCACATCAAAATACATCATTATTTGAGTCTCCATTTCCTCTTTTTCCTCCTTGATTAATTTATGCACATCTGCAAGACTTAAAACAATAGGAGTCTCTTCCGGATACTTCACAGCCTCATTCCCAGCATCATTCTCAGCCTCATGCATCCTTGCCACATCCTGAATAACAGGATGTTTCTCTTGAGCATTTTTCTGAGACGCATGAGCAGACACATCTTGGTTGAAAAGCTCTTCAAACCAGATTGTCTTCTTCTTCTTAAGCTGCATGTTCCAACCATCGACTATGGGGTCATCCACATCATTCCAGCCAGATTCTGCATCATGTTTCTCCTTAGAAGATCTATCTCCATGGGAGATGGCTCCAAGAGACTTTGAATATCCTGCAAATGTAAGAAGACACAATATAATATCAACCTCAAATATACATGAATATAAGAAAGCCGAATTTAATAAGTATGATATGAGATACTAACCTTCGTAGTTCCAAGCTTCTAATTTATATCTGAGATACTAAAACCCCTCGTCCCCACGTTTTTGTACCTCATCTTGCATATATGCGGGCAATCCTCATCTCCACCTTGAACATTTTCTCGGTAATGGTTCTTCAGAATTGGAATGGCCTCAAATGCTAGGAGCTACAATACAATATAATTCAAACAGTTAAATCCGTTCAAAGTCAGACAACTAAAAACAACTAAAAAGGATTTAAATTGCTAGAAATATTGTTTTACCTCCAGAGGAACAATGCATCCAGGAAATAACCATTAAGTCGGCGCCACTCCTCCGGAATGGTCCATGGAGTGCAATATGTCTCTAACGTTCTCCTAGAATGACAAACGCCCCCACGGAAAGGTTTTGCACATCTCGAGATCATCAATGGCTCTGAGGAAGAAACTCTCCACGGGAGGTGCTCCTTTTCCCGTCTTCTTCTTCCCAATGATCACGCTGGACAAGAAGTACAAGACAGCCATCTTCAAACGATCCTTACCAAGCTTTCGTTTCCCTTTCATATCTGGGAACTGCTGCACAACATCTTCATATGTAACTTTGTCTACACCGAAATATTTAGAAACAAAATCTGAGCCACCACCAAGGGTTTCGTAGTGGTTTGGATAGGAGTGGCAGAATAACCCAGAAATGAGTGCATGCTCCCTGATAGAATATCGGATTGGAATGCCATTGATAATGAACCAAAGCTCCATCTTCTTATCCACAACCGCGATCCTAACCATAATCATCCACAGTCCCATCCATTTTGAGCTTGTCTTCTTACCCATGTGGAAGAAGTGCTTAAATTGTGGATGCTCATAGAACCATTTAAGCTCATCTTTCTCGAGAGTGTCTTCTATCGTCTTCACGGCTTTAGCGATATAACACTTAGACGAGAGCTCTATTGTCTTCACATAGTCTGTGGGAGAGAAACACATCTTCGTGGGCTGCATTGGTTCTGTTTCATCCTCGGAATTCTGCACACACAACAAAGTTCGACCAAGTATCACTAAGTTGTACGATAAAATTAAACTAAGTTTTACCAATTTTTACAGAAAGTTAAACTAAGTTTTACCAAGTTTTACAGAAAGTTAAACTAAGTTTTACCAAGTTTCACACAAAGTTATACCAAGTTTCACATTAAAATTTAACTAAATCCTATCAAGTTTTGCATACAAGTTTGACTACGTTTTACCAAGTTTTGCGCCTTTCCCAAAACATATCAAATCCTACTAAGTTTTACAGATCCGAATTACAAAAATTAGACATGCAATGGTTACCGATATTGTTTCTTCTTCCTCGTGTTGACTGTGGTTGATTGGAGAGCGGATTTCACTGGTTAGTTCTACTTCTTCTTGTTCGTGAAACCTAATCCCGGAACGCGCGAAACTTCAACTTCCTCCTCCTCCTCGTCTTCGGCTTTGTCCTCCTCGTCCTCTTCCGCTTCCTCCTCCTTCTCTTCCTCATTCTCAATCTCTTCCTCGTCTTTCTCTTCCTCCTCGTCTTTCTCATTCTCTTCCTCGGACCCGTCTTCCTCTTCCTCCTCGTCTTTCTCATTCTCGGATTCTTTTCCCAAGTCTATTTCTTCTACTTCATCGTTTTTTCCACTTCTTCTTCTTGGCGATTCGTCCCCTCTTCTTCGGGAGGAATCGATTTATCCTCTACTCTCTTCTTCGACTTTCGCAAATTTTTTTTTATGAAAGGCATTATTCCTTTGAAAAATCTTCAATCTTCAGATCCTCAATCTTCTTCGGTTGAACGGTTTGATCTTGAAAGAAAGAGTGAGAAGTTGAAGAGAAATGTGAAAATGGAGTTGAAGAATGATTTTGATTTTTTACTTGAGTCGAACCGTCATATTTTAGGGATTTAAACCGTAGACCCGACCCGACCCAAATGGATCCAACAAAACTCTTACGGTTAACCCATGTTGGGTTGTAAATAAGTTTAAAATCTCAGGTTTTACTGTCTTTTACCCTTTCTCACGATTTAAAAAAAAAAAAAGCTTTATTGTAGAGGAGCATATGAGACTTTGACTTTGACTTTCAGTCAAATAGCATACCAGAATTTGATCCTAATTAAAAACCTTCTTCAGGCATTGCTGAAGTACACAATAGGATGACTAAAGTTTGACCATTTAAAGTTGTTACCAAAATAAAAGTGGACGAGTTTTACTTTGACTGAAGAACGCCCTCCTATGCCACACCATACATATCTTCTCAGATCGTTCTTCTTCTTCTTTTCCTGTTAATCTCCTCTGAAGAAAAAGGTTTCTCCTTTTATTTGTAAATTTTTTTAATTCCAAATTAACAGATATATATTCGGTTTTCGACGAGCTTTTTGTGTGTGTGTGGTATGTATGTTTCTTGACATGTCAGGGTTTTCTTCAGAAGGAAAAATGAGTGATTATGATGGGAACTTCATGGACTTGACGTCGTGGGGTTGGGCTGCACCCCCCAGTCCCAGCCTATCCGCGATGCTAGAAGAAATCGACAATGGTGTAGATCCGATCATCGAGATCTTCCCTCAAACCAACTCATCAGCTAATCATCAGTCTGAACGAATATTCGGTCTCGGCGCTCCAAGATTAGAGATTAATATTCCACCGCTCCAGATAAACAACAACAGTCTATTTGCTGATATTAACTGGAACCCGACAACTGTTCCTTCTCCTGTCGTCCTAATCTCTTCATCTGCACTGTTGCAATCTCCAAATGTGTTGTCTGATTTTCCAGAGGTAATTAAGTAACAATTAAAGTCTTTTATATGTTATGATTGTTTTATAATACGTATATATATAATCATATGATAAATATATAGTTGAAATGAATATGTGATTGGAAAAAATATCAGGGAATATTATTATTTTAAAACAATTTATTAGTTGTAAAAATATAAAATGTAGATATTATCTATATATCGGTATATCTATCATTTCCTTAATATTCACGTTTGAATACCCTATTTGCGTTTACATTTTACAAATCGATAACAAAATTTACTCTGTTGGATCTTTTAACTATATATATGTTCAACGTGGAATCCCTTTGATCTAATGATTTAGGCCTCAGTCTTCTTTTCAAGAGAAACCAAAAAAAACTCAATCCAAAACTCAATCCTAATTGTTATTGTCTTTGGTAACTTCTTTTTGCAGATTATCCATCCGTCTGATCCAGCTGCCAATGACGGGCCTCCACAGACGGTGGAAAGTTCTGGTGAAGATCATGCAACGATGATGATATCCAACAACGATCTTCCTCATCCGCCTGTGGATGTTGGTCTGCCGCCTCCTCAAGAAGGTAACAACTGAGAGCTGCTTGTGTCTGATCAAGTTTGCTTCCATTTTCTATTTTCCGAGTATTTATATTATTTTTATTTTATTATAAATGTGAAACAGGCTCTATTGATATTCCACTGGAAGAGTCCGTTTGTATCCTATCTACTGAATCTCATAATGACTCCATTGGTGCTCCTTTAGTCGCTTCTGATCCAGTCGCTGAGGAAACCGATATCTTCGACCTCATCACCTTTGACAGCGATGGCGAGGACGAAGAAGCCAAGGAAGATGAAGACAAAGACGCTGATCACAACACTGTTGATGTACTAAATATTGCTGAATCTCCATCTTCAAAGAGAAGGTCTCAAGTTAACATCGTATAACTGATCGTTATATAATACTAAACCAATTAACATTAATTAAACTAAGCTAAATTACATAATTCTCTTGCAGGAAACTTGAGGAGGCAAAAATGATTGGAACCACAAGATCAAGCAAGAACCAAAGGTTTATAATTCAGGTGGAAACCGAAGAAGACCATCCTGACGATGGTTTTAACTGGACTAAATACGGTCGGAAAGTTGTCTATGGGAATGACAACCCGAGGTTGTTTCTTTTACTATATATGTTCTCCTGTCTTTTTTCCTTTGTTGTGAAAATCTTTAAGTTTCGACAAACCCTACATATCTAATACAAAATCCAGTAAATATAAATGATAATCGCAGGGGCTACTACAAATGCGCAAACGAAGGGTGCAAAGTTAAGAAGCATGTGGAGAGAGGAGCAAGCAATGTCAAGTTAGTGGTGACTACATACAATGGGAAGCACCGTCACGAACCACCTGCACGCAGACATAGGATGCGGCCCAGAACTTCATCATCAAAATTTCAAGATCAAAGCAATCATCAAACCGCTCGTTTAGACATGCCGCCTTCTTCCTCTTCGGCGGCCTCTCAAGACATGATGCCTTTCTCTTCTTCGGTTGGCCCACAAATTGATATGACACAACACTATATAAATGGACTCTCTAAACTGCTGATTTCACCGGTTAACCAGAATCATGGTTTTATGTACCGGAATGGTGAACCGAAGATTGATCATGTGATACCCGAGGGTACTGAGGCATCCAAGGGGGTCATGGGCGACTCAAAAAAAGACTTTCGTGTAAACTTTAAAACCAATAAAATAAAAACTTTGTTTCCTATCATTACCCGTAGTGGTATACAATAAATGTACAAAACTTGTACTCATCAGTTTCATTATGTTTTTGTTTTAATGCGTACTAGGATCCGATCCACACTGAACATGTGGGTTTTTTTTCCTTCTTTTTGTTCCCATTTTATAATTGTTTGATTTATAAAACTTATGTTAATATCAAAGTTTTAGTATTGATTTATGGTAGTTAACCAATGATTGATATGTTAAAATTCATGTGGATCAAACGATTATTTTTTCTTTAATTTTTGAATGGGTTTTATACAACGTTTTATTTATGTTAATATCAGATTTTTAGAATTAATATATGCTAGCTAATTAATTTTTGGTGTGTTTAAATTTTAGATGGTAAACATATTTTTGTGTTTCTTTATGAATGAGTTTTGGACAACATTATGTTTTATTTGTTTTAAATAGCGGGCTTTATATAATGTTGGACAAAATTGATGTATAATGAACATTGTAAATAGATTAAATTTGTCAAATTTTGACAAAATTGAAATTATTTTTGCTTAATACTTAGAAAGGCCCATCTAATATTTCTATTTACATTTAATATGTTCTAATGCAATTAAAATTCTATAATATTACAACAATATAGATTTCATATAGTACATATCCCCATAATTCAACTAAATCAAATAATAACATGAAATATCTCTAACCAGATTATCTATTAATATATCCTGCGAAATCTAAATCAAAGCAACTATCGATAAATTTGGGATTATGTGAATATTGTAAAACTAATATTATATTCGAAATAGTTTCTATAAATTTGAGATTATGTGATATTCTTTAAGATTATAAAGATATATTCATCAAGATTACATATTTCAGTTTCCTAAATATAGGCTTCGAAAATAGATATAAATGGTAAGTCTATTGAAAAATAAATTAAAAAATAAATGATAGGAATGATATAATTAATTATATAAAATCAAATATTTTATACAAACAAATAGTACATTATAAAAAATATTTAAGACTTATAAATTTTGAAATCCACAATGATACATAATTAAATAATTTAATAAAAATATTAATTTTATAAATAATAATAAATATGTGATAATATACACATATTTACATAAGTAATATTTTTTATTGTATTTCAACTAAAAAAAATAAAAATTGAAAAGTTACCTTGGTATATATCAAATTATAAATCAAATAATATGAAAAATTAATGTGTAACAAATTAATATTATTTTCTGGACAAAAAACTAATATTATTTTTAAATAAAATAATGTTAGTAATAATAAATAAATATTTTTTTGTAAAACTAAGATTGTAAAGTATATATTCATCAAGATTACATATTTAAGTTTTCAAAAATATAAGCCACGAAAATAAATATAAATGGTAAGTCTATTGAAAAAATAAATTAAAAATAAATTAAAGGTAGGAATAATATATTTAATTATATAAAATCAAATATTGTATACAAATAAATAATATGAAGGAAATAACCGAGCTTCCCTAATTTGCTCCCATAATTATGGGCAAATGAAAAAAGAGACAAAAAAAAAAGATCTCCAAACTAAAGAAAATGGATCAAACACTCATAAAGCAGTGTATCCAGCATATACCAAAGAACAAAACAAAAATCGAGAGGGAGGTTCGGACTATCGGGACTTATGAGATCAATCGGACGTAGGGGCAACAAACTTTACTCGGACATTTCAGACTCATGGATTCAACCAAAAGTATTAAAGAAAATCGCAACTACCCATATTTTACCTCACATCATTCACCAAAACTCAAGATAACCAAGCTTCTTCTTTCATGGGACCAAGAAAAAAACAGAATAAAAAAACCAAAAATCATAAAAATACATTTTAAATCGAAAAAGAAGAAAATAATATGAATGATAACAGATCATTTGATTAAAATTTCAATGATCTGGAAGAATACTTCTATAACAAAAAAAAAAAAAACAGAGAGAAAGTTTCTTGAAAATATAGATACAAAATGATTGTGTTTCTAGGCCACCCAAAGTCTCTTTATATAGGATTTCATAAACTTCTATCGAAAGTTTGGTATATGCCATATAATATTTTTTTAAACTCGAATTAATAAGATATTTAGAAAGATATTTGCATTTTAGGAAATAAATTAATTAAATGAATTAAAATCGATATTCATCAATCTTGTAAAGAATATTCTCTAAAATTGCAGATTTATGTTTCCTAAAATATAGGCTACGAAAATAAATATATATGGTAAGTCGGTTGGCAAAATAAATTAAAAAATAAATAAATGGTAGGATTAAGAAATCTAACTAATCCAACGGATAATATTAAATTTACCAAATCAACGATCAAGATTTAAAAACAGGATCCGTGTGTATATCCGTTTCTAAATCCGACCCGGCCAAATATCTCTGCGTGACAAGATATCCAAAAATTTCAGGTTTTACCCTTAATGAAAAAATACACTCCTAACGACTCTAAGGGCAATTTTTGGAAATACAACTTTTTTGTACCAAGGACGGTTTGTTATAGTATAGATTAATTACTCTTGGAGTTAGACCTATTTAACTTGTGTGGATTCAATATCCAAAGTAAAACAAACAAAAAGCTCGTTTTTTGAATTCGAACCAAGTTTAAACTGAAACTCAATCCGACGAAACCAAAGAAAATGAGCGGTTTAAAGAGCACAAACCGGGTTCTACCAGGTTGTTTTGTCCCGGAGAAGTCAGTAAGGATATGGCTAATTCTGCGTCCAAACACCCCACGTCTTTTATTCGTGTCAACGGCTCAAAAGGGGAAGAAGATCGATGAAGAACTGGAGTTTTGGGATTGAATTGAATCAAAGAGGAAGAAGGGATAGAGAGCGATAATTCGCCATGGAGGAAGTCACGAGATCTGTGTTAGCAGATGAAATACTGAAGCGTTTAGATCTAGAGAATCTCTGTTCCGTCTCCTGCGTTTCCACCACGCTCCGCTCCGCCGTTGTCTCCGACGTTCTCCCTTCTATTACCTCTCTCGATCTATCTGTGAGTTCCCGATTCTCGTCGATTAGTATTGGAAAGATGTGTAATTTTCGTTTCTCTCACCTTGTTACTTGCTAGGTTTTCTCGCCGGACGAGGAAACTCTGAATCACGTGTTGCGTGGTTTCGTCGGGCTCAGGTGCCTTACTCTGAACTGTCTCCGCCTTAACGTCGCTGCTGTGCGCAGAGTTCTCGGGCCACATCTCCAGGAACTTCACTTGATCAGGTGTTCACTTCTTAATTCCACCGTGCTCACTTCCATCGGCAGCCTCTGCCCAAATCTCCGGTACAATTCCATATTCCCATGAAACTTATATATGTGCCCTCGTGCATGTGGTCGATGTTTATTTCCGCAAATTTAGCAGTTTGATAGTATTGTATCAGTTCCATATATAGCGAGATATCATTCGGTTGATGATAGGGGCATGGTCTAGTTTCTGCCCCTCATATTATAATCAAATCCAACATGCTGATCTTCCTTGAAGTCAAGCCTTTACTTATCTGTCAATGATTTTTTACTTTATCAGAAGTGTGTAAATAATTGAGTTTCAATCTACTTAATTGAAGTGTGACAGCGAGTAACTAAGAGTGTTTTGGTTCATTTATTACAGGGTCCTTACCCTGGAAATGGCGGACCTGGATTCACCCCTTGTTTTTCAAGCTAACCTGACGCAAATGCTTAACGGGTGTCCGTATCTGGAGGTAATTTGTTAAAGCTTGCTGAGGCATTGGTCAGAAGAAGAGAGAAAGTGTGAAATTGAATTTGGGTTTTATATTCTTGTGATGCTTGCAGTCTCTGCAACTAAATATCCGAGGTATCCTTGTAGATGCCACCGCTTTCCAGTCAGTTAGATTCTCCTTGCCAGAAACTCTCACATCTCTGAGGTTACAGCCACTACTCGAGTCTGAGGCAATTCTTCTCATGAACAGATTTAAAGTCACTGGAAGTTATTTATCTAAGGCTGATTATAGTGCCTTGCTTTCTCCTTCACCTTCTTTCACTTTGCAAAGCCTGTCTCTTGTCCTGGACTTGATATCTGACAGGCTAATCATAGCTATCACAGGTTCTCTTCCTCAACTTGTCAAACTGGACCTTGAAGACCGTCCTGAAAAAGAGCCATTTCCCGACAATGACTTGACTTACACTGGGCTTCAGTCTCTGGGTTATTGTCAGCAACTCACAAGCCTCTCCCTCGTTCGAACCTGTTACAACCGCAAGATATCATTCAAGAGAATTAACGACATGGGTATATTTCTTCTCTCCGAAGCTTGCAGAGATTTAGAGTCAGTGAGACTTGGTGGTTTCCCCAAAGTCAGCGACGCTGGTTTCGCATCGCTCCTTCACTCATGCCGGAACCTGAAAAGGTTTGAAGTACGAGGTGCCTTCCTCTTGTCTGATTTGGCATTCCATGATGTCACAGGATCTTCTTGTTCTCTTCAAGAGGTCAGACTCTCCACGTGCCCTCTCATAACCAGCGAAGCCGTGAAGAAACTGGGTTTGTGTACCAATCTTGAGCTGCTCGACTTAGGCAGCTGCAAAAGTATATCAGATTCTTGCCTTAACACTGTCTCAGCACTCAGAAAGTTAACTTCTCTGAATCTCGCAGGAGCTGATATAACCGATAGTGGCATGCTTTTACTCGGTAAGTCAGATGTTCCCATCATGCAACTCTCCCTCCGCGGCTGTAGGAGAGTCAGCGACAGAGGAATTTCCTATCTTTTGAACAATGAAGGAACAATCAGCAGAACACTATCAACACTTGATCTTGGTCACATGCCTGGAATCTCAGACAGAGCCATCCACACAATCACGCGCTATTGCAAGGCTTTAACAGAGCTAAGTATCAGGAGTTGCTTCCACGTGACAGATTCTTCGTTAGAGTCGCTGGCTACAAGGGAGAGACAAACAGAGGGAGGAAGCAAACAATTGAGGAAGCTCAATGTCCACAACTGTCTGAGCTTGACGGCTGGAGCATCGAGATTGCTGAGAAAGCCGTCATTTGCGGGTCTTCATTGGCTTGGATTGGGACAGACACGGTTCGCTGGTCGAAGAGAGACGGTCACAGCTATAATTTGCGAGCAGAGACCATGGCTCACGTTGTGTTTTGATGGGTGTGAGCTTGGATGCTATGATGGTTGGGAATTCCACACGCCTCAACGCCATTGAGGAAGCTCGTCGTCTCACCAGTTTATGTACTGTATAAATTATAAATTCGTTCAGAAAATAATGATCCAGTAGAATGTGTAATTTATTTGAAACTTCTTGAAATTTTGATTGTAAGCTAAATTTGAGTTTGGTGTTTAGAGTTAAATTATTATGATTTTTTTTTGACATCCGGTGGATTATATATTCAAAAGGAGCTGATTACAAACTATTAACACATCTAAACCCGAAAGGATACCGGGCAGCAAAGACAGCAAGGAACAAACTTCTTCTGCAATCTAGAACCTACATACGGACGACAAAACCCACAATCGGGCGACAAATTCACTTTGAAATGATACAAACAGAAATAGCTATCCAGCAAAAGGGAGGGCGAAAAAGATAAATAGCGGCGGAAGAGCTACAACTCTTGAGTCAAAGAACAGAGGTAAACACCGCAAAACGGCACAGACCACGGGCACATGCAAACCGCAAAGCACTAAATCCAATAACTCCGAAAAGAAGCGAAAGGCGAATCTAATCAGTACAAACCGATACCTATGCATTCCCACACGAAGTTAGCCTTACTAGAATCGATAAACGAAACGACTAGAGGACAAGACATGAGGAGTATCAAATTCCGGTCACCACTTGTGTTAGTGGTTCAATATCAAAAGCATGGAGCATTGACTCGGACTGGTTTGTCTGCAGTTTCGATGGGGCTTGGTCATCACAGCGTGCTGCATCTGGACTAGGCTGGATTATATGGAATGCTAGTGGGCATCCGGTGTGCTGTGGTATGCAAGCTATCCCAAGAGGAGTCTCAGCGTTGATGGCAGAAGTGGAAGCAGCAAGATGGGCAATAGAATTTGCATTTCGGCTCGGATTGAGGAAGGTTCACTTCCATACGGACTGCAAGGAAATCACTTCTGCTCTCGACAAGATTGATCAGTGTCCAAGCATCACACCCCTACTCACTGAGCTGATTCACAAGCTTAATGAGTTTGAGTGTGTGGAATTTGTATTTCGGCACCGAGAGTACAACCGTGCAGGACAGCTTTTACCTTTGTATTCTCCCTCTGTGTTTAATGTTATTCCGAGTTGGCTGCAACCGATGTGTATGGTTGATATGCAAGACTTTGTACTATCTAATTGAAAGTAATGAATGAGTTTTTGGCAAAAAAAAAACAAAAAAAAAAAAAACCGGACTAAATTATGATATAATGGAAATAATTGATATGTCTGACGATTGATAGGACAAACGTATTAAGGTAAAAGTTTATATTTTGTAATCATGATTATGAATTCTTTAGTTATCTTTTGGTTTTGTTTATCATATATATGTTTTTAGTTAGATCATGATTTAAATCTGAAGTTAGGATTCATAACATGTATATGGGTATATGATGGTGTCTCATTTATATAAACAAATCACTGTACAGGTTCAAAATCATGTTGTTTTTGTTTATTACAAGTAGGTTTCAAGTTAGATAATGGTTTTTTTGCCTGAATTTGGCTTGTGGAATCTTCTTGGTTGTTGTACTAAGAATAGTAACTAACAGTTTGTAGCATTAGAGATTTTCTTTTATAAATTTAGATATTGTTATTTTTGTAAAACCTTGTTATAAGAAGTACCTCGAAAAATATGCACTATGTTAGATCAGTTATCTTTTGTTAAATTTTGTTATAAGAAATATTTGACTTATGCTTATTTTAGGGAATGGTAAGTTTCGAAGAGTTTTGATTGCATAAACTTGTTTTTGTTTTGTGCTAATTGTGATTACGTTTTGCTATATTGGATGTACATAAATAGCTTTGTAAATAACTTATATACAGAGAAATATTTGTATTGTTGTTTCATGTGAGATGTATGAGATTTGCTATGTATTGTATTTGGCTTCTGTTTTCATCATTTGAGCCATGTGATATTAGCTATGTATTAGATTGTTGGTTTCACATATGAGATAAGTCTATGTATTAGATTTTTTTTTTGTATTGACTTATGTTTTCACCGTGTGAGATTAGCTTTATGTATGAGAATAATTTACGTAAGATTTATTGTATTTGGCTTCTGCTTTCACTTTATGAGATTAGTGTTATGCATTAGATTGTTGTTATGCTGTCTTTGTACTTAATTTAAATAAATTTGATTATTTTCTTCTTTTTTGTATTGTAGAAATGACCAGGTGTTAGAAGTTATGAAAACAAGAAGGTTTCTAACATGGATTTGTTTGAAGATGAGTTTGGTGTTATTATTGTAACTGGGGCAGAAGGATGGAGCGTTCAACAAGGAGAAGCTAGTTTAGATTTTAGAGTCGGTCCAGAGAATGAGGAGGATGAAGTTGAGTTTGTTGATATGAAAGTGTTAGGAGAAGAAACACAAACCAAAGCTCAGTCTTCAAAACCAAAGAAAAAGTTTAAGGAGGTTGATCCCACGATAAAGATTAATGTTGCACGCAATGTAGTTCTCGAATAGAATAATAAATTAGTGGCACATATATGGTCGAATGTGATGATCGATCTAGTGTAACACGGATTATGGAGATTCTTAATAATTTACCTGGATTGAGGAAGTGGTCAATATTCCACAGTGCAACGATTGATCATCTTTTGGATAATGTATCAAACCGAGAGGGTTTCATAATGTTTCCGAGTGACGAAGATAAGATAAACTATTTGGAGCACATGACTGTAAGAAAGATTGATGATTGATTTCATTTTGTGACTTGTTTTGTTTTGTCTAATATTTGGATTATGAAAATGATATGATGCTTTTCGTACTTGGTTAGGGATATGATATGTTGTTTTAAGTACTTGGTTATGAATATGATAAACTCTTTTGTGTAGATTATCACGGTTTTTTTTAAGTTTGTGATTTTACTTTGATTCTTGTCCATTGTTATAATAAATTAATATATTTTTTATTCTTGTCCTCGGTTTGTTTAGCAGGTCCTTAGGTAGATATTGGATGATGATGATGATGATGATGATGATGATGATGATGATGATGATAATGATGATGACGATGACTTTGATGATCTGAATATGCTTAATTCGGAAAATTGATCCATATAATTGATCGAGGTGCAGAATGTCATCATGTTCAACAACTTATGAATGGAATAGATAAGAAATGTTATGATATTATATGGATGAACCAGCAAAATTTTGGAGATTTGTGTAGGATGCTAACCACACGGTATGGATTGCAAGAGTCTAACAATGTCTACGTAGAGGAAAGTGTTGCAATGTTTCTTGAGATAGTTGGTCAAGGTAAAACCATACAAGATATTGGTGAAAGATATCAACGGTCATTAGATACGGTGAAAAGGAAGGTTGACGAGGTTTTGAGTGTTCTTCTGAGATTTGTAGTAGATACATTAAAACCTGAAGATGGTGAGTTCGCAAGAGTAAACCTAACTTTGAGGAATAATGATCGATATTATTCATTCTTTAAGGATTGTGTTGGAGCACTTAATGGAATTCATGTCCCAGTTCGTCTTCCTAGTCGAAATGCATATGCATATAGAAGTAGGAAGCAAGATCATACATTAAATGTTCTTGCTATATGTAATTTTGATATGAAGTTCATATATGCTTATATTAGTGTACCAGATAGAGCACACAATATAAAGTCATTGACTCATTGTGCGAAGAATGAACCTTCTTTTCCACATCATCTAAATGGAAAATATTATCTTGTTGACTCTAGATCTCCAACTAGGACAGGGTATCTTGGCCTGCATCGTAGGACTCGATATCATTTTGATCAGTTTGTTAGAGGATGTCCGCCTACAAACACGTGAGAGTTGTTTAACCGAAGACATTCAGGTTTGCGGACAGCGATTGAACGTACATTTGAAGTATGAAAACCAAAATGGAGAATTTTTTATCATAAGCATCCAAAATATGGGTTGACTAAGTGGATCAAATTTGTAACTGCAATGATTCACTACACAATTTCATACGTGACTCACATCGAGGTGATTATGATTTTAACACTGGCAGGAAAATATCACACACATGGGGATGATGGTGATGATGATGATGATGGTGGTGGTGATGGTGGTGGTATTGGACATACTTTATATGAGTCACCATTGATAAACCAACGAAAGCTTTGCGTGAAACCATCACAAGTGAAATAAGTAGGGGACATCGATTACCTTATTACTTGTTTGAATTTAGATTTTATTTAGTAATTTTATTTTATTTTACTTTATTAGGTAGTTTATAACTTTTATTTATGCTTTGATTGCATTTTGCTTAATCATATTGATTTTTGTGACTGGTTTTTTTATTTATAACTTTTATTATGCATTTATCACATTTAATTTATAATTTCATCACAAAATGTTATATATTTATCAATTTTATCTAAAAATGTTGCAATATTTTGTATCAACTTATATGATATTGGTTAAAAATTAAATCATCACTAAAAAAATAAAACGAAACATAATATTTATTGTATATATATATATATATATTTTTTTTTAAATATCAGTCGCAATGATAACAAAACGAACAACAGTGCGATAGTTACATTGATTAGTCGTGCGATATAGAAACGAACAACACTATGATAGTTTGCATTGTCAGTTATATGATTGTCAAACGAACAAATCTGCAATTAATCGCAGCGATCAATTACACGACTTTTAAACGAACAATAGTCTTCGATCTTATAATTACAGTTGCAGTTGCAACGACTGCCAAATGAGCAGAATCTAGCCATATGGCAGCATACACTTAAGATGTGGTGCCAAGCCAACGACTGAAGATTTGACTTATTATTGATTAAGAAGTCAAACTGATTAGTTAGTTAATTAAGAAAAACAAGACACCCCCATTTTTGGTGATTAATTAAACCAAAGAAGGCATTCACTTACATGCACATTTAACGACAAATGCAACCTGTAATCAACATCACGTGTCGGTCTCACATACCGAACACCCCGAAAACCAGACCTATTGTCTCTCCTTTACATTTTGTTTAGTATTGTCTTTAATTCACTACAACATTTTCATCTGTTATTTTTCTAGCAAGTCATATTTCTTATCAATATATAGTCCACGCCTCTAAAGTATTCACATAGAATCTTTAAATAAATAAATAATCGTTTTTTAACAAAACTTAAAAATATATATATATAGCCAATCGATTATTTAGCAAGGAAAATAATTTGACCGTAGCCAATAGACTATAGAACTTTGGAAATTTTATTTGGAAAGGTAAGAAAAGTCAAGAGAAAAAATAGATTAAGATTGATAGATGGAAAAAGAGTGGTTGTTTGTGTATAGAAGAGCATGAGACATTGCTTCTGTCAGTAAGCATATGAAATATATAAATTTCACCTAAAACCCAAAATCCATTTTCTCTTTTCTTATTGAAATATGTATTTCTTTTCATATTTATATAGAACTTAATTTGTTGGGTGAGGTCTAGGTTTCTATCCACACGCAAAATTGCCTTTCAGCTCATGACGACGTACGTCATCTTCTTACCATCTTTGTTACATATCTCACCGTCTTGTCACGGGTAATAATTTGATGTTTGATATCTGAGAGTGTAGGGCTAATAAGGTTTTCGTTCACAGTCAATATTTAAAATGACTTAGTTATCGATTCCCTTTGTTTCAACGTTATCCCAAATTGCAAATTTTATCCGCCGAGAAATTTGTTTTTCTTTCATTGGAAGGATTTTAAATCTATTATCAAGGTCGAGTATGTTGTTCAAATACATACCTACAAGTTTATAACAGAGCCAAAAACCGACAGACTATAGAAATATTTTCGGAGACATAATATACACAAGACGAAAGACTGAAAATAAGCATCAGCTTTAACACCATAAGCCCGCTAGACAGAATCTGCTAACAAACAACCAAAAAAAGATAAATGTCAAATCAAGATCAAGCATACATGACAACAAAAAGTAGTAATCACCAAACACTGATAGAGAAAATGAGTGTAATATCTTAGGCCAAGAATTATTAAGGCAGATCCACCGATACTCATTATATTGCTCCATAAAAAAAGTTACTAGCAAGCCGTATGCAAACCAAGCTAAAGAAGACGAATGACCAAATTGCTTACTATTTGTCACCAACCGACTAGATGTAGAAAGGCCGAAGCCCCAATTCCTTTAAAACAGGGCCGAAGAACCCATTCTAGAGGTAAAAAACCAAAAGTAGAAGATAAGGAAGAAAGCTGCAAAGAACTATGTTGATGCAGTCAAAAGAAAGGAAAAGCATACTCTCCATGCTAAGCAACAACACCACCTGAAGCATACTAAACAAAAACCACATCAGCCAAACGAAGCCATAAAACCGTCGAGTTAACCGAAGCGCTAGCTAGAAGACCTCCTCTCACAAAGCTGCAACTATAATACAAAATCTGACAAAAAAATCTTAAGGACGAAATTAAACAGATCCAGTTAAAAACAACGGCCCTAGCCACAAGACAACGTAACCATACTAACCAAAAGACCATATAACCGATCAACTACAAAAAATTAGGCGAGGCAAAAACCATACCAAGACAGAAACCTTCACCATAACACCGGCATCAGAGACACAAAGATGAGAACAACGGCGCTTAGCCACTGACTGGATCCACGCTTTGCCACACCGAGTGACAAAACACGACAAGGCAAATCGGCTTCATCACCATGGCCAGAGACTAAGGCATAAGGCAAAGCTCACCACCATATGATGAAAGCCGCAACAAGGATGACTCGCGAAAGACACCATGCAGCTTCATCGACGGAAAAAGGGGAGGGAGGATAACAGGGTTACCGCAAAGCAACAAGAACTAACATAGGAACCTCTCCCCGGCTCCGGCGAGGAGCGCTGGCCATATGAGAGTCAATGGCATATCTAAAACTAAGGCTGGGCAATGCTTCAATATTTGTGTCCAAGAGAGATGAAGATAGGACAAGAACTTATCCTCTCTCTTCTCTTGAAGATGTCTTACTTATGTCAAATTCATTGTGGGCGTCTTCTTTCACAAGAAAATCTGTTCGGGCATTTAATTGCCGAGGAATATGAGTGACAAGGTTTCAAACCTTTGTCGTGTAAAGGTAAATGTATTTAACTCTGGCGAGAAGGTTGGTTAATTCTCTCATCCTCCAATATTTTCACTAAATTTTAGGAATCTATCTCAACATAAATTCTAGGAATATCTCTATTTCATAAACACAACAAGACTCCATAGGAGCATGTCCATCTCGACATTGCATGGCGATAGACTTTGACGTTTGTCTTGCAATCGAGCAGTCTCCAACCCCACACAATTTTTGCAGTACCATCACAAACCATTGATAAATTCATCTAAAAGACATCAATATGGCATATTGGAGTTCGGGTACATCGATTCCCTATATATATATTATGTATAAATTTATAATATTATCACTAATGCCTTCTCCTAGATAACCATATAGTTTACTTTATGAATAGCTAGTTAGCGTAATTATTTTTTCAAACGAAATACTCTTTATATAATTAGTCATGTGTATCATACACCTTGAACATGTACTAATTAATCAGTAGAATGGAAATTAATAATGAACGTATGTGAAAAATCGTGCCTGTTAGAAAAACGAAACGACAGCGTTTTGTCTTGGGCGATTTTTTGGAGATTAGAAAAATTAGGTAAAAGCTGGTTCACGAGAGTCAGATGACGTCTCCGCCATCTTCTCCGGCGGCGGCGAGGGAAAATTCAAGTCAGCAGAATCTGAAATCAGGCAAGGGAAGTTCGTGGGCTGATGTTTTACAATCAAACAATCAGTTGAAAAAATTTGACATCGAAATAACAAAGAAGGATGGTCAGGCTTGTGTTGAGATTCCAGATGGGATTATTGAGAAAGGGATTCCCCTGTGGGATGATTTCCTCATTGGAAGATTCTTGTCGTTAGCTCCGCATATAGCTAAGGTTCATGTTATTGTGAGCAGGATTTGGTCAAGTGTTGACAAAGTGGAAGTCTTTGCTGTGGATTCAAAGACAATGAGGTTTAAGGTTCCTAACCTGCAGATGCGAACAAGGATTCTTAGAAGAGGTATGTGGAACATTGCGGGAGTGCCCATGATGGTTTCGAAATGGACGCCTGCGGCAGTGGAGGAAGAGATGCCGGAGATCACATCATTGCCACTATGGGTTCACCTTAAGAATGTTCCTCTTAATATGTAATCATGGGATGGACTCAGCTTTATCACGAGTGTAGTAGGTGTCCCAATTCGCCCGCATCCGGATACAGCCTCGTGTTCAGACCTGGAGAAAGCAAAAATGTTTGTCAACGCCGATCTTTCCAAAGATCTTCCGAGGAAAGTCAACTTCTCAAAGAATGGTAAATCATTCCTGGTTGAATTCTCTTATCCTTGGCTACCACAGAAGTGCAAAACATGCAGTAAATGGGGTCACCTTGAAGCGGTTTGTATTGAAAATACAAAGAAGAAAAGTCCCTCAAAAAACTTGGCTATGGTAGTGTACACTGAGGCTAAGGAAGTAGGAACTCAAATGCGAGATGAGGATGTTGAAATTGGGGTCTGTGGAGATTCTGGAGGTAATAAGGTCAGTGAGGTCAGTGGAGACAAAGAAGTTGTTGAGGTCAGGGTGCTGGAGGCAATAAGGTCAATGAGGTCAGTGGAGACATATGAATGATTGAGGTCAATAAGACTGTTGATGCTAACTATAACACTGTCGACCCTGATTCAACATTTAAAGCAGGAAAGATGGAAAAGAAAGCAGGGGAAAGCACAAGGAAAGAGTTGCCAGATGATTTGGAAGAAGGTCAAATAAATGAAAACTGGTCTGAAGTGCTCCCTTCTAAAGCTGGCAGAAGTCCAGTTAAGCCGTTAAGGCTTGAATACGATCAGGCAAAGATCATATCACCATCACGTTTTTTGGCTTTGTCGAATATAGATGAGAATGGTCTCCCTTTGGATGATGAAAACGCTTCTGCACTAGATGATGATGAGGTAACGCAGGAGATACAAGATTCTGGACCAAGTACAAAAACATATAACGAGACCTTGGATCAGGGAAGGGGAGTTGAAACACGACCAAACCTCTGTTGGATCGTTTAGTGTTTCCTGATTCAATTCTCAATTGATTCATCCTACTTTACATGCAGATCTAGGTTCTCTTATTTAGAAACTTAATGGATCTCACATTTTACCTTGTTTATGCAGCGGAATGGGAGGTAAGGTCAGAGATCAGCAGAACCACCAAGAGATGGATCCTCCAAAGACTCACACACGCAATCACAGAAAATGGCTGCTAGACCGAGCAGAGAGAGGCCGCAGAGAGAGAGATTTTTCGGCGCCTAGGGAGGGTTAGGGAAGAGAGAATTAGGCTTGGTTTTATTTATAAAACCCTTCTCTAATTCTTTTGGGCTTTTGGGCCCAAATTCCCAGTCTAATTAAATTCCTCAGATTTAATCAGACCCATTAATCTCTCTCTAAGTTCGGTAAATGCCTAGCACTTTTACCGTACTTCTGCTAAGCCGTTTCCTCATAGTTTCCTGTTAGCTTAGGCGTGTGACCCATATGGGATCATATAATAAAGGCAATAAGTCCAAGACTTATAGATCATGAGCGGACTCTAGCAAGTCATCATGACCCCTAGTATTATATGACTTATGTCTGATCATTGACATACTCTTACTTTCTAGAGACAGTACAGAGATTACTGGACATAATTCCAACAATCTCCCACTTGAACTGGAATCTCTGTATTCATAATCCTTTTGTCTCAATATCTCGATTAGTCATAAGGCAAGATTAGTGTCATCCTTATAAAGCCTAATCTTGTTCATCGGACTCTGATTTGATACTGACAATCCAAACGACTCGGGAAAGTCCGTTTGAGCATGGCCATGCATTTTACAGTATTCAAATCTCCGATTGGCCTAGAGATATTCACTCCATTTATATTGGAGGGACAAATCCCGTCTTGTTCCATCACTGTAAACTACTCATTTCATAATACACCCAATCAAGGTCCTTATAACCATCGCTTAACGACAGCATTAGACAATGATCAAAGCGTATTAGTTCGTGTGCAGTCACATGCATGCGAACTCAGGTCTAAGGACTATACTCTATAGTCGTAGTAAGAATCTCTTATGACACAGATATAAATATCCTGAAGAGTTCTTATAATCGGGTCTTGTCCGGTCGTATGTACCCTACATACACCTATGTACTGACTTTGATGCCGCGCATCTATGACACACTGAGACTTTGTCATAAGTCACATACCAATCTAGTCTCACACGGTTGTTGGTGTTCCAATTTCAACAACCTTCGACTAGGGACATGATGATATAGGCCATCTATCAAATATAGGGTCTCATGATCAAGCTAAATGACTTTGATAACTCAAGATCAAGTCACTTACTTCGATGACCTATAAAATGGTTCATATCATTTTGGAACGATTATTTCATCACAGTTAAAATAATCTTGAAATAATAATTTCATTAAACATAAGAAAATGTTTTACAAGAACATATCAATAACTAAATAAAGCCCTCAAACTCCCACTCAAATTTAGATTACATTTCAATGTCTCTAATGCCTACAGCTTCAGTCAGGAACTCGAGCTTAGGCCTTGGGAGTGGCTTTGTCAATGGATCAGCGACGTTATCATCTGTCTGAACTCGGCTGATCTTGACTTCCTTTCTATTAATGATGTCACGTATCAAGTGAAATCTTCTTAGAACATGCTTGGATTTCTGGTGTGATCTTGGTTCCTTTGCCTGAGCAATAGCACCATTGTTATCACAAAACAGTGCCAGAGGCTCAGCCGCATCTGGTATCACACCTAGTTCAATAATGAACTTTCGTATCCAAACAGCTTCCTTCGCAGCTTCTGAAGCGGCGATATATTCAGCTTCTGTAGTGGAATCAGCAACGGTGTCTTGCTTGGAGCTTCTCCAACTGATTGCACCGCCATTCAGACAAAAGATATAACCGGACTGTGACCGGAAATCATCTTGGTCTGTCTGGAAACTTGCGTCCGTGAATCCACTGACTTTAAGCACATCACTTCCACCGTACACCAAGAACTTATCCTTAGTATGTCTTAGATACTTCAGGATATTCTTGACGGCAATCCAGTGGCTTTCACCTGGATTTGACTGGTATCTACTCGTCATGCTCAGTGCATAAGCAACATCAGGACGAGTACAAATCATGTCATACATGATAGATCCTATTGCAGATGCATAAGGAATATTCTTCATGCGCTCAAGCTCAGCAGCCGTCGTAGGGCTCTGCTTCTTGCTTAGCGTTGTGCCATGTACCATTGGCGTGAAGCCCTTCTTGGAATCTTTCATGCTGAATCTTTGTAGGACTTTGTCAATGTATGAATCTTGACACAAGCCTATCAGCCTTCTAGATCTATCCCGGTAGATCCTGATTCCAAGAACGTATGCGGCTTCACCCATGTCTTTCATGGAAAAACAACTTCCAAGCCAGTCCTTTACCGACTTCAGCATTGGAATGTCGTTTCCGAGAAGCAGTATGTCATCGACATACAGAATAAGAAATACTATCTTGCTCCCACTAGTTTTCTTATACACGCATTGTTCTTCTTCGTTTCTGATGAAGTCAAATTGCTTGATCGCTTCATCAAAACGAAGATTCCAGCTCCTCGATGCTTGCTTCAATCCATAAATGGATTTATGAAGCTTGCATACTTTCCCAGCATTCTTTGGATCTATGTAACCGTCAGGTTGTGTCATATACACATCCTCTTCCAGAATTCCATTCAGGAAGGCGGTTTTCACGTCCATCTGCCAAATTTCATAATCATGAAAAGCTGCAGTTGCTAGTAGAATCCGAATAGATTTCATCATAGCCACTGGGGAATAGGTTTCATCGTAATCCACACCGTGAACTTGTCTGAAACCTTTTGCCACCAACCTGGCTTTATAAATCTGGACATTTCCATCCACGTCAATCTTCTTCTTGAAGATCCATTTGCACTCGATGGCTTTTACACCAGCGGGTAAGTCAACCAACGAAAACACTTGGTTGACCGACATGGAGTCCATTTCGGAATCAGTGGCCTTACGCCACTTAGAGGAATCTGGGCCCATCATGGCTTGATTGAAGTTCGATGGTTCATCACCATCAATGATCAGAAGATCATGACAGTTAGTCACGAGGAATCCTTGATATCTCTCGGGTTCGTGACGGATCCTCCCGGATCTTCGAACTTCAGGTACTACAGGTTCAGGCTCTACAATTTCTTGTAGGTCCTCCTGCTGCTCTTCCTCATTAGGTTGAGCAGTATCCTGTTCATCTTGAATTTCTTCAAGCAGTACCTTACTCCCACTGTCTTTCTTAGAGAGAAACTCCCTCTCAAGAAAGTTACAATCCCGGGCAACAAAGATCTTGTTCTCGGAACGTAGATAGAAGTAATAAGCCTTGGTTTCCTTCGGATAACCAATGAAGTAGCATTTATCAGACTTTGGTGTAAGCTTGTCTGAGATTAATCTCTTGACATATGCTTCACAACCCCAAATTCTAAGATAAGACAGCACTGGAGCCACTCCAGTCCATAATTCATATGGTGTCTTTGCTACTGCTTTCGATGGCGCTCTATTTAGAGTGAACACTGCTGTTAGAAGAGCATATCCCCAAAGGGATATTGGAAGGTCTGTGTGACTCATCATAGATCGAACCATATCCAATAAGGTCCGATTTCTCCTCTCAGACACACCATTCCATTGAGGTGTTCCAGGAGGAGTGAGTTGGGACACGATCCCACACTCTCTTAGATGATCACTGAATTCTTGGCTTAAGTATTCTCCTCCTCGGTCGGACCGAAGAGCCTTAATGCTTTTGCCAAGTTGGTTCTGTACTTCATTTTGGAATTCTCTGAACTTCTCAAAAGATTCAGACTTATGTTTCATTAAATAAACATATCCATACCTACTGAAATCATCAGTGAAGGTAATGAAGTACTGATAGTTTCCTCTTGCATTTGTGGACATTGGGCCACACACATCAGTGTGTATCAGGCCCAATAAGTCACTGGCCCTCTCGTTAGGTTTATTAAAGGGGGCCCGTGTCATTTTGCCCATCATGCAGGATTCGCATTTCTCACATGACTCAAAGTCAAATGAGCCAAGAAGTCCATTCGAATGGAGCCTCTTGATGCGTTTCTCGCTGATGTGCCCTAAACGACAATGCCATAGAAACGTTCGGTTCTCCTCATTAGGTTTGAACCGTTTGGTATCAATGTTATAAATTGGCGCGGATTGATCAAGTATGTAAAGCCCATTCGTAAGAGGGGCACAACCATAGAACAAATTGTTGCGATTGAAGGAACATAATTTATTCTTAACTGAAAAATCATAACCTTCCAAATCCAACAAAGAAATTGAAATAATATTTCTGCTTATCGCAGGTACAAAATAACAATTATTGAGTTCTAAAATCAATCCCGAAGGTAAAGACAACAAGTATGTGCCTACAGCTAGTGCAGGAACTTTCGCTCCATTCCCAACTCGTAGCTCCACTTGTCCTTGCTTCAGCCTTCTACTGTTGCTGAGTGCCTGCATATTAGTACAAATATGAGCCCCACAACCAGTATCCATAACCCATGAGGTATTATCAGAAGTAGTTGTATTAACTTCTATAACAAAAATACCTGATGAAGAAGTCTCGAGAGTCTTCTTCTTCAATTCCTTTAGACCTTCTTGGAATTTCTTACATTCTCTCCTCCAATGCCCTGGTTCTTTACAGAACCTGCAGATGTCAGTAGGCCCAGCCTTGGATTTGGGCTTGGGCTTTGGCGTGTCCTTGTCCGAGACTTGGACAGCCTTAGCCTTTCCCTTATCCTTAGCAGAGGATTTCTTAAAGCCCTTGCCCTTCTGTACCATAAGCACATTGGGGTCCTTGGCTGTTTTCCTCAAGTTGGGCTCTGCAGTCTTGAGCATTCCGTGAAGCTCAGGCAATGTCTTACTCAAGCCATGCATATTAAAGTTCAGAATGAACTGATCATAGCTTGCAGGTAAAGACTGCAGAACGATGTCGCAGGCAAGTTCCTGGCTGATAGGGCAGTCGAGTTTCTGAAGATGATCGAGATAACCCATCATCTTCAAGACATGAGGACTCACTGCCGCATTTGCAGCCAACTTACAGTCTAAGAGGTTCTTAACTGTCTGAAACCTCTCAGTCCTTGCTTGCTCCTGAAAAAGCGATTTCAGGCTTGCCATTATCTCGATGGGTGACAACACACTCTCGAACTGCATTTGCAGCTCAGCAGTCATTGTCGCCAACATCAGGCAATAGACATCATTTTCATCTGACGAATGCTTTTCCCAAGCATTATGCAGAGTCCTGGCGGCATTGTTAGGAGGCCTCTCGGGGAGGGGATCACGAAGGACATAATCCTTCTTCTCCTGCTTGAGGACTAGCCTCAAGTTCCTTGACCACGTCAGGAAGTTCGTTCCAGTCAGCTTCTCCTTCTCGAGAACAGACCGGATTGAGAATGTGTTTTGAGTGCTTGTAGTAGTCATAGCTGAAATATAAGATAAAAAGGTTATTAGTTAATATGTTCAATATGATTAATCTTGTATTATACTTAATATGATTAATCACGCATTATATTCAATAACATAAGTTACCCTCAATAGAATATAATGATTCCAAGATCCACATATAACTAAGATCAAAGTGGGCCACTGGCCATCACCCAACCTTAGCTTATATCGGTAAGCCCTATGTCGGCTAATTATATCCGTGATATAACTCTTGGTTGTGAATCTGGGCCCGAGGCCCAATCCACTCTGATGTCTCAAGGCCCGGGACTCCCGATGGCCTAGTCAAGAAAACCAGACTATACAGTCATGTAATCATTAATGTCTGGGACTCCCAATGACATTTATGAATCACAAACCGTCTTGTCCACGCAAAAGTAGACACCCTCACACTGTAAGGCCATGAATACAATTGAATGGGCTTCGACAGCTGACATAGACTGGACAAGACATCCAACGCTTGATATTATTTGAGGTTTGTAGGTTTATTAAGATTTTATCCCAAAATAGAAGATTACTATTTTGGGAAACTTTCCTTTTTGGGAAACCTACTAATTTTGGAAACTTTCTAATTTTGGAAACTTTCTAATTTTGGAAACTTTCTAAAATTGGAAACTTTCTAAAATCCAAAACATGCAAATCTAGAAACTTCTATTTTAAGAAACTTTCTAATTTCAAAATTTTGGAAACTTATTAAATTTAAAAATCGATTTTTATAATTATTTTATAAAAATAAATTTTAAATTAATCTGATGAAAAGACTCAAATAATTGGCCCAATTGTTTTAACTTCTTGGCCCGAGGCCCAAGAATTGGTTCATGTCCAAGACATAACCCAATTGCCCAATTAAATGACATAACCGGTCTGGTTCATTAAAATTGGTCTTAACCAAAATTAATTACTACGATGACCACAATTGTCAACCGGTTATTTACTAAACCGGACTTTCTCAATTTATTTGGTCCAACCAAATCAAATTAGAAAATCACTGGTTTAGGCACAAAATCCAATTTTTCGACTTTGGATTTCTTATCCCGGTTTAACCAGAACTTAATAAAATTATTAAATCTGTTTATTAAACCGCGACGTTTTGATTTTAATCAAGATTTTAAACCGAGCCTTAAACCGAACCGAACCGATTGATCATGTGAACCAATCACGACCTAGCCGTGAGCTTCACACGATCATGACAGCCGCAAGCCTCACGAACGGGACGATCGGGACAGGCTGCTGGACGGGACGGGACGATCGCTCGGGACGGGACCGTGATCGTCGAGCTCGGGTCGTTGGCTTCACGCGATCGCCGAGCGACCGGGACAGCGCGGGACGAGAGCGGGACGACGCTGGCCGAGACGCACGCGATCCATGCGATCTGCCTAGCGGATCCATGCGATGCTCGCGCCTCACGGTCGATCGATCCGACCAGGCAACGCGATCCACGCCATCGATCCGTGATCGATACATGCGATCGGCTTGGTCGATCGGATCATCACTCGGCCGACGCATACCAAATCATATAGTTTGGTCATGCGATTTTCATTAGTTTAGGTTTTTAATTCATTGTTTCTTGAGTGTTTTTCTCTTATCAGTAGATTGATTCAAAAAAACTTCTTTAAACAATCCTAAACATGATTCTAAACAAGAAAAACCACAGAACCAATGGCTCTGATACCACTGTTGGATCGTTTAGTGTTTCCTGATTCAATTCTCAATTGATTCATCCTACTAAACATGCAGATCTAGGTTCTCTTATTTAGAAACTTAATGGATCTCACCTTTTACCTTGTTTATGCAGCGGAATGGGAGGTAAGGTCAGAGATCAGCAGAACCACCAAGAGATGGATCCTCCAAAGGCTCACACACGCAATCACAGAAAATGGCTGCTAGACCGAGCAGAGAGAGGCCGCAGAGAGAGAGAGTTTTCGGCGCCTAGGGAGGGTTAGGAAAGAGAGAATTAGGCTTGGTTTTATTTATAAAACCCTTCTCTAATTCTTTTGGGCTTTTGGGCCCAAATTCCCAGTCTAATTAAATTCCTCAGATTTAATCAGACCCATTAATCTCTCTCTAAGTTCGGTAAATGCCTAGCACTTTTACCGTACTTCTGCTAAGCCGTTTCCTCATAGTTTCCTGTTAGCTTAGGCGTGTGACCCATATGGGATCATATAATAAAGGCAATAAGTCCAAGACTTATAGATCATGAGCGGACTCTAGCAAGTCATCATGACCCCCAGTATTATATGACTTATGTCTGATCATTGACATACTCTTACTTTCTAGAGACAGTACAGAGATTACTGGACATAATTCCAACAACCTCCCCAGAGCTTCAAAGACAAACCATAAGGTCCTTGGTGACGGTTTGAATAAGCAGAGCAGAGAAGCGATTAGTCATACTAATCGGAGAAATACTAGAAATGCCTCCCAATGACAGGTTTTTTCTGGAACGTTAGAGGATTTAACAAGAAAAATAAACACACTGTTGTAAATAAGTGGATTAAAAGTAAGGATTTGCAGTTTGGATGCTTGCTGGAAACTAGGGTGAAAGAAAGAAAGGCAAAGAAGATCATTTCTACGGTTTTCAAGGGATGGTCTAACATGGATAACTATGAAGAGAGCAATAGGGGTCGTATATGGGTTGTTTGGGGACCAACGGTTAGACTTACTCCTATATTTAAGAGTGACCAGCTTATCACAGTCTCTGTTCTCTTGGAGGGTAACACTGAGGAGTTTTTATGTACATTTTTTTATGCAATGAACCTGGCTGAAACAAGGAAAACCTTGTGGAATGACCTAAAGAATCACCATGACTCGGGTCTGTTCAAAGGTAAAGCATGGATAGTGATGGGGGACTTTAATGAAAATTTGGCATTGGACGAACACTCGGATCATGTCTCTAATCCGGTTGTCAGTTCAGGTATGCGTGAGTTTGATGATGTTGTGCGACATTGTAGCTTATCTGATATGAAGTATCATGGGGCAAAGTTTACTTGGTGCAATAAGCGAGAAGACATGCTTATTTGCAAAAAACTAGATAGGATCCTGATCAATGATATCTGGCTGCATCAATACACTCATGCATATGGGGTATTTGAGTCTGGTGGTTGTTCGGACCATATGCGTTGCAGATTCTACTTAAAGGCGGAAACGACGACTAAACGCAAACCTTTCAAATTTGCTAATGTCATTTCTAAAGATCCTGAGTTTGTTCCATTGGTCAGTAAGTATTGGCAAGACACAAGCGCCTTGTTTCACTCCACATCTGCTCTGTTTAGACTCGGTAAGAAGATTAAAGGGCTGAAACAACATATCTGTGACCTGAGTAAAAACAGGTTAGGAGGTTTGCAGCTAAAAGCCAAGGAGGCACTGGATGATCTTTGTCGAAAGTAGGAGAAAACAATGGAAAATCCATCGAAAGAAAATATTAGAGAGGAGGTAATTGCTCAAAAGAGATGGCAATGAATAAGTGATTTGGAAGAGAATTTTTTGAAACAAGGATCTAAAATCCATTGGTTGAGAGTAGGGGATCGCAAACATAAAGCTTTTCACACATCCATCAAAGTAAGAGAGAACCAGAATGCAATAAGAGAAATTAAATGCTCTTCGGGTGAAATTGTTACAAGTGAGGTGGAAATCAAGGCAGAAGCAGAGTGTTTTTTCCATGATTTTCTTGCACATACCCCTCTGGATTTTGAAGGTGTGGACGTTGATGAGCTGCAGACTGATATATCATGGTTTTTACCGGTTTTATGCCATGATATAATTGTGTTTTAGTGTTCTTTTGTGTTCTTTTAGAGTCTATTACAGGTATAATCAGGTTTGGAGCAGAATTGGAGATATTGGAGCATTTTGGGATTTTTGGAGTGTTTGGCCGAGAGATTGAGCTCACTGTCCGATTTTGAGATCATGCATCGATCGACACACCTTTGGTGTCGATCGACACACTAGCGAGATAGGCCGACGCGGCGGTTTAATGAAGATTGAAGATTTTGCACTTTGGCCCAGAAATTTCCAATATTTACAAAGAAGCCCCAGCCGAGATTAAGCCTATATAATTAGGATTTTGGTGTTTATTTTACATACACTTTCATACTTAGAGCTAAGAGATTTTTAGAGCTTTTGGGGCTGATCTAATCCTGTACTTCATATATTTTGGAGAAGATTTCGAACCCCTTTATCTATTTAATTTCTTATATGCAATCTATTTATTCATTGATTATGCTTTCATATTCTATTTATTCATAGTTAGGTTTAGGGTTGCTCATTAAGGATTTCATGAATTTCTAGACTTGTTTAATTCAGTTAAGGATTCACATGAATAGAATGTTCTTCGATCTAAATTGTGCTTAAAGCTAGTTCTAACCTGATCAATTAGAATCTAGATCTTAGGTTGCTAAATACGACACGAGAGTGTGGTTTAGAATCTGAACTATTTAGGTTGAGCAATTAAACTTCTCGCAAAGGAATTTGGTTTAGTTTAATTGTGAACATATCGAACTTGAAATTAATGCTGGTTTAATCTGTTAGTAATTGCAAAGGAATTTGGATTACTGCACTTAGACTTAGAGAATTCTCGCAAAGAGATTTGGTTAATTCTATATTCGTGATTTGAGTTCTAGAACTGTCCTTAATTAGATCATGACTGATTGATTTGTCTGCTTGTCTGATTTCCTGAGAACACCCTAGACTTAGCGCCTTTAATTAACTGCTTTCACAACCAATCCTGCTATTGATTTACTTTCTCGCATTGCTTTTTAGTTTACTTCACATCTATTTTCTTCTTAGTTTAAATTCATACGGTTCTTTATCTATCGAGACCAGAGTCTTTGTGGATTCGATACCCTATATACTACAATCACTTATCTGTGCACTTGCAGTAGAATAGGATTAAAACCTGACCCTATCAAGTTTTTGTCGCCGTTGCCGGGGACTCTTAGAGTCTTCGATAGGATCGAACTTAGGGTTTCTACTAGGATTTTTATTTTTTGTTTCGTTTTACTTTTATTTTTATTTTTAGTAACTAATTTTTCTCTGTTTTCTCTCTGTCGCAGGTACCGATTTCGCTTTGCGTCGATCGTTGCACCTTTTGTGTCGATCGTCACTAGGCGATTCCGAGATTGAATCGATCGTTGCACTGATAGCATCGATCGTTTATTGACGATTACAAACAGTTTATGCAGACGCGTGAAACTAGAAGTAATCAGAACTTGAACCTCGTTAATCTCGGACTTGAAGAACTTGGACGACTAGAGAGGACTAACAAAAGAGAAAGAAGAGCAAGGATGGTACGTGAACGTTTGATTCTGATAGCCGATGCTCAAGGTATCCTGAGGGATCCGCAAAACAATCCTTACAATGCTGCTGGGCAGAGGATTGATGCTGAGGGACGTGTGATCCCTGAGGTTGAGGAACCTGAACCACAACCACAGCTGCAGGCGCAAGGACAGAACCAAGGTAGACAGATGGTTGTCCATGAGAGGACTTTAGCTGACTACAACAGACCGGATGAGTTTCATGCAAACCGGTCAGCTCTAGTACTTCCTGGTTTTGAGAGGGACGATTTTGAGATCAAGACCATCTACTACTCGCTGATGAGAAAAAATGCTTTCCATGGACATCCAACGGAGCAGCCTATGGATCACATTGATCAGTTTGAGGATATAATCACTGGCATGAAGTATGATGGAGTTTGCCAGGATTACCTATTTCTCAAACTCTTTTCATACAGTCTCGCTGGAGACGCTGCTGCATGGCTGAAGCAACTGGCACCTGGTCAGTTTACCACTTGGGCAGCCCTGAAGGGTGAGTTTCGGAGACATTTCTACGATGATGCGCGCTCGGATCAGTCCAGACAGGACATTCTGCAATTTTCCCAAGGCCCTGTGGAGCCTTTAAAAGCTGCCTGGATGAGATTCAGGAAGTACCAGCGTGACTGCCCACACCATGGATTCACTGAGGTCACATTGCTAGGTATCTTCTTCAGAGGCATAGATCTTCCATATCAGTCTGCGCTGGATAACTCCAGTAATGCAAACTTCAACACTAGGACTTCTGCACAAGCTAAGCAGTTGATTGAGAACTTAGTGAGCAGCAACAGTTGCAAGACTATGGATGATAAGAGGAAGAAATCTGGTGGAAGTGTAGAGAATTCAGAGATGGCTGGATTTAGATCTAAGCTGGACACAATTTGCAATCTCCTGGCTAGTAAGAAGGCTGTCCACTTTGCTCAAGATGTAGAGGTAATTCAGACTGAGGAGGACAATCAGGAAGAAGATGTGAATTACATTGGAGGATCTGGTTTCCAAGGTAATAGATTTGGTAATCAGCAGGGAAACAGATTCTTCAATGGAGGACAAAAGAGTTCCTTCGCAGGCAATCAGAACTCTTCTAGCTTTGGACAGACTAGTGGTTTTCAGAAACCTTTTGGACAAGGTACTCAGAGAACCTATGGATCTTCATCTTATCAGACTCCTCCTGCAGCCACTGCTCATGAGAGTAAGATGGAGGCAATGATGGAACAGCTGTTGGAGAGTCAGACCAAGATTTCTGTAGACTGCAATAAGAAGTTGGATGCTGTCTATGAGGATCTCAATGGAAAGGTTGAGTCTTTGAACACTCATATGAAGCAGTTGGATACTCAGGTGAATCAGATTTCCAGTTCTATGAAGGGAAAAGGAGTGGCAGACACCCATATTAAGGCATGGTTTGTGTACATTGATGATGGATCTCACCTAGGTGAAGGATTTGAGCTAAGCACAGCTGAGTTGGTAGAAGAGGTTGAATTTTCGGATTTTGGAGAAAATCTCTCGGGTGAAAACTGTGAAAACAGTGTTGCATCGATCGACACACACCTAGTGTCGGTCGATGCAGGTCGTGAGCAGACGGACTCGCCGAATGATGATGGCATTGACGCAAATTTGGAGATTGATCGCTTATTCCGTGGAGTTTCTGAGATCACTCAGGAGGATATTTATGCACAATTCACTAGACTATATCCCTCAGTATCTGAAGTGATTAAGCAGGATATTGAAGAGCTTAAGCAGCTAGAGGATATTGGTGAAGAGTTGGAAGAAATTTCATCTTCTGATGATCCACCTTATCACCCATGTGTGCAGAGGTACTTGAACAAGATGTTGCCTTTGGATGAAGAGCTGAAATATTGGGTGATTGTAGTCCCTCAACAGATAAGTGATGTTCTGTTAACCAAGGTTCCCAAGAAGCTCCCTGATCCTGGGATTTTTATGCTAAGTTGTTCTATCTTCGAGGATAGTTTTAGGCGCTCTCTTTGTGATTTGGGAGCTGCTGTAAGTCTTATGTCATATTCTGTGGCAGAGAAGCTGGGTATGCTGGATTTTTCTCCTACTAGGACCTCTCTTGTCCTAGCTGATCAGTCAATACGATTTCCGGAAGGACTCCTTGAGGACGTCCCGGTGAGAGTTGGAAACTATTTAGTTCCAACAGACTTCTTAGTGCTGAAGTATGACAGTGATCCTGATGATGCGTTGATACTTGGAAGACCATTCTTGGCTACAGCGGGAGCAGTAATAGATGTTAGACACAGTCTGATAGACCTCCACCTGGGAGATGAGCCGCTGCACTTTGAGATGGACAAGCTGCGCAAGCCACTGATAGATGGGCAAACCTTTACCATTATGGATGGAGATGATGAGCAGTCAAGTCACACTACGGTTTTGGATCCTGGAGAGCAGTTTACTTCTTCTTTTCTTGGACAGGATCATTCTGATACAGCTTATTCTCCGCCATGGATGAGGAGGCTTGCACAGAGGCAATCAAAGTCTCTGTCAGGATCTCCAGCAAACTGATCTTGTTCGTCCGGTCAAGCTATTGACGTTAAACAAGCGCTGAGTGGGAGGCAACCCACTGTTTTCGTTTTTGCATTTTTATTTTAGAGTTTTTGTAGGATTTTACGTTTTGTTTCTGGTTTTGGTGAGTTTTTGTTTGCAGATCTCAGACAAATCGCAGTGCGTCGATCGACACACCATTGTGTCGATCGTCACAACACGATCAAAATCGCATTGCAACGATCGTTGCGGTCCTGAGCAACGATCGATCATACACGAAAAATCGCCTAGCAACGGTCGATGCACCTAGTGCAACGATCGATGCCTTAGCGACAGAGGTAAAATCCGACAGAGCTTAACCATCCCTTAAACAAATTTTCTTTCTTTTTGCCAATCCTTCGCTTGACACTACTGGGGACAGTGTGTCTTAAGTGTGGGGGAGGTTCTACTAACTTCTTTCTTTTTGTTTTCTTAGAGTCAGTTAAAATTTAAAAATTTGTTTTATTGAGTCAAAACTTTTAAGTAAGAAACAATGATTTTTTGAGAAGATTAGCAGCACTTGCAGGAACTTAAGTGACCATTGGGATGAAGCTGCAGATTATCTCTGACTATTAGAAAACCCAGACATGGATCAACCTACTGAGGACACCCACATCACTTCAGGTATCAGAGGATCCTTTTACTGACTTCAACTTAATACTGACTTAGATTTTCTCACCTAAGGGCTTGTTATACTTTCTGTCGGATTCTCTTGTTAGTTTTGACACAGCCTGTAAACCTGTCCTATTTAGTTCCCTTCTCCCCTTCCATAAAAAAAAAAGATAATAAACTGAGGATGAGTTAGTAACTCCGAAGTGGTCATGGGAATGGTAGTTACAACTTTCATATCCTGTGCATCCATGGAATGTGTCCAAAGTACACCCCTTAACGGGAAGAGCACTGATAAAAAAAATAAAATGATACCCAATGGGGAAAAATCAGAATGCTAAGGAAGGGAAAAGAGAAGAAAGGGACTAGAGAAAGATAGTATGGTGGTCTAGAGCTGATAAGGTAAGAGTCCATGTGCCTTTGATCGATACTCCTTAGGTGAGACCACACTTAAATACTTGCAGAAGTTAGTAGGGAGAATTTGAATGCGTGAATGTGATTGTGGAGTTTACTTAGGACAGTTGCTAAGTGTGGGGGAAGTATATGTTGGTCTTGATGTCTGCAGGTTGATTCTTTCATGTGGTTTACTAAGGGGAATCTGAGTGTTGCTGCTTCTAAGATGAAAAGAGTTTCTGAAGAGTTTTCAAACCTCTTCACTACATTCTAGTTCTCTGTTTTGCTTGAGGGCAAGCAAAGGCTAAGTGTGGGGGAGTTGATATATCATGGTTTTTACCGGTTTTATGCCATGATATAATTGTGTTTTAGTGTTCTTTTGTGTTCTTTTAGAGTCTATTACAAGTATAATCAGGTTTGGAGCAGAATTGGAGATATTAGAGCATTTTGGGATTTTTGGAGTGTTTGGCCGAGAGATTGAGCTCACTGTCCGATTTTGAGATCATGCATCGATCGACACACCTTTGGTGTCGATCGACACACTAGCGAGATGGGCCGACGCGGCGGTTTAATGAAGATTGAAGATTTTGCACTTTGGCCCAGAAGTTTCCAATATTTACAAAGAAGCCCCAGCCGAGATTAAGCCTATATAATTAGGATTTTGGTGTTTATTTTACATACGCTTTCATACTTAGAGCTAAGAGATTTTTAGAGCTTTTGGGGCTGATCTAATCATGTACTTCATCTATTTTGGAGAAGATCTCGAACCCCTTTATCTATTAGATTTCTTATATGCAATCTATTTATTCATTGATTATGCTTTCATATTCTATGTATGAGTAGATTCATAGTTAGGTTTAGGGTTTCTCATTAAGGATTTCATGACTTGCTAGACTTGTTTAATTCAGTTAAGGATTCACATGAATAGAATGTTCTTCGAACTAAATTGTGCTTAAAGCTAGTTCTAACCTGATCAATTAGAATCTAGATCTTAGGTTGCTAAATACGACACGATAGTGTGGTTTAGAATCTGAACTATTTAGGTTGAGCAATTAAACTTCTCGCAAAGGAATTTGGTTTAGTTTAATTGTGAACATATCGAACTTGAAATTAATGCTGATTTAATCTGTTAGTAATTGCAAAGGAATTTGGATTACTGCACTTAGACTTAGAGAATTCTCGCAAAGAGATTTGGTTAATTCTATATCCGTGATTTGAGTTCTAGAACTGTCCTTAATTAGATCCTGACTGATTGATTTGTCTGCTTGTCTGATTTCCTGAGAACACCCTAGACTTAGCGCCTTTAATTAACTGCTTTCACAACCAATCCTGCTATTGATTTACTTTCTCGCATTGCTTTTTAGTTTACTTCACATCTGTTTTCTTCTTAGTTTAAATTACTACGGTTCTTTATCTATCGAGACCAGAGTCTCTGTGGATTCGATACCCTATATACTACAATCACTTATCTGTGCACTTGCAGTAGAATATGATTAAAACCTGACCCTATCACAAACCCTGTTGGACTTTCGCTGTAGTGATCCAGACAGAGATATCCTTCAAAAAAACAGTAACAGATGAAGAGATTAGAGAGGTTCTGTTTCGTATGCCTTCAGATAAATCGCCGGGGCCTGACGGGTACACAAGCGAGTTTTTTAAAGCATCCTGGTCCATCATTAGAAAAGACTTCACCACTGCCATTCAATCGTTCTTCATCGAGGGCTTCTTACCCAAAGGAATCAATACAACCATCTTGGCCTTAATCCCAAAGAAAGAGGATGCTCTGGAGATGAAAGATTACAGGCCCATTTCCTGTTGTAATGTCATATACAAGGTGATCTCTAAGATTTTGGCCAACAGGATCAAAGGTATCCTTCCAAAGCTTATCTCTTGGAACCAAAGTGCATTCATCAAAGACAGGCTCCTGGTTGAGAATGTCCTATTAGCTACAGAGTTAGTTAAAGACTATCACAAGACCTCAGTCTCACCAAGATGTGCAATGCAAATAGACATATCAAAAGCCTTTGATTCTTTCCAATGGGGATTTCTATTAAATGTTTTGCGTGCTTTGAATTTCCGGACCGTTCATACATTGGATAAACTTGTGAATCTCAACAGCCTCGTTTTCAGTTCAAGTCAATGGAGAACTAGCTGGTTTCTTCAAGAGTGAAAGGGGTTTAAGACAGGGTTGTGCATTCTCTCTTTACTTGTTCGTTGTCTGCGTTAATGTTCTTTCGAGAATGCTAGACAGGGCTGCTAATAGGAAAGAGTTTGGCTACCACCCCAGGTGCCAAAACATCTCTTTAACCCATTTATGCTTTGCAGATGACATAATGGTCTTCACTGACGGGAATAAAAGATCAATAGAAGGAGTGCTTGATGTCTTCAACAAGTTTGCAAAGTACTCATGCCTCAAGATTAGCATTGAGAAATCAAAGCTATTCATGGCAGGTGTCTCGGATTTTAATCAAGACGCCATCCTCTCCACCTTTGCACTAGCAAATGGACAGCTTCCGGTACGTTATCTTGGCCTTCCCTTGCTGTCTAAGCGGATGACTGCGTCGGATTATATGTCTCTTATTGAGAAAATACGAAAGCGTATGGGATCTTGGACAGGAAGGTTCTTGTCGTATGCAGGGAGACTTCAGTTGATCAACTCTGTGATTATGAGCTTAACCAACTTCTGGTTAACTGCATCCAGGCTTCCAAGGAGTTGTTTATAAGAAATTGAAAAACTCTGCTCTGCTTTCATTTGGTCAGGACCAGAACTGAACACGAGGAAGGCTAAGGTGAAATGGGATGATCTTTGTAAGCCAAAACAGGAGGGTGGACTTGGCATAAGGCCCTTGAAAGAAGTTAATTTGGTTATGGGGCTAAAGATCGTATGGCGGATAACTTCATCCAAATCCCTCTGGGCAAACTGGATCAAAGTCTATCTTATCCGAAAAGGCTCCTTCTGGTCCCTAGGAGAGAAATCCGTAAGTGGATCTTGGATGTGGCGGAAAATCCTCAAGCTCCGAGAGAATGCAAAACTGCTTCATAAGATGGAAGTAAACAATGGAAAAAACACATCATTCTGGTACGACTGGTGGTCGCCTTTTGGTCGGCTTAAGGACCTGTTGGGTGGTCGTGGACTCATTGACCTTGGCATAGCTGACTCTTCCACAGTCCATTAGGTTTTATGTGAGCATAGAAGGCGCCATCACAGGGTGCAGATGCTGAATGACATCGAGCATGAGATTGAGAAAAGGCGAAGGCTGGCAACTAGTGAGCATAGCGATATTGCTTTGTGGAGGTATAAGGATGACACATTTAAGGCCAGGTTCTCAACCAAGCATTGTTGGGAGCAAATAAGGAGGCTTTTCCCCATTTGTGCTTGGAGTTGTTGTGTCTGGTTTCCCCAACATACTCCTAAATTCTCATTTATGCTTTGGATCACCATCCTTGATCGATTGTCGACTGGAGTAAGAATGGCAAGCTGGTCTAATGTGAACCCAAACTGCGTTCTTTGTTCGAACCAGGTTGAGACTCGTGCGCACCTGTTTTTTGAGTGTTCTTACACTTCAAGTATCTGGAAAGCTCTGACCGGAGGCATCCTTCTGAACAACTATACCAGCGACTGGGAAGGTATCATCTCTATCCTATCGTCTGCCACAGCCCCAAGCACAACTCTGTATCTGCTAAGGTACACATTTCAATCAGCTGTGCATTCTATTTGGCGAGAACAGAACTCTAGAAAGCACGGGAATGAACCACAAACAGACCAACGATTACTGAAATGCATTGACAAAGAAGTGAGGAATAAGCTCTTAGCTCTTCAACAAGACGGCAGAGAAGAATATTGCAATGGACTCGAAATGTGGTTTGCCTCTCGGCAGCCATCATCCAACAGTTCATAGGCATTCTTTGATTCTTTCATTCATTAGGTCATTTTTACTTTGATTATAAACAAAACATCTTTATGCATTTGATGTAAACATGTTTTTTGGATTGAATACAATTTTACATTCATTCAAACTCGAAATGTGGTTTGCCTCTCGGCAGCCATCACCCAACAGTTCATAGACATTCTTTGATTCTTTCATTCATTAGGTCATTTTTACTTTGATTATAAACAAAACATCTTTATGCATTTGATGTAAACATGTTTTTTGGATTGAATACAATTTTACATTCATTCAAAAAATAATAATTATAATGAACGTATGTATAGAGATAGTAGAGCAAGTATGTGTATGGTATATATATGCATGGACTCGGGTTCATGTATATGGTTGCATGATCAGAAAGATCGGAGTTGAATTCAAATATACCTAGATGTGTCTGCAGGTGTATAGATAGGTATGCAATGTTTAATCTTATGTATATAAATCAATAAATGTGCTAGGGTAAAGAGTGGACAAAAGGGTATGAAAAAAGGGAAGAGAAGGGAAGCAACGTGAGACGAGAGAGATAGCAATTAATGAACCAAGACTAGTGTGTTTGTGTTTCATTAATTAAGAATTATTAGCATGATTACGTATTAAATAAAACCGTACTTCATAGCTACGTATAAATAAACACACCCTTTTGTTTTGAGTAATAGTTGGGTTCACACCATTCATCCACCCCCCATTTTTAACCAATCAAATAATTACACATAATTTAGTATTAAAATAATTAAAATTAAAAAGTTTTAAAAAAAAAAAATAAAAAAAACGAAAATAAAGAAAAATTATGTTTTATTTTATATAAAAAATTTTAAAACTAAAATAAACTAATTTATATATAAAACCTAAACCCAAATCCTAAACCCTAAACCCTAAATTCTAAACCCTAAACCTTGAAAAATAATTTGAAACCCTAAAAATAATTTGAAACCCTAAAATAAAGCGCTTTGAGAAGGAAAATGACCGGGTGACGACTCCTAGAAGAAGCGCAGCTCCAATTGTCGCCACTTATAGCTTCCGCTACCACCGCCCTTGAGTGAATCCCTGTTATTCTTGGTCCCAAGGCTCCTATTAGATCCATTAACGGACCCAATCCCGTCCAATTATCGTACCAAAAGCTTGCAGTTAAGCCCGAGCCGATCTCACAGAAAATGAATTGTCTCGCCATTGGTTTCAGTTTGACGATGTTTTTCCACAGCCAGCTCGAACCTTGCGGAGCATCAGAGTCCCAAAAGTTTGAGGTCCCAATCATATTTCGTCTGACCCATGAAACCCATAAAGAACCTCCCGAGGTAAACAATAGCCATATGAGTTTCAAGCACAACACCTTGTTCCATGCTTTCAAATTACGAAGACCCAGTCTACCGTTCTCTTTCGGAGAGCAAACTGATAACCAACTCACCTTCGCGGACTTAGCAGAGATAGTCGCGCCACTCCACAGGAAAGCACTGCAGAGTTTGTCAATCTCCTCGAGGCATTGATTAGGAAGAATAAACACCGATGCCCAAAAGGTAATTGTCGAATATATAACTGACTTGATAAGCTGCAAACGACCCGCAAATGACAGGAATCTAACAGTCCATGATGAAAAACGCTGCTTTATCTTATCAATCAAAGGCTGGTAATCTTGTCTTGTCATTTTATTTGAACTCAGAGGAAACCCCAAATACTTAACCGGGAAAGAACAGTGCTGCAAACCCAGACTTTCAGACATCACTCTGGCCTGCTCCACTTTCGCACCATCCAGAAACAGGGCTGTTTTTCTCCTGTTCAACGCAAGGCCAGAGACCACTTTGAACTCGTCCAAGATCTCCAATATACTAGCTAGAGACTGCTCCGAGCCATCAAAAAATATGAGTACATCGTCAGCAAAACTTAGATGTGTTACTAGAGGTGCGTCACACTGTGGATGATGTCTAAACCGACCCGTTGCTGCTCCTAAATCCATTTGTTTAGACATAACATCCATTGCCAAGACAAACAAAAGAGAAGATATTGGGTCACCTTGTCTCACCCCCTTTTTCCTTCAAAATAACCGATTAATTCGCCATTGAACGCAATGCTATAGGCTGGGGAGGATATGCATTGATTGATCCAAATAACAAAAACCGGAGGCAACTCAAGAGCTTTTAGAATATTCATCACAAATTCCCAATTGAGGTTGTCATAAGCTTTAGATAAATCTATTTGCAGACAACCTCTTGTAACCTCTCCCGGCATATGGAAGTTTGAGACGAGCTTCGAAGCTAGCAATACATTCTCGCAAAGCAACCTTCCTTCCATAAACCCCACTTGATTAGCTTGCACTACTTTACTCACAAACATTTTGAGTCTTCTCTTGATCAACCTCGCAATGATCTTATAAACTGTTGTGCATAAAGAGACTGGACGGAACTGCGACAGTTTATCTGCTCCCCTAATCTTTGGCAGTAGAGCTATTGCTGTAGCATTGAAGCGTTTCAGAAGTCTTCCGGAAGTGAAAAACTCCCTCACAGTAGTTATAACATAAGGGCCTACCACACTCCACGCCTCAACATAGAACTCTTTTGAGAAGCCATCGGGACCCGGCGCTTTATTATTCGGCATTTTGAACAAAGTTTGTGTGATCTCATCGTCTGTTGGAATTGCTATAAGCTTCCTTGCTAAATCTTCCGAACATCTGAAATCTTGGAGCCTCTTAATCTGGTCTATCGGCATGGGGATAACATCACTGTTCTCTGTCCCCAGCAGATTAGTGAAATAATCCACCATCATTGCCTTGATCTTGAAATTTTCCTCCACTCTTATACCCAAATCATCTATTAAGTACCTTATAACATTAATGGATCGATGCGCTATAACGACCTTGAAGAAGTAAGAAGTGCATGAATCTCCCTCGCTAAGCCATCTCACCCGTGATTTCTGACGATAGAAAGATTCAAGCGCTTTGGCAAAAAACATCCACTTCTTTCTTGCGAGAAATTCTCTTCTGAAAAGACCATCACTCGGATTAAGGAGCATCTCTGATTGAATCGTTTCCAATTCACTTAAGGCCTCTTTCGATCTTTGCTGAAGGTTCCCGAATCCCTCTTTGTTCAGAGCTCTACAACACCTTTTAGCTTCAGTCATCTTCTGGCCCAATGTGAACATTTTTGATCCAACATCAACTCTCTTGTCCCATGCTTCCGTGATCCGAGAGATAAAAGATGGGTGAGTTGAAATGAAGGAATAATACTTGAAAGATTTTCTTGAACTTATTGTGTTTGAGTCCAAGCTTATGAGGCACGGTGCATGGTCCGAGTCACCCGGTGGATCAAATCTCGCATACGAATCAGGAAATGAAACTAACCACTCTTCATTAACCAAGGCACGATCCAGCTTCCAGCATATTGGATCTTCCGGCCTGTTATTATACCAGGTCAGGAATAAACCTTTGTATGAAAGTTCCAACAGCTCATTTGAGTCCAAGAAGGCTCTGAAGTCCGCCATAGCTCTCAACGGAAGATCGTACGGAAACAGAGAGTAATGCTCATTCGCCGTGAGAATCTGATTGAAGTCTTCAAGAAGAAGCCATGGACGGGAACCTTCTGGAGAATTATTTCTGATATCTGAGATCTCATCCCACAAAACTCTTCGCTCCATTTCCGTGTTGCACCCATAAACAAAGGCAACCGAGAATGAATCCTTTGTCACTGGATCTAAAACTGCGCATAGAACCAGCTGCTCCGTCTTCTTAAGAACTATCACTGAAATGGAGGGATCCCAAACTATCCATATTCTTCCATTATCTGAAGTAATATAATTATTATCCCACCTCCAGTTGGGGAAGGTGTCTGATACTATACTATCGGCGCTATTCTCTCGGACATGCGTCTCCAAAATTCCACCTAAAATAGGCTTCGAGCTACTAATCCAACTCTTTACTGCCCTTTGCCGAGAATAACTATTTAAACCTCTAACATTCCAACAGAAGACCTTCATATGTACACAAAAAGGTGAAGGTGCAGCCATTACTAATTAGCGTTTTGCCACCTTCTTCGAGGTATCTCCTCGATTCAGGTGGGAAGAAACTTGAGGTAACTTTCTGAACGGACTCTCTTTCTCGGCCAGCCGCTTGGCCTCTTTCCTTTCCTTCTTTCTTTTACTTTTCAGAGCCTTTGCTGTCAAAGAGAACCCTTCATCATCTACTGAGTTTAAGTACTTCTTAGGAGCCTTAAGTAATGGTAAATTCTCCCAAGTACCATTGGCCTCGAAACGGAGTCGTCCTCTGAACGTTTCTCAGCTTTTGGTAATATCTTTGAAGCGGAGTCGTCCTCGGAACGCTTCTCCGATATAGAAGAAATATCCTTAACTGAATTAGAGCACTCCCTGATTTCTTCTCCAGAACTTCCCGATAAACCATCCTTTAAGACAATCTTATCTTCTATTTGAAAATCTTGGAACTCTTTCCTAGAAGTCTTCTGAATCGGTGGAACACTAGAGAACCGAATTTTATTCCTCGTTTTCTTAGCATTAAGGAGCTCGGTTGAATCCTCGGTAATTACCAAAGCTTCTTCCACTTTCGCTTTGCCCTTATCAATAGGGCAACTTTCTAAACTAACCGTTGTCGAGGCTTCAGCTATCTTTGGATCTGAATTAGTGATCTTTATCTTCTTCATCAACGGCAGAGGACAACGATTCAACAGATGACCAAAATGATCACAGTTCACACACTTAGGAGGTAGTCTTGGATATTCAACCCGAACCCGAACAGAATTACCGTTAGTATCTCGCACCACTATCACTGCAGGAGGCTCTGCTTCCAGAGAAATTTCCACTTTCACTTTAGTATCTCCAAAATGAAAGGGATCCAACTTGGATTTCTCTGTGTGCAGTGGTTCCCCAATCGCACTTGCAATCACACTAATTCCATCCAAAGAATACATTTGCGGTGGAACGTTTTTGAGCACTGCCCATGTTGGCACTGATTTGAGTGCAGGCATTTCCAATGAAGCATCAATAGACCATGGGAAGACTGTGAAAGAACAGTTACCTGCCTGCTAATATCCTACCTGTAACACCCATTCTCTGGTTGAGATGCAGGGAACGTGTATTAAACAGGAGGTAGAAGAGATTATTCTAATCAAGATTTTTCCAAATTTCCCCCAAGCTTTATTTAGGTCATGGAAGATCTTTGCTGGAGGTGGGATGAGGCCGTGGAACTGAGCCACAATATGGTCTTTCCAGAGATTTGACGTCGCTAGAAGAACCGAGGAAGGAGCTTGAACTACCGGTACACCATCTTCAAACACCACCGAAGACTCTACCTTTCGCAAGTTTCTTAAAGATGCCTTGAATCGATCCGCGTAGGAGGGAGCTCCTAATAGCGGAATTGATTCCGGAATCGAGGATGAATCGAGATTCTTAGTTGGCGTCTCAGAGGAAATCGCTGTTTGCGACGTTGGGACAACCAAACCTGGAACCTGAGCAATTTGAGGAGCACTAGCAAACGGGTTTTGGAACGGTAAATCTGGGGGATCCGGAGCTCTTGGGGATGGAATCGTAGACATTGCGGCTGGAACAGAAGAAATTAGCCAGAAAACAGCCGGCGAGATGCCAAAGAAACCAGAAAAAGCGACCGACGCCTCAAACTCTCTCAGGCACGATTTCAATCTTTCATATATATTACTTTATTTAATGTATATTCAGATATTATATATATATATATATATATATATATATATATATATATATATATATATATACTTAAAATTCTATGGTTTAAGAAACTGATAGATCACGAGTACATTTATAATATGTGCTCATCAAAAACTGAAACGATAAGACGCAATCTTTTTATCTTCGCATGCTCATACGTACTCTTTCACAATAATATAACATTCAAGCGGACTTATTAAAAATTTATGTTGATCCGGACTATGATGATATTATTGTGCATCAATTTTTATCCTTATGTTTGATCGTTTTTGTGTATAGATATTATCCTCGTTTTTTTTCCACTACAAGAAAACAGGCCATTACCGAGGGATGAAATCGACGGGTTTCCGTCGGAAAAGATGTATTTCGACGGATTTCCGACGAAATAGTCCGTCATTTCTATTTCGTCGGAAAAATAATTCCGTCGGTTTTTCGTCTATAAAAACCGACGGAATACCGACGGATATAATACCGACGGATCACCGACGGTTTATCGACGCACCTTTACCGACGATTTTGTGACCGTAAACCGACGGTTCATTCTGACGGTTTACCGACCATAAACTGACCGGACATACCGACGGTATTTCAACAAGTAATACCGACGGTATTCCGACGAGTTATACCGACGGTATTTCGACGTATAATACCGACGGTATTCCGACGTATAATACCAACGGTATTCCGACGTATAATACCGACGGTATTCCGACGTATAATACCGACGGTATTCCGACGGAAGTTTACCGACGGTCTTCCGATGGAAGATTACCGACGGCAATCCGACGGAAGATTACCGACGGCATTCCGAGGGTATTTTCCGACGGTTTTCCGACGATCGGTTATCGACGGTTTACCAACGGATAATTAATAATTTTAAAAAATATATATATATATTCGCAAATTTATTAATTAAAACAAAAAAGAAATTTATTAAATATTCAAAACATGTTTTAAAAACTACATTCGTCCATAAAAAAAATACATTCAACGGGAGCGGATCACGCTCACGTCGCCCTCTTCCTCAACTTCTTTCCGCCCTTCCCCCCGGTCTTGGTCGACGGTCCGGCATTTGGAAGATTGGCTTGCTGCATGAAGGTCTCAAACCGTTGGTTCATCTCTTTGAACTTCTTTGCTTTTGCTACATCTTGTTCTGCCATCCGGGCTTCCATCCGCGAATGACTAGCCTTCAACGCTTCGATCTCCGCATCCTTTTCCCTTAAGATCTGGGCATAGTCCTCGCCTTCCGGACGAAAACGGGAATGCGGTGTCGACACTTTGTCCGCCAAGTTTCCCAAACCAAAAACTCGTCCTCTTCTCTTCTCAGTTTCCTGTAAAGTAAATAATACATTATGAATTTTAAGTTAGAGTTTAGGGTTAAACATATTTCAAATTTTTAAAAGTTTTTAAAATTTACCGCGAGGAAGACTTGGTTGATCTGCTCGTCAGGTATCTCTTCCGTTGAACCGATTCCTTCGGATTGGGTAACCACCTCATCCAAACGCCTCTTCGTCGACTCCACAATCTTCCGAGCAAATGGATCTTGGATTTGGCCAGTTTCCTTGTTCTTGTGGCCATCCTCGATGAGCTCAATATGATTTGGATCTCGCTCCTTCTTTTGTTTCTGCAAAAACAATTTTGAACTTAAAATTTAAAAATAACTTAACATATTGAAAATTTTTAAAAAAGAACTGCTTAACAGGATTATCTTCCTTGATGCGGTGCTTCTTGCTCCCACATTATGAGTTGCGGGACCGGCACCATCCCTCTCACTGTTACGGTTCTGGGAGTTCGTCGAAGAGATTGATGCGGTTGCAGGCTTACTCCAATGACGGATGAAGCCCTGCCAAGTATCGCTCTTTTTGTTAATACCCTTGGGAACTTCATTACGGCACCACTTCTGTTTCCAAGTGTTGATGACGTTTGAGTAATGCGTCGACGCCTTCTGGTGGAACTCCTCTTCCACCATAACCGTATACTTCCTATCCCAAATATACTTTTGCTATTCAAAACAAAAAATAAATATTTGTTAGAATTAAAAACTTTAAAAATAAATTATATAAAATATTAATAAAATATATATATATATATACAACAAAGTTAACGAGGATGTATTACCGCGAACTGGCGGAACCAGTTATGCCTCTCGGATAAAGGCATTTCCCTGTACGTCGGGTACACGTACTTGAGCATGCTGTACATCATTCCCAAGATGCTCTTCGTGACCTTCGACTCGGTCAACGTAAACCTAATAAGACAAGGAAAAACAAAGGTTTACAAAAATTGTATATACTAAAAAGTGTAATGAGAATCTAAAGTTATAAGTTTTATACCAGAAAGTGCCCGGGTTGGTCTCGTAGAAAGGGTCGAGCCGTTTGAGCATCTCTCGCCCCGGCTGATCGACTAATGCCGATATCTCATCGGCAATTGACGGCAAAACATAATGGGGCACCTGAGACACAGAATGACTCCCACTAGCCTCCGGCATAGTCTCAGATGTTCCCGGCTGTGTCGGATCCGGTGTGGGTCGCACCTGAGTCGACCGAGACCATCGGGCTCTCGGTTGTTGTTGCTGGACCGGTTCCTGATGCACCTCATTGAGTGGAATGTCGTCCATAACTTCCTCAAACGTCAGAAAAGTATCCCTACAAACCAATCAAAAATTTAGAACTCATAAAAAACGTTCTAATATCAACAAAATAAACCTTTATAACGTTTTAAATTTCACAATACATTACAAAAACGTTTTTAAGATTTTAAAAAATAAAAAAACGTTTTAGAACTCATAAAAAATTAGAATCGTTTTAAAATCAACAATAAAAATTTCTAAACCGTTTCAAAATTCTAAATAAATTGGAAAAACGTTTTTAAGTTTTTAAAAAATTCAAAAACGTTTTAGAACTCATAAAAAAATTTAAAAACGTTTTAAAATCAACAATAAAATTTTCTAAAACCTTTAAAAAAAATTCAAAATAAATTACAAAAACGATTTTAAATTTTAAAAAAATTCAAAAATGTTTTAGAACTCATAAAAAAATTTAGAAACGTTAAAAAAAATCAACAATAAAATTTCCTAAAACGTTTTAAAATTGAAAATAAATTACAAAAACGTTTCAAATTTTTAAAAAATTAAAAAAACGTTTTTGAACTCATAAGAATTTTAAAAACGTTAAAAAAAAAAAACCAAAACAAAATTCCAAAATTACACCAAAAAAAAAGTTTATAAAGTTTGGAGAAACTTAAAAAAGGAATTCACAATCAATCTAAGCCAAACAATCCTAAATCCTAGTAATTATATTGTTCAATCCATTAGTCAACCTATACTACCTTTTAATCCAACACATGCAACCATTTCTACAAATCTAAACAAAATTATGCAAAATTAATCGGTTAAAAGGATAACTTACATTTTGTGGTGTTGGTGGCGGTCGGATTTGAGGATTAACGGCGATAATCCGGCGGAATCGTAGAGAGATGATCCGATGTCGCGATTAGAGAGAGAGAGAGAAGTTACAGAGAAATGGAGAAGAAGAAGTTCGATCGGGAGAATATGAATTGATTTTTGACGGAAATCCGTCGGAAATCATTTGTCGTCGGTTTTCCGTCGGTATTTTAGGCGGTCCAATTGTTATCGCCAAAAATTGGCGGTTAACTCGAAAAATTTCGGGTTTAAGGCACCAACGGTTATCTGAAAACCGACGGTTATCCGTCGGAAATTAAAAAAAAGTAATTGGTGGAAGGCTTTTTTCGAACCCTCCACCTCGAACAATGTATTGTGTACCCTTAACCAGTTGATCCATTTAGTGTTAGTTGTTTATGGATACATAGTACTTCTATATATCTATAACCGTTTAAAAAAAACATAAAATCGGTGGAAGGCTCTGTTCGAACCCCCCACCTCGAACAATGTATTATGTACCCTTAACCAGTTGATCCATTTAGTGTTAGTTGTTTATGATTACATGGTAATTTTAGTTATTGTTATGCTATTGTTTTGATTATTAAAAATAAAAATAAAAAACATAACATATATTAAAAACATAATTTATAACATATATTAAACATTACATGAAAATAAATAGCATATTTATAAAATTGTTCAGTCATTATTTGGGGAATCGTTCCCGAACCATTCTCCGATGTCAGTCTCCTCCCAAAGCTGAACCATGCGGTTCCAATCCCCCTCCGACATCCATGACGGTCTTCCTTGTCCTCTAAACCATCGCAGTTTGGCCCGACGCATTTTGGCCTGGAAAACACGCCTAGCCACCACGTGGAATTCCACCCAAACCGCGAAGATTACTTGCGGATTAAAATTAAAATAAGCCTGCAATTTAATAAGTGAATAAATATTAATTGTAGAATTTGCAACTAAAAGACAAAAAATATAAATTATTTACCAGAAAATCCTCGAACCATAACTCTTTAACGTTTCTCGGGACATTGTAGTAAGCTAGGTAACCTCCAAAAAACCGAGCCTCTATTATGTCGCTAATAACAGCGGGAATTGCAGCATTGTAACCGAACCAAATGGTCCGGTCTTGGCGGTAAGGATCCAGAACAGGAAGATGTTATCGTCCCGGTTGAGATAATATCCCTGAAATTATCCAAGAACGCCATGACGGGGTCAGAAAAACGTTATCCATTTTTTTTTTTTTTTGGGAAGAGAATCTTAGATGAAATGTTTGAAAAAACAAGGACAAGTACGTACATATTTATACAATAATTTTCGACAGCATTTCCGACGGAAATCCGTCGGAAATAGTTTTAATTACTGACTATACACTTACCAAAGCGTTGCATGGCGAAGAGAGGAGAGTTAATTTAGATTTTGACCGATAAATGCAGTAAACCGACGGTAAACCGATGAATAACCGTCGGAAATTTCCGACGGAATTCCGAGGGAACAGGGTTTAGGATTTCAATTAGGTTTTGACCGATAAATGCAGTAAACCGACGGTAAACCGACGAATAACCGTCGGAAATTTCCGATGGAATTCCGAGGGACAGGGTTTAGGGTTTCAATTAGGTTTTAGGGTTTGACATTTTTTTGCTAGTAACACATTAATGTACCATTAAGCATGAGGTTTATAATTACACGTCTCAATTTGAAGAATATTAGGAAAATCATAGTTAGATAGTGTTTGACATAAACTTCTTCTTAAACGTTAATGTACAATTCGAAATGTTTTGGTCCTACGTGTTTTAAATTTTTCAAATCAAACAAAAAATGTCAAATAGATCAGATACTAAAGAATTATAATATATTCTAACATTACATTGACTAGTGATGGGTTTTGCGATTCTTTTTATCATTCTAAAACCCTAAACCCTAAACCGTCGAAAATCCGTCAATAATTACCGACAGATTACCGTCTGAAAAATAAATAGCGACGGATTACCGTCGGAATAATTTTAAATCGACGGTTATCCGTCGAAATTTAAATTTAAAAAAAAACATAAAATGGGGCGGGCTCGTTTCGAACCCGCCACCTAAACCTATTGTTCTTTCGCATTAGACCGGTTGAGCCAGTTTGTGCTAGTCGTTTAGGATTACATATTAATCGTATATGAAATTATGCTTTTGTTTTGATTTTTCAAAAAAAAAAAAACATAACATAGGTTAATTACTTTAATTAAAAACATATTTTACAAACGGCATGAAATTTAAAACATTACAAGAAATTTAAAACAACATAATTTAAAATCTATTGTAGTTCGGGAATTGGTTAGTAAACCAATCTCCGACGTCCGTCTCGCGTCATTGGTTCACCATCAATCTCCAAGACCTCGCAGGAATCCACGCAGGTCTTCCTTCTCCTCTTTGCTAAAGTAGCTTCAACCGCCGCATTTTTGTTTAGAAAACCCGCCTAGCAGTCCTGTGGAATTCCCGCCAGACGAGGAACAAATTGTCCGTAGAGCAGGTGAAGTATTCCTGTAATTTTATAAATACTTAATTATAATTACATTATAATAATTTCTAAGAATAGGACATTACTTACGAGAAAGTCACTGAACCATACTTCTTTGAAGGACGTCGGGAGTTGGTAGTACGTCAGATAGCCGCCAGACCAACGTGTCTGAATGATCTCACTGGTCACGGATATAATAATTGTGTTGTATCCGAACCAAATCGCCCGGTGTGCCTGCCGGGTTGGGTCGAGATTAGGAAGCTGTCTCCGACCCGGCATTCCGAGCTGTCGTATTGCAGATTCACGACTTCGGGAGAAAAATAAACGAAATCCATTTGGTGAGATGATGTGTTTATGATTTGAATGAAAAACTCATGCATGGGACGTCTATATATACAAAATTTTTAGATGGTAAAACAGACGGATTTCCGTCGGAAATCGAGTTAATTCAGAAATGATATTTACCAGAACGTCGCCTAGGCTAGAGTAGATAGTTACTGCGTTGACCGACGGTATTTCCGACGATTTTCCGACGACAAACCGACGATAAACCGACGATCAACCGACGGTTTACCGACGATAAACCGACGATAATCCGTCGGAAATTAAAATTCTATTAAACAAAATTTAAATTTGCACCAAGCGAGGTTCGAACACGGGAGATGACAAGTGACATAAGTGTTTACGGACCAATTGATCTAAGAAGTACGTTGTAATTTTGATACAATCTTATTAATATAATCATAAAAAACAATTTATCAAGTTAGCGTCGCTAAAACTTTAATCTTCCTTTAAAAATATTATAGATGTTTAAAGCAAAACACATGTTATTTATTTAAAAACAATCATAAATATTAAATTCATAATACATTTTTATTCTCCATCACTCTGTGTATCGTAGTCGGACGAAATTGAGTCGCTATCATCAAATTCGCCTCTTTTTTCTTCTGATTCTGAATAAAGAACAATGTCCCCGAATTGACTAAAGCCGACAACTAAATTAACTTCAAGCGCTTCTTCTACTGGAGCAATGTAATTACTTCCACTTGTTTGTAAGGGCTCTACTTCGCGTTCTTCGACTCCGTACACCTTCACTCGAGGGTTTATTTTTGTAACGGTGATCCATGGATCATTTTTATAAGTTAGACGAGGGTATGGATTGTAACACACCTGCGTAAATGTTATATTAATTAAGAAATTTATTTTATCGGAGTTTTGAATTACAAAGACAATTTTTTGCAATTACTAACCTGATCTGCTTGTGAAACAATAATGAAAGGATCGTAGTTTCTCAGTTTTCTGCTCGAATTAATCGACGTCACACCGAACTCGTCGATCACAACACCTTGCCCTAGGATCGGGCTATACCAGTCGCATAGAAAAACTACACAGCGCTTTCCAAGCTTCCCTATGTATTTAACTTCTAGTATTTCTTTAAGAATACCATAGTAGACAGCTTCTCCGGATGCAGATGATACCCCATGATCGGCAGTAATTCTTGTTGACCCTTCTACATGCACCTTAAATGCGTACCCCCTAGTGCAATATCTCGAATAAGACTTTGCTGTGTAGTGGAGGCCCTCTACTATGTCAACTAACCAATCATCGGGGATGCGTCCAGCTTTGAGTTCCTCCTTGACCTAACAATAAGATCACATCAAAGTTAAAAATATTTTGCTCAAATTCTTAGTTAAGTGTTTTAAATGATTCAAGAAACTAATTCTTACATAAAAGGATAACCAATGGCTGAAGTATTTTTGTTTCCGAGCCTCAAGTTCGCTCTCGTTCAATTCTGGATGATGAAACTTGAGAGCTTCCATATATATCCTACAAAAAGTTAAAAGAATTTAAATAAGTAAAGAAAGTGCAATACAAAATTAGAAATCTAACATGTATACCTCTCATATTGAAATACTTCCTCGCAGTTGGTTAGAATGTACTTGTGGAGATGTGTATGCTCTTGAGGTGTTAATAGCCGCTTGCCTTCTTTCCCACTTAACCGCCCAACATGTTGAAAAATGTTAGGAACAATTGACCGATAAATTTGCCTCTCTCCCTTATCATCGTTCCTAGCTGGGCGCCTGCTCCTTGTGCGTACTTGCGAAGGGAAGTAGTAGCTAGCAAAGGTCGCAGTCTCTTCGTTGTTATATTGAGCGGCAATAGAGCCCTCCACTTTAGCGGGATTCTTCACCTTTTTTTTAAGGTGGAACATATAGCGCTCGAACGGATACATCCACCGATATTGTACCGTGTAGGATTATTGGTGTTTACCATGGTTTAATTCTCAATTACAACCTAACCCAAATCCTTAAACAGATCTAGGTTCTCGTCAAATGAATCATAAAGCAAACCTGATCACTACCTTTCAGATTGCAGCGGATGATGGATGGTAATGATGAGATCAGCTAGAACAGATGGTAACACCTATTCCTCCTCGAGTATCCACACTCTTACAAGCACGGGACGGCTGCTAGACCAAAGATGTGGAAGATCAGAGAGAGAGATTTTAGAGAGAGAGAGCTCGCGGCCAAGGAGGAAAATCGCAGGGGGCTTAGCTTCCTTAGGGTTTTTCTGATTCTCTTATATCTCATTAATGGGCCCAAGTCATTAGACTAATGGCTCATTAATCTTTTGGGCCCAAAACACAAATCAGACAAAAGCCTGTATTTTGTCTGGCCCAAAACTCTGATCCAATACAGTAAATGCCATTGCATCTTACCGTATTATTTCCATTTAACTTTCCCGTTAGCTATGGTGTGTGACCCTTCGGGATCATACAATACTGGTAATAAGTCCTAAACTTATAGATCAAGAGCGGACTCTAGCAAGCCATCATGATCACCCAGTATTTATGACTTATGTCTGATCTCGACACTTATCATACTTTCTAGAGATAGTACGGTAGATTTCAGGACATTCCCAACAATCTCCCACTTGTACTGGAATCCTACAAAGGACAATCCCAACAATCTTCCGATTGTACTGGAATCCTACATTCCCTAATCCTTTTGTCTTAATATCTCGATCTGGCATAAGGCAAGATGCGTGTCATCCTTATATAGCCAGATCATGTTTATCGGACCAGATTAGATACTGACAATGCAAACGACTTGGGCAAGTCCGTTTGGGAATGGCCATTCTCTTACCAGATATCAAATCTCCGATTGGCCTAGAGATATTACCTCCGTTAAACGGCAGGGACAAATCCCGTCTTGTTCCATCACTATGAACTACACAATTCATAATACACCCAACCAAGGTCCGTATAGCTCCCAGTTACGAAACAGCGTTAGACAATGATCAAAGCGCATTACTCCATATGCAGCCACATGCATGCGAACTCAGGTCTAAGGACTATACTCTATAGTCGTATATGAGAACTTCTTATGACACAGATATTAATATCTTGCAGAGTTCTCATCAGCGGGCCATGTCCGGTCATATGCTCCCCTACATATACCTATATGTCGACTTTGATGCCGCGCATCTATGACCCCTCGAAACTTGGTCATAAGTCTCAACACAATCTAGTCTCAACAGGTTGTTGTTGTTCCAATTTCAACAACCTTCGACTATGGACACTATAATTTATGTCACTTCGATAAATATGGGGTTTCAGGATCAAGTCTACTCATGTACTTCGATGGCCCATATATGATGACATGAATTATTTTGGAACGATTATTTTATATCACAGTTAAAAATAATCCAGAAATAAAAATTTTATTAACATTTTAAAATGTTTACATGAACCAATCAAAATAACTAAAACAAAAGCCCTCACAACTCCCACTCAAAAGAGATTACATTTGAATATCTCTAATTCCTACAGCAGCAGTATGCAACTCGTGCTTAGGTCTCGGGAGTGGCTTTGTCAACGGGTCAGCCACGTTCTCATCAGTGTGAACTCTGCTGACCATCACTTCGCCTCTATTCACTATCTCACGAATGAGATGATACCTTCTCATAATGTGTTTGGATTTCTGATGATGTCTCGGTTCCTTAGCTTGAGCAATTGCACCATTGTTATCACAATACAGTGCCAGTGGCTCAGCAGCTTTTGGGAATACACCGAGTTGAATCATGAAGTTCCTAATCCAAACTCCTTCTTTCGCAGCTTCTGAAGCAGCGATGTATTCAGCCTCAGTTGTGGAATCTGCCACGGTGCTCTGCTTGGAACTCTTCCAACTTACCGCACCGCCATTCAGACAGAAGATGTAGCCAGACTGTGACCGGAAATCATCCTTATCTGTCTGAAAACTTGCATCTGTGAATCCACTGATTTCAAGCACTTCACTTCCTCCGTAAACCAAGAACTTATCCTTAGTATTTCTCAAATACTTCAGGATATTCTTTACGGCAATCCAGTGACTCTCACCTGGATTAGACTGGTACCTACTCGTCATGCTCAGTGCATAAGCAACATCAGGACGAGTACAGATCATGGCATACATGATAGACCCTATAGCCGAAGCATAAGGGATCCTACTCATGCGCTTAAGCTCATCAGGTGTTTTAGGACACTGATCCTTGCTTAGTGTAGCACCATGTATCATCGGCGTGAATCCCTTCTTGGAATTTTCCATTCCGAATCGATGCAGAACTTTGTCTATGTAGGAATCTTGACAAAGTCCAATCAACCTTTTAGATCTATCTCTACAGATTCGGATTCCAAGAATATACGCGGCTTCACCCATGTCCTTCATGAAAAACAACTTCCCAGCCAGTCTTTAACAGACTTCAGCATTGGAATATCATTTCCAATAAGCAATATGTCGTCGACATATAGGATAAGAAACGCCACTTTGCTCCCACTAGTTTTCTTATACACACATTGTTCTTCCTCGTTTCTGATGAAGTCAAAGTTCTTTATTGCCTCATCAAAACGAAGATTCCAACTCCTCGATGCTTGCTTCAATCCATAAATGGATTTATGAAGCTTGCATACTTTCCCAGCATTCTTAGGATCAATGTAACCGTCAGGTTGTGTCATGTACACATCCTCTTCCAAGATTCCATTCAGGAAGGCGGTTTTCACATCCATCTGCCAAATCTCATAGTCAAAATGAGCTGCAGTCGCTAGGAGAATCCGAATTGATTTCATCATTGCCACTGGTGAATAGGTTTCATCATAGTCAATACCATGAATTTGCTTGAAACCTTTTGCCACCAACATGGCCTTGTAAATCTGGACATTTCCATCCATGTCTATCTTCTTCTTGAAGATCCATTTACACTCGATGGCTTTTGCACCAGCAGGTAAATCAACCAGTGAAAACACTCGGTTAGCAGACATGGAGTCCATTTCGGATTCAGTGGCTTCACGCCACTTTAAGGAGTCAGGGCCCATCATGGCTTCTGCAAAGTTCGAGGGTTCATCACCGTCAATGATCAAAAGATCATGGCAATTAGTCACGAGGAATCCCTGATATCTATCGGGTTCGTGACGGATCCTTCCGGATCTTCGAACTTCAGGTACTGCAGGTTCAGGTTCTATTACAACTTCATGTAATTCATCCTGCTGGTCTTCCTCATTAGGTTGAACAGGTTCCTGTCCTTCTTGAATTTCATCAAGTTGTACCTTACTCCCACTATCTTTTCTAGAGAGAAACTCTCTTTCAAGAAAAGTGCAATCCCGAGCAACAAAGATTTTGTTCTCGGATCGCAGATAGAAGTAATAAGCCTTGGTATCCCTAGGATAACCAATGAAGTAGCATTTGTCAGATTTTGGTGTAAGCTTGTCTGAGATTAATCTTTTGACATATGCTTCACAACCCCAAATTCTGAGAAAAGACATTGCTGGAGCTTTTCCAGTCCATATCTCATATGGTGTCTTTGCTACTGCCTTTGATGGCACTCTGTTCAGTGTGAACGTTGCGGTGAGTAAAGCATATCCCCAAAGGGATATAGGAAGGTCTGTGTGACTCATCATGGATCGGACCATATCTAACAATGTCCGATTCCTTCTCTCAGAAACACCATTCCACTGAGGTGTTCCAGGAGGTGTGAGTTGGGAGATAATCCCACACTCACTCAGATGATCACGAAATTCCTGGCTCAAGTATTCTCCTCCTCGGTCCGACCGAAGAGCCTTAATACTTTTACCAAGCTGGTTCTGTACTTCATTCTGGAATTCTTTGAACTTTTCAAAGGTTTCCGACTTATGTTTCATCAAGTAGACATATCCATATCTACTGAAATCATCAGTGAATGTAATGAAGTACTGAAAGTTCCCTCTAGCATTTGTGGACATTGGGCCACACACGTCAGTATGTATCAGGCCCAATAGTTCACTGGCCCTTTCTGTGGGTTTATTGAAAGGCGCCCTTGTCATTTTGCCCATTAGGCAAGATTCGCATTGCTCACAAGACTCAAAGTCAAATGAGCCCAAGAGTCCATTTGAATGGAGCCTCTTGACGCGTTTCTCACTAATGTGCCCCAAACGACAATGCCAGAGAAACGTTTCATTTTCTGCGTTAGATTTGAACCGTTTCGTATTTATGTTATATACTGGAGCAGATTGATCCAGCATGTACAGCCCATTTATAAGAGGGGCACAGCCATAGAACATATCATTGAGATTAAAGGAACACAATTTATTCTTAATAGAAAAATCAAATCCTTGCAAATCCAACAATGAAACTGAAATGATATTTCTGCTTATAGCAGGTACAAAATAACAATTCTCAAGTTCTAAAATCAATCCAGAAGGTAAAGACAATAAGTAAGTGCCAACGGCCAGTGCTGGAACCTTCGCTCCATTGCCAACCCGCAACTCTACTTGCCCTTGCTTCAACCTTCTACTGTTTCTGAGCGCCTGCATATTAGTACAAATATGAGCCCCACATCCAGTATCTAATACCCAAGTGGTATTATCAGAAGTAGTAGTATTTACTTCAATAACAAAAATACCTGAAGATTTAGTCTCCAAGGACTTCTTCTTCTTCAGACTTTCCTGGTATTTCTTGCAGTCCCTACGATAATGCCCTGCCTCTTTGCAAAAGTGGCAGATGTCAGAAGGCCCAGCTTTAGACTTGGGCTTGGACTTGGCATCATCATTGCTGACTGCCTTGCCCTTTCCCTTGTCTGCAGCGGATTTCTTAAAACCCTTGCCCTTCTGCACCATGAGTACAGACGACTCCTTGGCTTTCTTCAGGTTAGGTTCTGCAGTCTTGAGCATACCGTGTAGCTCAGGCAAAGTCTTTATCAACCCATGCATATTATAGTTCAAAATGAACTGGTCATATGCAGGAGTAAGAGACTGCAGAACGATATCACAAGCAAGCTCTTGGCTTATAGGACAGTCGAGCCTCGTCAAATGATCAAGATAACCCATCATTTTCAGAACATGAGGACTCACTGCTGCATCCTTAGCCATTTTACAGTCCAAGAGATTCTTAACAGTTTGGAATCTCTCTGTACGAGCCTGCTCCTGAAACAACGCTTTCAGATTTGCCATCAGCTCCATGGGACAAGTCAGGCCTTCCCACTGCATCTGCAGTTCGGGAGCCATTGTCGCCAACATTAGGCAAATCACGTCATTAGCATCTGAAGAATGCGTATCCCAAGCATTCCTCACAGCTAGTGTGACATTATTCGCAGGTCTAGGAGAGAGAGCTCTTTCAAGGACATAAGCCTTCTTCTCCTGTCTGAGCACAAGTCTCAGGTTCCTGGACCAGTTCAGGAAGTTTGATCCGTTCAGTTTGTCCTTCTCAAGGGCAGACCGGATCAAGAAAGTGTTTTGTGTTGTTGTGCTTGACATAGCTGAAAATATGAGACAATAGAGATTTAGTTATTAAGTTCATAAAAGAGCAATCTTAACAACTTATAAGAAAACTCGCATTGTATTCAAAATTTCTTTGTTTTAACCTCATAAGAATACAATGATTCCGAGACCCATGTTTAGCTAAATCCAAAGTGGGCCACTGGCCGTCACCCAGAATTAGCTATACTTGGTAAGCATACACACATCTAGTTATAACCAATAACTCTCGGTTGTGAATTGGACCCGAGGCCCAAATTCACCAGATGTCTCAAGGCCCGGGACTCCCGATGGCCCAGTCAAGGAAACCAATCTCTTACAGCCAAATAATCACTAAAATCTGGGACTCCCAATGAAATTAGTGACTATATACTACTTTACTTACGCGAAAACAGACACCTCACACTGTAAGCCATATCTGTAATCGAATAAGCGTTAAGTAGCTGACAAGATTGGAAAGACATCCAAGCTTGATATTGCTTTTGAGGATTTTAAGTTTTATTTCCAAAAATAGAAGATTACTATTTTGGGAAACTTTCTTATTTTAGAAACTTTCTAAATTTAGTAACTTACTAAAAATAGAAATTTCTAATTTTGATATTTTATAAATATTTTGGATTGGGTCACAAATTATAGGCCCAATTCTTGGCCCAAGACCATAGAATTCCAGCTGGCCCAATAATTTGACATAACCGATCCGGTTTATTATTTCTGGTCCAAGACCAAATTAACTATCAAAACCATCGGTTATTTACTAAACCAGACCAGCTCTAAATTATTTGGTCCAACCAAATCAAACTTAGACCAGCCTTCGGTTTAGGTTAAAATTCAATTTTATGAATTTAAATCCGGTTTAACCAGTAATAAAATTATTTCCAGTAAACCGCGATTTGGGTTAACCGCTTGAACCACCAATTAAATTGGATCGGTTCAGTTAAATCCAAAACCGGGAAGAAACACCTAGTGTTTTAGCCAATTTGATTTAACTTGCGGTTTTAGGCTTTAAACACACAATTAACCGCCAATTTAATGGACCGGTTTAATCGGTGTGGTTTTGGGCAACGAACCGCGAAGCTCGGTTTAACCGATTGACTATTCGCGGGACGTAAAATTTTAATGGGCCAAACAATCGGATCCTAGATCCAACTCGGCCCATTAACGTAATTGTGGGCCCATAATGCATCCGAGGCCCAATGATCCAACGGCACATGTTGCGCATGCTCACGATCGCAAGATCGATCATCGCATGTGATCATCCTCGGTACAATGCATCATGGCCCACGCATCACGGTCGATCCATCTTGCCTCACGATCGATTACGCTCGATCTCGGCCAAGATCATGCGATCGTTTATCGCAGCAACACACGATCGCTTTTGCATCGAATTAGCTACGACATTCGATTAGGGTTTTATTATAATAGAATGGAGCCGCGGTTTTTGATCTCATTCAATTATTAACAATTATCATTCGACAATAACAAAACCGATTAGGGTTCATATAGTTTTAATCAATTTTTTCAACTTTAAATCGATTCAAAAACTATTAAATAACCATATGATCCAATTTCACAAGAAACCTAATGCCTAGGCTCTGATACCACTGTAGGATTATTGGTGTTTACCATGGTTTAATTCTCAATTACAACCTAACCCAAATCCTTAAACAGATCTAGGTTCTCGTCAAATGAATCATAAAGCAAACCTGATCACTACCTTTCAGATTGCAGCGGATGATGGATGGTAATGATGAGATCAGCTAGAACAGATGGTAACACCTATTCCTCCTCGAGTATCCACACTCTTACAAGCACGGGACGGCTGCTAGACCAAAGATGTGGAAGATCAGAGAGAGAGATTTTAGAGAGAGAGAGCTCGCGGCCAAGGAGGAAAATCGCAGGGGGCTTAGCTTCCTTAGGGTTTTTCTGATTCTCTTATATCTCATTAATGGGCCCAAGTCATTAGACTAATGGCTCATTAATCTTTTGGGCCCAAAACACAAATCAGACAAAAGCCTGTATTTTGTCTGGCCCAAAACTCTGATCCAATACAGTAAATGCCATTGCATCTTACCGTATTATTTCCATTTAACTTTCCCGTTAGCTATGGTGTGTGACCCTTCGGGATCATACAATACTGGTAATAAGTCCTAAACTTATAGATCAAGAGCGGACTCTAGCAAGCCATCATGATCACCCAGTATTTATGACTTATGTCTGATCTCGACACTTATCATACTTTCTAGAGATAGTACGGTAGATTTCAGGACATTCCCAACATACCGGACCACCAAGTCTAGCTTCACCCGGTAGATGGATAGGCAAATGTTCCATGATGTCGAAGAAAGACGGTGGAAATAACTTTTCCAGATTGCATAAGATTTTTGGAATGTTTTGCTCCAGACTTCTGATCCCATCAGCAGTGAGTGTTCTGGTGGATATATCCTTGAAAAAAGATCCAACAGCTGCAATTGCTTTGTGGACATCACGAGGAAGGAGATGAGCAAATTCAAACGGTAGGAGTCGCTGCATCATCACATGACAATCATGACTCTTCATTCCGATAAACTTTCCTCCGTCAGTGTCCACACAATTACGCAAGTTTGATGCATACCCGTCCGGGAATTTAACTTGTAGCATAATCCACTTAAATAACTCTTCCTTTGACTTCGAGTCTACCCAATATGCTGGAATTGGCGGTTTTCCGTTATTCTGAAGATGAAGTTCAGGCCGATCACAAATTTCAGGTAAATCAAGCCTAGAATTCACATTGTCTTTCGTCTTCCCTTGCACGTTGAGAAGAGTGTTCATAGTTTTATCAAAGAAATTTTTCTCAATGTGCATGACATCAAGATTATGCCTTAGTAACTGGTCCTTCCAATATGGTAAATCCCATAAGATGCTTTGCTTGTGCCAGTTGTGGACTACACCAGCTCCATATATATTCTCATACCCATTCCCACCACACTCACGACTTCTTAATGCCCCAAATCCTTCTAAGAGTCCCAAGGTAGTCGACCCATCGTCTTGGAGAATATGATCATCAAACACTTTCCTCTTTTTCGTAAAAAGTTTAGTGTTTTTCCGGTATGGATGATCATGCGGTAGAAATCTTCTATGACAATCAAACCAACACGATTTGCGTCCATTCTTCAACTGGAATGCATCTGTCTTTTCCTGACAATACGGACATGCTAACCTCCCGTGCGTTGTCCATCCTGATAACATACCGTATGCCGGGAAATCGCTAATGGTCCACATCAATGCAGCCCTCATCAGAAAATTTTCCTTGCATGAGACATCGTATGCTACAACACCGGGCAGCCATAACATTTGCAACTTATGTATTAGGGGCTGAAAGAGTACATCAAGTGCTCTTCTCGGATGCTCAGGACCGGGAACGAGTACGGAGAGGAAAAAAAACTCTCGACGCATGCACATAGTCGGCGGTAGGTTATATGGAGTCAGAATCACTGGCCACAACGAATATTGTCTCCCATGCCTTCCAAACGGGTTGAAACCATCTGTGCATAATCCGAGGTACATGTTACGTCGCTCTTATGCAAAATCTGGATATACTCTCTGAAAATGTTGCCACGCTTCTGTTGGAATTGTGTCCAGTAATCTCGGTACTGTCTCTAGAAAGTAAGAGTATGTCAGTGATCAGACATAAGTCATATAATATTGGGGGTCATGATGGCTTGCTAGAGTCCGCTCATGATCTATAAGTCTTGGACTTATTGCTTTTATTATATGATCCCATATGGGTCACACGCCTAAGCTAACAGGAAAACGTGTAGGAACGGTTTAGCAGAAGTATGGTAAAAGTGCTAGGCATTTACTGTACTTAGAGAGAATAAAAAGGTTTAGGTACTGTGTATCGATCGATGCACAAGGTGCATCGATCGATGCAGTGCCTGCACGCCGTCGAGTTAATTGGTGTTTGGGCCAAATGGCCCAAACGGAACAGGACGAGTTTTGTGTGATAAAACTCGAGTTTCAGACTGATTAACCCTAATACTTGAGCCGTAAACTCTCTCTCTCTGCGCCGAGTTCCCCTTGTGGTCTAGCAGCTGTTTCCTGTGAAAGCGTGTGTGAACCTTTGGAGGATTCATCCCTCGGTGCATCTCTCTGATCTCTGACCTGTTCAATTCCTTCCGCTGCAACAAACAGGTAAAAGGTGAGATCATGTAATGTTTCTATTCAAGAGAACCTAGATCTGTATGTTTAGGTTGATATGAATCTGTGAATTACATCAGGATCAACTAAACAGTTCCTACAGTGGTATCAGAGCCATTGGTTCTTAGGATTTCTTGTTTTAGATTCATGTTTAGGTTGTTTATTCTGTTTAGAAGTGTTTTGAATCCATTACTGATAAGAAAAACACTTAAGAAACTGAATTGAATCCTGAACAAACGTTTGAAAATCGCAAACCAAGCTATATGACTTGGATTGCGTCGACTGATGGCTGTTGATGCATCGATCGATCATGGATCGATCGGATGATCACGGCTGATCCGATGATCGCGTCTTGATCGTGCAAGGATGGATCGCAACGATCGCTCCGTCCCGTCCCGTGAAGCAGCAACGATCGTTCGCGTGCTGGCTTGCGGCTAGGTCACGGCCATGAATGGTCCGTGACCAATTTCGGTTCGGTTCGGTTTAAAATTTTAATTAAAATCAATTCGTCCTGGTTTAATAAACAGATTTAATAATTTTATTAAGTCTGGTTAAACCGGGATAAGAAATCCAATGTCGAAAGAAATATTGGATTTAGTGCCTAAACCAGGAATTTCTAATTTGATTTGGTTGGACCAAATAAATTGAGAAATTCCGGTTTAGTAAATAACCGGTTGACAATTGTGGTCATCGTAGTAATTAAAACTTGGTTAGACCAATTTTAATGAACCAGACCGGTTATGTCAATTAATTGGACAATTGGGTCATGTCTTGGACATGGACCAATTCTTGGGCCTCGGGCCAAGAAGTTAAAACAATTGGACCAATTATTTGAGTCTTTCTTCAGATAAATTTAAAATTTATTTTATAAAATTATAAAGTCGATTTTAAATTAAAGTTTCCGAAATTTTGAAATTAGAAAGTTTCTTAAAATAGAAGTTTCTGAATTTGCGGGTTTTGGATTTTTTAAAGAAATTTCTAAAGTTAGAAAGTTTCCGTTTTTTTTAGAAAGTTTCCAATTTTAGAAAGTTTCCAAAAATAGTAGGTTTCCATAAATAGAAAGTTTCCCGAAATAGTAATCTTCTATTTTGGGAATGAATTTTAATAAACCTACGAACCTCAAATAATATCAAGCGTTGGATGTCTTGTCCAGGCTATGTCAGCTGTCAAAGCCCATTCAATTGCATTCATGGCCTTACAGTGTGAGGATGTCTGTTTTTGCGTGGGTAAGACAGTTTGTGATTCATAAATGTCATTGGGAGTCCCAGACATTAATGATTACATAACTGTATAGTCTGGTTTTCTTGACTAGGCCATCGGGAGTCCCGGGCCTTGAGACATCAGAGTGGATTGGGCCTCGGGCCCAGATTCACAACCAAGAGTTATATCACGGATATAATTAGCCGATATAGGGCTTACCGATATAAGCTAAGGTTGGGTGACGGCCAGTGGCCCACTTTAATCTTAGTTATATGTGGATCTTGGAATCATTATATTCTATTGAGGGTAACTTAGGTTATTGAATATAATGCGTGATTAATCATATTAAATTTTAATACGAGATTAGTCATTTTGAACATAATAACTAATAACCTTTTTATTTATATATTTCAGATATGACTACTACAAGCACACAAAACACATTCTCGATCCGGTCTGTTCTCGAGAAGGAGAAGCTGACTGGAACGAACTTCCTGACATGGTCAAGGAACTTGAGGCTGGTCCTCAAGCAGGAGAAGAAGGATTATGTCCTTCGAGATCCCCTCCCCGAGAGGCCTCTTGCCAATGCTGCCAGGACTCTGCACAATGCTTGGGAAAAGCATTCGTCAGATGAAAATGATGTCTATTGCCTGATGTTGGTGACAATGACTCCTGAGCTGCAAAAACAGTTCGAAAGTGTATTGTCTCCCATCGAGATAATGGCAAGCCTGAAATCGCTTTTTCAGGAGCAGGCTAGGACCGAGAGGTTCCAGACAGTTAAGAACCTCTTGGACTGTAAGTTGGCTGCGAATGCGGCAGTGAGTCCTCATGTCTTGAAGATGATGGGTTATCTCGATCATCTTCAGAAACTCGACTGCCCAATCAGCCAGGAACTTGCCTGCGACATCATTCTGCAGTCTTTACCTGCAAGCTATGATCAGTTCATTCTGAACTTTAACATGCATGGTTTGAGTAAGACACTACCTGAGCTTCACGGAATGCTCAAGACTGCAGAGCCCAACTTGAGGAAAACCGCCAAGGACCCCAATGTGCTTATGGTGCAAAAGGGCAAGGGGTTTAAGAAATCCTCTGCTAAGGATAAGGGAGCGGCCAAGGCTGTCCAAGTCGCGGACAAGGACACGCCAAAGCCCAAGCCCAAGTCCAAGGCTGGGCCTACTGACATGTGCAGATTCTGCAAAGAACTGGGGCATTGGAGAAGAGATTGTAAGAAATTCCAGGAAGGTCTAAAGGAATTGAAGAAGAAGACTTTCGAGACTTCTTCATCAGGTATTTTTGTTATAGAAGTTAATACAACTACTTCTGATAATACCTCATGGGTCATGGATACTGGTTGTGGGGCTCATATTTGTACTAATATGCAGGCACTCAGCAACAGTAGAAGGCTGAAGCAAGGACAAGTGGAGCTACGAGTTGGGAATGGAGCGAAAGTTTCAGCACTAGCTGTAGGCACATACTTGTTGTCTTTACCTTCGGGATTGATTTTAGAACTGAATAATTGTTATTTTGTACCTGCTATAAGCAGAAATATTATTTCAATTTCTTTGTTGGATTTGGAAGGTTATGATTTTTCAGTTAAGAATAAATTATGTTCCTTCAATCGCAACAATTTGTTCTATGGTTCTGCCCCTCTTACGAATGGGCTTTACATACTCGATCAATCCGCGCCAATTTATAACATTAATACAAAACGGTTTAAACCTAATGAGGAAAACCGAACGTTTCTATGGCATTGTCGTTTAGGGCACATCAGCGAGAAACGCATCAAGAGGCTCCATTCGAATGGACTTCTTGGCTCATTTGACTTTGAGTCATGTGAGAAATGCGAATCCTGCATGATGGGCAAAATGACACGGGCCCCCTTTAATAAACCTAACGAGAGGGCCAGTGACTTATTGGGCCTGATACACACTGATGTGTGTGGCCCAATGTCCACAAATGCAAGAGGAAACTATCAGTACTTCATTACCTTCACTGATGATTTCAGTAGGTATGGATATGTTTATTTGATGAAACATAAGTCTGAATCTTTTGAGAAGTTCAGAGAATTCCAAAATGAAGTACAGAACCAACTTGGCAAAAGCATTAAGGCTCTTCGGTCCGACCGAGGAGGAGAATACTTAAGTCAGGAATTCAGTGATCATCTGAGAGAGTGTGGGATCGTATCCCAACTCACTCCTCCTGGAACACCTCAATGGAATGGTGTGTCTGAGAGGAGAAATCGGACCTTATTAGATATGGTTCGATCTATGATGAGTCACACAGACCTTCCAATATCCCTTTGGGGATATGCTCTGCTAACAGCAGTGTTCACTCTAAACAGAGCGCCATCAAAAGCAGTAGCAAAGACACCATATGAATTATGGACTGGAGAAGCTCCAGTGCTGTCTTATCTCAGAATTTGGGGTTGTGAAGCCTACGTCAAGAGATTGATCTCAGACAAGCTTACACCAAAATCTGACAAATGCTACTTCATTGGTTATCCACGGGAAACCAAGGCTTATTACTTCTATCTACGTTCCGAGAACAAGATCTTTGTTGCCCGGGATTGTAACTTTCTTGAGAGAGAGTTTCTCTCTAAGAAAGACAGTGGGAGTAAGGTACTGCTTGAAGAAATTCAAGATGAACAGGATACTGCTCAACCTAATGAGGAAGAGCAGCAGGAGGACCTACAAGAAATTGTAGAGCCTGAACCTGTAGTACCTGAAGTTCGAAGATCCGGGAGGATCCGTCACGAACCCGAGAGATATCAAGGATTCCTCGTGACTAACTGTCATGATCTTTTGATCATTGATGGTGATGAACCATCGAACTTCAATCAAGCCATGATGGGCCCAGATTCCTCTAAGTGGCGCAAGGCCACTGATTCCGAAATGGACTCCATGTCGGTCAACCAAGTGTTTTCGTTAGTTGACTTACCCGTTGGTGTAAAAGCCATCGAGTGCAAATGGATCTTCAAGAAGAAGATTGACGTGGATGGAAATGTCCAGATTTACAAAGCCAGGTTGGTGGCAAAAGGTTTCAGACAAGTTCACGGTGTGGACTACGATGAAACCTATTCACCAGTGGCTATGATGAAATCTATTCGGATTCTACTAGCAACTGCAGCTTTTCATGATTATGAAATTTGGCAGATGGACGTGAAAACCGCCTTCCTGAATGGTATTCTGGAAGAGGATGTGTATATGACGCAACCTGACGGTTACATAGATCCAAAGAATGCTGGGAAAGTATGCAAGCTTCATAAATCCATTTATGGATTGAAGCAAGCATCGAGGAGCTGGAATCTTCGTTTTGATGAAGCGATCAAGCAATTTGACTTCATTAGAAACGAAGAAGAACAATGCGTGTATAAGAAATCTAGTGGGAGAAAAATTGTATTTCTTATTCTGTATGTCGATGACATACTGCTTCTCGGAAACGACGTTCCAATGCTGAAGTCTGTAAAAGACTGGCTTGGAAGTTGTTTTTCCATGAAAGACATGGGTGAAGCCGCATACGTTCTTGGAATTAGGATCTATCGAGATAGACCTAAGAGGCTGATAGGCTTGTGTCAAGACTCATACATTGACAAAGTCCTACAAAGATTCAGCATGAAAGATTCCAAGAAGGGCTTCACGCCAATGGTACATGGCACAACGCTAAGCAAGAAGCAGAGCCCTACGTCAGCTGCTGAGCTTGAGCGCATGAAGAATATTCCTTATGCATCTGCAATAGGATCTGTCATGTATGCCATGATCTGAACTCGTCCTGATGTTGCTTATGCATTGAGCATGACGAGTAGATACCAGTCAAATCCAGGTGAAAACCATTGGATTGTCGTAAAGAATATCTTGAAGTATCTAAGACATACTAAGGATAAGTTCTTGGTGTACGGTGGAAGTGATGTGCTTAAAGTCAGTGGATTCACGGACGCAAGTTTCCAGACAGACACAGATGATTTCCGGTCACAGTCCGGTTATATCTTTTGTCTGAATGGCGGTGCAATCAGTTGGAGAAGCTCCAAGCAAGATACCGTTGCAGATTCCACTACAGAAGCTGAATATATCGCCGCCTCAGAGGCAGCGAAGGAAGCTGTTTGGATACGAAAGTTCATTATGGAACTAGGTGTGATACCAGATGCGGCTGAGCCTCTGGCACTGTTTTGTGACAACAATGGTGCTATAGCTCAGGCAAAGGAACCAAGATCACACCAGAAATCCAAGCATGTTCAAAGAAGATATCACTTGATACGTGACATCATTAATAGAAAGGAAGTCAAGATCAGCCGAGTTCCGACAGATGATAATGTCGCTGATCCGTTGACAAAGCCACTCCCAAGGCCTAAGCTCGAGTTCCTGACTGAAGCTGTAGGCATTAGAAACATTGAAATGTAATCTAAATTTGAGTGGGAGTTTTGCGAGCTTTATTTTAGTTATTTGATATGTTCTTGTAAAACATTATTTTATGTTTTAATGAAATTATTATTTCAAGATTATTTTAACTGTGATGAAATAATCGTTCCAAAATGATATGAAGCATTTTATAGGTCATCGAAGTAAGTGACTTGATCTTGAGTCATCGAAGTCATTTAGCTTGATCATGAGGCCCTATATTTGATAAATGTTTTATATCATCCTGTCCCCAGTCGAAGGTTGTTGAAACTGGAACACCAACAACCGTGTGAGACTGGATTGGTACGTGACTTATGACAAAGTCTCAGTGTGTCATAGATGCGCGGCATCAAAGTCAGTACATAGGTGTATGTTGGGAACATACGACCGGACAAGACCCGCTTATAAGAACTCTTCAGGATATTTATATCTGTGTCATAAGAGATTCTTACTACGACTATAGAGTATAGTCCTTAGACCTGAGTTCACATGCATGTGACTGCCCATGGACTAATGTACTTTGATCATTGTCTAACGCTATCGTTCTGCGATAGTTATAAGGACCTTGTTTGGGTACATTATGAAATAAGTAGTTTACAGTGATGGAACAAGATGGGATTTGTCCCTCCAATATAAATGGAGTGAATATCTCTAGGCCAATCGGAGATTTGAATACTGGAAAACGCATGGCCATGCTCAAACGGACTTTCCCGAGTCGTTTAGATTGTCAGTATCAAATCAGAGTCCGATGAACAAGATTAGGCTTTATAAGGATGACACCAATCTTGCCTTATGACTAATCGAGATATTGAGACAAAAGGATTATGAATACAGAGATTCCAGTACAAGTGGGAGATTGTTGGAATTGTGTCCAGTAATCTCGGTACTGTCTCTAGAAAGTAAGAGTATGTCAGTGATCAGACATAAGTCATATAATATTGGGGGTCATGATGGCTTGCTAGAGTCCGCTCATGATCTATAAGTCTTGGACTTATTGCTTTTATTATATGATCCCATATGGGTCACACGCCTAAGCTAACAGGAAAACGTGTAGGAACGGTTTAGCAGAAGTATGGTAAAAGTGCTAGGCATTTACTGTACTTAGAGAGAATAAAACGGTTTAGGTACTGTGTATCGATCGATGCACAAGGTGCATCGATCGATGCAGTGCCTGCACGCCGTCGAGTTAATTGGTGTTTGGGCCAAATGGCCCAAACGGAACAGGACGAGTTTTGTGTGATAAAACTCGAGTTTCAGACTGATTAACCCTAATACTTGAGCCGTAAACTCTCTCTCTCTGCGCCGAGTTCCCCTTGTGGTCTAGCAGCTGTTTCCTGTGAAAGCGTGTGTGAACCTTTGGAGGATTCATCCCTCGGTGCATCTCTCTGATCTCTGACCTGTTCAATTCCTTCCGCTGCAACAAACAGGTAAAAGGTGAGATCATGTAATGTTTCTATTCAAGAGAACCTAGATCTGTATGTTTAGGTTGATATGAATCTGTGAATTACATCAGGATCAACTAAACAGTTCCTACAGCTTCAGCATCCGACGGATGTGCAATCTCTGCTCCTCTACTATGCTCAGCATGCCATCTCATTTCCCCTGCAGTTCGCTCCGACTGGTATAAGCGCCTAAGCCTATCGGTTAACGGCATATACCACATTCGCTTGAACGGAACCTTAGCTCTTCCCCCTGTATCCTCATAGCGCGGCTTCTTACAGAATTTGCAAACCAGACGGAATTCATCTTCTCGCCAATATATCATACAGTTGTCGATGCACACATCTATCATCTCATACGGTAATCCCAGCCCTTGTACAAGTTTCTCTACCTCGTTGTATGAACCCGGCGCAAGGTTATCTTCTGGAAGAATATCTTTCACAAACTCGCAAAACGCATCCACACATTCTTCCGCCAGATTGTAGTCCGACTTTATGCCCATTAATCTTGTAGCAGCTGATAATGGCGAATGACCCTCTCTGCAACCATCGTAAAGCGGCTTCTTCGCTGCATCTAACATGTCAAAAAATCTCCTAGATTCTACATTTGGTTCCTCACCTACCCTAGGAATTTGATATTCTCCTACCTCTGGAATATTCTCTCTATGTGCATCATAAACCATCTGAATGGTGCCTACACCAAAATCTACATCGGCAGTACAAGGTTTGCTAGAACTAACATTAGGTTCCCTAGTACTAGTACAACCGTAATGTTCTCTACTACAACTTGCATTATCCGAAGTTTCCCCATGAAGATACCAAATCTTATAACCCGACATAAACCCAACAGAATACAAGTGAAACCATACTTCGCCAATCGGAATATTTCTAGAATTTCGGTAATTAACACATGGACATCTTAACTTACCTTTTTCAGTGTTTGTGGTTGATTGCAAGCTAACTACATAAACTCTGCAATACCGAGTGCATATTCCTGTTCCATTAGCTTCGTCGCCTCAACAATCCTAACTCCGTCCATCCACGATCTAAAATAGTTAGAAGAAGACATTTTTCTCGGTTACTAGAAGTATTAGAGAGAGAGAGAGAGAGAGAGAGAGAGAGAGAGAGAGAGTTATGGAGGGATAGGTGTGGAGGGGAAGAGAGGAGGGATGAGGTATATGTAGCATAATTTCCGACGGAATTCCATCGGAAATCGGTCGGTTTCTAATCGACCCAACGGTTCCATTGACGGTCAGTTTAACGGCTATATTAAACCGACGCTAAACCGACCGAAATACAACGGAAAACCGACGGAAAATTAAACCGTCGGTTTACCGTCGGGTGTTTCCGACGGAATGAGAAAACCGTCAGAAATTTTCAACGGTATTCTGTCGAAAAACTTTCCGTCTAAAAGTCGTCGTTTTATCGTCTGTAATTTCTGACGGAATTTCTTCCGTCGGTAATTTCGTCGGTAATAATGTTTTCTTGTAGTGTCCAACGATATTATCCTCGTTTAAATATTCTAATGGTTTATAACCTTTGGAGGGACCTCACTCACATCATACCAGCTCAGACGTACAAATCAGTTCGTATAATTGTATGATATCTATCGTCGTTACCAAGACCAATCTTGGCTTCAGAACCTTCTTTCTTCAAAAATGGTTTCTAAAGATGCATTCAATGTATCAATTACAAAATAGTACACGGAATAATATACAGTGTAGTACAAAGGTTAGTACAAGATGTAACTTAGGACATGGATATGTTCGACTAATGAGATATGAACGAATTTTTATGATGTGATTATAAATTGTTTGTTGAGCTGGATGAAGATATTACAAAGAATATAATAACTTTGAAGTGTTTACATATTCCTATGAAAAGGAAAAAAAAAAGAATATTTTTTTAAAAGATTTGGAATCTTCTAACAAAGAGAAATTTTTTTATTTGGCTGATTGGAGAGATTTGGAAGTCAAGATCCAAGGTAATATATATGGAAGGCGTGGCGTTATGAGAAAAATGTCTTTGTGACCACAAAAACCCAAAAAAAAGTGGTTTATGTGGATGATCGTTGTGCGACATAATTTCGTGGTGTGTGCTTGTGTTATCATTGTGACCAATGAATCTATATTGTTAGAAGACATTCTTGTTGCTGCGTCAGTGGTGTCTATTGCATGCATGTTTAATATTGTTTCCTTAATTATGTTGGTGCACATATGGGAGTGTTTTGGCGCGTCGGAAAAAAAATGTGGTCTAGAAATCTTGAAGAATATCAAGTTTAGGCTCAGAGAAAATTTAGTTCAGGGTTAGTTTGATCCTGAAGATTTCATAGTATTGGATAGAGAGGTATTTCAATAGGATTTGATATATGCGTTTGTAATTGATGAATTACTTTCTATTCAAGTAAATTCGAAATCTGAACGAAATCCCAGAAAATAGAAAAAAATTAAACCTCGTTAAACTTTGTGTGTCTTTACATTTTGGATTCTAAGTGTCTTTACTTTTTGCATTTTAGCAGTTCCAAGCTCGAACAGATCATTAATTTTAATTTAAGTTCGTCTTATTTTCTTATGCATTGTTCTCAAAAATTGTTTTCTTAAAAGCTGTGGTTATCAAATTTTATAAAATAAATTGATTTCTTATTTTCTATAACAATTTGCTGTAAACAATAAATTGATTATCTCAGAAAATAAAGCCACATTGTTGTGAAAACTGATGAGTGTTACGTTAGCAGGAGTACATATATAGTACTATCAACAAAAGCACAAATTTGAGAGCTCCTCCCTTAACCTTGGTATACAAACTAATACAAATTAAACTCCTAATTTTCCAAATAGTCATTTATAAAGTTACGCAATAAATGAATAACGCTTCGAAATCATCTACACTTAGAGCAGGTCCAACGCAGGGTTTTTAGCAAAAGTTTTTAAGAAAAAAAAGAATATAATATAATGGGTTCCACGTAAACAGGTAAGAGTCGAGTTCCAAAAATCCTTAGTTAAGAACCCGGCTCGTCATTGTTCATGTGACGTGGCGAGTCGGGATTGATCTTTTTTTTTTTAATTTCAAAAAAAAAATTCTAAATTTCTTAAGAAACTCTTGTGAGAAGTCCACGAAAGTATATGCTCTTAGATATCACAGCGTCTTTTTGAGAACTTTTTTTAGAACGTAAATTGATGTTGGACATTGAGATTAAAAACAAATATATATCTCCTTGTAATGGAAACATTTGACTCTTCATTGAGGAGTTGTTTTGGGACGATACTAAACCCATAAAGTCAACTCCGAATTGTTCAGCTGCTTCAAATTTGATTAAGAGTTCTTTTTAGGAATCATGATAAGTTAATGATAAAATGTTTTATATTGTATCTTTTGATATTTAGATTGACAAAAAAATCCGAATGATCATATAGGTGTGCGGAATAGAATAAAGTTCAAATTTGATATGTTAAGAAGAAATGTGTTTGTGTGATAAATGCGGTTTCTTATTTACTTTATAAAATGTAAACAATTTTTTTTTAAAATAATTCAATTAGAAAAATTGTATAATTGATAATTGGAAAATATTTCTTTAAACTTATTTTAAAAATGCAATGTTACTATTCATGGCTTAAAGGGCTTGTAAAAGCTACAATATTCCATTTTAATCGAAAAAATATTTTAAAAATTTAAAGTATAGACATGTGAAACAAATTAAGAGGGCGCGGGAAAGCAAATATAAAAGAGCATGCGATAGTGGAATCTCTCAAAAGATCGAAGAGACAGATTAACAACTCTTTCGTCGTGCATGAGTTGAGTCCAAATAAGGTCATTTTAAGGTCTACTTGAATTAATAACTATGACGTGACCACTTTAATTCGGACAACTTCAATCAGTTTGTTAATAAAACTCTCACCTACCATTAAAAACTTATCATGATCATATATATAAATACAGAAACCTCCACGAAATACAAAAATACATCAGAATCGGATGCATATAATAAATCTCGATATACATCTAATATACTAGTGGATGCACTACTTGATCAAATAAAATGAAAAAGAAAAGAGACAAAATGGGTTTATATATGTCAAAACGATACACCTAAGATTGAGTTTGAAAATAATAGATTTTAGTAGGTTACACAAAAGATTAGGTTGTCTCTTTCTTTGAGCTTCCCAAGAAACAAAAAAGTCACACATCCCAAGTTTCCTCCGCCGTCGACAATCTTCGCCGGAGACACCAGGCATCCTCCCTATCATCTTTTTGTTTGCCCTAACATCAAAAGTTATTGAAATCTTCTAAACCTAAATCTCTCTCCGTGGGATCATTTCCAAGATGAAACAGAGAAGAGAAGGCGATTTTGCCAGCCGAGAAACAAAGAATTGTTGAGAAACTGAAGATTATAACCTTCTGAAGGATAGTGGAGTCTAAGAAGAAGCTTAGCTTGAGAGAAAGCAAAGCTTCCTATTGGAACGTTAACAAAGCCATATCTCTTCATTATCTCTTCCCAAATATCAAATCTCCGATGTCTTTCCTTTCTCTCCGCCGCTTCCGCCGCCACAACATCAAAAATCTCCTTACCGAACCACCGTTGCTCTAGGGTTAGCCTCTCTCGGCTATTCGGCGGTAAAGTCGCTTCCAACGAATCAAATATTGCCACGTAATGATCCACAGCTTCTGAGAATCTATTCAAGAACGACTGATCGCCATGATTCGCTTCTCTCTCCGCCATTGTCACGATTCTAGGGTTTAAGCTCTTGATCGCCGACAAAAAGTGACCGATCATGTCTCCGTCTTCGTTTAAGAATCTGTGAAGGAAGTGGACGCAATTTACGGCGATGGTCTCTCCTTGTACGGCGGAGAGAGCTAACAAACGGATCTGTAGCAAAATTCCGGCGAGGTCTTCTTCAACGATCACAAGCGTGTGATACTGAAAATGAAGACCTAGAGAGTCAGCAAACCGGGTTAACCGGTCTCCAGTTCGGTTTAATCCGGTTATGTCTCGACCACATCCTGTTATGCGGAGAGATGGAGGTGGACTGCTAGGGTTTAATGATCTCTCGGCTAGGGCTTGCATCAATGGAGGCCACTGAAGTCCTTGTGAGATATCTAAATCGAGTATATGCAAAGCTCCGTTTGTCTCCGTCGCGTCGAGGATCGCTTGGTTCGCCGTTAAATGGCCGAACCGAATAAACGGCGTTAGCTGATTCAGCCAAAGATAGTAACAAGACTCGAAATCGGAACTGTTGTTCTTAGTTCGAAACAAGAACTGTTCTTTGCATACACTGCTTGTAAAAACCGTGGACCTAGTCAATTCGTTCGTCGTCCACGTGGCAATGTTTTCGGCCGTAGGATCTAGTTGTTGACGGTTGATCCGTACGGACAATGCTTTTGTGAAGAGGTGGACGAGCCGCTCGGTGGAATCGCCGTAAGGGGAAGAGTTTGCGGAGAGGATTGAGAGTAAGTTTTGAGCGGCGGAGACGTTTGACTGAGAGACGAAATCGGCAGCTGTGAAAAGTAGACGACGAAGGTGATGAGAGGCGGATGTTGCGGCGGAGGATGAGGCGAGGCATAACGGAGGACGAGGAGGATTGTTCTCACTGGGGGTGGTGGCATCTTCGGAGGAGGAGCTAGAGGATTTGAAGGAAGCAAGCATTTGAAAAGATAGAAAGATGCTTTTTTGGTTCATATGATATAGATTAGATTCTTTTTCTCTCTCGATCAAATGAGTCTTTTTCAAGGTAATAATAAATATTATTTCTCTACACCAGAAGGTATATTGCTTGAATTATTATAACATTATTATGATAAATAAAATCAACACTAGCTAATAGCATGTGTGTACATGCATATCATATATATAACATAAATCTATGGATACAGATCAAGATGGACCGACCAAGTAATTCAAGGGACCATGAGAATCCTCAAGCCGGTTTTAGGGTTAATAATTATAGTTAAAAAGGTTTAGTTTTGTTAGTAATCTCTGGTAGCTTGTATACTATTTTAAGTTTAAAAATTATTTTAAAAATATGTGTGATAATATTTTGTGTACGTTACACACTACAAGAAAATGGTCGTTTAGCAACAAATTTTAACAACTAAAATATTTTGTCACTAAAAAGAAATCGAGTTGCGACGATTTTAAGACGAATCTAATGCGACGAATTAGATTCGTCGTAAAATCGTCGTGACTTAACAACGAAATTATTTCGTCGCTAGGTTGTAGTAAATCACAACGAATTAACGATGAATAAATAAAGTCGCTATATTTTGTCGTGATTTAACGAGGAAAAATTTTTGTCGCTATGTTGTAGTAAATCACGACGAATATATGAAGTCTCTATATTTCATCGTTCAGTCGTCATGATATTGCTACGATTAAGCAACGAATCAAATTCAAAGTAATAAGCGACGAATTAACATCGAATTGTAACGTAGATATTTGGTAGATATGAACGTTTTAATAAGATATATCGATTTTGTTACGACGTGTATATTTGTTGTTATTTTATCAGAAATCCTCGTCATCATTGTCATCTCAATTCGTTGCTAAATCGTTGTTACCATTTCGTCGCTAATTCGTTACTAACTCTTGAAAATTTCTATAAATATAATATACTTTAAAATGAAAATCACAACAGAACACCTAAAACTACAAATTTCTCTAAAAAAAAAATATTTCCAAAGAAATATCTTTATACGAATTACGGAGTTGGATGTGTCGACGTAAGGATTCAGAATAAGCAGTGAGAAAGGAGTTTTGGGATATGCTTCAGATATTCATGTATCAAGCATGACAAACATCAATAATTACATAAAATGGTAAGGTGTTGTCTTTGTCCCAAATGCATGAATCAAAAGTTTATTCTTGTTGAGACGCTTTGGTGTCACTTTTTGAATAGAGGATTTACATTGCATTATTATATATGATATGAACACAGAGAATGTTATAGTAATGGATATGATGCATGAAGTAGTACGTAGCTGCAATGTTCAACATAAAAATGAAATACATGTTACTCATGATCAGTTTAGTTATCACGAAGATCATAATTATCATGAGCATGATACGTTGCATGAAATGGTTACATATGCATTTCATCAAACAAATAAATAATGATCAGAATGATGTTAAGGAACCCAACTTAGATGCCAAACGATTTTATGATATGTTAGACGCACCGAATCAGCGACTCTGCGATGTATATAGAGAAGGGTTATCCAAATTATCTTTAGCAGCTAGGATGATGAAGACTAAAATGATCATAGCTGATGTTTGCATGAATGATTGTGTAGATCATTTTAAAGAATATTTACTGGAAGATAATTTGGCTGCTGAAATTTATTATGAGATTTAGAAAATGCTTTATAGTCTTGGTTTGCCTTCTGAAATTATTGATGTATAGACTGACAACTACATGTTTTTTTTAGAAATACAATGATAAGCTGCAAGAGTGTCTTTTTATGGAAAACCAAGATATAAGCCGCAAGGAAGCAAACAGACTTCGGTATCGTACCAATCCTTCATATAACGGATAGGTTGCAACAGATGTTTCAGTATGAAAGAACAACTTCTTCTATGAGATGGCATCATGAGCATTCACAAACGGATGGGGTGGTCACTCATTCTTTAGATGCAAAGGCGTGAAAATACTTTAAAAAGGCAATTCCCCAATTTGCCATACAGATTGGAAATGTAAACCTTAGTATGTGCATGGATGGATTTAGTCCATTTGGTATGTCTGGTAGACAGTATTCTTTGTGACCGGTAATATTGACCCCTTATAACCTACCCCCAAATATATGAATGCAAATAGAATTTTTTTTTAATTATTATTTATTATTTTGGTCACAGGTCCTAAGCATCCAAAACGGTTGCTCGATATATTTCTACAGCCCCTGGTACATGATTTGAAGCAGTTTTGGTATATTAGTGTTTGAACGTATGAATGTTCAAGGAAAAATAATTTCACAATACGGATGGTTCTTATGTGGACGATAAACAACTTTCCTGCATATGGAATTTTTTTTCAGGTTGGACTACTCACAGGAGACTATCATGTTCATATTTCATGAATAGGACATAAGTGTTTCAGTTAAAACATGGTTGAAAAACATGTTGGTTTGACTGTCAACGCCGGGTTTTACCAATCAATCATTCGTATATGAGAAACAAGAAATTGTTTAAGAAAAACAGAGTTGTGCGTCGGCACAGCTAATTTATCTATATGGGTAACAACCTGAGGAGAAAACTGGTCATTATGGGGCACAAGAAAAAATTAGACGCAGAAAAAATTGGCACACACCAGCTAATATGCTTGATGGATATGGTGAAGACCATAATTGACATCATCAAATAATTTTTTGGAAACTACCTTACTGGAAAGATCATTTGCTGAGACACAATCTTGATGTGATGCATATCGAGAAAAAAATTCTTTGATAACATCATGCATACAGTTTTGAATGTGTTGGGAAGAACTAAAAATAACTTGAAATCAAGGTTAGATTTGCCTGATATTTGTGCACGAAACAAGTTGCATATCACATCAGGCGGAGTTGCACCAGTTCCTATACTTCAGTTGACTTTAGAAGCTAAATCAGCCTTGTTTGATAGGGTGAAAACAGACGTTTGCTTCCCAAATGAGTATGTTTCAAATCTCTCTAGTTGTGTTGAACAGGAGAAAAAAAAATTAAAAATGAAGAGTCATGATTGTCATGTATTCATGCAACAACTACTTTTCTATGCTTTTGTTGAACTCCTTCCCGAGAAAGTAAGCAAAGCACATGCACTCTCTCAGAAGATATCATTGCAAAATTGCATGCTAATATTCCTTATCTTCTATGCAATTTGGAGAAGATATTTCTGCTGTCATTTATTTATGTCATAGAATATCTCCCTATTCATCTCCCACATGAAGCAAAGCTATGCGGACATGTTCAATTTTGGTGGGTGTATATGTTCGAGCGTTTCATGAAACATCAGAAGGGAAGGCGAAAAACCTTGAAAAGGTAATGGGGTCTATTATCGCAAGAAGTCTAATAGAAGAAACTTCTCATTTTACAACATACTATTTTGCTATAAAATTATGCACACCTAAGAGAAGGCCGCATCGATATGATGATGATGGTGTGGGACGATCATATCTGGTTGATGATGTTCTAGATATATTTTCACTTATTGGTCGTCTAAGCGGTAGATTGAAATCAATATGGTAATGTAGTGATGAAGGCAACCATAGAAAACATACATGCATCCTTGTAAATTGTAAATATGTTTGTCATTTTGAGAGGTATATAATGGTATATTAATAGTTAAGTACTTTTATATATAAAATATCTTGTTATATTTGAATATTTGGTGTTGCATCATGTTTGAGACTCAAGTTCGAGAAGCAATTGATGGGTTCTCCGACAAGGAGCTCAACAAACGGAAATACCAACATTAATTTTGCTATATGGATGAAGTGACGTCTCGAGTCACACATGGAGAGACGCAGCTATCACATGATCTGTCTCCGAGAGGTACTCCGATCCGCGATAGGTTGACGACCAAGGAGATCGATGAAATTTTTACCGAGGTAAAAATATGTTTCATTTTATTCAGTTTAAATATTTTTCAAATTATTTTGGATATTTACATATTTGTTATCACTTTAATTCTCTTAGGAAGAAGGGACGGATTGTAGGAATTGGATCCGTCCAAAATGCTCTGGCCGCTTCTATGTTACACCCGAGTGGTGTCTACGAGGATGTGATGGAGCTTCATTCCGCACATTTCATCATCGCGGAGTTAAGGATGAAGACAACCACTTCGTAAGAGAAGACTTTTGCTTACGAGGAACAGATGTGAGCTCATGATAGCTTGTTCGATCTTTTAGCCGCCGATAACCCTCAATTTGCACCGGGTTTGGAGGAGATGAGGATGAACCGAACAGTGGCGGCAACACCCGGACCGAGCCAGGAGGGACCATCTCAGACATATTTGTCTGCATTGGGGACGTACCAGAGACTTGACCGAGGCTGCAAACTTTTTGGCGGGTACCGGTTTAGAACTGAACGTTTAGGATAGTTTAATTTTAACTTTTATGTATTACCCTTTTTGGTTCGGTTTGTAAAATATTTTATAATATTAATATTTTGTTTTTTATATTATTATTAATTTTTTTAATTTTGAATTAAATTATATATATATATATATTAAACTAATAATATATATTTAGGATTCATCGTTAATTCGACATATAATTAAAGACAAAAGAACGACGAATATCTTGACAATGAATATTTTAATGACAAAATAACGAATAGTATCTTAACGACCGTTTAAAGACGAAATATATTGCGACGATCTAACGTCAAATACCTTATTGACGAGTTAATGACTATTACTTATTATATATATATTTTTGATTCCGACTTTGATTTGATGTTATGTCATTTCTAACTTAACTACAAATTAATGACGTTATGTGATAGATTTGATTTCATCGTTAAAATATCGTTAATATAACGACAAATGAACGACAAATTTTTAATGACGAATTAACGAACAAACGTCCAATTGCGACGATTTAACGACATATATAGATTAACGAAAATTTGGCTTTCGTCGCAATCTGATGGTAAGGTTTATTTGGCGACGAAATATTGACAAGTATGGCTGTATTTATGGGCCTATTTTCTTATAGTGATTAGATTCATAAATCATAAAACTGAAAAACACATCTTTAATTAACAAATTTATTATAAAACATACGATTTAGTTGATATTGTTTCTCATCAGTATGTTTTAACATACACTCTAGAAAGCAAATATTAAGACCGTTTTGTTTTCAATTCGGTCAATATAAATTTAACTTAATTCCTCTTATATTTTTATATTTGCAGGGTTGCACACAAAGACTCTTTCATTTATTTACGGACGTGCACTATATAACTCTTTCATTTAGTTTATATTTTTTAGTTTAAAAAAATAGGAAAAACCGCATTTTAAACCTTTAAACTAGAACATACTACCTGTTTAAACTTTGAGAAATTAGCACTCACACTATGGACCATCGAACTTAAAAACTCTCAGTTTTAACCTTCAAACTGGTATCCGTGTTTGTGTCACTAACTTCATTAACGGAATTTTTAACTCTGTAATATTAGTGTTAAACGACTGTTAACTCTATTGAAAACGTGCTTAATATTTTATAACTTATATTAAATTAAAAAAAAAAACAGAAAAGTGTTAATAGGTTCCCAAATCGATTTAAGGTTCTTCCCATTACATAAAAACAGAAAACCCAGAAGCTTGAAAGAGAAATAGAGAGAATCTGTAACCAATAGGTGATAGCGCAAGTTCCTCAATCGTAGAGCACAAGAACGACAAAGGTATCATCTGCAATTGTAACCAAGTAGCGAAGATTGTTAGAGCTTGGACAGATGCAAACACGGGGCGAATGTTCTATAGCTACCGAGGGCCGAAAGTAGGTTAGGGGTATGAATCTTGTAACTTCTTCTGTTGGTTTGATGTGGAAAAACCAGATGAGTGGCAACATCAAGCATTGATTGAGGAAAGAGATCTTATTGGGGAATAAAGAGAAAATATTAAGAAGCTGAGAGATGTGGTTAAAAAACTCAGTCATGAAGTTCAAATTCATTGTAAAATCGAAAATCAGAGTGACATCGAGGAGAATTGAAGAAAACTCGTGAGGAATGTGAAGGTTTGAAGCAGGAAGTGATGATTTGAATAAAGGAGTATGGTATTTGGTAATGTTATTATATCTTTTCGATTGGGTTTATATCTTCTCCAAACCTACCCAAGTTACCTCATAGAGCTTCTGAAGGATGTTTTGGTGTTAATCCAGATTCAATTCTCAGATTCAACAGTTCCTAAACATGCGGATCTAGGTTCTCTTGAATAGAAACTTTATTGATCTCACCTTATACCTGTTTGTGCAGCGGAAAGAGAAGGTATGGTCAGAGATCAGAGAGCCACCAAGTGATAACTCCTCCAGAGGTTCACACACGCACACTGCAGGAAGAGAGGCTGCTAGACCAAGCTGTGGGAGGCGCAGAGAGAGAGAGAGAAATCGCAGAGGGGCTAGGGTTAGGAGGAAAAATCAGACTTAAGTTTTAATTATAAAACTTGTCTATTTCCTTTTGGGCTTTTGGGCCCAAATACCAATCTGATTAAATCCCTTGGATTTAATCAGACCCATTAATCTCTCTCTAAGTACGACAAATGCCTGGCACTTTTACCGTACTTCTGCTAAGCCGTTCCAACACATTTTCCTGTTAGCTTAGGCGTGTGACCCATATGGGATCATATAATAAAGGCAATAAGTCCAAGACTTATAGATCATGAGCGGACTCTAGCAAGCCATCATGACCCCCAGTATTATATGACTTATGTCTGATCATTGACATACTCTTACTTTCTAGAGACAGTACCGAGATTACTGGACACAATTCCAACAATCTCCCACTTGTACTGGAATCTCTGTATTCATAATCCTTTTGTCTCAATATCTCGATTAGTCATAAGGCAAGATTAGTGTCATCCTTATAAAGCCTAATCTTGTTCATCGGACTCTGATTTGATACTGACAATCCAAACGACTCGGGAAAGTCCGTTTGAGCATGGCCATGCATTTTCCAGTATTCAAATCTCCGATTGGCCTAGAGATATTCACTCCATTTATATTGGAGGGACAAATTCCGTCTTGTTCCATCACTGTAAACTACTCATTTCATAATGTACCCAAACAAGGTCCTTATAACTATCGCAGAACGACAGCGTTAGACAATGATCAAAGTGCATCAGTCCATGTGCGGTCACATGCATGCGAACTCAGGTCTAAGGACTATACTCTATAGTCGTAGTAAGAATCTCTTATGACACAGATATAAATATCCTGAAGAGTTCTTATAAGCGGGTCTAGTCCGGTCGTATGTACCCCACATACACCTATGTATTGACTTTGATGCCGCGCATCTATGACACACTGAGACTTTGTCATAAGTCACATACCAATCTAGTCTCACACGGTTGTTGGTGTTCCAATTTCAACAACCTTCGACTAGGGACAGGATGATATAAACCATCTATCAAATATAGGGTCTCATGATCAAGCTAAATGACTTTGATGACTCAAGATCAAGTCACTTACTTCGATAACCTATAAAATGGTTCATATCATTTTGGAACGATTATTTCATCACAGTTAAAATAATCTTGAAATAATAATTTCATTAAACATCATAAATGTTTTACAAGAACATATCAATAACTAAATAAAGCCCTCAAAGTCCCACTCAAATTTAGATTACATTTCAATGTCTCTAATGCCTACAGCTTCAGTTAGGAACTCGAGCTTAGGTCTTGGGAGTGGCTTTGTCAATGGATCAGCGACGTTATCATCTGTCTGAACTCGGCTGATCTTGACTTCCTTTCTATTAATGATGTCACGTATCAAGTGAAATCTTCTTAGAACATGCTTGGATTTCTGGTGTGATCTTGGTTCCTTTGCCTGAGCAATAGCACCATTGTTATCACAAAACAGTGCCAGAGGCTCAGCCGCATTTGGTATCACACCTAGTTCAATAATGAACTTTCGTATCCAAACAGCTTCCTTCGCTGCTTCTGAGGTGGCGATATATTCAGCTTCTGTAGTGGAATCAGCAACGGTGTCTTGCTTGGAGCTTCTCCAACTGATTGCACCGCCATTCAGACAAAAGATATAACCGGACTGTGACCGGAAATCATCTTGGTCTGTCTGGAAACTTGCGTCCGTGAATCCACTGACTTTAAGCACATCACTTCCACCGTATACCAAGAACTTATCCTTAGTATGTCTTAGATACTTCAGGATATTCTTGACGGCAATCCAATGGTTTTCACCTGGATTTGACTGGTATCTACTCGTCATGCTCAATGCATAAGCAACATCAGGACGAGTACATATCATGGCATACATGACAGATCCTATTGCAGATGCATAAGGAATATTCTTCATGCGCTCAAGCTCAGCAGCCGTCGTAGGGCTCTGCTTCTTGCTTAGCGTTGTGCCATGTACCATTGGCGTGAAGCCCTTCTTGGAATCTTTCATGCTGAATCTTTGTAGGACTTTGTCAATGTATGAGTCTTGACACAAGCCTATCAGCCTTCTAGATCTATCCCGGTAGATCCTGATTCCAAGAACGTATGCGGCTTCACCCATGTCTTTCATGGAAAAACAACTTCCAAGCCAGTCCTTTACCGACTTCAGCATTGGAATATCGTTTCCGAGAAGCAGTATGTCATCGACATACAGAATAAGAAATACTATCTTGCTCCCACTAGTTTTCTTATACACGCATTGTTCTTCTTCGTTTCTGATGAAGTCAAATTGTTTGATCGCTTCATCAAAACGAAGATTCCAGCTCCTCGATGCTTGCTTCAATCCATAAATGGATTTATGAAGCTTGCATACTTTCCCAGCATTCTTTGGATCTATGTAACCGTCAGGTTGCGTCATATACACATCCTCTTCCAGAATTCCATTCAGGAAGGCGGTTTTCACGTCCATCTGCCAAATTTCATAATCATGAAAAGCTGCAGTTGCTAGTAGAATCCGAATAGATTTCATCATAGCCACTGGTGAATAGGTTTCATCGTAATCCACACCGTGAACTTGTCTGAAACCTTTTGCCACCAACCTGGCTTTATAAATCTGGACATTTCCATCCACGTCAATCTTCTTCTTGAAGATCCATTTGCACTCGATGGCTTTTACACCAGCGGGTAAGTCAACCAACGAAAACACTTGGTTGACTGACATGGAGTCCATTTCGGAATCAGTGGCCTTGCGCCACTTTGAGGAATCTGGGCCCATCATGGCTTGATTGAAGTTCGATGGTTCATCACCATTAATGATCAGAAGATCATGACAGTCAGTCACGAGGAATCCTTGATATCTCTCGGGTTCGTGACGGATCCTCCCGGATCTTCGAACTTCAGGTACTACAGGTTCAGGCTCTACAATTTCTTGTAGGTCCTCCTGCTGCTCTTCCTCATTAGGTTGAGCAGTATCCTGTTCATCTTGAATTTCTTCAAGCAGTACCTTACTCCCACTGTCTTTCTTAGAGAGAAACTCCCTCTCAAGAAAGTTACAATCCCGGGCAACAAAGATCTTGTTCTCGGAACGTAGATAGAAGTAATAAGCCTTGGTTTCTTTCGGATAACCAATGAAGTAGCATTTATCAGACTTTGGTGTAAGCTTGTCTGAGATTAATCTCTTGACATAGGCTTCACAACCCCAAATTCTAAGGTAAGACAGCACTGGAGCCACTCCAGTCCATAATTCATATGGTGTCTTTGCTACTGCTTTCGATGGCGCTCTATTTAGAGTGAACACTGCTGTTAGCAGAGCATATCCCCAAAGGGATATTGGAAGGTCTGTGTGACTCATCATAGATCGAACCATATCCAATAAGGTCCGATTTCTCCTCTCAGACACACCATTCCATTGAGGTGTTCCGGGAGGAGTGAGTTGGGATACGATCCCACACTCTCTTAGATGATCACTGAATTCTTGGCTTAAGTATTCTCCTCCTCGGTCGGACCGAAGAGCCTTAATGCTTTTGCCAAGTTGGTTCTGTACTTCATTTTGGAATTCTCTGAACTTCTCGAAAGATTCAGACTTATGTTTCATTAAATAAACATATCCATACCTACTAAAATCATCAGTGAAGGTAATGAAGTACTGATAGTTTCCTCTTGCATTTGTGGACATTGGGCCACACACGTCAGTGTGTATCAGGCCCAATAAGTCACTGGCCCTCTCGTTAGGTTTATTAAAGGGGGCCCGTGTCATTTTGCCCATCATGCAGGATTCGCATTTCTCACATGACTCAAAATCAAATGAGCCAAGAAGTCCATTCAAATGGAGCCTCTTGATGTGTTTCTCGCTGATGTGCCCTAAACGACAATGCCATAGAAACGTTCGGTTCTCCTCATTAGGTTTGAACCGTTTGGTATTAATGTTATAAATTGGCGCGGATTGATCAAGTATGTAAAGCCCATTCGTAAGAGGGGCAGAACCATAGAACAAATTTTTGCGATTGAATGAACATAATTTATTCTTAACTGAAAAATCATAACCTTCCAAATCCAACAAAGAAATTGAAATAATATTTCTGCTTATAGCAGGTACAAAATAACAATTATTGAGTTCTAAAATCAATCCCGAAGGTAAAGACAACAAGTATGTGCCTACAGCTAGTGCAGGAACTTTCGCTCCATTCCCAACTCGTAGCTCCACTTGTCCTTGCTTCAGCCTTCTACTGTTGCTGAGTGCCTGCATATTAGTACAAATATGAGCCCCACAACCAGTATCCATAACCCATGAGGTATTATCAGAAGTAGTTGTATTAACTTCTATAACAAAAATACCTGATGAAGAAGTCTCGAGAGTCTTCTTCTTTAATTCCTTTAGACCTTCTTGGAATTTCTTACATTCTCTCCTCCAATGCCCTGGTTTTTTACAGAACCTGCATATGTCAGTTGGCCCAGCCTTGGACTTGGGCTTGGGCTTTGGCGTGTCCTTGTCCGCGACTTGGACAGCCTTGGCCTTTCCCTTATCCTTAGCAGAGGATTTCTTAAACCCCTTGCCCTTTTGCACCATAAGCACATTGGGGTCCTTGGCGGTTTTCCTCAAGTTGGGCTCTGCAGTCTTGAGCATTCCGTGAAGCTCAGGCAATGTCTTACTCAAGCCATGCATGTTAAAGTTCAGAATGAACTGATCATAGCTTGCAGGTAATGACTGCAGAATGATGTCGCAGGCAAGTTCCTGGCTGATAGGGCAGTCAAGTTTCTGAAGATGATCGAGATAACCCATCATCTTCAAGACATGAGGACTCACTGCCGCATTCGCAGCCAACTTACAGTCTAAGAGGTTCTTAACTGTCTGAAACCTCTCAGTCCTTGCTTGCTCCTGAAAAAGCGATTTCAGGCTTGCCATTATCTCAATTGGTGACAACACACTCTCGAACTGCATTTGCAGCTCAGCAGTCATTGTCGCCAACATAAGGCAATACACATCATTTTCATCTGACGAATGCTTTTCCCAAGCATTATGCAGAGTCCTGGCAGCATTGTTAGCAGGCCTCTCGGGGAGAGGATCACGAAGGACATAATCCTTCTTCTCCTGCTTGAGGACCAGCCTCAAGTTCCTTGACCACGTCAGGAAGTTCGTTCCAGTCAGCTTCTCCTTCTCGAGAACAGACCGGATTGAGAATGTGTTTTGAGTGCTTGTAGTAGTCATAGCTGAAATATATAAGATAAAAAGGTTATTAGTTAATATGTTCAATATGATTAATCTCGTATTAAATTTAATATGATTAATCATGCATTATATTCAATAACATCAGTTACCCTCAATAGAATATAATGATTCCAAGATCCACATATAACTAAGGTTAAAGTGGGCCACTGGCCGTCACCCAACCTTAGCTTATATCGGTAAGCCCTATATCGGCTAATTATATCCGTGATATAACTCTTGGTTGTGAATCTGGGCCCGAGGCCCAATCCACTCTGATGTCTCAAGGCCCGGGACTCCCGATGGCCTAGTCAAGAAAACCAGACTATACAGTCATGTAATCATTAATGTATGGGACTCCCAATGACATTTATGAATCACAAACCGTCTTATCCACGCAAAAGTAGTCACCCTCACACTGTAAGGCCATGAATACAATTGAATGGGCTTCGACAGCTGACATAGACTGGACAAGACATCCAACGCTTGATATTATTTGAGGTTTGTAGGTTTATTAAAATCTTATCCCAAAATAGAAGATTACTATTTTGGGAAACTTTCCATTTTTGGAAACCTACTATTTTTGGAAACTTTCTAAAATTGGAAACTTTCTAAAACCGGAAACTTTCTAACTTTAGAAATTTCTTAAAATCCAAAACATGCAAATCTAGAAACTTCAATTTCAAGAAACTTTCTAATTTCAAAATTTTGGAAACTTTAATTTAAAATCGATTTATAATTATATAAAATAAATTTTAAATTAATCTGAAGAAAAGACTCAAATAATTGGCCCAATTGTTTTAACTTCTTGGCCCGAGGCCCAAGAATTGGTCTATGTCCAAGACATGACCCAATTGTCCAATTAAATGACATAACCGGTCTGGTTCATTAAAATTGGTCTAACCAAAATTAATTACTACGATGACCACAATTGTCAACCGGTTATTTACTAAACCGGATTTTCTCAATTTATTTGGTCCAACCAAATCAAATTAGAAAATCCTGGTTTAGGCACAAAATCCAATTTTTCGACTTTGGATTTCTTATCCCGGTTTAACCAGAATTTAATAAAATTATTAAATCTGTTTATTAAACCGAGACGTTTAATTTTAATAAAATTTTAAACCGAACCGAACCGAATTGGTCACAAACCAATCATGGTTGTGACCTAGCTCCACGATCACCATGCCCAGCCGCAAGCCGCACGCGACGATCCGAGATCGAGACGGCAGCGGACGGGACGATCCATCGGGACGCTCGGGACAATGGCCGGACTGGACGATGCCGAGAGATCACGGTCGTGATCGCCATGCGATCGTGGTCGATCTCTCTCGCGCATCATAACCGATCGGGACGAGCCGGACGAGATGTGATCGGGACGAGATGCGATCGATCCGATCGATCAGCCCATCTCTCGCGATCGGACGCAAGACGTGATCCATGCGATGCCTTGCGGATCCATGCGATCCTTGCGCTTCTCGGTCGATCGCAATCCAAGTCATATAGCTTGGTTTTTGCGATTTCAAATATGTTTAGGTTTCAATTCCTTGTTGCTTAAGTGATTTCTCTTATCAGTAGTTGATTCAAAACACTTCTTAAACAAGAAAAACAATCCTAAACGAGATTCTAAACAAGAAAAACCAGAACCAATAGCTCTGATACCACTGAAGGATGTTTTGGTGTTAATCCAGATTCAATTCTCAGATTCAACAGTTCCTAAACATGCGGATCTAGGTTCTCTTGAATAGAAACTTTATTGATCTCACCTTATACCTGTTTATGCAGCGGAAAGAGAAGGTATGGTCAAAGATCAGAGAGCCACCAAGTGATAACTCCTCCAGAGGTTCACACACGCACACTGCAGGAAGAGAGGCTGCTAGACCAAGCTGTGGGAGGCGCAGAGAGAGAGAGAGAAATCGCAGAGGGGCTAGGGTTAGGAGGAAAAATCAGACTTAAGTTTTAATTATAAAACTTGTCTATTTCCTTTTGGGCTTTTGGGCCCAAATACCAATCTGATTAAATCCCTTGGATTTAATCAGACCCATTAATCTCTCTCTAAGTACGACAAATGCCTGGCACTTTTACCGTACTTCTGCTAAGCCGTTCCAACACATTTTCCTGTTAGCTTAGGCGTGTGACCCATATGGGATCATATAATAAAGGCAATAAGTCCAAGACTTATAGATCATGAGCGGACTCTAGCAAGCCATCATGACCCCCAGTATTATATGACTTATGTCTGATCATTGACATACTCTTACTTTCTAGAGACAGTACCGAGATTACTGGACACAATTCCAACAGCTTCCAATACACGGTTAAGCAACCCATTACCTTTGCATACTTGTAATTTTGGTTCTCTTTAATCATCGTTTCCCCATATTGAATGTTGAGTTTTATCACCACATCGTCTTTGTATTATAAGTAAAACTCAACATCAAGAAAAGTCGAGGTCTAACATATCCATATTAAAATCGAAAACAACAGATACAACACCAATGAAATCCAAATATTATCAAAAACAACCACAATAGCAGAGAAACAACACTTATCCCATCTCGAATCTCTTTTCTTCGCGATGTTGAGTAGATTTAAACTGGGATCTCTTCAATTTCTGGGTTTTCTCATGCCTTCAACTAACCGCTAACTTAATTCGGTGTGTCTTTTTGACTGTCGCTCACGAACCCTAAATCTATTCAACGATTTAGGAATTTATGGGCTCTTCTCTCACCAACCCTAATTTTAGGATCATGAAATGATTTGGGGAAATATATGGATAGTGTTCATTTATTTAATTAACACGCTTTCTGTTTTTTATTTATTTAATTTAAGTTGAAAATAATAACAAGCACATTTTCATTAGAGTTAACAGTCGTATAACATTAATATTACGGAGTTAAAAATTATGTTAATGAAGTTAGCGGCGCAAACATGGATACCAGCTTTTTTGACAAACTTTGATGCATTAATATAAAGATGAATGAGGTTATTACATCATGATAAGATAGGAAATAAGAATAACATATGGAAACAAATGCTAATATACAACATCTAGAACCACAAAAGGATACAACATGATGCTAACACGATCGCCGAGAGTTAGCCGAAGAGAAGTTAAGACCCGAGAACCCGAATACAAAAGGAGGAGCAAGGGACGAGGAAAACCTAAAAGAGAAGAGAAGCCCACCTTGTCAAGGCCGAGAAGCTTACAAAACCAAAGAGAGAAGACCTCTTGCACCAAAGCAACTCCATCGAGCCAACATGAATGATGACCACAGCGCACAACCGTAGAACAACAGCAGCAAACAAGAAACTGTAGGATTATGCGTTTTTCCATGGTTCAATTCCCAAATTGCAACCTAGCACATAATCTTAAACAGATCTAAGTTCTTGTAACTGAATCATAAAACAAACCTGGACATTACCTTTTGCAGCGGAATGGTGGTAATGACGAGATCAGATTAGAACAGATGAGTACCTGTTCCTCCTTTGGTATCCACACTCTTACAAGCAGGGGATGGCTGCTAGACCGGATGGAATCAAGACAGAGAGAGAGACGATTGGGAGGAGAGAGAGCCGCGGCCACCTAGCTCCAAAAACGCCAACCAACATTAGGGTTTCATAACCCATGTTGCAATTTATTAACTCACTAATGGGCCCAAGTTTAATTAATTAAACTAATGGTCCATTAGACTTTTGGGCCCAAGACACAAATCAGACAAAAGCCCATTTGTTGTCTGCCCAACTCTCTGTACAAATACAGTAAATGCCACTGCATCTTACCGTATTAATTCCATCTTAACTTTCCCGTTAGCTATGGTGTGTGACCCTTTGGGATCATACAATACTGGTAATAAGTCCTAAACTTATAGATCAAGAGCGGACTCTAGCAAGCCATCATGATCACCCAGTATTTATGACTTATGTCTGATCTCGACATTTATCATACTTTCTAGAGATAGTACAGTAGATTTCAGGACATTCCCAACAATCTCCCACTTGTACTGGAATCCTACATTCCCTAGTCCTTTTGTCATAATATCTCGATCTGGCATAAGGCAAGATGCGTGTCATCCTTATATAGCCAGACCATGTTCATCGGACCAGATTTGATACTGACAATGCAAACGACTTGGGCAAGTCCGTTTGGGAGTGGCCACTCTCTTACCAGCTATCAAGTCTCCGATTGGCCTAGAGATATTACCTCCGTTAAACGGCAGGGACAAATCCCATCTTGTTCCATCACTATGAACTACACAATTCATAATACACCCAACCAAGGTCCTTATAGCTCCCAGTTACGAAACAGCGTTAGACAATGATCAAAGCGCATCACTTCATGTGCAGCCACATGCATGCGAACTCAGGTCTAAGGACTATACTCTATAGTCGTATATGAGAATCTCTTATGACACAGATATTAATATCTTGCAGAGTTCTCATCAGCGGGCCATGTCCGGTCATATGCTCCCCTACATATACCTATGTGTCGACTTTGATGCCGCGCATCAATGACCCCTCGAAACTTGGTCATAAGTCTCAACACAATCTAGTCTCAAGCGGTTGTTGGTGTTCCAATTTCAACAACCTTCGACTATGGACACTATGATTTATGTCATTTCGTTAAATATGGGGTTTCAGGATCAAGTCTACTCATGTACTTCGATGGCCCATATATAATGACATGAATCATTTTGGAACGATTATTTATATCACAGTTAAAATAATCCAGAAATCATAGATTTCATAAACATAAAATATTATGTTTACATGAACTTTTCAAAACAACTAAGTAAAGCCCTTTACAAACTCCCACTGAAATCAAGACTACATCTTAATTTCACTCATCCTACAGCTACAGTCCGCGACTCGTGCTTAGGCCTAAGGAGTGGCTTCGTTAATAGATTAGCAATGTTCTCATTCGATGAAACTTGCTTATCTACTTAACACCTCTGTCATTTATCTCACGGAATAGGTTATACCTACCCTTAAGGTGTTTGGACCTCTGATGTGCAGCTAGTCTCATCTACGCTGGGAATCACATCAAGTTCAGTGATGAACTCTTCTTTTCAAACAATCTCTTTCGCCGCTTCTCAAGCTGCGAAATGTTCAGCTTAAGTCATGGAGTCAGCTACAGTGCCTTGCACCGCCAGACAGACACAAAATATAGCCGGACTGTGACCAGGAATTATCTTTGTCTATTGGAAACTTGCCTTTCAGACTCTACCGACTTTTAGCACTTCACTTTCTCCGTAAATCAAGAACTTATCCTTAGTATTCCTCAAATACTTTAGGATATTCTTTACGGCAATCCAGTGATTCTTTGCTGGATTTGACTGGTCTTTACTTGTCTTGCTTAACATTAAAGCTACATCAAAACAAGTACGTGTCATGGCATACATGATAGATCCAATTGCCGACGCATATGGAATCCTATCCATGCATTCAAGCTCAGCAGATATCGCAGGACACTGTATCTTGCTTAATGAATTGCCATGTGACATTGGCATAAAACCCTTCTTGGATTGCTGATTACGTGTAGGACTTTGTCAAAATGAGAATCCTGACTTTGTCCTACCAGCTCTTTTGGATCTCTATCTTTAGATCCAAAATCCAAGAACATACGTGGCTTTACCCATGTCAATCATAAAACCAACTCCCAAACCAGTCCTCCACCGACTGCAGCATTGGGACGTTATATCCGAGAATCAGTATGTCATCGACATACACTATGAGAAATGCAACATCGCTCCCACTTATCTATTAGTAAACGCACAGTTCCATTTCGTTCCTGTTCAAGTCAAAACCTTGACTACTTCAACAGAACGAAGATTCCAACTCCGATATGTTTGCTTCCATCCATGAATGGATCGATGAAGCTAACTTACACAAAATGTAATTTTTCGGAGTCCGGGCTCACTTTCGCTTCTTTGAATTTCGCAGATTCGTCGCTTTCAATGATCATCAGATCATGCGAACTTTCAATGATCATCAGGTTCAACTAATGACGAGAAATCACTCTCGGATTAGTGACTGATTCATTCATATCTGCGAACTTCAGGCTCTACAGGTGTAGATTCTACAGAAATCTGTAAATCCATCCGTTGCTCTCCCTCAACAGGTTGAGCAGCCTCCTATATTTCTCGAATTTCTTCGAGTTATACTTTTACTCCCACTGTTCTTCTTGAAAATAACTTCCCTTCTTAGAAAACAGAATGGACGTAAAAGTAACAAGCCTTGGTTTCCCTAGGACAACCAGCGAAGTAGCACAATTACAAATACTCAGTAAAGACGAATTTGGATCGATTCCAATCCACATTTACGTGGTGTCTTTCAACTGATATTGGTGGAACTATTTCAGCGTAAACTTAGATATTTTAGAGCGTTATTCTTAAAGAATATTATGGAAGATTCGTGTGACTCATCTTTAATCATTTCTAATAAGATCTGATTCTTTCTCACAGAAATACCTCAAGGTTTTCAGGAGAATTGAGCTGTGAAACGACTTCACACTCATTCAGATGATCACACAATCAATGACTTAAGTATTCTCACTCGTGATCTAATCCAGAGTCTTAATACTTCTGTCATTCAGATTCTATACTTCATTCTGGAACTCTTTCGACCATGTCAAAGAATTCCGACTTGTGTCTCATCAAATGAACACAGTCATTCTCACTGAAGTAATTAGTAGAGACAATGAAGTACAGAAAATTTTCTCTGGCATTACTGCTCATCGGACCACATACATGAGTATGTTCAATCTCCAATAAGTCTTTGGGCCTTTCTCTAGCTCGGCTAAGATGGGCCCTTTGTCTTTTGGTCCAGTAAGCAGAATTCAAGTCTCATAAGATATCCATTCAAATGAGCCCAAAAGTCCATAACTATGGGGTTTCTGAATCTGACTTACTCTATGTGACCAAAACATTTATGCCAAGAAAAATCAGGTTTTAATTCATCAGATTTAAACCAATTGCGGTATTTATGTTACATTTTAGGCACTCTATGGTTTAAGATATAAAACCCATTCCTTGAATAGGGTGCTACAATTAATATTTCATTAAGATCAAAAGAACAAAACTTGTCTTTTATCAAAATGAAAAACATTCAAATTCTTACAAGAAAATGAAAGACAACTCTGCTTAAAGCAGGTACATTGTAGCAATTACTCAATAAAACCAAGCCTCAAAGGCATCTACAAGTGAAAACCCTACGGCTGAGGCAGCATCCCAAGCTCCTTACAGACACGCAGTTCCACTTGCCCTTCCTTCAACGTTATACTGTTGCTCAGGCTCTGCATATTATAACAAATATCAGTGCCGCAACTAGTATCCAATACCTATAAGGTATAACTTGAAGTAATAACATGAATACATGAGGAAGTAGTTTCATACATCAACTTCAACTCCTCATAATCTTCCATGAATTTAATGCAATCTCTTTTCCAATGCCCAGTCTCTTTACAGTAGCAGCACTTACCAACGTAAGAGGTATCTGACTCGGGCTCAGAAGACACACGCTTGCCATGATTCAAAATCTGGACAACTTTGTCTTCACCCTTGTCAGCATTAGGTTTAGTAAACCTACCCTTCTCCTTCATGAGATTGTACAGGGTACTCTTCACGTTTGGCTCAACTGTCTTGAGCATATCATGCAGTTCAGTCTTGCAGCTAGTGAGAGATTTAACCAATTGGTATCTCTCCACTCTTACCTGCTCCTGAAATTTCAATTTCAGGCTGCTGATCATCTCTATTGGCGACTCCATGTTCTCATATTGCTTCTGCAAGTTTGAGTCCATGGTAGCCAATATCAGACCACGCACATCTACCGCATCATTATAATGCTTATTCCAAGCATCATATACTGCATGAGAGGCTTTGGACCCGATCCTCTCGGGGAGAGCTTTCTCAAGGACATAGTCCTTTCTCTCCTGCCTAAGGACTAGCCTTAGGTTCCGCGACCAAGTCAAGAAATTTGATCCGTTCAGTTTGTCCATCTCAAGGACAGACCGGATCGAGAAAGTGTTTTGATTGTTTGTGCTAGTCATAGCTGAAATTTAGAGATAAATAGAGTTTTAGTTATTTAGTTCATTAAAAGAGTAATCTTAATAACTTATAAGAAAACTCGCATTGCATTCAAAATTTCTTTGTTTAACCTCATAAGAATGCAATGATTTCGAGACCCATGTTCAGCTAAATCCAAAGTGGGCCACTGGCCGTCACCCGGAATTAGCTTTACTTGGTAAGCATACACACAGCTAGTTATATCTCATATAACTCTCGGTTGTGAATTGGGCCCAAGGCCCAATACACCAGATGTCTCAAGGCCCGGGACTCCCGATGGCCCAGTCAAGAAAACCAATCTCTTACAGCCAAATAATCACTAAAGTCTGGGACTCCCAATGAAATTAGTGACTATATACTACTTTACTTACGCGAAAACAGACACCTCACACTGTAAGCCATATCTGTAATCGAATAAGCGTTAAGTAGCTGACAAGATTGGAAAGACATCCAAGCTTGATATTGGTTTTGAGGATTTTAAGTTTTATTTCCAAAAAATAGAAGATTACTATTTTGGGAAACTTACTTGTTTTAGAAACTTTCTAAATTTAGAAACATTCTAAAAGTAGAAATTTCTAATTTAATATTTTATAATATTTTAGGTTGGGTCACAAATTATAGGCCCAATTCTTGGCCCAAGACCATAGAATTCCAGTTGGCCCAATAATTTGACATAACCGAGTCGGTTTATTAATTATGGTCCAAGACCAAATTAACTATCAAAACCATCGGTTATTTACTAAACCAGACCAGCTCTAAATTATTTGGTCCAACCAAATCAAACTTAGACCAGCCTTCGGTTTAGGTTAAAATTCAATTTTTGAATTTAAATCCGGTTTAACCAGAAATTAAATAATACCAATTGTATTAAATAATTTCCAGCAAACCGCGATTTGGGTTAACCGCTTGAACCATAAATAATTAAATAAATAATTAATTGATTCAAAATCTTAACCAACCTATCAACAAATCGATTCTCAACATTGAATTTGATTTTTTCAAAATCGTTTCATCACGTACACTTGAAGACAAAACATGATTTTGACATCGTTCTATCAAATCGATTCTTGTAATCAAGCAAAGCAAAGTCAACATCGATCGCTTTCATTGACTAATTAATAATCAAACGATTCATTAAACATTAACAAAGTCAACAAATTGTTTACGATCGTGATTATCAAACCAAGCGATATCCAATTACAACACAACAGTTGATTCCAAATTAATTCAATAAGCACTAAAGGACAAAACGATCATCACATGTTTAATTATCAAATACGCTTATTCAATCGATCTGCAAATTGATCATGACCTTATTCAATCGTGACATACATTAATTAAAAGCAAAGTCAACCGCAATGTTATCGATTCATGACAAAACGATTTTTTTTGTCCTTATTCATTAAACAATCGATTCTTAACTTCATAATCAATCAAATCGATTCTTAATTATTTAGACAAAGTCAACAGCGATTCTTATCATGCGATTTCAAATATTGAATCTGACTTTTCCATTATCGAATCATAACAAACACTTATGATTATTAAGCAAAGTCAAAATCAATTCATACAAAGATCCAAAAAACAAAAACCTAATGACCTAGGCTCTGATACCACTGTAGGATTATGCGTTTTTCCATGGTTCAATTCCCAAATTGCAACCTAGCACATAATCTTAAACAGATCTAAGTTCTTGTAACTGAATCATAAAACAAACCTGGACATTACCTTTTGCAGCGGAATGGTGGTAATGACGAGATCAGATTAGAACAGATGAGTACCTGTTCCTCCTTTGGTATTCACACTCTTACAAGCAGGGGATGGCTGCTAGACCGGATGGAATCAAGACAGAGAGAGAGACGATTGGGAGGAGAGAGAGCCGCGGCCACCTAGCTCCAAAAACGCCAACCAACATTAGGGTTTCATAACCCATGTTGCAATTTATTAACTCACTAATGGGCCCAAGTTTAATTAATTAAACTAATGGTCCATTAGACTTTTGGGCCCAAGACACAAATCAGACAAAAGCCCATTTGTTGTCTGCCCAACTCTCTGTACAAATACAGTAAATGCCACTGCATCTTACCGTATTAATTCCATCTTAACTTTCCCGTTAGCTATGGTGTGTGACCCTTTGGGATCATACAATACTGGTAATAAGTCCTAAACTTATAGATCAAGAGCGGACTCTAGCAAGCCATCATGATCACCCAGTATTTATGACTTATGTCTGATCTCGACATTTATCATACTTTCTAGAGATAGTACAGTAGATTTCAGGACATTCCCAACAGAAACAACCGGAGAGACCAGTAGACGAGCGTCCCAGAAAAGAACCGGTGACACAGGATCACCACAGTAAGGAAAACACGCCACAAGAAGCTCACTGGGACAGAAGACCACTAGAAAGTGAACTGGAACAGAGATCTCCGGCCCAAACACCTTCATTGAAGCAGAGAAACCTGCGACTGCACCTCTGACCACAAAGTGAAACCATACGAACCGAGCTTTGCATGTGCAACTAGACAATGACCCGAGCCTCTTCCGCAGTTGGGCCCAAAAACGAGGAAGCCATTGGTGGGTTTTTTCATTCTCCACACGCCTATAAACACCATAAAAACTAAGATAAAAACTCAGTAATGTCCCAAAAGAAATCGTAAGACTTCAAGGCCAAGGAGTAAGGGCTTCATGGCCAGAATCCCCAACGGATTGCCGGCGGTTTTAAGGCAAGGTTGGGCATGATCTCCACACGCACATGAACTAGAGGAAATACCCAGAAATCTTCAAGGCAAAACCGTGAAGATTTATGGAAGAAAAGAAGGAGTTGGCCGGTCATCTTAAAGAGGGATGGCCGAAGTTTAAGAGAGAGGTCTTGGGCAGTTTATCAGTGCAATCATGAACATCCACAAGAAGAAAAATCACAGAAATTCACTAAGCAAAACCGCGGGACAAAAAGGAGAAATCAAGGGGGCACATATTTCTTAAATAGTTCTAAGAAATATTTAGATGGCGATTTTCAAGGAGGATTGGGGGCAGCTTTCATCAAGGAAACCGTGAGGACACACACAAAGAAGAGTCCCTGGAACATCTAAAGAAACCATGTGGTTTAAGGAAAAATGGGTGTGAGACTTAAGGCATGAAAAGAGAGGAGACTTGGCCGGTTAAGAAGAGATTTGGCCGGCGAGTGTTAAAGAAAATTGAATGCGGTTTAAGGTTAGGATAAAGATCATGAGAAAGGAAGGAAAAATCCCAGGATTTCTCTAAAGAAAAAGGCGAGTTCAAAAAGAAACCATAATAGGCCAATTGCCGAAATTATGAACGAGTGCAAGCAATCGAGTCGACTGTAATCGTCTGCAGGCCGATCATATCCATTTGCGGGTCGACCGTAACCATCCACGGATCACACTTAAAATTCTTGTGCTTAAAAGAATTATTATTAAGTGCAAATAAATACATATGGGATCGCTATGTGTTATCCACACTAAAAAGCACATCCATCTCCTTTGTCCTTATTGACGACTGCTCCTCATCTACCAACTCCTAATTATCATTCATTTAATGTCGACACTGTTTATTTTCATTACTTAAAATATACTATATTTTAGACTTTTGTATTAAGTTGATTTGACTTGGATCGAACTTGAGATTTCCCATCCCTTCAGAATCATTTTCCATGCAAATTCACACGCACATAAAAAAAAAAATCGAATGAATGAAACAGCTGGTAATATTTATGGAGTGTAACTGATTTCAAATTCGAAAATGTGAGAGAATAAATAGTAAGAAAACTAATACGGGAATGAATCATTCAAGAACATTTATAAGCCAATATGATCAAATGGCAAACGGTTTAGATATTGAATTTGGAAAGCATGTTTTCTCCTTGCATGGAACTATGCATGTAAGACCATGAACAACTATGATCCTTGGGTAGTAAGTTTCTTTAAAAAAAATTTTAATAATTTTTTTTTTTACAGACGAAAAAAAAAATTGACCAATCATATAGCACTACAAGGAAGAAATCATCTCTTAGCTAAAGACTTTTGAGCACAATTTGTTAACTATTCATGTGAGTCTCACATGAGACCCATAATATTTTAATATTTTTTTTTTAAGAAACCTACCTAAATAACGACGTTGTATGTGTTTAACAAAGGGTATGTAAATGCATTTATCATGCGACAAGATTCTTTGTATATATCTATATTATACAAAAATAAATGAGCAAGAAAGTCTCCAGTCCAATTATAGATGCTCAAATATATATAAGCACTCCCATACATATACATATATAAACATGATATTGTTAAGAGAGAGAATCCTTTCACGTGAAGGGTCAAGGAAAGATCTTTTCTTTTGCCGCATTTCCATTTTGGTAAATCCAATTAAGTGCAAAGGTGTAATAATTAGCGATTTGGGGAATAGCTTTTCGATTTTACAAGCAAAGCTATACTTCTCTTTCCTTTTCTTTCTATTTTGTACATCCCGAGATTTTTCATTTTGTTAGATTCCTTCATTTATTTAATACGACTGATGTAAAACTGTTTTAGTGTATATTTTTGGGCTGTTTGCAAAAATGCCCCTAAAATTGAAGTCAACCCTGAAACTATCCTTCCCCTTTTTCTTTTTTCCCTTTGCTAATATATCCCCCTAATAATCTGTGTATTCACGATAATGCCATCGTCAGACTTCATATGAAGTCTGATATTTTTACCAAAAGGCCAAAAAACCCTTTAGATCTAACTTAATTACGAAACTGTCATCTTCTTCAGTTCACTCAAACACCATTAACAACCAATTTTGAGCTCCTAATGCCTCACACAACCAATTTCGACCAATCAAAACTCCATATTAGAGTTCACAACCTTCTATTCTCCTATTTTCTCTCCAATTTCATCCAAAAAACTCTTTAATTCACGTTCTACAAAATTTTAAAATTTGGATCTATTGCGATTTTGGTCATTCTTGCATAAAAATGGTTGGGTTTGTTGGGTATTGGTGTAACTAAAAGTTTTGAGTGTTTGGAGAAGGTAAAAACGAGCTCAAAATCAGATTTATGTGATTTTTCACAAGATCCCCCGATTTTCAGATCCGTTTCGCGATTTCAGACTTCCCACGAAGTCTGATGAAAAATTATGGTCAACGAGAGGGTAGTTTTGCAATTGACTTTCAATTGACAGACTTCCATAGAAGTCTGAGAAATTCCTTTGAAAACAAAAAAAAATTTATCTGACGTCACCAAGAAGTCAAAATAAGAAGAGGGTAGTTTTGCAATTGATTCAAATTTGATTTTTTAGTCAGACTTCTTATGTAGTCTGACAAGAAATTGACCGATTTTTGACTTTTTGTCAGACGGGATCCGATGTCTGACAAAAAGGAGGGGTAGAAACTGCAATTGACCCAAATTTTCAGATGTTGACCAGAATAAGCAAAAAAATCGTCAGACTTCTAAATCTGTCTGAAAATAGGGAAAATAACATCAGACGGCTATAGACATCTGAAATTTCAAACTCTTGTCAGACGGCTATAGACATCTGAAAAATCGAATTTTGGTCAACGCTGGATAAAAACCGAAAATGCGATGTTTTTTATCAGACTTCCCTTGCCGTCTGAAATTCTTGTCAGACAACATAAGAAGTCTGAAAATTATCAGACTTCTTAGAGAAGTCTGACAATTCAAATTCAATTGCAAAGCTACCCTCTCAGACTTCTAGGAATTATCAGACTTCTCGGAGAAGTCTGGCAATTCAAATCCAATTGCAAAACTACCCTTTTTTCTCAGACTTCATAAGCTGTCTGACAAAATTTCCAAAGCAGACAGCGTATGCTGTCTGATGGATTTCAGACTGCATCCGCTGTCTGACATTTCGATTTCAATTGCAAAATACCCCTTTTTCCAGACTGCCATAGAGGTCTAGTTTCACTTTTATCAGACAGCTATAGCCGTCTGAAATGTTAAAAACTTTAAAAATGCATTTTATTCTATATTTGTGATTAATTTTGTTGATTTTAATTTTTATAAATATGTGTTAGTTTTATATGTTCCTTCTGCATGAGTTTTACATTCTTATATATGGTAATTATTTTTAAATCATTTTTTGAATAATATTGGCAATATAGCTAATAGCATAAGACTTCGAAAGAAGTCTGGCTTTCCCCAAAAGACCTCTAAAGTGGTTTATACATGTTTGTTTATACAAATAATACAAGAAAACCGAGCTGGTGGAACAGATGTCTATGCGTAAACGTCATACTCCACATTATATATGTTGGTTGTTTATTGAATGTTTTGATATAATTGAAATGATTACACCAAAGCATATCAAAGTATCAGTGAAGAAGCAAATTGGGATTAGGATGAGCTACACAACCACATGCCGAGCGTTTACAAGCTGATTTTTTTCAATAAGATCGCTAATGTGATGATGAGAGAACGAACTTGACATTTGAACTTGTTAATTTTATAAACTTTTAGTTCATAAGAATCAGACAGCAGTTGATGTCTGACGACATATTCAGCACCACTTAAGGTTATTTTAGTTTGTCATATGTTGGTGTATGTAATCTAAAGAGTAATGTTTTCTTCCAAAGTTAAAGTGACCCATTTTCTGATATTGTATACTTTCAATAAGCAAAATTCCTTGTTGATTTGAGTAGACAAAAGTAAATTTATACAACTTTATATTTTTCTACCAGCATATATAGTATACAAGGAGAACTTCTTTTCTTTGGTTTGATCATCCAATAATCTAATACAATACAAGCATAGTATACTAGAATTTTGATTGCTTTGTGTTCCTTGTATCGCCATACACACCATGTGTACAATGTCAGTCCCACCATAGACATTCAAGATTGCTCTTCTTATGTTTTCTTGTTTTGTCCAAAGCACCTTCAACATCTACACTAAATCAACATATGTATTAGTTTGCATAAAGATTTATCAATCAAAAGTTTTGTTAATTATGAGAAATATGTAAGAAACCAAATTAACCCATGTAAGGGTTTTGTTCACAAAAAGAGATATTTTTTTGTTTGGTTGTTGCATGGTATCAGACTTCATACGCAGTCTGAAATAAGACTTCGATAAGTCTAAATACTTGAACCATACTTACCTGGTAGTCTGATATTAGACTCTCAGACTTCGTGTTCCTCGTACTTGAACGCAGTCTAAATACTTGAACGAGACTTACCTGGAAGTCTGAGAAACTCTCAGACTTCGGTTGTAGTCTGGTATTAGACTCTCAGACTTCGTGTTCCTCGTACTACACTCAAAATTTATGAGCCATTAGCATCATAAGAAGTCCCAACTCCAGCCTCCTTGGAGAGTCAGCTGGCTCAATCTTAAACCAAGCACCTGAAAAAGTAAAAAGACATAGCTCTTGCATTAGTTAGCGAATAAGTCTCAAAAAATGGATAATAAAGGATTGTTTGAGCAAATGAAATTGTATAATCAAAAGTCTATGTCAAAAGTCTCAATTATTTCAGTTAAAAAACTTTTGAAAACACTAAAAAGAACAGATTCACTTACCTATTTCGCAGCTCAAAGAGAATCAACTATGAATCAAATACATAAGAACTCATATGAGACAATAAGCTTGAGAACCTTTTTGCATGAGAAATTTGAGAGAGGTTTTACAAAAGAGTGAGAGAGAAAGAGAGGTTGTAAGAGAGGGAAGAATGTGAAGATTTTTTTTTTTTTTTTTGGTGTTATATGTGTACAAGATTAGGTTTAGATAAGTGGAGAGAAATCGGAGGGAAATTTTCCCGCCAGATTTTTAATAATTAAAAATTTTTAAATATTTTGTATCAGACTTCATATGCAGTCTGAGAAGGAACTTCTGTGAGTGGGAAAATTTCCCGCCTTTTTAAAAAGTTTTCGCGTGAAATTTTTTAATACGCAGTCTAAATACTTGAACGAGACTTACCTGGAAGTCTGAGAAACTCTCAGACTTTGGTTGTAGTCTGGTATTAGACTCTCAGACTTCGTGTTTCTCGTACTACACTCAAAATTTATGAGCCATTAGCATCATAAGAAGTCCCAACTCCAGCCTCTTTGGAGAGTCAGCTGGCTCAATCTTAAACCAAGCACCTGAAAAAGTAAAAACACATAGCTCTTGCATTAGTTAGCGAATAAGTCTCAAAAAATGGATAATAAAGGATTGTTTGGGCAAATGAAATTGTATAATCAAAAGTCTATGTCAAAAGTCTCAATTATTTCAGTTAAAAATCTTTTGAAAACACTAAAAAGAACAGATTCACTTACCTATTTCGCAGCTTAAAGAGAATCAACTATGAATCAAATACATAAGTACTCATATGAGTCAATAAACTTGAGAACCTTTTTGCATGAGAAATTTGAGAGAGGTTTTACAAAAGAGAGAGTGATGCGGTCATCAGAACCAGACTAGACCAGGCGCCTGCTGACTCAATCGCTAGCTCAACCACTACGTCAGTCAGTACGTCAGTCAGCACGCTGACTAACTCAACCACTACGTCAGTCAGCGCAACCAGACCCGATGGAGACCAACAGTCAGAAAATGAAGCACTCCGACCAATCCAGGAGGAACCAATCAACAAATCCAATTGTTCTGGATTCCCATCTCATCAGAGGACCAAGGAGAATTGGATTCAAACCAAAAGGAGTAATGGTTTGAGAGATATTCAACTTCCAAATCAGGAGATGCTACACTTGCCTTATTTGGAAGATCATGAGTTCAAATATTGTCAAACTCGAACTTGGTGACCAGGAGACTTATTATCACTTCTAGAAGCACTCTACAACACTCTCAGAAGCACCAGCCCACACAGGATCAGGCGGATCCTATTGGAACATAAACCAACTCAACCGGAGCTATTTATGGAAACTATGAAGACCAATTGGTTTGCACATTATCAAACCAAGATTTGGAAACCAGGAGGCAATAACCATCAGCCAGAAGCAATAGAAGACGTCCTTAGCATCACCAAAATGCACAGGATCAATCACATGAGCTTATGGACCAACCTTCCATATATGGACACAAGCGCAAACTTCCCATTTCTTGCCAAAAGCTTCCAACGGCTCTATTCCTTTAGCTGCTGTGTCTTGGACGTCATTTACTACATACAAGATGTTCCAGAGAAGCTCACTTATCCCCTCAAACCGTCCAGATTCAAAGATCACATCATATCTTCCTATTTTGGCCGATTCTCTCTTAATGACTCCAACGGCTAGTTTATTGTTTGTTTTTGATTTCTTTTCTTATTTAGAAGTTTATGAACGTTGTAAGAGCATTATATAAGCTCCATTAGACCATTTGTATTATTCACCCTTGATCAATCTAAAAGCAATAGAATTTCGATTCAGTTTTCTTCCACAAAGTTTGTGATTTCTTTGTGTTTGTTCTTTAGTCTATTTGAGTGATTCATCTAGTACTATAGAATCTGTGGTCTAGAGTGTTGAGTGATTCATATCTCTGTCCATACAATTGATTGAGTGAGTCAATCCCTACCATCATCACCATCTCTACCTTCAACACCATCTTCCGCATCGTTTTGGCTTGAGATCATCTGATCATCAAGTGGTTTGGCATCAGTGTGATTCTGAGGCTACATCATCTGGTATCAGAGCTTCAAAAGCTCCTATCAACCAGGTTGTGTTCATCCAACCCTTATCTTTTATTTTTGTTGTTGTTTCTTTTCTTTTAAAATTAAAAAAAAAAATCCATAAAAAAAATTGTGATTCTGTTTTGTTTTCAATCAGTTCTTGTTTTGTTTTGATAAACCCATAAAATCCATAAAAATATTTGATTTCTTTTCTTGTTTGATTCATCTCATAAAAGAAAAACAAAAAAAAGTTTGTTCTTGTCGATTTTTGTTTCATATTGTTCTTGTTTTGTTTTCATAAAGAAAAAAAAAAGAAAAAGAAAAAAGGTTTATTTACTTATTTAGCTTTGTCATATTTGATTTTCGAAAATTAAAAAAAAAAAAAAATCAAGGAAAGAGTAAAATATCAATTTTCCTTTTGTATCGCTTATTCTTGTTTCCTTTTTGAAACTATTTCGATTCTGAATTCTCTCTTTCTTTTTGCTTGATTGAACCAAGGAAACACAGCCATGGGAGATTTAGAGGAAGGGGAGTCTTACCAACTAGATGGAAACCAATGGAGTGGAGAAGAAGAAAGTCTAGCCAATTCCGATGAAGAGGCTGACTATGAATCTCCACCATGGCCAGGAGATGGCTATGCTAGTTCGGAGAGTGGAGATGCAACAAATGGAGAAGGGTCTGATCCTGAATCCCCAGACAATAGCTCAAGCAATCCAAAACCGCGCCACAACAAGTATCACACAACAACCTCAAGTTGGAGTCACTCAAGTCTCTATGAGGAAGGTTATGGAGAAGAGACCGATGCAGGTACTTATGAAGAAGAAGAAGACTATGGAGGGTCATATGAAAAATCCTATATGAAGTTCAACACTTCAGAAGAGAGGCCTCCTTACTTCTTTGGGACGAACTCATCAAGAGCTTACACCAACGAGGCTGGATCAAAGAAAAAGAGAAGAACAAGAAGTTGTTTACAAACTAACTCTTTAATCTTTTCAGGTCATAGCCATGACCCTGAGACTTACCTCCAATGGGAGACAAACATGAAGCAATGGATGAAGGCTAATAACATTCTTATAGAAGAGAAGTTGTCATATGCCATAGATGCTCTAGTTGGAGATGCTTACCAATGGTGGCTAAAAGAAAATGCACATGGCTTCTACAACAAGCCAATACTAGATTGGGGAGCTTTGAAATCCAGAATGTATAAGGAGTTTGTGAAGAAGAACCAAACTCGCAGCCAACCAAAGAGGGTGATGATCACACCTCAGCCACACATAGCTCAGCCTAAGCAGCACCATACACAGAAGAAGCCACTAGCTGCAACTCTTTCACATATTTCAGTACCACAACGTGAGCTACAAGGAACACCCCAAAGTAAGAACTTAATCTCTCTTAAATCAAGTCCAATATGTTATAGATGTCATAAGAGAGGTCATTTTGCTGTTGCATGCCCGAAAAGACTAGTTACTGATTTAGCATCACTTGAACTGAAATTGAATTCACCAAGGTCAAGAGATTGCTTATCACAGCCTAGTTCTAAAACTCCCAATTCAAGATTAATGTGCTTGTCTTTGCCAAAGGTTAAAAATGCAGGTCATGTTCATAACAAGGAAGAGCTCACTACCAACAACATTCTGACCCAAGAGGATCCACCAGCCCACACCTTAATTTCACAGACCATGTCATCAAAGGAGGCAGAACAAAACCAGAATTTTGGTCAGAGTTTTGATCCAGGGATAAGACAAGAAGAAGAGTACACAAGCCAAGAAGACATCAACCGTGAGGTGCAAGCACACAAGGAAAGTATCATGTGCCAACTCACCAATGCAATCACTGTGAGTTTAAGCTTCACCAAATCAGTTCCTATAATACTAAACTCATATATAATGCACTTGTTCTTGCCTTTGGAAATTGATTTTGGTACAGGAAAAACCATGACGCATAAGGCAAAGGAAGCCTTAGTAAAGGGGCCAGAACAAAGCTACTTGTGTCTACAAGAGCCACAAGTAAATCCGAGACTTGGAAGAAACCTAGTCCCAACCAAATGCAAGGTTGTCTCTGAACTTAAAGTGTCTAACTCTAACTCTCATGCTACTGGTATAATGCACTTGTCCCTAGATTCAAGTGATGAAGCAGGTAGAGCTAAGAGTGTTGAGACCAAAGGAGGAATCAAGGAGAAACCACCAGATCCGACATTCAGACATCTTACCATGATATACAAGCTGAATCACAACACTAAAGGTGTGCATCAGGTAAGTAATTCTTATAATCAGTTTGTTCTTGATAGCTCAATGAACTTGTCAAATGAGGAATCAGTGCTCTGTCCACGAGAAGAGCAAAGGCATTTTGTCATAAGTATTTTGAGAGCAAGTTTATCCCGTCATGAGAAACCCATAATCCACTTGCTTCTTTGCCAAAGTGTTGAGCATATTTCAGGTCTTAAGGAGAGCAGCAGCAAGATCAGCAAAGTAGGCGTCACACCAGCTCAAGGAAGAGGAGCATTGCTGTTCTATCTACTCAAAGAAGAGCCACCGGATGCTCCACAACTCAACCGGAATCAAAATGATTCCCAAGGTAATCTTCTAAACCCTCATTCACTTCACTGTACTAACTTGACTTATCTATGTGCAGGTGATCAAGTTTTGAGGACAAAACTTCTTGAAGAGGGAGGGTATGATGCGGTCATCAGAACCAGACTAGACCAGGCGCCTGCTGACTCAATCGCTAGCTCAACCACTACGTCAGTCAGTACGTCAGTCAGCACGCTGACTAACTCAACCACTACGTCAGTCAGCGCAACCAGACCCGATGGAGACCAACAGTCAGAAAATGAAGCACTCCGACCAATCCAGGAGGAACCAATCAACAAATCCAATTGTTCTGGATTCCCATCTCATCAGAGGACCAAGGAGAATTGGATTCAAACCAAAAGGAGTAATGGTTTGAGAGATATTCAACTTCCAAATCAGGAGATGCTACACTTGCCTTATTTGGAAGATCATGAGTTCAAATATTGTCAAACTCGAACTTGGCGACCAGGAGACTTATTATCACTTCTAGAAGCACTCTACAACACTCTCAGAAGCACCAGCCCACACAGGATCAGGCGGATCCTATTGGAACATAAACCAACTCAACCGGAGCTATTTATGGAAACTCTGAAGACCAATTGGTTTGCACATTATCAAACCAAGATTTGGAAACCAGAAGGCAATAACCATCAGCCAGAAGCAATAGAAGACGTCCTTAGCATCACCAAAATGCACAGGATCAATCACATGAGCTTATGGACCAACCTTCCATATATGGACACAAGCGCAAACTTCCCATTTCTTGCCAAAAGCTTCCAACGGCTCTATTCCTTTAGCTGCTGTGTCTTGGACGTCATTTACTACATACAAGATGTTCCAGAGAAGCTCACTTATCCCCTCAAACCGTCCAGATTCAAAGATCACATCATATCTTCCTATTTTGGCCGATTCTCTCTTAATGACTCCAACGGCTAGTTTATTGTTTGTTTTTGATTTCTTTTCTTATTTAGAAGTTTATGAACGTTGTAAGAGCATTATATAAGCTCCATTAGACCATTTGTATTATTCACCCTTGATCAATCTAAAAGCAATAGAATTTCGATTCAGTTTTCTTCCACAAAGTTTGTGATTTCTTTGTGTTTGTTCTTTAGTCTATTTGAGTGATTCATCTAGTACTATAGAATCTGTGGTCTAGAGTGTTGAGTGATTCATATCTCTGTCCATACAATTGATTGAGTGAGTCAATCCCTACCATCATCACCATCTCTACCTTCAACACCATCTTCCGCATCGTTTTGGCTTGAGATCATCTGATCATCAAGTGGTTTGGCATCAGTGTGATTCTGAGGCTACATCAGAGAGAGAGAGAGAGAGAGAGAAAGAGAGGTTGTAAGAGAGGGAAGAATGTGAAGATTTTTTTTTTTGTTATATGTGTTCAAGATTAGGTTTAGATAAGTGGAGAGAAATTTGAAGGAAATTTTCCCGCCAGATTTTTAATAATTAAAAATTTTAAAATATTTTGTATCAGACTTCATATGCACTTTGAGAAGGAACTTCTGTGAGCGGGAAAATTTCCCGCCTTTTTAAAAAGTTTTCGCGTGAAATTTTTTAAAAACTTTCAAATTTCAGACTTCATATACAGTCTGAAATAAGACTTCATGGATGTCTAAATACTTGAACCATATTTATCTAGAAGTCTGAGAAACCCTAAATCTAATAATTAGTATTTAAATACCATCATTTTATATAGAAACTTATAATAAATATCAAACTCGTTAAACATAGTCACAAACTAACCACTATATGTAAATGTAACAATATAAATGAAAATTCACAAACTTTCAATCTAACCCTACAAATAAAAACATGATATTCAACTTCTTATGTGAAACATTGACCAAACTACATGGTGTTTTGAACAAAATATATCTTCAATGCTTAAATTGATCAAAGTTTATATAATTTTAATTTGTATACATAAAAAATGCTTATGCTTAATTTATGTATCAAAAAGTATATCAAATTATTTTTGATAATAACTTTTTAAATTTAAATTTTTAACTTAAATTCGTCTCAGACTTCCAAGAGAAGTCTGATAAACCTCAAAATTCAGACTTCGCCATGAAGTCTGGTAAACCCTAAATCTAATATTTATTACTTATAAGTAAAAATATTTAAGCAAAACAACTAGGAAACATAAAATTTGTTAAATATATGAACATTATAACACATATGTGCACATTTTAAATTTTAAATGTTAATTTGGTAAACCATGAATCTAACCCTAAAGTTATATGTAACTTGTATATAAATGTTCCATTACAAAACATGTTTTGAGGTTTAGAACTTACTTTACCTTACATATTGTTTAGTTTGACTCAATTTACCAAATTTTAATTTATATACTATTAAATTGTATATATTTAATTTTTGTATATAATTTTTTTGACAAAATATTTTTTTTATAATTTTAAAATTTAAATTTACAAATTTATTCTGTATCAGACCTCTATAGAAGTCTGACACATGCGAAGGTTATAATGGTAATTGCGGTTTCTGTTTTTTTGTTTGGTCATAAGGGCTTCGCAGTAATTTACCTAGGAAGGAAAACATGTTTTACATTTTATTCAAATTGAGGGGTACACTTTTATTTAAAACCAATTTAAAGGGCATTTTTAGCAATTCCCCCTATATTTTTTGGGAAAATCGAATTAAAATTTTAAATTAGAATATACTAGTAGTTAAAAATTTGGAAAATTAGTACTTACACTGGACCATTAAACTTACAAATATCAGTTTTAATCTTCAAATTAGCACTCTATACTGATAAAAAAATTAACCTGATTTTCTTTCTATCTTTGAAAGGCGATTTTTTTCCATTTTTATTTCTCCGGCGACTGCAAATCAAGCCCGATCTTCCTCTCTGGTGGAAAGTGGCTCTCACCATCACCATGAGAGGGACCCCCTTCTTCTTCTCTTTCTACAGGTACCAAATCGTTGATTTTCTTTGGGTCGAGCGGCATAGATCTGGCTTCCCGTTCTTTATGCGTGCTGATTTGTTGATGGTGATGGTAGTGTTATTCCGACATCTTTTGGAGGTAGCCTTTCTCGTCCTCGCTTGTTGTCTTCATTTTCATCTTGTGGCTTGAGGACTGCTTCATGGTGGTGGTTGTTGCTCTGAGTTTTGTGAGTTTGTGTTGTTGTCTTCGCCGGTCTCCTCTATCTGGTGCTCTGTAGCGGCGTCTTCTCGGGTTTTGGATTCGGAGTTTGGGGACATGCCTTCTCCACTACCCCCTTTGAAAGGGATTCGTCCCTGAATCCGACTCAAGGTGGTTACCCCGTTAAAACTCTATGAACCATTCGGGGGCTAGTAACATCCAAAAATATTAGCAAAACATTCTATATGCTTTACCCATTCCCACCTGGCCACAATAATACCCTAGCCATTCTACATTCTCTAAATCGCCTAAATTCCTTCCGGTTGAACAACACCCTATCCGGCTGTGGACACTATGGTGTGTCTTGTGTCGTGGTCGGTTGTTATTGTCGACCAATAACGAGTAACACTCGGTTTAGTCGTGTTCGTCCGGATCGACCTGATATGTACCGTGCCGATCGTGCCACTACACACGTTCGTTCGTGACCGTAGGTATGCACCGTTACAAACCGAGATCATGCCATCTTATGCAACCGTCCATTTATCTTCAAAACCATCCCACGGATGAACTGAGAGGATCACATGCGAACAGACCCCATGACCATTCACACACGATCTGTGGATGGTCACTACCAACCCATCGCATACACTTGAACCCGAAAATGATCTTGGCCCATGGCCGATTATGGTTTCTTTCTTTTGGAACTTAAACCGATCATTCTATAACATGTATGCCTATATCCGGTTCTAATCAGAATGTAGAAGGAGAGAGAATTATTCTAACCAGAACCCACCAACCATCGACCATACGCCATTGCCTTGGTCGCGGTTCAGTCGGGTAACCAGTACATACCTTGGCTGTTACGGTTGCCTTATTAAACTCCTTAGCTGTTGATAGATCCATGCCTTATCTTCCCAATGCTCCTTAAACCACCAGTGATCGTCCTTAAAGAAGCCGGCCAACACCATTGACCTTCGTCCATCAAGACTTATTCCCTTTCCAGATTTTGTCTTGTCTTGGACTTAGTCAAATATTGATCACCATCCTTACGAAATTGATCCACATTTGATCCTTGTCCTCCCCGGACTTGATCTTAGTTTCTTGATCTTAGTAAATCTCTTACTAGATCAAATTCAGGCCATGGTTGCCGTAGGATTCAACCTTTATCAATCATCTCCAGACTCACAACACTATGTGTGGAGCCGGAGTCAACCAGTGTGTGTGTCTCCATACCACTAATGGTTACAATCCTTACACATTCACAATGTTAAGCGACCTAACCCTTTTGCCAAATTTTATGGGAAGCATGGCCCAGTCCTCCTTGGATTCGACCATTTCCCCCAATACCATGGGAAGCTTAGCCCTGGTCCTCCTTGGACTCGGCCATGGTTACTATTCTTACGCATTGACAATGCTAAGCAACCTAACCCTTTCCCTAAATGTAATTCAACGCAATATAATTGGAAGAAGTAGGGGTTTAGTGACTTATCAATAATCGTATTATAGGAGTTGGTCACGCCAATGTCCTTAACCAGTCGTAAACCCGGGTTGTTCCAGTATAGCCTTTAGCCTTTGCCGTTTGACTTTCATTCCCACGTTTTACTCCTGGTCTCTGCTTTTCTTTTAGCAGCTTCAGGCATTCACCCATGTGATTCCCGGTCTTACCACATTGGAAGCAGGTTGTGGGATTTTATTTGGTCACTCTTTCTTGTCCCCTTGTATTATGGATATCTTTAGATGATGTGATCCTTGCTTCCACACACTCACACATTCCCCCATGTAGTACTTCCCATAAGTGGTGCTTTTTGTGCGGTTTATAGAGTTATGGTGATCAGCCCCGACTTAATCCCATTTCCTCTTTATCTTGCAGACAATCTTGATCTCATGGTCCTTATTGTCGCCTTCACACATACTTTGGCACAAATTTCTATATGTTTGGTAACCATCCACCTAGTCCCAATTCCTCTACAAGTCCCTTCCGATTCAGCCATCCACTTTTTCCCGTGACTGCGCACTTATCCAGTTCACCTCGGCACCGTCTTGCGACCTTTATCTGAATCCAAGAACTAATCTTCTAACCGATCTCATACTCGGCTGGTAAATACGACCTTTCAACTGATCACATACTCACTTATAAAGTACTTCATTTTGGATTTAAGCCTTCCCAAGACTCGGTGCGTCCTTGGTGCACTTGTCTTCGCAAGCCACAAGTTATGTTTGTCCCCTTCCATGAAGTGAACCGCATCGTCCTAGAAAAAACTCTGCTCTGATACCAACTTGAAACACCATATCTGGGCCATAGGGCCTAGGAGGTTGTCCCATATTATACACCTTCATGAAATCCATCCTATTTAAAATTTTCGTTCTAGGATAAGCATTCCTCGGATCTTCCTATTGATATTCTTATTCCTTTCTAGTCTTAATCATGCTTAACAATACGCAGTGGAAATCCTTATCTAACTTCGATTTCTTTCTTCTAAAAAATGATCCATCCGTGAAACTCACGAATTCTTTATTTGTTTTCCTAAAAATCTTCCCGAGGTTCCAATCCTATCTATCCATTCTAACCACCTAAGTCTTACTTAGATAGTTTCATTCACCTATTCTTTTCTAACCATTATTTAGAATATAATTTGGCTACTAAACGTGTACCTTAACCTTTCTAGCAAATTGGTATGAAGTCAGTTGAACATCCTGCTTCCATTGTATGTGTGCTTAATTTCACCGATTAGCTCAATCGTTCATCCTCGGAACATATCCCCCTTGTACTTAGTCATTAACTCAACCATCCTCACATGACCAAGCACAAGAGAGATCTTTAAGTTTCATTTATTTGTCCACCAAACGATCTTTGCTCATTCCTTTTATCCTCCATATGTTCTTCTTGGTGAAATCTTTCCTTTGAACCGAATGATTTGTGTATAAGCCGCCCCAATCTCCATTCGAATTCCTCTCAAAGACAGTCGGCTTATACTTTTGGAATTTCATTAAATAACATCCGAACCGGTCGTGACCATCGAGACCCTTACCATCCCGTACCATGACCACGAACAGACGCGTTCGTCCCACGAATGAACACGATCGTCTGCGAACGGGTGCGATCATATCAGAGAGGATACGATTGTCCGTGAATGGTTACGCTTTTTCCGCGAACAGATACAATCGTCCATGAACGATTACGGTTATCTGCGAATGGATACAATCGTCCATAAACGGTTACAGTCTTCCGTGAACGGATATGATCGTCCCACATACAGTTATGGTCGACCCGCGAATGGATATGGTCGACCCGCGGATGGATACGATCGACCCGTGGACGGTTATGGTCGACCCGCGAATGGATACGAACGACCCAATTGCTTGCACCCATCCATGATCTCAGCCATTGGCCAATCATGGTTTTTCTTTGAACTCGCCTTTTGCCTTAGAGAAATTCTGGGATTTTCCCTTCCTTTCTCACAATCCTTAGCTTGACCTTAAACCACATTTAACTTTCTTTTAGACTCGCCGACTAATCCTTCTTCTTAGCCATCCAAGTTTCCTCTAATTTCCTGCCTTAAGTCTCATGCCCATTTTGCCTTAAACCACATGGTTTCTTTAGAAGTTTGGGGGACTCTTCCCTGGCCGGCCCCAATCCTTCTTGAAAACCGCCAGCCAAACACTTATTAGAACCGCTTGAGAAATCTGTCTAAGGCCCCCTTTTTCTCATTTTAGTCCCACGTTTTTGCTTAGTGAATTTTTGAGATTTTTCTTCTTATGGATGCTTATGATTGCACTGATAAACCGCCCAAGATCTCTCCCCTAAACTGTCGGTAACCCTTTTTAAGATGAATGGCCAACTCTTTCTTTTCTTCCATAAATCTTCACGGTTATGCCTTGAAGATTTTTCGGTATTTCCTCTGGTTCATGTGCGTGTGGATATCATGCCCAGCCTTACCTTAAAAACCGCATGCAATCCCTTTGGGATTCTGGCCATGAAGCCCCTTACTCCTTAGCCTTGAAGCCTTCCAATTTCTTTTAGGACATTGTTGGGGGTTTTCTCTGAGTTTTTATGGTGTTTATAGGCGTGTGGAGGATGAAGAAAACCGCCCATGGCTTCCTCGTTTATAGGCTATTAAATCCAAAAACCGCTTATTGACCGAATGGGTGTAAATGATTGGTGAAGGGTCACCAACCACTTGTGCCCCTGGTGGTAACCGCCTACCAGTCAGCTAGTAACACTAGCTAACTTAAACCACTAGTTGACCCAACTAGCGAACACTGCTCCCAACTGAGTTGAGTTGACCGTTAGCTGATCTAGCTGATCCAGCTCGGCCGTTCAATTTATTCCAGTTGAACACTACCTATCCAATTTGGTTAAGTTCATTTCCCATTGAACTTAGCTAATTCTAGACTAAGGAACACTTCCTTTTAGTTTCTCTCTCTGATTGTACATGTTTTAGTCCATGTATCTTTTCTCCAATCCTCCTAAAATGAGATTTTCTGGAATGTTTCATGAACCATACTTATAAACGGAGTTAGAAGCTTGGATTTTTATTGTGTTATAATATAATTAACAGGATACTTCAGTACAATACATTTAACAAGTTTCAAATGGGAATAATAAAAAAGAAGATAAAAGTTAATGTTATTAATTGGTTTCACTATGATTTCGATTTGTAACATTTTATTGGTAAAATATTTATCTTTTTGATGATCATTAATTATGAAAATGGTAACAAAATAGTATTAAATATTATTTTTCATTTTTAGTTATTGTTCTAAAAAGTGTTATAGACGGTCGTTTAGGGCCTAGGCGTTAGACTCTCATGTACCGTGGTGATTATCTTTAAATTCGCCAAAAAATTATAATATTATAATTATAAATTATTATAATATTTATTATTTATAAATTACGATAATTTATATATTATTCTATAAAATCCTAAGATTATAAATTAACATGAGTTTTATTATTCAAAAATCATTATATATCATATATTTTGTTTTATAGATTTAATATATTGTTTAATTTTATAAACGCTTAAACCGTTTAGTTACGATTTAGGTTTCCGTTTAAGCGTTTTGGGCGCTAGGCGTTGGGTCATTGTTCGACTAGGGCCTAACGCTTTTTTAAACAATGGTTTTAATGCCATTTTCTCAAACTGATTTTCTTACATTTTTAGCTATTTTCTAACTGTTATGGTTAAAATTACCATTTTGCTTTTTTTACCAATCAGATCTTATATACGAGTAATAGTTTTCTTGAGTTAGCATCTAATCTATTAAAACAGGAAGGTTTGCCATGGTACATAAATGTTGTTCCCGAAATTTGCCATTGATATTATTAGAATTTGTAACCTTCATTAAGGGTAAAACTGTAAAACAATTTATATTTGATTTATTATCTCTACAATCCATGTTTCCAAACAAGACAATTATTAAACATGTAGCCAAACAACCAAAATCTAATGGGTCCCACTTTCTTAATTAATTAAAATCAAAACAAATTAATTGATAAATATAATTAATAATTTATACATCAACTATTATATATAAATTAAGATTCAAAATATATTTATAATATATTTTAATATCTTTTTATTTTGTTTCAAATATATATATATATATATATATATACATATTACGATTGATGTTTTTACGATTGTACTTTTTAGCAGGTTTTTCCATCAAACTGAAAAATATTTAATTAATTAAACGGGTTGAAAAATTAATTAGCCAATCTCGATTATAAATTTTCTATAAAAAAAATTCGCATATAGTAAATAATTTCAGTTGATATATTTTAAAATTAATAAAAATATTAAAATGATTTCATACTTATATTATTCAAATATTTGAAGCGTCAAATTATGCTTTATGTTTGAATGAAGTTTTTAACGGATAGTTCCATCAAATTTGCAAATTATATATACGACTACAACATGTATTTTATAAAATAATATTTTAGATAAATAAAATAACAATTAAACATATACCACATAAATTTTACAATAGTTGTTTTCACATATATATATTTTTTCCAAACTATGATTTTACGATACAACACAGATTAAAATATATAATGCGAAATCGTTATTTTAATCTCTTAATCCTTACGATATATCTCCTCCAAATAACACATAATTCATTTTATAAAAAAAAACTAAATTGCTAACTCACTGTTTATAATGTTGGTTAAACAATTATAATCAAAATTAGATTACATAATTAAAAAATCTAAACTACTATTAACAAAATGAATAAAAAATAAAATTTGTAAAGAAAATTATATCCGCACTTAGAAGTGCGGGTCAAAATCTAGTTAACATTGAATTCTTATAAAAATTATTAAAAAGTAATATATAATAAATAAAGAAAGAAGGAGGAGTAAGAAGAAGCACGCAATGAAATAAATGAGGGACGGGAGAGGCAGGAAAGTTTAACCCAAAAGATTGGACGAAAGGCTGACATTTTTGCCTATCTTACCTTTTGCTATTTATTTTATTTTTTGTTCTTTTCAAAATTCAAATTAATAAAATTATATTTTTGTTATTTTAATTTTGTGTTTCTTTCGATGCCACGTTGGATGGGACATATTGGAATGAGACATTTCCTTCCTACCCTCCACTGCCATTTCTATAATTAATTATCACTCGTACGAACATTCTTTCTGTACCTAATTAATTATTTTTTTGCCAGGACTTAGAACAATTAGCTGCATTTTAGAAGATATTATTAATAGTTTATTTTCTTTCTGATCAACAAACCATCCCTAACGTACATTATAGCTAAACATGCTAATTTTAATGACGATATAAGTAAGGCGAAACATTGAACAATTACGAATTTTGTAGAATTATCATTAAAGTAAATGTAAAAAAGAAGCTGAAACTTGTGTGTTAGCTTTAGTTAAGATATATATGATTGAAGATCAAAGCGAGCAACTTCAGATTGGTTATGGCTACAAATTGACATTAAAACTTCTAAGCAAAAACATGTCAATCCACTTGTTCTACACTCTCCACTTGGTCACTCCAAAAAACTGCAGATGAAATAGGGTGTGCACATGGATTGTAATCTTAAGACCTAGAAAACCGATGATATATCATGTGTCTAATAAAAAAAAACATGTCAATCGAGTATTAGAGTCTAGGCGTAGGCCCATACGCACTTTTAGTATCTGAGAAATATCTGCGAAACATAAAATAAGATTAGTTATTTTACTTAATCCATAGCTTATGTAATTCTCCCTCCGTTCCATTATATAAGGGTTTTGGCTAAAAGCACGAAGATTAAAAAATTTACTTTTCTACAAAAAAGTATTACTAAATAAATAAATTAAAAACAATTTAGCTAATGACAATAAAAACTGTAAAATATAATTGGTCACACAGTTTTTAATAAAGTTAAAGTTGTCTAAAAATATATAAACCCCTTACATTTTGGAACAACAAAAAAAACCTCTAAAACCTCTTATAATTTGAAACGGAGGTGTTGGTACTGGATTTCCCTCTAGGAAATCCGGCCCATTAACAGACAAGACAGAGGCCCGTAATGTTGGAATTGTGTCCAGTAATCTCGGTACTGTCTCTAGAAAGTAAGAGTATGTCAATGATCAGACATAAGTCATATAATGCTGGGGGTCATGATGGCTTGCTAGAGTCCGCTCATGATCTATAAGTCTTGGACTTATTGCCTTTATTATATGATCCCATATGGGTCACACGCCTAAGCTAACGGGAAAATACGAAGGAACGGTTTAGCAGAGGTACGGTAAAAGTGCTAGGCATTTACGGTACTTGGAGAGACTAAAGGGCCTGATTAAATCCAAGGGATTTAATCAGAACTGAGAATTGGGCCCAAAAGCCCATGAGAACTAAAGGGAGTTTTAATGAATAAAACTTGACCTAAAGCTCTCTAATTCTTCAGCTGATTTGCGCCACCCACAGCCTCTCTCTGCGCCTCCTCTCCTGCTTGGTCTAGCAGCCATTTCCTTGTGAAGCGTGTGTGAGCCTTTGGAGGATTCATCTCTCGGTGTTTCTCTGATCTCTGACCTGTTCTTTCCTTCCGCTGCAACAAACAGGTAAAAGGTGAGATCATCTAATGTTTCTATTCAAGAGAACCTAGATCTGTATGTTTAGGTTGATATGAATCTGTAAATTGAATCAGGATCAACTAAACAGTTCCTACAGTGGTATCAGAGCCAGGTTCTTAGGATTTCTTGTTTAGATTCATTGTTTAGGTTGTTTAATCTGTTTAGAAGTGTTCTGAATCAACTACTGATAAGAAAAACACTTAAGAAACTGATTTGAATCCTGAACAAACATATGAATCGCAAAACCGAGCTATATGACTCGTGTTCTTGCGATCGGCCGAGTAGAGAACCGATTGGCTTGGCCGGTTGGATCGCACGGCCGAGTGTTGATCGGCTGGGTCGGATCATCGGATCGATCGCGTCACGATCGCGGCTCGTCCCGATCGTCAGACGGATCGCATCCCGATCGCGGCCAGTTCCGGTCGTCGGACGGATCACATCCCGGTCGCGAGAGATGGGCCGATCGCTCGTCCCGATCGCATCTCGTCCGACCGTCCCGATCGTCCCGTCCCGATCACACGCGAGCGTCCCGTCCGGCCATTGCCCCGAGCGTATCGATCTCGGATCGTCGTATGCGGCTTGCGGCTGGACGGTTCTTACTCGACCGGTTAGGGTTTTGACGTGTGATGTTTCGGTTCGGTTTAAAATTTTAATTAAAATTAAATCGTCTTGGTTTAATAAACAGATTTAATAATTTTATTAAGTCTGGTTAAACCGGGATAAGAAATCCAATGTCGAAAGAATTATTGGATTTTGTGCCTAAACCAGGATTTTCTAATTTGATTTGGTTGGACCAAATAAATTGAGAAAATCCGGTTTAGTAAATAACCGGTTGACAATTGTGGTCATCGTAGTAATTAAAATTTGGTTGGACCAATTTTAATGAACCAGACCGGTTATGTCAATTAATTGGACAATTGGGTCATGTCTTGGACATGGACCAATTCTTGGGCCTCGGGCCAAGAAGTTAAAACAATTGGGCCAATTATTTGAGTCTTTCTTCAGATTAATTTAAAATTTATTTTATAAAATTATAAAGTCGAAATTAAAGTTTCCGAAATCTTTGAAATTAGAGAGTTTCTTAAAATAGAAGTTTCTGGATTTGCGGGTTTTGGATTTTAAGAAATTTCTAAAGTTAGAAAGTTTCCTTTTTTAGAAAGTTTCCAAAAATAGTAGGTTTCCAAAAATGGAAAGTTTCCCGAAATAGTAATCTTCTATTTTGGGAATGAAATTTTAATAAACCTACGAACCTCAAAAAAATATCAAGCGTTGGATGTCTTGTCCAGGCTATGTCAGCTGTCGAAGCCCATTCAATTGTATTCATGGCCTTACAGTGTGAGGGTGTCTGCTTTTGCGTGGGTAAGACGGTTTGTGATTCATAAATGTCATTGGGAGTCCCAGACATTAATGATTACATGACTGTATAGTCTGGTTTTCTTGACTAGGCCATCGGGAGTCCCGGGCCTTGAGACATCAGAGTGGATTGGGCCTCGGGCCCAGATTCACAACCAAGAATTATATCACGGATATAATTAGCCGATATAGGGCTTGCCGATATAAGCTAAGGTTGGGTGACGGCCAGTGGCCCACTTTGATCTTAGTTATATGTGGATCTTGGAATCATTATATTCTATTGAGGGTAACTTATGTTATTGAATATAATGCATGATTAATCATATTAAATTTAATACGGGATTAATCATATTGAACATATTAACTAAAATCCTTTTATCTTAATTTTCAGTTATGACTAGCACAAACAATCAAAACACTTTCTCGATCCGGTCTGTCCTTAAGATGGACAAGCTGAACGGATCAAATTTCTTGACTTGGTCGCGGAACCTGAGGCTAGTCCTCAGGCAGGAGAGAAAGGACTATGTTCTTGAGAGAGCTCTCCCCGTGAGGATCGGGTCCAATGCTTCTCATGCAGTATATGATGCTTGGAATAAGCATTATAATGATGCGGTAGATGTGCGTGGTTTGATATTGGCTACCATGGACTCAGACTTGCAGAAGCAATATGAGAACATGGAGTCGCCAATAGAGATGATCAGCAGCCTGAAATTGAAATTTCAGGAGCAGATAAGAGTGGAGAGATACCGGTTGGTTAAGTCTCTCACTAGCTGCAAGCTACCAAATGATAATCCAGTGAGTCCTCATGTCAGTAAAATGATGGGTTACATTGATAACCTGAGGAAACTGGATTATCCAGTTAGCCAAGAGTTGGCAACTGAAATCATTCTGCAGTCACTGCCGTCAAGCTATGATAAGTTCAGAGAGAACTATATCAAGAAAGGCTTAACGAAGACGCTGACTGAACTGCATGATATGCTCAAAACAGTTGAGCTAAACGTGAAGAATACCCTGTACAATCTCATGAATGAGAAGGGTAGGTTTACTAAACCTAATGCTGACAAGGGTGAAGACAAAGTTGTCCAGATTTTGAATCATGGCAAGCGTGTGTCTTCTGAGCCCGAGTCAGATACCTCTTACGTTGGTAAGTGCTGCTACTGTAAGGAGACAGGGCATTGGAAGAGAGATTGCATTAAATTCATGGAAGATGATGAGGAGTTAAAGTCGATGTATGAGACCACTTCCTCAGGTATTCATGTTATTACTTCAAGTTCTACCTTATAGGTATTGGATACTGGTTGTGGCACTGATATTTGTGATAATATGCAGAGCCTAAACAACAGTAGAACGTTGAAGGAAGGGCGAGTGGAACTGCGAGTCTGGAAGGAGCTTGGGATGCTGCCTCAGCCGTAGGGTTTTCACTTGTAAATGCCCTTTGAGGCTTGGTTTTGTATTAAGTAATTGCTACAATGTACCTGCTTTAAGCAGAGTAGTTTTTCATTTTCTTGTGAGAATTTGAATGTTTTTCATTTTGATAAAAGACAAGTTTTGTTCTTTTGATCTTAATGAAATATTAATTGTAGCACCCTATTCATGGAATGAGTTTTATATCTTAAACCAAAGAGTGCCTAAATGTAACATAAATACCGAATTGGTTTAAATCTGATGAATTAAACCTGATTTTTCTTGGCATAAAAGTCTTGGTCACATAGAGTAAGTCGGATTCAGAAATCCCATAGTCATGGACTGTTGGGCTCATTTGATAATATATCTTATGAGACTTGAATTCTGTTTACTAGACCAAAAGATAAAGGGCCTATCTTAGCCGAGCTAGAGAAAAGCCCAAAGGCTTATTGGACATGGAACATGCTCATGTATGTGGCCCAATGAGCAGTAATGCCAGAGAAAAATCTCCTGTACTTCATTGTCTCTACTGATTACTTCAGTGAGTGTGACTGTGTTCATTTGATGAGACACAAGTCGGAATTCTTTGACATGGTCGAAAGAGTTCCAGAATGAAGTATAGGATCTAAATGACAAAAGTATTAAGACTCTGGATTAAAATCATGAGTGAGAATACTTAAGTCATTGATTATGTGATCATCTGAATGAGTGTGAAATCGTTTCACAGCTCATTTCTCCTGAAAACCTGAAGGTGTTTCTGTGAGAAAGAATCAGATCTTATTAGAAATGATTAAAGATGAATCACACGAATCTTCCATGATATTTTAAGAATAACGCTCTAGAAATATCTGAGTTTACGCTAAAATAGTTCCACCAATATCAGTAGAAAGACACCACGTAAATGTGGATTGGAATCGATCCAAATTCGTCTTTACTGAGTATTAGTAGTTGAGCTACTTCGCTGGTTGTCCCAGGGAAACCAAGGCTTATTACTTTTACGTCCATTCTGTTTTCTAAGAAGGGAAGTTATTTTCAAGAAGAACAGTGGGAGTAAAAGTATAACTCGAAGTTTTCTTAGGGAAACCAAGGCTCGGTACTTTTACGACCATTCTGTTTTCTAAGAAAGGAAGTTACTTTCCAAGAAGAACAGTGGGAGTAAAAGTACAACTCGAAGAAATTCGAGAAATACAGGAGGCTGCTTAACCTATTGAGGGAGAGCAGCGGAAGGATTTACAGATTTCTGTAGAATCTACACCTGTGGAGCCTGAAGTTCGCAGATATGAAAGAATCAATCACTAATCCGAGAGTGAATTCTCGTCATTAGTTCAGCCTGATGATCATCGAATGTTCGCATGATCTGATGATCATTGAAAGCGACGAATCTGCGAAATTCAAGGAAGCGAAAGTGAGCCCAGACTCCGAAGAATTACATTTTGTGTAAGTTGGCTTCATCGATCCATTCATGGATGGAAGCAAACATATCGGAGTTGGAATCTTCGTTCTGTTGAAGTAGTCAAGGTTTTGACTTAAGCAGGAACGAAATGGAACTGTGCGTTTACTAATAGATAAGTGGGAGCAATATTGCATTTCTCAAAGTGTATGTCGATGACATACTGATTCTCGGATATAACGTCCCAACGCTGTAGTCGGTAAAGGACTAGCTTGGGAGTTGGTTTTATGATTGACATGGGTAAAGCCACGTAGTTCTTGGATTTTGGATCTAAAGATAGAGATCCAAAAGAGCTGGTAGGACAAAGTCAGGATTCTTAAATTGACAAAGTCCTACACGTTTTGAGCAATCCAAGAAGGGTTTTATGCCAATGTCACATGGCATTAAGTTAAGCAAGATACAGTATCCTAAGATAACTGCTGAGCTTAAATGCATGGATGAGATTCCATATGCGTCGGCAATTGGATCTATCATGTATGCCATGAAACATACTTGTTTGATGTTGCTTTAATGTTAAGCAAGACAAATAAAGACCAGTCAAATCCAGCAAAGAATCAAGTTTCCTAAAGTATGTCCTAAAGTATTTGAGGAATACTAAGGATAAATTCTTGATTTACGGAGAAAGTAAGGTGCTATAAGTCGATAGAGTCTGAAAGGCAAGTTTCCAACAGACAAAGATGATTTCCGGTCACAGTCCGGTTATATCTTGTGTTTGTTTGGCGGTGCACGGCACTGTTGCTGACTCCATGACTTAAGCTGAATCTTTCGCAGCTTGGGAAGCGGCGAAAGAGGTTGTTTGGAAAGAAGAGTTCATCACTGAACTTGATGTGATTCCAGCATAGATGAAACTAGCTGCACATCAGAGGTCCAAACACCTTGAGGATAGGTATAACCTATTCCGTGAGATAAATGACAGAGATGTTAAGTAGATCAGCAAGTTTCAAACGAATGAGAACGTTGCTAATCTATTAACGAAGCCACTCCTTAGGCCTAAGCACGAGTCGCGGACTGTTGCTGTAGGATAAGTGAAATTAAGATGTAGTCTTAATTTCAGTGGGAGTTAGTAAAGGGCTTTATTTAGTTATTGATATGTTCTTGAAACAACATTTAAGATGTTTAATGAAATTATTATTTCAAGATTATTTTAACTGTGATGAAATAATCGTTCCAAAATGATATGAACCATTTTATAGGTCATTGAAGTAAATGACTTGATCTTGTGTCATCGAAGTCATTTAGCTTGATCATGAGACCCTATATTTGATAGATGGCTTATATCATCCTGTCCCTAGTCGAAGGTTGTTGAAATTGGAACACCAACAACCGTGTGAGACTGGATTGGTACGTGACTTATGACAAAGTCTCAGTGTGTCATAGATGCGCGGCATCAAAGTCAGTACATAGGTGTATGTTTGGGAACATACGACCGGACAAGACCCGCTTATAAGAACTCTTCAGGATATTTATATCTGTGTCATAAGAGATTCTTACTACGACTATAGAGTGTAGTCCTTAGACCTGAGTTCGCATGCATGTGACTGCACATGGACTGATGCACTTTGATCATTGTCTAACGCTATCGTTCTGCGATAGTTATAAGGACCTTGTTTGGGTGTATTACGAAATGAGTAGTTTACAGTGATGGAACAAGACGGGATTTGTCCCTTCAATATAAATGGAGTGAATATCTCTAGGCCAATCGGGGATTTGAATACTGGAAAATGCATGGCCATGCTCAAACGGACTGTCCCGAGTCGTTTGGATTGTCAGTATCAAATCAGAGTCCGATGAACAAGATTAGGCTTTATAAGGATGACACCAATCTTGCCTTATGACTAATCGAGATATTGTGACAAAAGGATTATGAATACAGAGATTCCAGTACAAGTGGGAGATTGTTGGAATTGTGTCCAGTAATCTCGGTACTGTCTCTAGAAAGTAAGAGTATGTCAATGATCAGACATAAGTCATATAATGCTGGGGGTCATGATGGCTTGCTAGAGTCCGCTCATGATCTATAAGTCTTGGACTTATTGCCTTTATTATATGATCCCATATGGGTCACACGCCTAAGCTAACGGGAAAATACGAAGGAACGGTTTAGCAGAGGTACGGTAAAAGTGCTAGGCATTTACGGTACTTGGAGAGACTAAAGGGCCTGATTAAATCCAAGGGATTTAATCAGAACTGAGAATTGGGCCCAAAAGCCCATGAGAACTAAAGGGAGTTTTAATGAATAAAACTTGACCTAAAGCTCTCTAATTCTTCAGCTGATTTGCGCCACCCACAGCCTCTCTCTGCGCCTCCTCTCCTGCTTGGTCTAGCAGCCATTTCCTTGTGAAGCGTGTGTGAGCCTTTGGAGGATTCATCTCTCGGTGTTTCTCTGATCTCTGACCTGTTCTTTCCTTCCGCTGCAACAAACAGGTAAAAGGTGAGATCATCTAATGTTTCTATTCAAGAGAACCTAGATCTGTATGTTTAGGTTGATATGAATCTGTAAATTGAATCAGGATCAACTAAACAGTTCCTACACGTAATTACGAACCCATTCCAGAATCAAAGACAAATAAGAGAGCCGACTCCTTTGATGGGCCCAAGCGAAACAAACGCCCTAGCAAGGCCTGGACGATGCCGAAGCCGGAGACAATCGAGCTCGAGCTCGGCAGAAGATGTCGTAGAGATAGAGCAACTCGGTCTTCGCCAGTTCAACTGATCCGCACAAATCTCGGAGATCGTTACGACGACGAGGCCGAAATATCGGAACGAAGAGATCAGAGTCGAGACTATTTAAGAAGAGAAGTGGCGACTCATTAAAGACATTCCAACCTAGACTAAGAACACTTTGATTAGATAGCTCGATCTCATACTTTGTACTCTCTTCTCGATTGTGTTTGTTCTATCTCGACGATCAATCTCAATAAAGTCTTTGATTCATAGGAAACTATACCATTTCTATATCATAAAGTCCAAATCCACGAATACAAATTCTTAGTGTGAATCCCAGATCTCACATTTGGCGCCGACTGTGGGGACATTCTATAGCCTTGCCTATCTTAAGAATCAGATCCTAGATCCGATAGATCGAGATGAATCCCGACCAAACTGGCTCTCCCAGCGCCACACCACCAGTTGACCTCCCCCAAACGGTCGATAACGTTCCTCAGAACACCACCGGGGTAAGAAACATGGGTCAGACCGACGGTGTGTTGACGAGCTCTGCCTCAGTCTCCACGACCTCGGCACCAGCCGGCTCCGTCGCTCAAACAATCGCGACGAGCTAGACTCCGACAAATATTTTGTCAGGAACTAATGATCCGAGCAGAAACTGGGTGTGGATGAGAAATGATTCGATACCCACCCCAGGAGGTGGATCTGGAATAACCAGACCTAATTCGCCACTACCTTCTGCTCCACAGAGACAAGGGCCAAGCGATCTTGCCGAGATCCGTTCGATGCTAAGCCTGCTGGTAGATCGAACGAGAAACAACGAAGCAAGCGCAAGGGCCCAAGAGATCGCGAACCGTTCTCTGGCAGCGCAGCTCGACGAACAAGAGCGGCGCATGAACGCCCGTCTTGAAGAGCTCGCCAGTCAAAGCCAAGGGGGCAGACCAACGCGAACTCCCATAAGTCCTCCACCGTGTACCCGCTTGGACTTCTCCTAGGTAGTAACTCCTCCGGGCACGTCGGGAAATTTCGGTAATGCGTCCAATAGCGGCTTCCGCCCTACAATGACCCCTATCGCGATACCGACCCCATTCTGTTCGAGTTCAATGGTCACAAATCCAACCGGATCAAGAAACCGAACATTACCCGGGCCACCACCTTTCCCGAATAACTCTAATATCCGACCGAGGCAACTAGGAGGTTCTGCCTTTGCCTCGAGCTCGGGACTCCTTAACGGATCAAACTCAGTTCAGTTCCGAACACCCCAGATCGATGAGACGAGGTCGGTCCCACCGATCGATCTCCTCGACCCCATTTTCCCTGAACAAACCTCAGGTCAGGCACAAGCCCAGTTCGCACCCGCAGAGGGCGATGAACACGATATGCTTAGACAATACATCGAGCAGGCTAAGGCCCAGTTCAACAGTCTGAGCTCGAAAGTTCACATGGCAACGAGCGCGGCTCCTGACATCGATCGAGTGATCGAAGAGACACAACAAACGCCGTTCACAGATCGAATCGCGTTTGCAAGGATCCGAGAGATCAAGAAAACTAAGTTTCCAGAATTCTCTGGGAAATCAGACCCGAAAGCCCACATCAGGGCATTCCGACTAGCGATGGCAAGGGTGTACCTTACCGATGAGGAGAGGGAGCCAGCCTTCTGCAGGCTCTTCGCAGAAAACCTATCGGGCTCCGCCCTAGAATGGTTTGCCGGACTGGAAGAAAGGTCCATTGACAACTTCACCCAGTTCATGACGGCTTTCCTCAAACAATACTCTGTTTTCATCGAGGAAAAGACTACTGAGGCAGCCCTATTCGGCGTCTCTCAAAAACCCGACGAAACACTTCGCTCGTACATCGACCGATTTAAGGAAATAAAATCCAAAATCGCGAACCCACCAGACGAGGTAGCTATAGAAGCGTTAAGACGAGGACTATGGTTCTCAACCAGATTCCGCGAGGAAATAACAGTCCGCGAACCTCAAACGCTCGATGACGCCCTCCATCACGCATCGGCCTTTGCTCGCCTCGAGGACGAAACCGCGGTCCTCAGAGAAAAACACCGGAAAGAAAGGAACCCGTCGGGCTCGCAAAATTCGAACTCGAAAAAGGATTCCCGTAAATCAGGGAACGTCAACGCGGTCGAGAGCCCAAAGAGCTCGAAGAAATTCGAGTTCGACAAGGAAAAATTCTGCGATTTCCATAATAAAAGAGGACACTCTACCTAAGATTGCTATACTCGAGCTAAAGCAGAGGCTCAAAAGCGAGAGTCCGAAAGAAAAAAAGACTCCGAAGTCGAGGAGGAAACTCTGCCCGACAAAAAGGAAAACAAACAGACCAAGGAGTCGAACTCCAAAAAGCCTTCTCAGAACAAACGTGAACGGTCAAAAGAGCCGGAATCTCCCGAAACACTCCCTCAAGGGTCGCGAAAGCGAGTCGAGTTCATCCTCGGCGAGCTCAACCTGAACGGCACTCCGGGAGGTTCAGCGCTATCCCCGCCTCCGGCTCCTGCTAAAAGTTTATGCTCAAGAATCAATCTCCCTCGTCTGTGCGGGGGGGGGGGGGGGGGGGGTGTACGGGCTATACCCCCTAAACGAATCGACTTCATCTTCGGTGGCTCCAAGCTTTGCCGCGACTCGGTCAATTCGATCAAAGCTCTTCAAAGAAGGGTCGAGACCGAGAGGGGGGGGGGGAAACCCCAATGTTGGGTCCAGACCACGAAATCATTTTCTACGAAAGTGAGACAAGTAATCTCGACAAACCACACGACGACGACCTCCTCGTTTTTCTAGTAGTGGGAGATGTCGAACTCTCAAGGATAATGATTGATACAGGAAGTTCGGTAGATGTCCTCTTTTACGACGCGTTCAAAAAGATGGACTTCAACGACACCGAGATCGTGGAAGAAAAGACACCACTAGTAGGTTTCGCTGGCGAGACGACATACTCGATGGGCTCTGTCTTCGCCCCAGTAATTGCCGGAGGAGTTCGGAGAATGACGGAGTTTGTCAGAGTAGATCGGCCAGCTCCCTATAACGCAATCTTAGGTCGACCATGGATATACGACATGAAAGCGGTACCATCGACCTACCACCAATGCATAAAATTCCCGAATCCCAAAGGGATCAAAACTATTTACGGAAGTCAAAAGATTTCCCGTCATTGCTACATGAACGGATACAAGCAGATCGAGAAATCCCCTGCGTAGCAATTACAGAAAGAGGAGGAGCTCGCCACCATGCAGACCAAAAGGTCGAACGACCCAAGTCAAATAGGACCCCCAAAGGACCTCACGACTCAGGTCTGCATAGACGATGCTCATCCCGAAAGACTCGTTGGCGTCGGAATCGACCTATCAGAGCCAGTTAAAAATGAACTGGTCTCTTTTCTCAAACAGAACGCTGACTCCTTCGCCTGGTCTTTAGCAAACATGAAAGGGATCAACTTCGACGTAACCAGCCACGAGCTGAATGTCGACCCAACCTACAAACCGGTGAGACAAAAGCGTCGAAAACTAGGTCCTAAACGGGCCAAAGCCGTCAACGACGAGGTCGATCGGTTATTAAAAATCGGATCGATCAGAGAGGTCAAGTACCCCGACTGGCTTGCCAATCCCGTAGTGGTTAAGAAAAAGAACAGTAAATGGAGGGCCTGTGTAGACTTCACGGATCTCAACAAAGCATGTCCAAAGGACAGCTTCCCACTCCCGCACATCGTTCGACTGGTCGAGGCCACCGCTGGACATCAGCTGCTATCATTTATGGACGCGTTCTCAGGGTACAATCAAATACTGATGAACCCTGAAGACCAAGAAAAGACTTCGTTCATAACTGATCGAGGCACGTACTGCTACAAAGTCATGCCCTTCGGACTAAAAAACGCAGGAGCAACTTACCAGCGCCTCGTCAACAAGATGTTTTCAGGACTCCTTGGCAAAACCATGGAAGTCTACATCGACGATATGCTAGTAAAATCTTCTAGGTATGAGATTCACATCCCCCAACTAAAAGAATTTTTACCATTCTCAATAAGTACGGGATGAAGCTCAACCCAGCTAAGTGTACCTTCGGGGTTACCTCAGGAGAATTCCTTGGTTACTTAGTGACCGAAAGAGGGATCGAAGCGAACCCCAAACAGATCGCAACGTTCATAGAGATGAAATCTCCCAGAACAACTCGAGAAGTCCAGCGCCTAACTGGCAAAATAGCTGCTCTGAATCGCTTCATCTCAAGGTCGACTGATAAATGTCTACCCTTCTATCACTTGCTAAAAGCAAACAAAAAGTTCCTCTGGGACGAAAAGTGCGAAGAGGCATTCGCTCAGCTTAAAGCTTACTTAAGCGAACCACCCATACTGGCAAAACCAGTAGAAGGGGAACCCCTCTACCTCTACTTAGCTGTCTCGACAGCAGCGGTGTGTGGAGTCCTGGTTCGCGAGGAACAAAACGAACAACGGCCGGTGTATTACATCAGTAAGACCTTTATCGACGCTGAAACCAGATACCCCGCCATGGAAAAACTCGCCTTAGCGCTAGTAACATCGGCTCGAAAACTCCGACCGTACTTTCAATCGCACTCGATCATAGTGATGACCTCTCAGCCACTGAGAACCATCCTTCACAGTCCAAGCCAATCAGGTCGATTGGTCAAATGGGCTATCGAACTTAGCGAGTACGACATTGAATACAAAGCTCGAACGTGCCTAAAAGCACAAGTACTGGCAGATTTCATAATCGAGCTTCCTCCGACTATAGAACTCGACCCGACTTCGGCCCAAAGATGGAAACTCTACGTTGATGGAGCTTCCTCAAGGCACGATCCGGAGTCGGAGTGAAATTAGTCTCCCCAACGGGTGAAGTACTAGAACAATCGTTCAGATTGGGCTTCGCCGCATCGAATAACGAGGCAGAATATGAAGCGCTAATAGCCGGGCTCAGGCTCGCGATAGCCATAGGAGCCCGGGAAGTAAACGCCTTCAGCGATTGCCAACTAGTCACGAGCCAATATCATGGCGATTACGAGGCCAAAGACGAACGGATGGAAGCATACCTACGGGTAGTCCATACACTGGCTGAACAGATCGAATTCTTTGACCTAACACGAATCCCACGAGGGGAAAACACTGCAGCCGATGCCCTAGCCGCATTAGCATCGACATCAGATCCTAACCTCAAAAGGATCATACCAGTCGAAGGGATAGAAAAACCAAGCATCGACATAGCCTCAAAGCCCTGTCCTTGAAAGAGGATGGACCCGCTGTGAAGGACGATGTCAAGCACAAAGAATATCCTGGGGGCACCAGCAGCGACACCATCGAGATTGATGATGACCTTGATCCTAGAAACGCCGTGTACGTCGCGAACGTCCCCGACGGACCAATTCAAACCGCATCCACTAGTCAGGGACCTGAGCCTAACAACGACGAAGATTGGAGAACTCCGATCATTCGATACATCACAAACGGCGAAGTTCCCGACGACAAATGGGAGGCGCGGAAACTTAAAACACAGATTGCAAGGTACTATGTCACACAAGGAGAGCTCTTTAAAAGGAGCCTCTCCGGACCTTATCTCAAATGCCTTGACAAAAAGCAAGCCCTAGCCGTGATTACGCAAACACATGACGGATCATGTGGAAGCCATTCCGGAGGACGAGCATTGGCCGTGCGAATCAAAAGGCAAGGCTATTATTGGTCGAAAATGGCCTCCGAATGCGAATCTTTCTCCAACAAGTGCGATAAATGCCAAAAGCATGCCCCAATTATCCACCAAGCGTCGGAGAAACTCTCCTCTATCTCATCACCATACCCATTCATGCGATGGGGAATGGACATCGTGGGACCACTAGTCGCATCCGGCAAAAAGAAAGCTACACACCTATTGGTAATGACGGACTACTTCACCAAGTGGATTGAAGCGGAGTCATACCAAAAAGTTAAGGACATTCACGTTAAAGAGTTCGTCTGGCGAAACATCGTTTGCCGACATGGACTACCCCACGAGATCGTCACGGATAACGGACCTCAGTTCATATCAAATGCTTTCAAAGAGTTCTGCAGAACTTGGAACATAAAGCTGACTTACTCAACGCCACGCTATCCCCAAGGGAACGGGCTAGCAGAAGCAGCTAACAAAGCAATTATGAACGGTCTCAAGAAAAGGCTCAACGAGTGCAAAACAACCTGGAGTGACGAACTCCCAGCCGTACTCTGGGCCTACCGGACTACCCCCCGCAAATCCACTGGTGAGACTCCCTTCTCGCTGGCTTACGGAATCGAGGCGGTGGTACCAGCAGAAATCCTTGTGTCAAGCATCTGCAAGGAAGAATGCCCGCGACAAGAGGAACTTAACAACAAAATGATAACTGATGATCTCGACCTCGTCGACGAAAGAAGGAACCTCGCATTAGCTCGACTCCAGAATTACCAACAAGCCGCAGCTCGCTACTATGATTCCCGAATCAAAACTCGAAGGTTTCAAGTAGGAGAGCTCATCTTACGGAAAGTGTTCGACCATAAAAAGGAAGAACACGCTGGAAAATTAGGAGAAAATTGGGAAGGTCCTTACCAGGTCACCGACGTCGTGAAGGATGGGGTCTACCGACTCAAGTCGGTAGAAACCCAGAAGCCTGAACTACGACTTTGGAACATCATCAACCTCAAAAAGTATTTCCACTAGGAGTACATCCACATAATCGAACTACGAAATGGCTTGATCCCCTTAAAAAGGGTACGTAGGCAGCTCAACTTCGAGCGCAGCCGCCCCCCAAACACAAAGCTCGTGCCGAGCTCAGCAACTTCTGACGAAGTCACACCGAATTATCTTTGTGAAATCAAAATGAGTCCCTTAATCCAATGCTTCTTTCTGTCGTAAAAGTTAGAGTCGTTATAACTTGTCATAACGTTCCCAAAACGAAAGATATGAAATTATCTCTCCTGAATCAAGCGATATGAAATTATCCTTTCCAAGTGACCTGAAATGGCCTCTTCCAAAACCAAGCGATATGAAAGTATCCCTTCCGAGCGACCTGAAATGGCCTCTCCAAAATCAAAGTGATATGAAATTATCCCTTCAAACAAAGCGGCCTAAAACGGTCCCTCCAAACCGAACGAACTGAAATGATCGTCCCAAAAAACAAGCGACCTAGAACGGTCCTCCCGATTCGAACGAACTGAAATGATCGTCCCAAAGAAAGAGATCCAGAACGATCTCTCAAAAAAAAAATACAATTCTTCTAAACCTTATACGGATTAAAAGAATCGGGGGGCTACCCCACCCCTCAAGCAGAATAATGAGGACAAGACGGCTACTCAAGCATGCAACCTCCACACATTCCAAATCGAATCTTTTTAAGTCAACTTCGATTCGTTCTCATACTTAATGCTTCTCTTTTCAATTCAGCGATCAAGCCTGAATCTTACATTACGAAGTAGTCGCGCCTCAGACTATTCCTGGCAAAGAGCTCGAACTCAAACAGAATTAACTTAAGAAGTTCGCAAAGAACTACCTGAGGCAATTCGAGACGAGATATCTACTCGATCCATCCGGAGAAGTCCGAATTGCCACAGTGGCTCAAATTTTATGTTAAGGCATAAGCACGATAAAATCTATGCTAAGGCATGAAAGATTTTTTTAAAAAGCGATTCATAAAAAAAAAAAAGGACATAATGTCCTCTAGTTCGAACGAAAGCCCACCAAGGGCAACACCAGAAACAAAAAAAAAAACCCCGGGCAACGAAAGTCTGGAAACAAATCAAAAGCCCACTTGGGCAACAATGAACAAAAAGGAAAGGAGAAACTAGAACTGCTTGGAAGGAGAGGAAGCTTCGTCTTGATCTTCCATATGATCATCAGTCACCTTGTCCTCCTCGAGTCGACCTTCGCCCTCGTCGCTAACATGCGAACTAACTCCGGTCGGAAGGTTTGATCCATATTGATCAAGACGAGCGGCCGCCTGGTTCAAAGGGCGCGCCAAGACCACAGAATCGTCCGACATCACCGACAAATTGAGTTTGCTGATGCTGAAATCCGACACCGCCGTGGCATTCATTTCCTCCCTGGCCAGCCTTTTCTTCTCGGCCAAGTCCATCACCTCCTTGGTCAGATCAAGTTCGCCAGAAGCGAACTCAGCGATAAGCGCAATGTTGGCCAAAGCCTCCCGAAGCCTCATCTCGGCGCTCACAGCGACCTTCCTTTGGCTCTCCTTCGCCGCAATCCCCTCAAGGATCCTAAGGTACTCGCCGTTCAGCCCCTTCCTAGCCACATGGGCCGCCACCCTGACGTCAAACTCTTGGTCGGCAAGAGCCTTGTCCAATAGCGGTTCGACTCGCTTCCTCTGCGACTGAGGCCCGAGTCAGGGCACCCTGCAACTGCTCATCCAGGTCGCCCGCCTTCTTCCTTAGATCCTCTTCCCGAGCCAAGGCCCCCTGCAGTTGCGCTTTCAGGTCACTGACCGTTTTATTGACGGTGTCGAGCTCGCTCACCTGCAGTATCTCTCGCAGCTCGCGCTCAGCCCTAGCCGCAAACCTGTTTGCAGCCTCCAAGGCCTACCAAAAAAAAGAGGGGTGTGTGAAGAAAGTTAAGCACGAAACAAAACGAAGGGAAGAAATCATTACCTTCCCATAAGCCGCCACCATCTCGTTGTAAGTATCACCAAAATCCATATCCCCAACAGCCGGGAGCTGAACACCTGCAGGCTTAAAATGCCTTAGCAGATAAGAAACACCCGTCGGGTCATCCGCAATCGGTCATTCTTTCTGGTGCCTAAAGCGCCAATTGAAAGACCCCGAGGACCCAGAAGAAGCAGGCCTCGCCTCAACACTCTGGCCCGATCTTCTCGAGCTCACCTCTGCGTCAGTCCTTCGACGCTTCGCCGCCGGAGGAGGACCGCCTCGGCTCCGGCCGTTCGACCCTCTCGAACCATTCGACCGAGAGTTGCGCAAGGCAGGCTCTTCAGACGAGACCCGAACCGGTTCCTCGCTGGCCGGAATAGGAGGTAAATCCTCCACCCCCACATTTGCCTCTCCGGACCGTGCGACCACGGGAAGAGAAACCAGAACAGGGTTAGGAGGAGGGATCGAAGGAGGAGGAGGAGGCCCCTCGTCCATGGCAAAAAGGAGGGCGTTGCTCAAGTCGCCAGCCTTCATTTTCTTTGCCAGATCAACGGGATCTTTCCCGTTCCGACGGCTGCTAGATCTTTGCGACATCTTTTCAAGAGAAGGGGTGCTTGCAGTAGAACTGTCGTCCGAAACAGGTCGATCTGCAAACGAAACAGATTCGGGTCAGCCAGGCAAACGAAGGGCATATTGCGCAATGACCCCCAGAAAGACTAACCAAAACACTTACTCTCTCCGGTCCGCTCGATAATCCGAAGCGGAGCCTGAACGATTCGAGTCGAAGTGGGCTGGCGAAGGAGGCGTGATTCGTCTCGCGAAAGACGAGGTTGGTATAAAGGAGGTTGTCGAGCAGCAGGACCTAATGCAGCTCGGATTCGCTGATCCGTGAAGTTACACCAGCGAATATCCCCTCTCCGTAGGCGAGCTATCAAACTCGATGTATTCGGGTTCAAAGGTAATGACTCAGGAGCCTCTGCAAAGAAACCAAAAAGGTTATTAGAAAACAACTCGATATGAATGAAGGCCGCCGCAGGAATCAGAGAAACTAGTAAACCCTATAAGCTAACCAACGCTAGCCGCCCATCTTGTCGGGATAACCGAGTAATCAAAATCCTCGACCGAGTGATTATTGATCCTGAAGAAGAAGTATTTACTCTTCCACACATCCCTCGTCGGGATCTCATCAAGGATCTACCCATGGCGAGGAGAGAGGTAGTAGGTTCCGGGAAAACGAGTGTTATGTTTTACCGAACAAACCCTCATAAACTCCTCGACTCCGAAATCGATGCCCTCCTCGACGGCTCTGACCCCGAGCCCGATGACATACCGAACGAAATTCGGAGTCATCTGGTGAAAGGCCAGTTGGAGCTGAGCTAAAACCCATGAGATAATGCGAGGGATTGGAAAAAACAATCCGCATTTATCGAAATAGGCATAGGAAGCACAGCAATGGCCTTCGACGACAGTTTCTGGGGACATGTCCGGTGATGGGATAAGTATCTCCACCTCCGACGGAATCTGGCACTTCGCCCGCAACTTCTGTATTTGGTCAACAGTCAGACTGGACGGCGGATGAGGACCAACCGGTCCCGCCGCCACAGTAGGGCTAGCCATGGCCGTACTCTTTCGAACCATGATAGTTCGATATATCGGAAATTTCTTTTGAGAAAAGAAGAAAAGCGAAATCTCTAGAGAAGAAAGTCTCAGAGCAACGGCAAAAGAAATAAGAGCGAGAGGCAAACATAAAAAAAACAAGGGATATAATGAGGGATAAGAAGTTACCTAAACGATTTGTAGTGCGAGCAAGTAATGGGAATCGTGCTAGGTAACTTCCCCTTTTAAACTATCTCGCGCTTGAGATCCGTGGGATCTTTCGTCTCCCACAATCCCAACCGCTCAAATCGAAATTTGTAAATGATTACGAAAAAGATTGAGACAGTTAGGATTTTTCAATTCCTCGCGATCTCGACCGTCAAAACAAGATCTACGGACGAGGCGAGAACAATCATCAGGGCTTCCTTAATGATTAGAGGCGCGTACCTCTTCCCAAGAACGTCCACCGCCCATTAACCTCGACTTCTCGAAATCAATGGGCTGGGGGGCTATTGTTGGTATTGGATTTCCCTCTAGGAAATCCGGCCCATTAACAGACAAGACAGAGGCCCGTAATTACGAGCCCATTCCATAATCAAAGACAAATAAGAGAGCCGACTCCTTTGATGGGCCCAAGCGAAACAAACGCCCTGGAAAGGCCCGGACGATGCCGAAGCCGGAGACAATCGAGCTCGAGCTCGGCAGAAGATGACGTGGAGATAGAGCAACTCGGTCTTCGCCAGTTCAACTGATCCGCACAAATCTCGGAGATCGTTACGACGACGAGGCCGAAATATCGGAACGAAGAGATCAAAGTCGAGACTATTTAAGAAGAGAAGTGGCGACTCATTAAAGACATTCCAACCTAGACTAAGAACACTTCGATTAGATAGCTCGATCTCATACTTTGTAATCTCTTCTCGATTGTGTTTGTTCTATCTCGACGATCAATCTCAATAAAGTCTTTGATTCATAGGAAACTATACCATTTCTATATCCTAAAGTCCAAATCCACGAATACAAATTCTTAGTGTGAATCCCGGATCTCACAGGAGGGAGTTCTATTAAAAAGTTAGTTTAAAAAGCTTTTTTAAGTTTTAAATCTAGCTGACATTAATTACTGTAAAATTAGTATAGAAACATAAAAAGACAATTGATTACCAAGAGTCTAATTATAATTAACGTACAAATTTAATCTAATTATAATTAACATACAAATATAATCAAAATTAAGTTTTATAAATTACTTGCCTTTTTCCTCGCATGCTCGGGTTCATGCTCGCTTCAAGGGAAGTTACATGCTTCAGTGAGCCTTTCGTACGCTTCGGTGAGTCTTTTAGACAGAAACTTGCTCCAACTATGCTAGGCGATATAAAAACTCTACCTCAAATTTAGAGACAATAGCTCTCTCTCATCAATCTTCTCTCCCTTTTCTCTAAGAGTTCGCCCTAAAGAATTAAAATCGCCTCTCCGCCGCTGCCTTTAGTTTTCCGGCGTGGGAGGCATCTCTTCCTTTTGCATGGCCCGATATTCAACCGTGGCTCCTCCCTTTGTCTTTCAAGCTCGGTTCGGTGTCCCTGGCCTGCTCTGGCGGTGTGGCGTTGATGTTTGCGGTGGCTCTAGAGTTGCTTTCTTTTTCGGTCGGTGAGGACGCGACCTGGGGTGGTTTTCTCGGTGTTTTCTTGCGGCTGTGGTGCTTTGTCTTGCTGTCTATACCTGAAGGTGGTGTTGGCAGATCTGAAGTCGTGGTGGTGGGGAGGTGGTAAGTAGGTCGATGGTTTTGGTTCATGCCTGATGTCGCTTCTGGGTGGTGTGGTCGCTCGGGGACGGCGGCTCTCCCTCTGGCTAGAGTTTTCCCGATAGATATGGCGCTTGTAGACTTTTCCCTCCTTTTTCCTCTGCTTTTGTTTTCATGGAGTAGGTGGCTCCTTCTTCCTTCCTCCGGTGTTATGTTCGCTGGTGACCTCCCGTCGGTGTCTGTTGGGTGAGTTAGAGGTGGTCATGTGCCTCTCCTCGCCGGCGCTTTCTGTAGCGCCGCCTTCTTCTCTCGGTTTGTCTTCGCGGTGGCGGATGAATTCATGTCTGCGCTTTGGCGGCGGCGGCTCCATTTGTTTATGTCTTTGGTGCGGTCTTCTGTGCTCCGGTGGTCAGCGAGGATCGTTATCTCCGTCGGCTGTGGTGTTTGCGCCTACTCAGCGGCGGCAACGACTGTTAGGGTTTCCTTAGGGTTTCCTTTTTTGGGCTTTTGGGTCTTACGAGTTGTTGGTTTACATTGTAATTGGGCTTGTTGATTTGGATTGGTCAGGCCCATTAGAGGATTGTATGGAGGCCCAAAAAACAAAAAACCAAACAAAATTTAATTTAATAAAAATTGTTCAAAAAAAAACTATGCTAGGCAATAAGTGTTTAGTTTCATTGCGCCTCGTACCTAAGAGCATGAACAACGATGGATTTTAGGTGGGTTTCTTAACCAAAAATATATTAAAATATTGTGGGTCCCACGTGGGATCCACATGAATAGTTAACATACTGAGCGCATAAGTCATTAGCTAAGATACCATGAAACCCAAATGTTAACTATTCATGTGGATTGATCCAATTTTTTTTTTTTTTTAAGAAACCTTCTTTGGGTTTCATGGTTGTTCATGGTCTAAGCGAGTGTCGAACACGCTTTTTAGAACACTGGTTGAATATAAGTTTTATGTTTGACTAATTAATCAAGTTATACATTTTCTTTTTATAAATTGTAATACCTAAACTTTTATTAAAGTTTTTAATGATATTTACCTTTTAGCTAAAAAAAAAAAAATCAAAGCGAGCAGTGGAAATAGTAAATAAGGAAACGAGAAAAGCTTTCTTACCGTTTTAACTCCATATGTGTCTCGCACGCAAGTCTGTGATATCAGTATGTCCCTAATCTATTTGGCTATTTGCATATATAACTTGTCCCGGACCATTTTTTCTTTTCATTTTATAACCGGATGATCACGCTATTGTGTTTCTCTCCATTTGTTTCCTACACAATAATCTCATGCAATTCCTTTGAATATGATTGAATATATCGTATAGTGTACATGAATATGATATATTGTGGTGAAACAAGTCATAATCGCAGTCCTATTTCTTCCGGCGGCCCCATATGGATACTACGTGTGTGTGAACGTGATCATACTCATTACAAAACATGTATATCCTATATCACAGACCTATTTATTCCGGCGCGAATCCATACTATGTGGGCGCAAGAACGGATCTAGAATATAATTCTATATGGGATCATATATAAATATTTAATATAATTTATTTAGTTAAAATATTATGATTAAAATATTGCCAAAATTATTAGAGTTTCAGTTTAAAAAAAAAAATCAAACTAAAGCAAAAAGGCATATATATTTGTAAATGCTAATACAGTAATACCCATTTAAATAGTATTACCATAATATGTATATTGCACATAGTAATTTTCTCTTTAAAATACTATTTTAACGTTAATTAGAATGAAGGTAAAAATTGGAAACTTAATTTTAATCTATTATTATTATTTTAAAATATAAATTATTAAAATAAATTAAGAGAATAACTTGAGAAACATAATTTTAACTTTGGAAGAACCAAATAAAAAAAGGACAAAAGTTATTGAAAAAATGGTTTTTTTTTTTTGCAAAAAGAAAAAGAAAAAATGAAAAAGGAATAAAGCAGTATAAGAAGATTGTAAACTTTTGGAATCATGTATAATAAGAACATTTCCAATTCATTGATATTTTTTATTATTATAAATGTTACAATAGAGTAAAATCAATTCTAACTCACATCTATATCATGTTTTAAGACATAGATTACTATTTTCTCCTCTATATAACATTTTTTATGGCATCTCCAATCCATTGGTAGTTTTTCTTCTAAATGCTATAATATTTTCAATTCACTTTTTTTTGTCAACAAATCACCATATATTAAATTATTGTTGCTCGGATCGGGTTATCACTCAGAATAAACCGATCCAATTCGTCATGATTTACATGGAAAAATATAGTACATGTGCTCTAGCCTCTTTTGCAAGGGAATCGGCACGAACATTTGATTTCTTAGGAATTAAAATTATAACGAATAAAGAGAAAAACACTCTAAGAGAATTGAAAAATTCCAACTCTGTCTTGAAACCTGGGCATTCTTGTGAATCTTCTGTCATAGCTACCAAATCTGAGCAGTCTGTCTCGATTACCACCGAGGTGATTCCCCCTTCCAGGATGCATGACATTGCCCAAAGTAATCCGTCCAGCTCGGCGTGTAGCGGTGAAAGGCTTCGTCTGCATCCTTGTGCTCATGTGTAATTCCTTCCTGAATGGTCCTTGTCACTTTTCTATATTCTCCGAATTCTCTATAACATAGTCAAACTTTTTATTTGCACAATTGTTCTTTAGTTTTTATATTATATGATTATAACTGAAAAAGTATTTCTTTCTTTATTTTATTTTATTTTATTTGCATAGATCTTTTCAGTTTTTTTTTTTTATTAAATTATAACTATAAATAAAATTTGTTAATAGTTTTATAACAATGCAAATTATTTGTTGCTATTAAAACATATTATAGTTTCATAAAATTTGCAAATTAAAATGGTTTAATTTGAAACTTTTATAAATAAAATATTCTAATAGTAAAATAAAATAATATTAGATGGAATATTACTTTTTAGAGAAAATATAGAGGAATACATTGGAGCTAAGACCATCTTCTTTGTATTCCTTTATTTTGTTTTTTAAATAGAGGAACTCTATAATAGATGAGTAATTTTCTTCTTTGTATTCCTCTATTTTTTCCTCTAAAAAAGAATATTTTATTTTATTTTAGTAAATTTTACTTACAATAGTTACAAACTAGCCCATTTATTATATTTTATATTTTTATAAATTATAAAATTATTTAAATTAAATATTTCTTTTATTTATTAAATAAAATTACATTATGTACTAGGCATGTGAGTTTTGTAAACCGAACCGAACCGATTAGTTCGATTGTGATTAACTGAAGCATTTTAGAAATGTTACCTAAATTAACCGACCTAAAATTTGACACGGTTCGGTTATCGGTTGATTTCAGTTTTAAGCTTACTAAATGAAACTGACCGATTTTTATTTTTTGAAAAATCGTTTAAGATTGGTTTAATCAGGTAGTTTGGATAAATTCAGTTCAATTCGGTATTAACTAAAATTAGTTTAGTTTTGGTATAAATTGGTTTAATTTTGTAAAATATCCAAAACCTACGTCTGACCTGAGCCAAACCAAATTCTCCGGTAGCCGGACAAATTACCAATTGGGTTGACGATTGAATTGAAACCAAACCAAACAAAAATAACTGGTTTGGTCCGGTTTGGTTTTGGTCAAAATTCGTAGGACTATTATTTATTATAACAAAATATAAAACATATTAATTTCTTATTTAACCATTAATAATAATGTATTTTCAAAATGATTAAAACTTATATTAAATATATAATAGTATTATTTATATTATACTATATTAATTATTAAAATATGAATTTATTTGTTTTAATGATAAATAATAATATTTATAAGTTTGGGGACTATTTTAAAAATTAAAAAGTTCACCTCTATTATAGAGGTAAAAAATAGAGATCTCTTAAATATAAAGGAAAAAATATCAATATCTATTTTAGAGTAAGATATAGATGAGAGGTGGTGATGAGGACATCGGATCATCCAAATCCGATCCGGACGAACGGTACGTACCAATCTCGACCATGACGCTGATCAAGCTACTCCCGACCACGCGGAACGTACCTGAGGAGGTTAAGGAGGCCAAGACATGTTCTACAAGGCCAAATGATGTGGGAATGAAGATTCATCAGCAAAAAACATATTTCAGGAGTAATGATCGTTCCAGAACCCAATTGGAATGATCCCATTTGGAGATATCCGACAACCGTCCACCCGGAGCCCTAGCCGAGTCCTGGAAAATGTCCATAGGAGAATTTGTTCGAACCAATCATACCAGGCTTGATATATACCAGAAAGTATGCTATTTGGAAGAGTTTGGTCAGAAGAAATCATCATGGGTTCGAGTTAATCTTGGAGTATGTCTAGAAGCTGTCCATTTAGCCCTATCCGCGGATATAGGTGCATTCAAGAAATTATTGCGATTGGACCATGAAGATTCAATTTGTAACTCAACCTTTTCTGGAAACCTTACTCACCAAGGAATCTTCACGAGTGGAATCACATCAATGCCCATTTTCTATGAAGAAGTTATGCATGTTTCAATACATGTAACTTTCAAAGAATCCGCTGAAGACCGACTTGTGTATATTGGAGTGTTCCGAACGAACCAGGATGAAACAGGAAGCAAAGAAACTTGGTATGAATTCTTGATTCATCAGGGAATGCATGAGAGTTGGAATCACACCAATATCATCTCGGACGAAGAAGATATGCAAGATCAAACCCGAAGGTTGCTGGACCTGCCTTATTTGGAAGCTCACAGATTTAATGAACTCCAGAACTATGTTTGGCGACCAGGAGCACGTGCAACATCTCATTGGGCTGAGGTTTATACTCTTTTTCCCTTAAGTATGGTTTTATCCCAATTGGGTTTTCCCACTATGGTTTTTAATGAGGTAAACCAAAGCCCGATACAAGAGAAGGAGAATCTGGCCCGTCCAACCTTCCTTCTTATCTTTTATTTTATGATTTCGACAGGCCCTTTTTGGCCCACTTGTAACTTAGACTATTGGCTATTTAAGCCATTCTTTTCGTTTCTAATAAGATCAAATAAGTTTTTAGTAAAGAGAACCCTAGCTTGGGCGGCCGATCTCTTATCCTCGTGTGGTTTCCCCTTGGATCGAGATTTCTTGTTACTACTTGCTTGCTTACATCTTGTTACTAGAGTATTCTGTCGTGTTCAAACTCCTCAACTCCATTGAATCATCCACCGACCAGGAAGAGAGCGCCTTCGGCCAGCTTCCTCGTCCCATCGATCCGCGTTCGACCATCGTCCCGCTCGTCGCTTCTCGACCATCATCCCGCTCTTCGCTTCTCGACCACTCGACCACCCGCCCTCCATCTTACATCAGCTGGAGAAGAATTTCTTCTATAATAGCATTTAGATGCAAAAAGGTGAGTTGTAGATGTTCTAAACCTATCTCTATTATAGAGTTAGTTTATTTTATAGGAAAATATAAAAATAATAATTTAGAGATGGTTTCAGAGTCAAACTTTTTATATACATATAGTCATTCAGTTTTTTTATTTTTATTTTAACTGAAATAATAATTAAAAATTAGTATTTGCATATATATTTTAAATTGTAAAAGTTTATAACAATAACTAAAAGATTGATAATAATTTATGCATATATGAAATTTCTTTGTTGTTTTCTAAAATATTTAATTGATTTGTAAAAGTTTAAAAAAATAAATGGTTTAATTTGCAATTTTATAAATAAAGTGCACTATTAATAAAATGAAAAAAAATATTTGAGAGAATATGTATTTTTAGAGAAAAATATAAAAATACATAGGAAATAAACTCAGATTTATTATATAATTTCTCTATTATAGAGGTAAAAAATAGGATAATATATTGGAGATAGTCAAAGGAAAGACAACAAAAAATTATTAAACGTGAAAAGGAAATGCAATAAGGTTTGTTTGTAAAAAATACATGAAAAGCAATGATGGAGGGGATTTGAAAGCCGGAAGGGACAAATAAAAGAGTAATTTGGATGTATGACCATAAAACTAGTCGATATTAGCTCTATGACCATGACCTAAAACCCATCTTTTTATTCCTCTTATACCCCTACTGTCATATTAACCATATAGATTTCGAAAGATTTTATGTCGTCCGTAACTACATTCTCTCTCTTTCTTGATCTTATCCCTTATCTTCTCTCTCTCTCTCTCTCTCTCTCTCTCTCTCTCTCTCTCTCTCTCTCTCTCTCTCTCTCTCCCCCTCTCTCTCTCTCTCTCTCTCTCTCTCTCTCTCTCTCTCTCTCTCTCTCTCTCTCTCTCTCTCTCTCTTATCTTTTCTTTCTTTTTATCTCTCTCTTCTGCCATGGCAATTTTTTATATTCTTCAGATGACAATTATTGGTCCTCTTTTTCAGCTGAGATAGTGACCAATGATGGAAGCAGTTTGAATCGTCTCGAAAATGGAATCTGGCCAAGACTAACGGTGGATTAGTCGTCGGAAATTTCATCAACCATCGGAATCTGGGCAATATTTGAGCTAACATGTTAAATAATTGTGCTAACACAGACATATTTCAAATGATAATCACTTTCTTATCGCATTAACGAAACAATTATATGTGAACTTAAATATTTTATATGATATTTAATAACTTAGCACATATTCTAAAACTAGTTAACTACCTAATAATTGATTTAAAGTGTTTCAAAATTGTATTAACACATATTAAACTTATTGAACCGACTCAGTGAATATGAATCAACTTGTTAATAGTTGAGTAAACACATGCTATAATTATGTTAACATATATCTAACTTCCTAAATTGACTAAATGAGTATGGATAAACTTGTCAAAAAATCCTAACTAAAAACAACTTTGTTATCACGTTAACCAAATAACTTAATTTTTTTATTTTACATGATACATAATAACTTGAACACATAACTTAAAAGTTATCTAGTTAATACTTGATTTAGCGCACTCAATAATTGTGTTAACACATACCATTTTCACTGAGTCGACTCGGTGAATATGAATCAATTACCCAAATTTTTTTTGTTAGCTTTCTCACTAGATTGTGGTAGATCTCCACCCAAAATTGAAAGATCAAAATCTTAAAATCTATATGTGCCTATTGTTCAAAAAATTACAAATTTTTTGTCAAAAAATACTTACCGAATCAACTCGTTATAATCGAGCTTATAGGATCTTTGCTTGAGCTTCATTTTACTAGATTTTTATCCAAGATTTCTGGTTTTTCATCGATCAAAATAATAGTTTGATTTTCTTGAATGAAAGAGAAAAAGAGAGTGAGAGAGAGACATGGAAAAGAGAAGAAGAAGAAGATAAGAAGAAGATAAGAAGAAGAAGAAAATAGAGACAAACTTGATCTCTTAAAGATTTTTAGATGCAAGTTGTAAGGATAGAGTGGTCATTTCCTCCACTCAAAAATGGTTTCAGAAAACAAAGTCCTAACCACCTAATTTCATATGCGTTTTGTATTTTCCACCTAAATGTCCCCAAATAAAAACCTCTAAATAAAAAATAATTTTTATACATACATACATACGTATTTTATTTTATAGAGATTTAGTATGTGGCACGTGTTACACCCTCTATAACATGGATCCGCTCATGCGTAGGCGTGAACGAGATCATTTACTTATTACAAAGCATATAACTTCTTAAAGGTTTTCTTAACTTAAAGAGAATATTAAAAAATGAAATAAAACCCTGCACAAATCCAAATGAGTCCAGACCAAATGAAACTCAAAAACATATCTGTTACAAATAGGCCTAAGAAGCAGAAACGAAAATCCTAATCTCCGCTAAACTGCCACATCGGTCGAGCCGTCGATGCCACACCAGAGACATGAGAACTGACCGTCTAAAGAGCTCGAGCTAGAGGACCACCCTCCACCTGCATAGGAAGAAAGAAATCGCTGAGAAGGCACTATGCTATTGAGAAAGGTTGGAGGAAAGAGGGAATATGAAGTGGTGAAGGTGCAAGGAGAACCTTGACAACCGAGATCGGTCTATCGCCGGAAGTTATTTTTCGCGCTCCCACCACCGTCCTCCAAATGGCGACCTAACCCGAGAAACCTTGGCCTGACAAGAAACCTGCACACAACAACCAACCCCCCTCCTAACCCAAGCCCAACCACCGAACTCCTCCGGATGAGAAAGAACCACCAACCGCATGAGTACACCACCGCGAACCAACAACAAAATCCTTGAGGAAACATCCCCCGCCGAGTCCTTATCCAGCAAGATCTACGTAGAGCTATTGCCAATCCGCGAAGAGCAACTGAGAGAAAGCCGTGAACCACTAACCGATTCAAAGAAGAAAGCCAACAGTACGAAGGGAGAAATGAAGGAATGTTTAGATGAATCCTGATTCAATTCTCTGATTCAGATTATCCTAAACATGCGGATCTAGGTTCTCTTGATTAGAAACAATTGTTGATCTCACCTTATACCTGTTTATGCAGCGGAAAGGGATGGTATGGTCAGAGATCAGAGAGCCACCGAGGGATAACTCCTCCAGAGGTTCACACACGCACACCAAGCAGGAAGAGAGGCTGCTAGACCGAGCTGAGGAGGCGTCGCAGGAGAGAGAGAGTTGGCGGCTGGGTTAGGGTTCGAGAGGAAAACATACTCGAGTTTTATTTATAAAACTCGTCCGGTTCCTCTTGGGCCATTTGCCCCAAATACCAAATAACTCGAAGGCGTTCGCGCACTGTGTCGATCGACACACCTTGTGCATCGATCGACACACCTTGTGCATCGATCGACACACAGTGGCCAAACCCTTTTATTCTCTCTAAGTACAGTAAATGCCTAGCACTTTTACCGTACTTCTGCTAAGCCGTTCCTATACCTTTCCTGTTAGCTTAGGCGTGTGACCCATATGGGATCATATAATAAAGGCAATAAGTCCAAGACTTATAGATCATGAGCGGACTCTAGCAAGCCATCATGACCCCCAGTATTATATGACTTATGTCTGATCATTGACATACTCTTACCTTCTAGAGACAGTACCGAGATTACTGGACACAATTCCAACAATCTCCCACTTGTACTGGAATCTCTGTATTCATAATCCTTTTGTCTCAATATCTCGATTAGTCATAAGGCAAGATGAGTGTCATCCTTATAGAGACTAATCATGTTCATCGGACTCTGATTTGATACTGACAATCCAAACGACTCGGGACAGTCCGTTTGAGCATGGCCATGCATTTTCCAGTATTCAAATCTCCGATTGGCCTAGAGATATTCACTCCATTTATATTGGAGGGACAAATTCCGTCTTATTCCATCACTGTAAACTACTCATTTCATAATGTACCCAAACAAGGTCCTTATAACTATCGCAGAACGATAGCGTTAGACAATGATCAAAGTGCATCAGTCCATGTGCAGTCACATGCATGCGAACTCAGGTCTAAGGACTATACTCTATAGTCGTAGTGAGAATCTCCTATGACACAGATATAAATATCCTGAAGAGTTCTCATAATCGGGTCTTGTCCGGTCGTATGTTCCCAACATACACCTATGTATTGACTTTGATGCCGCGCATCTATGACACACTGAGACTTTGTCATAAGTCACATACCAATCCAGTCTCTCACGGTTGTTGGTGTTCCAATTTCAACAACCTTCGACTAGGGACATGATGATTTAATCCATCTATCAAATATAGGGTCTGATGATCAAGCTAAATGACTTCGATGACTCAAGATCAAGTCACTTACTTCGATGACCTATAAAATGGTTTATATCACTTTGGAACGATTATTTCATCACAGTTAAAATAATCTTGAAATAATAATTTCATTAAACATAAGAATGTTTTACAAGAACATATCAAATAACTAAATAAAAGCCCTCAAACTCCCACTCAAATTTAGATTACATTTCAATGTCTCTAATGCCTACAGCTTCAGTCAGAAACTCGAGCTTAGGCCTTGGGAGTGGCTTTGTCAACGGATCAGCGACGTTATCATCTGTCTGAACTCGGCTGATCTTGACTTCCTTTCTATTAATGATGTCACGTATCAAGTGAAATCTTCTTAGAACATGCTTGGATTTCTGGTGTGATCTTGGTTCCTTTGCCTGAGCTATAGCACCATTGTTGTCACAAAACAGTGCCAGAGGCTCAGCCGCATCTGGTATCACACCTAGTTCAATAATGAACTTTCGTATCCAAACAGCTTCCTTCGCAGCTTCTGAGGCGGCGATATATTCAGCTTCTGTAGTGGAATCAGCAACGGTGTCTTGCTTGGAGCTTCTCCAACTGATTGCACCGCCATTCAGACAAAAGATATAACCGGACTGTGACCGGAAATCATCTTGGTCTGTCTGGAAACTTGCGTCCGTGAATCCACTGACTTTAAGCACATCACTTCCACCGTACACTAAGAACTTATCCTTAGTATGTCTTAGATACTTCAAGATATTCTTTACGGCAATCCAATGGTTTTCACCTGGATTTGACTGGTATCTACTCGTCATGCTCAATGCATAAGCAACATCAGGACGAGTACAGATCATGGCATACATGATAGATCCTATTGCAGATGCATAAGGAATATTCTTCATGCGCTCAAGCTCAGCAGCCGTCGTAGGGCTCTGCTTCTTGCTTAGCGTTGTGCCATGTACCATTGGCGTGAAGCCCTTCTTGGAATCCTTCATGCTGAATCTTTGCAGGACTTTGTCAATGTATGAATCTTGACACAAGCCTATCAGCCTTCTAGATCTATCCCGGTAGATCCTGATTCCAAGAACGTATGCGGCTTCACCCATGTCTTTCATGGAAAAACAACTTCCAAGCCAGTCCTTTACGGACTTCAGCATTGGAATGTCGTTTCCGAGAAGCAGTATGTCATCGACATACAGAATAAGAAATACTATCTTGCTCCCACTAGTTTTCTTATACACGCATTGTTCTTCTTCGTTTCTGATGAAGTCAAATTGCTTGATCGCTTCATCAAAACGAAGATTCCAGCTCCTCGATGCTTGCTTCAATCCATAAATGGATTTATGAAGCTTGCATACTTTCCCAGCATTCTTTGGATCTATGTAACCGTCAGGTTGTGTCATATACACATCCTCTTCCAGAATACCATTCAGGAAGGCGGTTTTCACGTCCATCTGCCAAATTTCATAATCATGAAAAGCTGCAGTTGCTAGTAGAATCCGAATAGATTTCATCATAGCCACTGGTGAATAGGTTTCATCGTAATCCACACCGTGAACTTGTCTGAAACCTTTTGCCACCAACCTGGCTTTATAAATCTGGACATTTCCATCCACGTCAATCTTCTTCTTGAAGATCCATTTGCACTCGATGGCTTTTACACCAGCGGGTAAGTCAACCAACGAAAATACTTGGTTGACCGACATGGAGTCCATTTCGGAATCAGTGGCCTTGCGCCACTTTGAGGAATCTGGGCCCATCATGGCTTGATTGAAGTTCGATGGTTCATCACCATCAATGATCAGAAGATCATGACAGTCAGTCACGAGGAATCCTTGATATCTCTCGGGTTCGTGACGGATCCTCCCAGATCTTCGAACTTCAGGTACTACAGGTTCAGGCTCTACAATTTCTTGTAGGTCCTCCTGCTGCTCTTCCTCATTAGGTTGAGCAGTATCCTGTTCATCTTGAATTTCTTCAAGCAGTACCTTACTCCCACTGTCTTTCTTAGAGAGAAACTCCCTCTCAAGAAAGTTACAATCCCGGGCAACAAAGATCTTGTTCTCGGAACGTAGATAGAAGTAATAAGCCTTGGTTTCCTTCGGATAACCAATGAAATAGCATTTATCAGACTTTGGTGTAAGCTTGTCTGAGATTAATCTCTTGACGTAGGCTTCACAACCCCAAATTCTGAGATAAGACAGCACTGGAGCTTCTCCAGTCCATAATTCATATGGTGTCTTTGCTACTGCTTTCGATGGCGCTCTATTTAGAGTGAACACTGCTGTTAGCAGAGCATATCCCCAAAGGGATATTGGAAGGTCTGTGTGACTCATCATAGATCGAACCATATCCAATAAGGTCCGATTTCTCCTCTCAGACACACCATTCCATTGAGGTGTTCCGGGAGGAGTGAGTTGGGATACGATCCCACACTCTCTTAGATGATCACTGAATTCTTGGCTTAAGTATTCTCCTCCTCGGTCGGACCGAAGAGCCTTAATGCTTTTACCAAGTTGGTTCTGTACTTCATTTTGGAATTCTCTGAACTTCTCAAAAGATTCAGACTTATGTTTCATTAAATAAACATATCCATACCTACTGAAATCATCAGTGAAGGTAATGAAGTACTGATAGTTTCCTCTTGCATTTGTGGACATTGGGCCACACACGTCAGTGTGTATCAGGCCCAATAAGTCACTGGCCCTCTCGTTAGGTTTATTAAAGGGGGCCCGCGTCATTTTGCCCATTATGCAGGATTCGCATTTCTCACATGACTCAAAGTCAAATGAGCCAAGAAGTCCATTCGAATGGAGCCTCTTGATGCGTTTCTCGCTGATGTGCCCTAAACGACAATGCCATAGAAACGTTCGGTTCTCCTCATTAGGTTTGAACCGTTTGGTATTAATGTTATAAACTGGCGCGGATTGATCGAGTATGTAAAGCCCATTCGTAAGAGGGGCAGAACCATAGAACAAATTGTTGCGATTGAAGGAACATAATTTATTCTTAACTGAAAAATCATAACCTTCCAAATCCAACAAAGAAATTGAAATAATATTCCTGCTTATAGCAGGTACAAAATAACAATTATTGAGTTCTAAAATCAATCCCGAAGGTAAAGACAACAAGTATGTGCCTACAGCTAGTGCTGGAACTTTCGCTCCATTCCCAACTCGTAGCTCCACTTGTCCTTGCTTCAGCCTTCTACTGTTGCTGAGTGCCTGCATATTAGTACAAATATGAGCCCCACAACCAGTATCCATAACCCATGAGGTATTATCAGAAGTAGTTGTATTAACTTCTATAACAAAAATACCTGTCGAAGAAGTCTCGAGAGTCTTCTTCTTCAATTCCTTTAGACCTTCTTGGAATTTCTTACATTCTCTCCTCCAATGCCCTGGTTCTTTACAGAACCTGCATATGTCAGTTGGCCCAGCCTTGGACTTGGGCTTGGGCTTTGGCGTGTCCTTGTCCGCGACTTGGACAGCCTTGGCCTTTCCCTTATCCTTAGCAGAGGATTTCTTAAACCCCTTGCCCTTTTGCACCATAAGCACATTGGGGTCCTTGGCGGTTTTCCTCAAGTTGGGCTCTGCAGTCTTGAGCATTCCGTGAAGCTCAGGCAATGTCTTACTCAAGCCATGCATGTTAAAGTTCAGAATGAACTGATCATAGCTTGCAGGTAATGACTGCAGAATGATGTCGCAGGCAAGTTCTTGGCTGATAGGACAGTCGAGTTTCTGAAGATGATCGAGATAACCCATCATCTTCAAGACATGAGGACTCACTGCCGCATTCGCAGCCAACTTACAGTCTAAGAGGTTCTTAACAGTCTGAAACCTCTCAGTCCTTGCTTGCTCCTGAAAAGCGATTTCAGGCTTGCCATTATCTCAATTGGTGACAACACACTCTCGAACTGCATTTGCAGCTCACCAGTCATTGTCGCCAACATAAGGCAATACACATCATTTTCATCTGACGAATGCTTTTCCCAAGCATTATGCAGAGTCCTGGCGGCATTGTTAGCAGGCCTCTCGGGGAGAGGATCACGAAGGACATAATCCTTCTTCTCCTGCTTGAGGACCAGCCTCAAGTTCCTTGACCACGTCAGGAAGTTCGTTCCAGTCAGCTTCTCCTTCTCGAGAACAGACCGGATTGAGAATGTGTTTTGTGTGCTTGTAGTAGTCATAGCTGAAATATATAAGATAAAAAAGGTTATTAGTTATTATGTTCAGTATGATTAATCTCGTATTATATTTAATATGATTAATCACGCATTATATTCAATAACATAAGTTACCCTCAATAGAATATAATGATTCCAAGATCCACATATAACTAAGATTAAAGTGGGCCACTGGCCGTCACCAAACCTCAGCTTATATCGGTAAGCCCTATGTCGGCTAATTATATCCGTGATATAACTCTTGGTTGTGAATCTGGGCCCGAGGCCCAATCCACTCTGATGTCTCAAGGCCCGGGACTCCCGATGGCCTAGTCAAGAAAACCAGACTATACAGTCATGTAATCATTAATGTCTGGGACTCCCAATGACATTTATGAATCACAAACCGTCTTATCCACGCAAAAGTAGACACCCTCACACTGTAAGGCCATGAATACAATTGAATGGGCTTCGACAGCTGACATAGACTGGGCAAGACATCCAACGCTTGATATTATTTGAGGTTCGTAGGTTTATTAAAATTTAATTCCCAAAATAGAAGATTACTATTTCGGGAAACTTTCTATTTTTGGAAACCTACTATTTTAGGAAACTTTCTAAAATTGGAAACTTTCTAAAACCGGAAACTTTCTAACTTTAGAAATTTCTTTAAAATCCAAAACCCGCAAATCTAGAAACTTCTATTTTAAGAAACTTTCTAATTTCAAAATTTCGGAAATTTTAATTTAAAATCGACTTTATAATTTTATAAAATAAATTTTAAATTAATCTGAAGAAAGACTCAAATAATTGGCCCAATTGTTTTAACTTCTTGGCCCGAGGCCCAAGAATTGGTCCATGTCCAAGACATGACCCAATTGTCCAATTAAATGACATAACCGGTCTGGTTCATTAAAATTGGTCTAACCAAATTTTAATTACTACGATGACCACAATTGTCAACCGGTTATTTACTAAACCGGATTTTCTCAATTTATTTGGTCCAACCAAATCAAATTAGAAAATCCTGGTTTAGGCACAAAATCCAATTTTCGACTTTGGATTTCTTATCCCGGTTTAACCAGAACTTAATAAATTTATTAAGTCTGTTTATTAAACCGTGACGTTTTTAAGTTTTAATTAAATTAAACCGAGCCAAAACCCTAACCGCATCGATCGACGCTCTCAGCATCGATCCTGCATCGATCGTGCATCGATCCTGCATCGATCGATGCTCTCACGCGTGCACGAACGGTTAACAGATTTGGCCGAGAGATTCTCGCGAGATCCATGCGATCGTTTGATCGATCCATGCGATCGTGGTCAATCTCTCGCGGTTGCAACGATCGATCCATGCATTGCATCGATCGATGCAATGCGATCTCAGTCGATGCAAAAATCAGTTTAGGTCGCATACCAAATCAATATAGCTTGGTCATGCGATTTTTCAACTGTTTGTTTAGGATTCAATTCTTGTTTCTTAAGTGTTTTAATCTTATCAATAGATTGATTCAAAAACACCTCTTTAAACAATCCTAAACATGAATCTAAACAAGAAAAACCAGAACCAATAGCTCTGATACCACTGAAGGAATGTTTAGGTGTTAATCCTGATTCAATTCTCTGATTCAGATTATCCTAAACATGCGGATCTAGGTTCTCTTGATTAGAAACAATTGTTGATCTCACCTTATACCTGTTTATGCAGCGGAAAGGGATGGTATGGTCAGAGATCAGAGAGCCACCGAGGGATAACTCCTCCAGAGGTTCACACACGCACACCAAGCAGGAAGAGAGGCTGCTAGACCGAGCTGAGGAGGCGTCGCAGGAGAGAGAGAGTTGGCGGCTGGGTTAGGGTTCGAGAGGAAAACAGACTCGAGTTTTATTTATAAAACTCGTCCGGTTCCTCTTGGGCCATTTGGCCCAAATACCAAATAACTCGAAGGCGTTCGCGCACTGTGTCGATCGACACACCTTGTGCATCGATCGACACACAGTGGCCAAACCCTTTTATTCTCTCTAAGTACAGTAAATGCCTAGCACTTTTACCGTACTTCTGCTAAGCCGTTCCTATACCTTTCCTGTTAGCTTAGGCGTGTGACCCATATGGGATCATATAATAAAGGCAATAAGTCCAAGACTTATAGATCATGAGCGGACTCTAGCAAGCCATCATGACCCCCAGTATTATATGACTTATGTCTGATCATTGACATACTCTTACCTTCTAGAGACAGTACCGAGATTACTGGACACAATTCCAACAAGAAACACATGGGAAAAGAGAAACGGCGGCATCTCTCGCATACCGGCAGTGATGCCGTACATGAGAGAAAACCGAGGCGGCGAAAACAATGTAAGAGAGAAACATGAGACATAGAGTAAAAAAATCTTATATTACATAATTACAACTTGTAAATAATTTTAAGTATATCGTAGGTTTATTCTTTGTTCAGAATTGCGTAATACGTTAAACGTGCGGCTGGTACGGATCTAATGATTTAACAAAAAATCGAGACATAATTAGAGAATATGTGGGGCATTTTTTATAATAATTAAAATTTTAAACATTTTAAATAATACCACAAAATTACAATATGTTATATATATTTATGGTTATGCATATAAATTCTTAACATTCACAAAAACCAAATTTGATATATGAAGTTATTGATTCTTACAACACACATCTAATACAAAAGAACAAAAGGGTGTCCACACACAACATAATATATTATCTTGATCTTAAGAACATACAAAAATAACAAAGAACATTTGTCTTTATCCTTTTCTTCTTCATAGATAAAGTAATCTTTGTGTGGTGGATAGTAGATATGTTTAGTTAGAAATTTATATATATATGAAACTGAAAACTTAAGTTAAAAACTTAAGAACATAAAAGATTTAACAATTAAAACAAAAGGAGAGACAACTACACGTAAAGATCGTATGATTAATCAACAAATTTCATAATCAACGTAATCAACTCATCATAATCCATTCTAAATTGCACATGTTGGGATTATGTCCTGAAATCACATTGTACTCACTCTAGAGATAGTTGTATTGTCGAGATCGGACAATTCATGTGATACTGGGTAATCATAATGTTTTGCTAGAAACCGCTTATGACAAATGAGTTGTAACTCATTTCCAGTATCGTGTGAACCTACAGGGTCACACACCTAAGCAAGTTGGACATAGTCCATATGGGATTGATCATTGGCATATGATCTGGTCGATGTGTATTGGATACACATCGAATATAGTTTTGATGAGGTGTGTCGAACGACACTGTTAAGTGCGTCGGTCGACAAAAGACGTGTGTCGATCGACACCACTAAGTGTGTCGGTCGACACAAGGCCGAAACCGAAACTGATGTTTTGGTTTATGTCGAGGTTCGTATATAAGTGATCTTATATTTCGACCTAAACAGTCGAGCCGCCTTAGACACTTTTTCTCAGAGAGAAAAACAGAGAAACCTCACAGAAACTGAGTTCCCAGGAGATCCGAGCCCCGGTACTAGCATCCCGGCGGATTCCAGCTTGTGTGCGTGTGGACTATCAGTAGAGGCGCAGCATCTGAGGCGCTGGAGATCTTGTTTATCTGACCCTATTCCGCTGCCAGTCTCCAGGTAAACACGAGATCTGATCCATGATTCAATTAACTAGACCCTAGATCCTAGGCTATCTGGAACTCGCGAGGATTCTGAATACGGTAGAATTGGCTCGAAGTTCCGTCAGTGGTATCAGAGCCTTAGGGTTTTCCATTGAATCAACCTGTCTAAATGAATTTGATGATTTAGATTCGCAAACTAGGTTGTTTGGTTAGAACAGGTGAGATCGATTATGATCGAAAATCGAATCTGTGATTTCGCACAGTGTCGATCGACACACTAGGTGTGTCGGTCGACACAGAGCGGCGAATTCGACAGAATCGGCGGCTAGGGTTTTTCGCAAAGAAAAAAACCGAAAGCCTACTGTGTCGATCGACACAGGTTGTGTATCGGTCGACACAGAGCAGATTCGGCACAGTGTCGATCGACACAGGTTGAGTGTCTGTCGACACAGACCCAGCGAATGGTTAATCGGTTCAATTGGATTGAACCGGTTATCATGCTTGGTTAAGTCCGAATAGATCGGTTTAAATTGGATGAATTGGTTCAATTGGATTGAACTGATTATCTCAATTAGCATGAACCGATGGGTTGAATCAGTTTGATTGGATAAAACGGTTCAATTGAATTGGACCGGTTATCGCAATCAGTTGAAACTGGTTAAAATTGGATGAATTGGTTTAATTGGATTGAACTGATCATCACAATTAGTATAAACCAATTTGAATGGTTAAGATCAGCTTGATCTGATAAGTCGTTTCAATTGGATTGAACCGGTTATCAAAACTGTCTTCGGTTAAGGTCTATGTCGACCGTCACACACGGGTTGTGTCGATCGACATGACCGGTTCGATGAACCGGGTTAATTGGATTAACCGGTTATTGAAGTCCGGTTTTGTTTGGTGGTGTCGATCGACAGACATAGTCTGCGTCGATCGATACAGTGCTCGAAATTCTGGTCATTGAACCTTGAATTTGCAGAAGCCAAACTCGACCTAAACCTTGATCAAAGCTTAGCTTCAATATGGTCAACTGTCAAGACTCATTTCGTTGTGTGATGGTCTAGCCAAGAGCTTGGTGTCCACAATTAAGTGAGTAAGGCAGGTAATTATGTTGATGGACTTGCGGTGCTTGACATCAACAATTACATGACCTAATAGATTGATTTGCTAACCTTTCAGAGTTTAGTTTCCTCAACTAAATATCAAGTAACCTTGATGTCTTGCCCAATATAGTCTACTGTCAAGACTCGGTTCATTGTTGGATATTCTTGGAGTCCTTGGTATCCACAATGATCTGATCAAGGTAGGTGATCATTGATAGACTCGCAGTGCGACTGTCAATGATCGCAAGACAGAAGAGATTGGTTTACTTGACTGGGCTATCAGAAGTTCTGGGCCCAGAGACGTCAGAGTGGATGAGACATGGATTGTCTCATCTACGACCAAGAGTTGTACTGGGTACAATTAGCAAAGGTTTGCTTACCTAGATTACTAAACTCTGGGTGATGACGAGTCGTCCACTCAGATTTTAGTGATGTATGGATCTTGGATCATTATATTCATAGAGGAAACACTGTTTGAATATAATGCGAGTTTTCTTATTAGATAAGATTTCTCATCATATACATAACTAAATCTTTGTTTTTCTTGGATTTCAGCTTATGTCTATGACTACTTTCTCGTTGCGATCCGTCCTTGAGAAGGACAAGTTAAATGGATCCAACTTCCTGGATTGGTATCGAAATCTGAGATTCATTCTCAAGCAGAAGAGCAAGGACTATGTCCTTGAGAAAGCTCTTCCAGAAAGGCTTGGGACCAATCGCTCGCATGCAGCATATAAGGCTTGGAATAAGCATTATATTGATATGGTAGATGTGCGTGGTCTGATGTTGTCTACCATGAACTCGGACTTGAAAGGTCAATACGAGAACATGGAGTCGCCAATAGAGATGATCACCAGCCTGAAACTGAAGTTTCAGGATCTAGCACGAGTTGAGAGATTCCAGATGGTGAAGTCTATAACTGAGTGCAAGCTACCAGAGGATACTCCAGTAAGTCCTCATGTCATTAAACTGATGGGTTACATTGATAACCTGGGGAGACTGGAATGTCCTGTCAGCTTAGAGTTGGCCACTGACATCATTCTGCAGTCACTGCCGTCAAGCTATGATAAGTTCATTAAGAACTATATTAAGAAAGGCTTGACGAAGACATTGACTGAGCTGCATAGCATGCTCAAGACAGCAGAGCAAAACATCAAAAGGGGTAAAAGATTTGAGAAATCTTGTTTAGACAAGGGTGTTGGCAAGGCCGTCCAGATTTGGAATCAGGATAAGCATGTGTCATCTTATAAGCCCAAGTCAAGCCCATCTGGTGTTAGTAAGTGCTTCTACTGTAATGAGTCTTGTGAAGCCCCGACCTGGCCACCCTAGGCCACGGTCGATGCGTTCAACTGGTCAGGCCAAACCCAGGCCTGGACCTCCCGAAATTCCGTCCTATTTAAAATTTTCCCGAAGGAACAAGTATTCTTCGGATCTTCCTTTAGACTTACAGTCTTAGATCCTTCATACTCATTAATTACGCAGCGGAATACTACTTTAACCATTATCTCGTTCTTCTAAAGAACGACCCATTCGAGAACCTCTTATGACTTTACTTAGTTTTCTCAAAACTATTTCGAGGTTCCAATTCCCAATAACCTTTCTAACAACCTAAGCCTGTAACTTAGATTCTTTTCATTCTCCTATTCAGTTCTAACCATTCTTTAGAACAATAGAATAGTACTCGAAACATGTACCTTAACCTTTGGTGAATCCGGTGTGAAGCTAACTCCGCGTTTAGCTTGACTCGTTTGTTCCTCGAACTCTTAGAACATACCTCCCTTGTACCAAGTCATTCAACCAACCATCCCCACATGACAAGGCGCAAGAGAGGTCTTCTAGTTCCTTCCTTTGACCACCTTTCCGTCTCGATCATTCCTTAGCTCATTTTCCTCTTATCATTTGTTGCCTTGACTTAACCACGTTTTGCTTCCTGCATCTTGACCTTTAGACCGACCCAAATCCTTAGGAAGACCAGCTCATGTCCGGACGTTGACTCGGGTCGAATCATGTCCTGATCACTTCACTGATTTCCCTTAGTATTGTTGGTCATTGCGTTCAGCGCAAGGTTGGAAGGACTCCCTCGTTCACTTCCGTAGACGGTCTGATCCATGGTTCGTACCGTCGGCCATCGACCCAGTTCCTCTGACTGTTCGATCGGTCCGTACGCGTTTCGACCATGCGATTCTCTCGATCCTATCCACGTTCCAACTCATGCCGTCCCGCTAGCCCAAACTTGTCCGAGGATGATCCATCCAATCATTTCCACGGCTTAAAGGATATAAATCCATCTAATCGACCAAGTTACTTATCCGGCTATGCATAACAAACCGGCCATGTTCCCGTCTGGTTCATGTACCGCGATCGCATGCAAAATAGCCTTCCCGCACTGCATGATCGTTCACGAACGCTTGGCGTCGTACCGAGTGTCACTCGGTCGTACCGCGTTCGTTAGAACGTCCTGTGTACCGCGATCGTGGCATCATCACCGAGCGTACTCGGAAATCATGCACACGCCTGGGCCCGTCGTGTGATCCGCGACCATGCCGCGATCACTGTCCAACCGGACTGGCCGCAACACGTTCTGATCGTTCACGATCCTTGAACCGTTGCGTCAGTCCGAGAAGAGACGCGACCTTCCGCGAAGAGTCACGACTGTCCGTGAACAGTCACGACCATCCGCTTGGATCACGATCAGTCTACCGCGACCATCCTGCCGCGATCATCCCGTCGCGATCTTTCCACCGCGATCAGTCTTACGCGATCACTCTACCGCGATCAGACTACCGCGTTCACGTAACAGCTTGACGTGACGATAAATGGCTGCGTTGACGAGCGTACTCGGCAGTTTTCCCGCGCATTTCCGTCCGTCCGTCCGTACGCTTCATGCCGCGATCGCTGTCCATCCGGCTGACGCATGTTCCGATCGTTCACGATCCCTGAACAGTTGCATCAGTCCGCGAAAGGACGCGATCAGTCAACCGGCGCGACCATCCGGAGATGATCCGCGACTGACCGTGCGACTATACCATCCAGCCCGTGTACCGCGGACTTATCCGCGATCACCAGCCATCCGCGATCGTGTACGCTCGTCCTGACGGACGGTCACGACAGACCGCGAACGAACGCGACCGTTCGTGAAGAGTCGCGACTATCCGTGGACAGACGCGATCGTTCGCTATGGCCCGCGATCTTATGTTCCTTCGCCCAGCCTGATCGATCGGCCGTGACGCGCATGATCCAACTTTCCCGCCAGTCCGCCCATGAACCGCTCGCGCCCAGTCTGCCAGACTTCGGCCATCCGCCTAAACGGATGCCGTTCATCCGCGCATAATCGTCCGAGTCTTCCTGTTCGTGCGCGCAGATCATACCGTTCACGCCGCCGATCAGTTCACGGTCTTGGCCTTTGGCCGACCGTGTCTTTTCAGAACATAAGGCCGATTCTCACGCCAATCTCCTCCCTGGTCAAGCGGACTGATTCAGAGAACGAGTAGAAGAGAATTATCATCTGGCCTTCTTCTAAACCGTCCAACGGCCAAGTGGCTTAGCCGCGGCCGTGATAGAAAAGGTCTCAGATGCTGCCGTGGGTGTTGTGTTCGTCTGGCCGTGATCCATGGCCGCATCTCCAACCATGATCATGCCAAAACTCGCCTTTGCCCAACCACTAACCGCCCTTGATCCGCCGGTCTTTTTCTCAAGATTTCCGACCAACTCTCTCTCTCTTTGTACTCGGTTTTAGCCCTTTGGCCTTAGAGAGTTTCTGGGTTTTTCTCCCATGAAGATTGTGTGCGAAAAATGGCCCCTTCATGGTCTATTTATAGGCCATAAAATCGCATGTAACTTCCCTTGGGAAGAGATGCTTCTTTTGGGCCGAAAAGGCACATCCCCCACTTGTGCCCATTCGCTTATGGTCAGCTAGTGTCACTAGCTGACCAGCTGATTTCGCACTTGAACACTCTAGCTAGCTTGTGCTGAGCTGACTGTCCAGCTAAACACTCCTTACCAGCTGATTCCTTTAACTCAAGCTCCCTTTCCAGTTGAGCTCGAGCTCTTCTCTGTCTACGGAACACTCTCTTTGATCACTCTTGATCATAAGTTCGTTTTCTGGTTCCATAGATTGTCCAAACGTATAGGGTGTGGTCAGACTCCCAGTTCCGGGATGTTACAAGTCTACCCCCCTTAAAAGGGATTCGTCCCCGAATCCGACTTAAGGCGTTATCCCGTTCGAACTTTAGGAACATTCCCACTTCCCGTTGACCTTGGTCCGTCAAGACTTAATCATTTCCCTGATCTTTGTCTTGTCTTAGACTTAGTCAATCCCGATCACAATCCTTACGGATTGGACCCGAAAACTTGATCCTCGCCCTCCAAGGACTTGATCTTAGTTTCCCGATCTTAGTAAATCTCTTACTAGATCATAATCAGGTCTTTTGTTCCATGTAGGACTCGACCTCAGGCCTTTGTTCCCTCCAGGACTCGACCTCGGTTAAGGTCCTTACGCATTCCAAATGCAAGCAACCTAACCCTTTTCCCCAAATGTAATTCCCAGAATACATTCGAAGAAGTGGGGTTCAGTGACTGACCAGATTGCACTATAGGACTCGGCCACGCCAATGTCCCTAACCAGTTCGTAAACCCGTGGCGTCTTCGGTTAGCGCTTAGCCTTTACCGTTCGACTTTCACTTCCACGTTTTACTTCTGATTACTGCTTTACAATGGAAGCAATTCATTGGTCTTTCATTGTCACTTTCCTTCCCCTCATCTTGCAAACAGCTTTAGGCTCCTATGTCCCCGCCGTTGCACTTCGCACATACCTTACTTTCTTTCTACACTTCCAAAGTGCGCTTCCATTGTTTCTGCAAGTGGTACTTTCGGTACGGTTTCCTAGAGGATTGGTTGTCAGCCCCAACTGATTCCATCCCCTTTAGGTCCTTCCCGGGTTGGCAGGACACCTTGTCTTTTGAGCCAACGCGGTTCTCCTCTAGGTCCCTCCCGGTTAGGCCAAACACTTCTCGTGATTGCGCCCTCCGGTTCACCCCAGGTCCCTCCCGGTTCGGCCAACCACCTTCCCGTGATTGTGCCTTCCGGTTCACCCCGACACCGTCTTGCGACCTTGATCCAAATCCGGAAACTAATCTCCCAACCGAGCCCATACTCGTCTGGAACATACGACCTTCCAACTGACCCCATAATCAGCTGAAAAGTACTTCCCATTGGACTTGTTCTCAAAGTCTACCCAAGACTAAGTGCCATTCACGTCCCGACCGTTCCTGGATCTGCGACCATGTCGAGACCCGCGATCGTACGTATTCGGCCGTAACTTCATCCGCACGTTCGTTACGGATGTCCGTAAACCAATCCGTCAGTCCGTCGCGTTCGTACCACGTACCCATCCGTACGGACATGGCAGACATACCGAGTGATAGTCCGTCAGGATATCACGTACGTACTGCACATTCGTCCGTAAGGTCGACACGGACGTACCGCGTGACTGTCCGTCAGGACATCACGTACGTACCGTGCGTCCCTCTGTAGGGTCGATGCGGCCGTACCGCGTGATCGTCCGTCAGGACGTCACGGACGTACCGCACGGTTCTGCGCGTATGGACATGACTGTTCCCGCGATCAGGTGCGATGGTCCGTGGACGGTTGCCATCGGCCTGCGATCACGGTGAATGGTCTACAACGCTCGGTAATGACTCGATGGTACCGTCTTTCGGTTTGGCCGCGATCAACTCGGTTTCCTCTTACCGTTTCACACTTGGGCTCTTGCCGTGTACAGTTTCATGATCTCGGCCAACGTCTCCAAGACGCGCCGTTCGATCACCCGCATCCCACTGGCTTACTCGTCCCCTTAGTGTTATTGATCCGCACCAACCGTTCTTGGCCCATACACAATCATGGCCGAGACTAAATACGTTCTTGGTACACTTGTCTTAGCAAGTCACCAATCATCCGAGCATCGTCCTAGAAACAACTCCGGTCTGATACCATTTGTGGAGCCCCGACCTGGCCACCCTAGGCCACGGTCGATGCGTTCAACTGGTCAGGCCAAACCCAGGCCTGGACCTCCCGAAATTCCGTCCTATTTAAAATTTTCCCGAAGGAACAAGTATTCTTCGGATCTTCCTTTAGACTTACAGTCTTAGATCCTTCATACTCATTAATTACGCAGCGGAATACTACTTTAACCATTATCTCGTTCTTCTAAAGAACGACCCATTCGAGAACCTCTTATGACTTTACTTAGTTTTCTCAAAACTATTTCGAGGTTCCAATTCCCAATAACCTTTCTAACAACCTAAGCCTTTAACTTAGATTCTTTTCATTCTCCTATTCAGTTCTAACCATTCTTTAGAACAATAGAATAGTACTCGAAACATGTACCTTAACCTTTGGTGAATCCGGTGTGAAGCTAACTCCGCGTTTAGCTTGACTCGTTTGTTCCTCGAACTCTTAGAACATACCTCCCTTGTACCAAGTCATTCAACCAACCATCCCCACATGACAAGGCGCAAGAGAGGTCTTCTAGTTCCTTCCTTTGACCACCTTTCCGTCTCGATCATTCCTTAGCTCATTTTCCTCTTATCATTTGTTGCCTTGACTTAACCACGTTTTGCTTCCTGCATCTTGACCTTTAGACCGACCCAAATCCTTAGGAAGACCAGCTCATGTCCGGACGTTGACTCGGGTCAAATCATGTCCTGATCACTTCACTGATTTCCCTTAGTATTGTTGGTCATTGCGTTCAGCGCAAGGTTGGAAGGACTCCCTCGTTCACTTCCGTAGACGGTCTGATCCATGGTTCGTACCGTCGGCCATCGACCCAGTTCCTCTGACTGTTCGATCGGTCCGTACGCGTTTCGACCATGCGATTCTCTCGATACTATCCACGGTCCAACTCATGCCGTCCCGCTAGCCCGAACTTGTCCGAGGATGATCCATCCGATCATTTCCACGGCTTAAAGGACATAAATCCGTCTAATCGACCAAGTTACTTATCCGGCTATGCATAACAAACCGGCCATGTTCCCGTCTGGTTCATGTACCGCGATCGCATGCAAAATAGCCTTCCCGCACTGCATGATCGTTCACGAACGCTTGGCGTCGTACCGAGTGTCACTCGATCGTACCGCGTTCGTTAGAACGTCCTGTGTACCGCGATCGTGGCATCATCACCGAGCGTACTCGGAAATCATGCACACGCCTGGGCCCGTCGTGTGATCCGCGACCATGCCGCGATCACTGTCCAACCGGACTGGCCGCAACACGTTCTGATCATTCACGATCCTTGAACCATTGCGTCAGTCCGCGAAGAGACGCGACCTTCCGCGAAGAGTCACGACTGTCCGTGAACAGTCACGACCATCCGCTTGGATCACGATCAGTCTGCCGCGACCATCCTGCCGCGATCATCCCGTCGCGATCTTTCCACCGCGATCAGTCTGACGCGATCACTCTACCGCGATCAGACTACCGCGTTCACGTAACAGCTTGACGTGACGAGAAAAGGCTGCGTTGACGAGCGTACTCGGCAGTTTTCCCGCGCATTTCCGTCCGTCCGTCCGTACGCTTCATGCCGCGATCGCTGTCCATCCGGCTGACGCATGTTCCGATCGTTCACGATCCCTGAACAGTTGCATCAGTCCGCGAAAGGAATCGATCAGTCAACCGGCGCGACCATCCGGAGATGATCCGCGACTGACCGTGCGACTATACCATCCAGCCCGTGTACCGCGGACTTATCCGCGATCACCAGCCATCCGCGATCGTGTACGCTCGTCCTGACGGACGGTCACGACAGACCGCGAACGAACGCGACCGTTCGTGAAGAGTCGCGACTATCCGTGGACAGACGCGATCGTTCGCTATGGCCCGCGATCTTATGTTCCTTCGCCCAGCCTGATCGATCGGCCGTGATGCGCATGATCCAAATTTCCCGTTAGTCCGCCCATGAACCGCTCGCGCCCAGTCTGCCAGACTTCGGCCATCCGCCTAAACGGATGCCGTTCATCCGTGCATAACCGTCTGAGTCTTCCTGTTCGTGCGCGCAGATCATACCGTTCACGCCGCCGATCAGTTCACGGTCTTGGCCTTTGGCCGACCGTGTCTTTTCAGAACATAAGGCCGATTCTCACGCCAATCTCCTCCCTGGTCAAGCGGACTGATTCAGAGAACGAGTAGAAGAGAATTATCATCTGGCCTTCTTCTAAACCGTCCAACGGCCAAGTGGCTTAGCCGCGGCCGTGATAGAAAAGGTCTCAGATGCTGCTGTGGGTGTTGTGTTCGTCTGGCCGTGATCCATGGCCGCATCTCCAACCATGATCATGCCAAAACTCGCCTTTGCCCAACCACTAACCGCCCTTGATCCGCCGGTCTTTTCTCAAGATTTCCGACCAACTCTCTCTCTCTTTGTTCTCGGTTTTAGCCCTTTGGCCTTAGAGAGTTTCTGGGGTTTTCTCCCATGAAGATTGTGTGCGAAAAATGGCCCCTTCATGGTCTATTTATAGGCCATAAAATCGCATGTAACTTCCCTTGGGAAGAGATGCTTCTTTTGGGCCGAAAAGGCACATCCCCCACTTGTGCCCATTCGCTTATGGTCAGCTAGTGTCACTAGCTGACCAGCTGATTTCGCACTTGAACACTCTAGCTAGCTTGTGCTGAGCTGACTGTCCAGCTAAACACTCCTTACCAGCTGATTCCTTTAACTCAAGCTCCCTTTCCAGTTGAGCTTGAGCTCTTCTCTGTCTATGGAACACTCTCTTTGATCACTCTTGATCATAAGTTCGTTTTCTGGTTCCATAGATTGTCCAAACGTATAGGGTGTGGTCAGACTCCCGGTTCCGGAATGTTACAAGTCTGGGCATTGGAAGAGAGATTGCATTAAATTCTTGGAAGATTCACAAGAGATGAAGGAGATGTATGGTACTTCTTCTTCCGGTATTGTGTTATTAATTCAAGTTCTACGTTAGTATTGGATACTAGTTGTGGTACTGATATTTTTTGAAATATGCAGGACCTAAGCGACAGTAGAACGTTGAAGAAAGGACAAGTGGAACTGCGAGTCTGGTATGAAGCAATGGTTGCTGCATGAGCCGTAGAGATTCTCCACTTGTAGGAGCCTTTCATACTTGGTTTTAGAAATTAAGTAATTGCTACTATGTATCTGCCTTGTGCAGAAATGTCTTTCATTTTCTTGTAAGAATTTGAATGTTTTTCCATTTTGATAAAAGACAAGTTTTGTTCTTTACATCTTAATTAAATATCATATGGTAGCACCCCATTTGTAATGGGTTTTATATCTTAAACCAGCGAAAGTTAGAATATAACACAAATACTAAAAGTTTAAGTCTGATGACTTGAACTCGACTTTTCCTTTGCATAGTCGTTTGACCATACAGAGTGAAGCGGATTCAGAAGTTCCATAGTTTTGGACTCATTCGATTATAAATCATTTGAGATATGAATTCTGTTCACTGGACCAAATGACTAAGGCATTTTTAGCAGAGCTAAAAGAAACGGGCCAGAGGCTTATTGGGCCTTACACATACTGATGTATGCGGCCCGATGAGCATTAGTGCCAAAGGAAATCTTCTGTACTTCATTACCTTATTGATGGCATCAATAAGTATGGATGTGTTCATTTGATGAGACACGAGCAGGAATCCGTTGAGGAGTTCCAAGATGAAGTGTAGAACCGATTTGACAGAAGTATTGAAATCCTCGATTGGATCACGGAGGAAAATACTTGAGTCATGAATTGGGTGATCATCTGACAGAATGAATCGGATCTTATTAGATATGTTCCGATTAATGATGAGTCACAGGAATCTTCCATAATCATTTAAGAATTCGTTCTAAAATGTCTGTCTTTGCGCAGAAAAGGGTTTCAATCAGAATCAATTGAAAGACACCACATTGGATGTGGACTGGAAGTCTTTTCAAGAAAGTTGTTTCTGATGATTTGGGGATGATAGCTAATAAGCTTGAACCCAAATCTGATTAGTTCTACCTCGCTGGTTATCCTAGGGAAACCAAGGCTTAAGTACTTTTGTTGTCCGGAACTGTGTCTTTTAAGAAAGATCATACTTTCCACAGGAACAGTGGGAGTAAAAGTACACATCGAAGAAATTCGATAGACACAGGAAGCTGCTCAACCTGTTGAGGGAGAGCAGCGGTGAGATCTACAAAGTGATGTAGGATCTACACCTGTGGAGCCTGAAATTCGCAGATCCGAAAGGATCCGTCACTAACTCGAGAGTGATTTCTCGTAATCAATTATCGTGATCTATTGATCATTGAAAAGTGACGAGCATGCGAAATTCAAAGAAGCGATGGTGAGCCCCAACTCCGAAAATTGGCTGGGTATGAATGTTAGCTTCATCGATCCAATTCTGGATTGAAGCAAAACATCTTGGAGTTGGAATCAACATTCTGATAAATTGGTCAAAGGTTTTGACTTGATCAGAAAGAAAAAGAAACCATGCGTTTACAAGAAGACTAGTGGGAGCGTAAGGGCAATTCTCACACAGTATGTAGATGACATACTTAAATCTCATGAACGACGTTCCGACGCTAAAGTCTCGTCAAGATCTAGGTCGGAAGTCAGATTTAACGATAGACTTGGGAGAAGGCCGAGAAAGTTCTTGGAATAAGGATCCATTGGAATGGACCAGAAAGGCTAATTGGATCGTGTCAAAATCCTTATGTTGATAAGGTATTGGACAGTTCCAATATGCATGACTCCAAGAATGGCTTCATACCAAAGGTCTTATGGCAATAATATCAGTAAGATGAAGTGTTTTGGACACTAGCTGAGCTATTATTAATGAGTGAGATTGCTAATGCTGTTGCAATAGAATCCATCATGAATGCCATATTTTGCGCTCGTCTAGATGCAGCTTACGCATAAAGCATGACGAGAAAATACCAAAATGTTCCGGTAATAGTCACTGAGCGGTTACCAGAAATATCCCAAGTGTTTGATGAACTCTAAGGATAGTTTCGTGGTGAACTGAAGAAGTGACGAACCAGTTGAAAGTAGTTAGACAGACAAAGACGATTCCCGGTTCCCACCTGGTTATGTCTCTTTGTCTGAATAGCGGTGCTATCTGTTGGAAAGGCTCCAAGCAGTGGACCGTAGAATAGTGCTTTTATCTAAATGGCGGTGTGGTTTGCTGGAATTGTTTCAAACAAAACACCGCAGTCTCTCCCACAACCTAAGCACCAGATTTATTCTGTTGCTGTAGGTATAAGATATCTGAAGAGATGATCTTGATTCTAGTGGGAGTAACTTTAGTTATGTTATAATCTTTACATAGACATGCTATGGTAGTGTTTATGTAAGTTAAACTGACATCAGTATTATTTAATTATTGGATAATTAAGTAATGGTCCCAAAGTACTTTATAGTCATCATATAGGTCATCAAGTTGAGGACTTGATCATGAAACCCTATAAGTAAAAGATGACATAAATTATGATTGTCCCTAGTCGAGGTTATTGAAGTGGGGCACCAATAACCGCGCGAGACTAGTATGTGAGGTGACTGCTGGACTAAGTTTCATGGAGTCAATGATATGATTATCACAGTCAGTCACATAGATATATGTTGGTGAACATATGATCGGACATGACCCGCTTAATGAGAACTCCAAAGGATAGTTATATCAGTGTCATGGGAGGTTCTCATTACGACTATAGAGTATAGTCCTTAGACCTGAGTTCATCATGCTTTCTAGCATATGAATTGGTGCGTTTTGACCTTGTCAAACGTCGTTCCGTAACTGGCGGCTATAACGGCATTGCTTATGCGTATCATGAAGTATGTGTAGAAACAGGGATGGAACAAGATTGTGATTTGTCCCTCCAATTACGGGAGATAAATATCTCAGGGCCCATCGAAGATTTGATACTGAGAAAATGCATGGCCGTGCTCAAACGAGGTGATTGTCAGTCGTTTGTTTTATCAGTATAGATCAGGAATTCGATGAACATGATGTTGGCTATAATAAGGATGACACAGTCTCTTGCCTTATGCCATATCGAGATATAGAGACGAAGGGATTGTAGGAATAGGTGATTCCAGTACAAGTGGGAGATTGTTGGGATTATGTCCTGAAATCACATTGTACTCACTCTAGAGATAGTTGTATTGTCGAGATCGGACAATTCATGTGATACTGGGTAATCATAATGTTTTGCTAGAAACCGCTTATGACAAATGAGTTGTAACTCATTTCCAGTATCGTGTGAACCTACAGGGTCACACTGAAGGATTGTTTAGGTTGTTAATCCTGATTCAATTCACAGATTCAACAGTTCCTAAACATGCGGATCTAGGTTCTCTTGAATAGAAACATTATGATCTCACCTTTTACCTGTTAATTGCAGCAGAAGGAGAGAACAGGTCAGAGATCAGAGAAACACCGAGAGATGAATCCTCCAAAGGCTCACACACGCGATCACAGAAAACGGCTGCTAGACCGAGCTGATGGGAGGCGCAGGGAGAGAGAGATTTCGGCGCTGAGGGGCTAGGGTTAGAGAGAAAGAGATTTGGCTTTTAGTTTATAAAAGCCTTCTCTTTCCCTTTTGGGCTTTTGGGCCCAAATATCAATCTGATTAAATCCCATGGATTTAATCAGACCCAATAATCTCTCTCTTGGTACGACAAATGCCTGGCACTTTTACCGTACTTCTGCTAAGCCGTTCCAACACATTTTCCTGTTAGCTTAGGCGTGTGACCCATATGGGATCATATAATAAAGGCAATAAGTCCAAGACTTATAGATCATGAGCGGACTCTAGCAAGCCATCATGACCCCCAGTATTATATGACTTATGTCTGATCATTGACATACTCTTACTTTCTAGAGACAGTACCGAGATTACTGGACACAATTCCAACAATCTCCCACTTGTACTGGAATCTCTGTATTCATAATCCTTTTGTCACAATATCTCGATTAGTCATAAGGCAAGATTGGTGTCATCCTTATAAAGCCTAATCTTGTTCATCGGACTCTGATTCGATACTGACAATCCAAACGACTCGGGACAGTCCGTTTGAGCATGGCCATGCATTTTCCAGTATTCAAATCTCCGATTGGCCTAGAGATATTCACTCCATTTATATTGGAGGGACAAATTCCGTCTTGTTCCATCACTGTAAACTACTCATTTCGTAGTACACCCAAACAAGGTCCTTATAACTATCGCATAACGACAGCGTTAGACAATGATCAAAGTGCATCAGTCCATGTGCAGTCACATGCATGCGAACTCAGGTCTAAGGACTATACTCTATAGTCGTAGTAAGAATCTCTTATGACACAGATATAAATATCCTGAAGAGTTCTTATAATCGGGTCTTGTCCGGTCGTATGTTCCCAACATACACCTATGTATTGACTTTGATGCCGCGCATCTATGACACACTGAGACTTTGTCATAAGTCACATACCAATCCAGTCTCACACGGTTGTTGGTGTTCCAATTTCAACAACCTTCGACTAGGGACAGGATGATATAATCCATCTATCAAATATAGGGTCTCATGATCAAGCTAAATGACTTTGATGACTCAAGATCAAGTCACTTACTTCGATGACCTATAAAATGGTTTATATCACTTTGGAACGATTATTTCATCACAGTTAAAATAATCTTGAAATAATAATTTCATTAAACATAAGAATGTTTTACAAGAACATATCAAATAACTAAATAAAAGCCCTCAAACTCCCACTCAAATTTAGATTACATTTCAATGTCTCTAATGCCTACAGCTTCAGTCAGAAACTCGAGCTTAGGCCTTGGGAGTGGCTTTGTCAACGGATCAGCGACGTTATCATCTGTCTGAACTCGGCTGATCTTGACTTCCTTTCTATTAATGATGTCACGTATCAAGTGAAATCTTCTTAGAACATGCTTGGATTTCTGGTGTGATCTTGGTTCCTTTGCCTGAGCAATAGCACCATTGTTGTCACAAAACAGTGCCAGAGGCTCAGCCGCATCTGGTATCACACCTAGTTCAATAACGAACTTTCGTATCCAAACAGCTTCCTTCGCTGCTTCTGAGGCGGCGATATATTCAGCTTCTGTAGTGGAATCAGCAACGGTGTCTTGCTTGGAGCTTCTCCAACTGATTGCACCGCCATTCAGACAAAAGATATAACCGGACTGTGACCGGAAATCATCTTGGTCTGTCTGGAAACTTGCGTCCGTGAATCCACTGACTTTAAGCACATCACTTCCACCGTACACCAAGAACTTATCCTTAGTATGTCTTAGATACTTCAAGATATTCTTTACGGCAATCCAATGGTTTTCACCTGGATTTGACTGGTATCTACTCGTCATGCTCAATGCATAAGCAACATCAGGACGAGTACAGATCATGGCATACATGACAGATCCTATTGCAGATGCATAAGGAATATTCTTCATGCGCTCAAGCTCAGCAGCCGACGTTGGGCTCTGCTTCTTGCTTAGCGTTGTGCCATGTCCCATTGGCGTGAAGCCCTTCTTGGAATCTTTCATGCTGAATCTTTGTAGGACTTTGTCAATGTATGAATCTTGACACAAGCCTATCAGCCTTCTAGATCTATCCCGGTAGATCCTGATTCCAAGAACGTATGCGGCTTCACCCATGTCTTTTATGGAAAAACAACATCCAAGCCAGTCCTTTACCGACTTTAGCATTGGAACGTCGTTTCCGAGAAGCAGTATGTCATCGACATACAGAATAAGAAATACTATCTTGCTCCCACTAGTTTTCTTATACACGCATTGTTCTTCTTCGTTTCTGATGAAGTCAAATTGCTTGATTGCTTCATCAAAACGAAGATTCCAGCTCCTCGATGCTTGCTTCAATCCATAAATGGATTTATGAAGCTTGCATACTTTCCCAGCATTCTTTGGATCTATGTAACCGTCAGGTTGCGTCATATACACATCCTCTTCCAGAATTCCATTCAGGAAGGCGGTTTTCACGTCCATCTGCCAAATTTCATAATCATGAAAAGCTGCAGTTGCTAGTAGAATCCGAATAGATTTCATCATAGCCACTGGTGAATAGGTTTCATCGTAATCCACACCGTGAACTTGTCTGAAACCTTTTGCCACCAACCTGGCTTTATAAATCTGGACATTTCCATCCACGTCAATCTTCTTCTTGAAGATCCATTTGCACTCGATGGCTTTTACACCAGCGGGTAAGTCAACCAACGAAAACACTTGGTTGACCGACATGGAGTCCATTTCGGAATCAGTGGCCTTGCGCCACTTAGGGGAATCTGGGCCCATCATGGCTTGATTGAAGTTCGATGGTTCATCACCATCAATGATCAAAAGATCATGACAGTCAGTCACGAGGAATCCTTGATATCTCTCGGGTTCGTGACGGATCCTCCCGGATCTTCGAACTTCAGGTACTACAGGTTCAGGCTCTACAATTTCTTGTAGGTCCTCCTGCTGCTCTTCCTCATTAGGTTGAGCAGTATCCTGTTCATCTTGAATTTCTTCAAGCAGTACCTTACTCCCACTGTCTTTCTTAGAGAGAAACTCCCTCTCAAGAAAGTTACAATCCCGGGCAACAAAGATCTTGTTCTCGGAACGTAGATAGAAGTAATAAGCCTTGGTTTCCTTCGGATAACCAATGAAGTAGCATTTATCAGACTTTGGTGTAAGTTTGTCTGAGATTAATCTCTTGACATAGGCTTCACAACCCCAAATTCTTAGATAAGACAGCACTGGAGAAACTCCAGTCCATAATTCATATGGTGTCTTTGCTACTGCTTTCGATGGCGCTCTATTTAGAGTGAACACTGCTGTTAGCAGAGCATATCCCCAAAGGGATATTGGAAGGTCTGTGTGACTCATCATAGATCGAACCTTATCCAATAAGGTCCGATTTCTCCTCTCAGACACACCATTCCATTGAGGTGTTCCGGGAGGAGTGAGTTGGGATACGATCCCACACTCTCTTAGATGATCACTGAATTCTTGGCTTAAGTATTCTCCTCCTCGGTCGGACCGAAGAGCCTTAATGCTTTTGCCAAGTTGGTTCTGTACTTCATTTTGGAATTCTCTGAAATTCTCAAAAGATTCAGACTTATGTTTCATTAAATAAACATATCCATACCTACTGAAATCATCAGTGAAGGTAATGAAGTACTGATAGTTTCCTCTTGCATTTGTGGACATTGGGCCACACACATCAGTGTGTATCAGGCCCAATAAGTCACTGGCCCTCTCGTTAGGTTTATTAAAGGGGGCCCGTGTCATTTTGCCCATCATGCAGGATTCGCATTTCTCACATGACTCAAAGTCAAATGAGCCAAGAAGTCCATTCGAATGGAGCCTCTTGATGCGTTTCTCGCTGATGTGCCCTAAACGACAATGCCATAGAAACGTTCGGTTCTCCTCATTAGGTTTGAACCGTTTGGTATTAATGTTATAAATTGGCGCGGATTGATCGAGTATGTAAAGCCCATTCGTAAGAGGGGCAGAACCATAGAACAAATTGTTGCGATTGAAGGAACATAATTTATTCTTAACTGAAAAATCATAACCTTCCAAATCCAACAAAGAAATTGAAATAATATTTCTGCTTATAGCAGGTACAAAATAACAATTATTGAGTTCTAAAATCAATCCCGAAGGTAAAGACAACAAGTATGTGCCTACAGCTAGTGCTGGAACTTTCGCTCCATTCCCAACTCGTAGCTCCACTTGTCCTTGCTTCAGCCTTCTACTGTTGCTGAGTGCCTGCATATTAGTACAAATATGAGCCCCACAACCAGTATCCATGACCCATGAGGTATTATCGGAAGTAGTTGTATTAACTTCTATAACAAAAATACCTGTCGAAGAAGTCTCGAGAGTCTTCTTCTTCAATTCCTTTAGACCTTCTTGGAATTTCTTACATTCTCTCCTCCAATGCCCTGGTTCTTTACAGAACCTGCATATGTCAGTTGGCCCAGCCTTGGACTTGGGCTTGGGCTTTGGTGTGTCCTTGTCCGCGACTTGGACAGCCTTGGCCTTTCCCTTATCCTTAGCAGAGGATTTCTTAAACCCCTTGCCCTTTTGCACCATAAGCACATTGGGGTCCTTGGCGGTTTTCCTCAAGTTGGGCTCTGCAGTCTTGAGCATTCCGTGAAGCTCAGGCAATGTCTTACTCAAGCCATGCATGTTAAAGTTCAGAATGAACTGATCATAGCTTGCAGGTAATGACTGCAGAATGATGTCGCAGGCAAGTTCTTGGCTGATAGGACAGTCGAGTTTCTGAAGATGATCGAGATAACCCATCATCTTCAAGACATGAGGACTCACTGCCGCATTCGCAGCCAACTTACAGTCTAAGAGGTTCTTAACAGTCTGAAACCTCTCAGTCCTTGCTTGCTCCTGAAAAAGCGATTTCAGGCTTGCCATTATCTCAATTGGTGACAATACACTCTCGAACTGCATTTGCAGCTCAGCAGTCATTGTCGCCAACATAAGGCAATACACATCATTTTCATCTGACGAATGCTTTTCCCAAGCATTATGCAGAGTCCTGGCGGCATTGTTAGCAGGCCTCTCGGGGAGAGGATCACGAAGGACATAATCCTTCTTCTCCTGCTTGAGGACCAGCCTCAAGTTCCTTGACCACGTCAGGAAGTTCGTTCCAGTCAACTTCTCCTTCTCGAGAACAGACCGGATTGAGAATGTGTTTTGTGTGCTTGTAGTAGTCATAGCTGAAATATATAAGATAAAAAGGTTATTAGTTAATATGTTCAATATGATTAATCTCGCATTATATTCAATAACCTAAGTTACCCTCAATAGAATATAATGATTCCAAGATCCACATATAACTAAGATCAAAGTGGGCCACTGGCCGTCACCCAACCTTAGCTTATATCGGTAAGCCCTATGTCGGCTAATTATATCCGTGATATAACTCTTGGTTGTGAATCTGGGCCCGAGGCCCAATCCACTCTGATGTCTCAAGGCCCGGGACTCCCGATGGCCTAGTCAAGAAAACCAGACTATACAGTCATGTAATCATTAATGTCTGGGACTCCCAATGACATTTATGAATCACAAACCGTCTTATCCACGCAAAAGTAGACACCCTCACACTGTAAGGCCATGAATACAATTGAATGGGCTTCGACAGCTGACATAGCCTGGACAAGACATCCAACGCTTGATATTATTTGAGGTTCGTAGGTTCATTAAAATTTCATTCCCAAAATAGAAGATTACTATTTCGGGAAACTTTCTATTTTGGAAACCTACTATTTTTGGAAACTTTCTAAAATTGGAAACTTTCTAAAACCGGAAACTTTCTAACTTTAGAAATTTCTTAAAAAATCCAAAATCCGCAAATCTAGAAACTTCTATTTTAAGAAACTTTCTAATTTCAAAATTTCGGAAACTTTAATTTAAAATTGACTTTATAATTTTATAAAATAAAATAAATTTTAAATTAATCTGAAGAAAGACTCAAATAATTGGCCCAATTGTTTTAACTTCTTGGCCCGAGGCCCAAGAATTGGTCCATGTCCAAGACATGACCCAATTGTCCAATTAAATGACATAACCGGTCTGGTTCATTAAAATTGGTCTAACCAAATTTTAATTACTACGATGACCACAATTGTCAACCGGTTATTTACTAAACCGGAGTTTCTCAATTTATTTGGTCCAACCAAATCAAATTAGAAAATCCTGGTTTAGGCACAAAATCCAATTTTCGACTTTGGATTTCTTATCCCGGTTTAACCAGAATTTAATAAAATTATTAAATCTGTTTATTAAACCGAGACGTTTGATTTTAATCAAGTTTTAAACCGAACCGAACCGAATTGGTCACGAACCGATCACGGTGTGACCTAGCTTCTTGATCACTTTCGACCAGCCGCATTCGATCCACGATCCACGGACGGCCGAGCCTCACGCGATCGGGATGCAAGCTGGACGGGAAGATGATCGGACGAGCTCGGGACGGGACGATGCTTGGCCGAGACGATCGCGGGACGATCACAGCTCGGTCCATCCGATCCGCTCGATCGATCCACACGATTGCTTGCTTATCCTCTCACGCAAGCGATCGGCCATCATCTCGCACACGGTCGATCGGCTGATCATGCGATCGATCCATGATCGATCCATGCATCCAAGCCATCGGCCGATCACAAAACAAGTCATATAGCTTGTTTTGCGATTTCATTAGTGTGTTTAGGGTTTAATTCTTGTTTCTTAAGTGATTTATCTTATCAGTAGATTGATTCAAAACACTTTTTAAACAAGAAAAACAATCCTAAACATGAATCTAAACAAGAAAAACCAGAACCAATAGCTCTTATACCACTGAAGGATTGTTTAGGTTGTTAATCCTGATTCAATTCACAGATTCAACAGTTCCTAAACATGCGGATCTAGGTTCTCTTGAATAGAAACATTATGATCTCACCTTTTACCTGTTAATTGCAGCGGAAGGAGAGAACAGGTCAGAGATCAGAGAAACACCGAGAGATGAATCCTCCAAAGGCTCACACACGCGATCACAGAAAACGGCTGCTAGACCGAGCTGATGGGAGGCGCAGGGAGAGAGAGATTTCGGCGCTGAGGGGCTAGGGTTAGAGAGAAAGAGATTTGGCTTTTAGTTTATAAAAGCCTTCTCTTTCCCCTTTGGGCTTTTGGGCCCAAATATCAATCTGATTAAATCCCATGGATTTAATCAAACCCAATAATCTCTCTCTTGGTACGACAAATGCCTGGCACTTTTACCGTACTTCTGCTAAGCCGTTCCAACACATTTTCCTGTTAGCTTAGGCGTGTGACCCATATGGGATCATATAATAAAGGCAATAAGTCCAAGACTTATAGATCATGAGCGGACTCTAGCAAGCCATCATGAACCCCAGTATTATATGACTTATGTCTGATCATTGACATACTCTTACTTTCTAGAGACAGTACCGAGATTACTGGACACAATTCCAACAATCTCCCACTTGTACTGGAATCTCTGTATTCATAATCCTTTTGTCACAATATCTCGATTAGTCATAAGGCAAGATTGGTGTCATCCTTATAAAGCCTAATCTTGTTCATCGGACTCTGATTCGATACTGACAATCCAAACGACTCGGGACAGTCCGTTTGAGCATGGCCATGCATTTTCCAGTATTCAAATCTCCGATTGGCCTAGAGATATTCACTCCATTTATATTGGAGGGACAAATTCCGTCTTGTTCCATCACTGTAAACTACTCATTTCGTAGTACACCCAAACAAGGTCCTTATAACTATCGCATAACGACAACGTTAGACAATGATCAAAGTGCATCAGTCCATGTGCAGTCACATGCATGCGAACTCAGGTCTAAGGACTATACTCTATAGTCGTAGTAAGAATCTCTTATGACACAGATATAAATATCCTGAAGAGTTCTTATAATCGGGTCTTGTCCGGTCGTATGTTCCCAACATACACCTATGTATTGACTTTGATGCCGCGCATCTATGACACACTGAGACTTTGTCATAAGTCACATACCAATCCAGTCTCACACGGTTGTTGGTGTTCCAATTTCAACAACCTTCGACTAGGGACAGGATGATATAATCCATCTATCAAATATAGGGTCTCATGATCAAGCTAAATGACTTTGATGACTCAAGATCAAGTCACTTACTTCGATGACCTATAAAATGGTTTATATCACTTTGGAACGATTATTTCATCACAGTTAAAATAATCTTGAAATAATAATTTCATTAAACATAAGAATGTTTTACAAGAACATATCAAATAACTAAATAAAAGCCCTCAAACTCCCACTCAAATTTAGATTACATTTCAATGTCTCTAATGCCTACAGCTTCAGTCAGAAACTCGAGCTTAGGCCTTGGGAGTGGCTTTGTCAACGGATCAGCGACGTTATCATCTGTCTGAACTCGGCTGATCTTGACTTCCTTTCTATTAATGATGTCACGTATCAAGTGAAATCTTCTTAGAACATGCTTGGATTTCTGGTGTGATCTTGGTTCCTTTGCCTGAGCAATAGCACCATTGTTGTCACAAAACAGTGCCAGAGGCTCAGCCGCATCTGGTATCACACCTAGTTCAATAACGAACTTTCGTATCCAAACAGCTTCCTTCACTGCTTCTGAGGCGGCGATATATTCAGCTTCTGTAGTGGAATCAGCAACGGTGTCTTGCTTGGAGCTTCTCCAACTGATTGCACCGCCATTCAGACAAAAGATATAACCGGACTGTGACCGGAAATCATCTTGGTCTGTCTGGAAACTGATGTTTCGGTTTATGTCGAGGTTCGTATATAAGTGATCTTATATTTCGACCTAAACAGTCGAGCCGCCTTAGACACTTTTTCTCAGAGAGAAAAACAGAGAAACCTCACAGAAACTGAGTTCCCAGGAGATCCGAGCCCCGGTACTAGCATCCCGGCGGATTCCAGCTTGTGTGCGTGTGGACTATCAGTAGAGGCGCAGCATCTGAGGCGCTGGAGATCTTGTTTATCTGACCCTATTCCGCTGCCAGTCTCCAGGTAAACACGAGATCTGATCCATGATTCAATTAACTAGACCCTAGATCCTAGGCTATCTGGAACTCGCGAGGATTCTGAATACGGTAGAATTGGCTCGAAGTTCCGTCAGCACAATCTAAACTAAAACCAAACAAAGTCAGAGTCAATAAACTGCAAAAAAAGTCATAGAACCATGCCAATCAATACAAATGAACTAACTAATCTCAACACAATTTCACATGTCAAATTCATAACAAAGAGTAATAGAAGTATAGAAACATGCCAACAATCACAAACGAACTGATTTTTTATTCTTAGAACATTGCCAAAAGAGAGTCATATAACCATTCCAACCATCATAATAAATACAAACGAACTATCTAATCTCAACACAATCATAACTCCACACATCTATTTCTGAATCAATTTTCAAGTCTCAAGATAGAAGTAACTCTAAAAACCTTATCTTGTTCCAAATTTCACAATTACACTATGTTCGATACGTATATATGTTGTTGTGGGATTTGGACTAAGCTCGAGATTGATCAAGATTTGGGGCCAAAATAGTTCGAAAAAAACAAATAAATCTAATAAGAGAAAATAAATGAGGGGTCGGATATTCTCTATATTAATAATTTGGTCGAGGCCGATGAACGAACAAAATAAGAAAAGGAGAAGGTCGTAGGACTAACGAGCTCCCTAAAAACTACTAGGTTCGTAGCTATTAAAAGAGTAGTTCGGAAGTAGCATATTACAAGAAATTTATGAAAAGTAAACAATTTATTTATAATAAAAATAGTCAAACTTCTTCATGGGTTGTTGACTCTTTAGTGGACTTAAGTTTTTAGGCCAAACAGATCAGATGACTGAACAAAATTTGATTGGGCCTACAGATGGATGATAAACCGATATCCAACACCATATTACATATGGCCGGGTACAAATATCAAGAAAAACAAGTGGAATAAGGTATACGAGGAAAGTAACTATTATGATATCGTTCAAAATCGCAAGGAAAAGGTTCAAGTATCTTTTCTCTTCGTATTCAATCAAAGGATATGAAATCAGGGTTGGCGACCAAAATATGGGGAATAGCGTATACAACACATGTTTAGTGGATCAGGGATTGGTCCAAATTTGGGTCAATACCAAGTAAATTGCATATTTGATCTTCTTTCATTTTGGAAATATTGATTAGTCGCCGATTTGTCAATAATGCGGCCATGTTTTATGTTTACTCGGAGTACTGTGTAACTCTAACGTGCATGCTAAACTCGTGGCGATAAGGTAAAACTTAGCGACTACGCGGCCGCCTAGACGGCCACAATTTTTGAACAAAGTTTTTACTACAACAATGATTTTTTCATGTTTTATACGACTGAAGAACTCAAATATTTTTACTGAGATTCTATTTTTTTTTTCTTTTTAACACTTTTATCAGTTAAACACAACTGAGGCAAGTCAAAGGAATATATTGTCTTAAAATATCTTACCATTTTGTTCATAAATCACAGAGAGAATCTTTTGGCGAAGAAAAGAGATTCTTAGGATTTACGTGCGCCGAACTCCGACGCTCGCGGTGGCTACTGCGCCACCGTCAACCTTCATGGCGGAAGGAGAATCTCCCGAAGCAACACTCCAACAGACCTCAACAGACCAACTCACTCAAATCCAACCACAAAAGAAATCATGGCTCACAGTGTCTCAAAAAAACGAATCTCGAAAAGCATGAACTCAAAGTATATGAAGTCGATAGTGTATGTGCAAGATTAAATCATTGATGGTTATTCTCCACTTTGGGAAGACTTTTTTATAGGCAGATTCCTTTCGAAAACTCCTCCTCATGTAGCAAAAGTTCACATGATAGTGAACAAAATTTGGCATGCATCTTGGGGATAAAACAAAGAATATTGATGCCGATGAAGTGGATGAGACATCAATAAAATTTTGGATCTGAAGTCGTCAAGTCTGAACATGTCTTTTACGTCGTGGAATGTGGAACATCGCAGACGTTTTGATGATTGTCACTAAGTGGTTGCCGATTCTTGAGGAATACGAGCAACCATAGATCAAATATGTGCCTTTGTGGATTCATATGAAGAATCTACCCCAACAAATGTTTTTTGAAGTAGGTCTCTGTTTCATCGTAAACTTTGTTGGCTATCCAAAAAGATTACAACCATACATGATTATGTGTAAGAGTTTCGATGAAGCCAATATTTGTAGAAACAGATCTAGCTACAGGATTCCTGAAATCATATAGGTTTAAATCCTGCAAAGGGGGTTGACGAAATTGTTGATTTACACTATTCGTGGATCCAACAATGGTGTGCACTCTGCTCTAAGTGGGGGCCACAAGAAGGGGCGGACATAGGTGTATGGGTACGGGGTCCCGTGCCCCCTACTGATTTTTTTGTTAAATAGGTCAAGTTAATTTGATTAAATTTTCTTAGTTTACTGAAGAAACATGAGAAAGTGCCCCCAATCCAAACTTCTGTGTAGTTGTTTTAATATTGTGCCACCGACTAAAAATGTTTCTAGATCCGCCCTTGGCCACAAGAGTGAGCAGTGGACATGCAAAATCAAAATCATACAAAGAGATAGTACGGCAAGCAATGATTAGGAGGTAAAAGACGATCAAAATAAAGTTCTGAAGCATGAAACATAGGATGTAGAAATACTACAGAAAAATGAAAAGCAAAAAGTGGATAATACAACAATTAAAGGGTCAGAGAAAATGGAGAAGCTCTAGGTAGTTTGAGAAATCAGGGAGTCCCCAATATTGAAGAAGGGCAGTGGAAATCCCAATCAAAATTTGGTAGACAAGGACCCATTAAGATGAAAGAAGGAAGCCGAGACACTTCGATCTCACCATCCAAATTTTCGGTTTTGGAAGAGGTGGATGAGGAGGTAATAAAAACTGAGGAGATGGAGGAGGGAGAATTTAAGGAGCAGAGTATGGAGCAAAATAATAATGCTCTAAAGGAATCATTACTTACTGATAATCAGGAAAATCAAGAGGAGATTAGGGTTAGGCCACAACGCTCATGTGCCTCCAAACTATCAAATAAGACCACTTCAGAAACATGACCCCCTAGTACGCTAGATAAAACTCCAGGTGTTGTTGGAGAAGAGGTAACAAAAAGAAATACGATGACAATATTTGCTTGGAATGTTTGCCGCTTAACCAAATCATCAAAACATTTCACAATCCATAGTTGGTTACAACATAGTTTTTTAGGATTTTGAGTGTTTGTTGGAAACTCGAGTGAATGAGAATAAGTCATCACGTATCTTTTCATAAATATTTATGGTTTGGTCCTTAATATCAAATTATGAACATAGTGGGAGAAGTCGCATATGGCTAGTATGGAAGGACAGTGTGTGAATCACCCCTGTGTTTAAGAGTGATCAAATGACGACTTGATCGGTTATCGTGGAGGGCAAATATGAGGAATTAATGTGTTCTTTCGTATATGCTTCAAACTAGATAGAGGGACACATACATTTATGGGAGGACATAAAAGATCACCATAATTCTCCAATGTTTCATGGAAAGTAATGGATTGGCGATTTTAATGAAATCCTAAGCATGTAGGAACTTTCAAACCCTACAGTCACTAATCGTATGCACCAAGCTATGAAGGATTTTCAGCAAGTGATAAATGTTTGCGCACTCATGGATATGGGATATCATGGTACTCGATTCACATGGTGTAACAAGAGAAACGAGGGTTTGATATGCAATAAACTTGATTGAATATTGGTGAATGAGAAGTGGCTAGACATGAATCCAAATTCATATGATGTGTTTGAACCCGTAGGGTGTTCAAATCATCTGAGGGCACAAATTATCTCAGAGGACTCAAGCCACTACTGAAATCAATTGGAAGGGAAACTTTGGGAGACCTCTCTAATCGAACGAGTCAAGTTTATAATGATATATGCGGAAAGCAGGATGATACATTAACAGAACTGACCCAAATAGAGATTGAAGCAACTGCATATGATAAGTGGCATAAACTAGCATAACTAGAATAAGGATACCTGCAAAAAAATCGAAAATTCGTTGGTTAGGTGTTGGAGATCATAACAATGTCTCTTTTCACAGGCCTGTCCAAATCAGGAAGATGAGAAATACAATTCGAAAAGTGGTTGGAATGAATGGAGATGTTTACACATAAAGTAATGATATAAAGGCAGAAGCTGATATATTCTTCAAAGACTTCATGTCTCATAAGCCAAGTGATTATGAAGGGGCATCAACTGAATCATTGCAAGAGATTTTTACATTTCATATGCTCATACATTGAAAGGCTGCAGCTTGAGCGAATTGTAACGGAAACGGAGATTAAGGAAGTTTTTTAAATAGGCCAAACAACAGGTCTCCGGGACCATATGGATTTACTAGTGAATTCTGTAAGGCAACATGAAAAGTGACAAGAAATGACTTTGTAGCAGCGGTACAATCCTTTTTCACAAAATGTTTCTTGCCTAAGGGTTTAAACTTAACCATTTTGGCTTTGATTACGAAGATATGAGCATAGGTAATGAAAGACTATAGACCTATATCATGTTGCAATGTTATCTATAAGCTAATATGGAAAATCCTTGCTAATAGGCTTAAAGATCACCTCCCAAAGTTCATTAGTATAAATCAATCAGCGTTTGTGAAGCAAAGGTTGCTAATGGAGAATTTTATGATTGCTAATGAAACGGTTAAGGAATTTCACAAAGACAAAGTCTCCCCAAGGTGTGCAATAAAAATCGATATCTCAAAAGCGTTTAACTCATTTCAGTCGGATTTTGTCTTGAATATTCTATCGGTGCTGCGTTTCACAGAGAAATACATTCACTAGATTCGTTTATGCATCACTACAGCTTCTTTCTCAGTCTAAGTGAATGGTGATATTCTTTCTCCATGAATGTACTCTCTTGACTGATAGATAAATATGTGGTGAACAGAGAAGTTGGGTATCATCCTCGGAGTAAAAATATTCAATTAACTCATCTATTTTTTGTAGATGACATCATGGTGTTTGTCGATGGTTAGAAGAATCTATAGAGGGGGTTATATGAAGATTTGAAACATTTTCAAAGATGTCACGACTAAAGATCAACATTGAGAAATCCACATTATATCTTGCACGGAGATTGCGGTGAAATTCCCATTTGCCATGGGAGAGCTACCAGTTCGTTATCTAGGGTTTTTTATGCTTACAAAACAAATGAGAATTTTAGACTATGCTTCATTACTGGACATAATTCCCAACGAAGAGCAGCTGGACCACTCGTCACATATCCTATGCCGGACAACTTCTATTAATAAAATCAGTGAACACTAGTATCACAGATTTTTGGATGACATGATTGCCGAGTAGATGTGTAAGTAAATTGAGGAGATTTTCTCAGCCTTTCTCTGGTCGGGTCCGAAGCTTAATCCAAGAAAATCAAAAGTGGCATGGAAAGAGATATGCATTCCAAATAAAATGTGTCTGAAACTTATATGGAGAATCCTCTCACACCAACCCACTATATGGATCAAGTGGATAAGAAGTTAAGTTCTGCGACATGAATCCTTCTGGATAGTCTGGGTGACGGCCTCTCGATGTTCTTGGATGTGGAAGAAGTTAATGAAGCACATGGAATAAGGTAGAAGTGAAGAATGGGAAACAAAATTCGTTGTGGGACGACAATTGGTCGAATTTAGGAAGCCTTCATGATATAACTGTTTCATAGGTTATGGATAGTCACCGGACGAGAAGACACATAACAAAATCTCTGAATATGATCGAAAAAGAAATTCAAGAAAGCTTCACAATAGAAGTACAGTTTAGGATGTACTCCTATGGAAATCATCGGACTCACACTATGCCAGAAAATAAACTCCAAAGAAACTTGGAATCTAGTAAGAGAATTGCGAGATAAGGATATATGGGTGAAGGGAATTAGGTTAAAATACTCAATGATACGATGCAGAGGGTCTACTTCAGGCGAAATAAAAATCCGATGGTGAAGCGGAGTCAATCATGAGCATTGACTGAGCAAGGAAACATAAGATATGATGGAGCAAAGACTCGGGTGATGGCAGAGGCTTTGCGACCACATGGATTTTCTATTTTAAACTAATTCTCTTTTCTGTTACTACACAAAAGGTACTTTATATTTGTCGTCACTCTCATTCGGTTAGGCATGCTAAAAGTTGTGATCATTAGCGTCGTCATAAGACCTACGAATGCGATCGTCATGAGATCGCATTACAACTTTAGCTGATTCCGTTTATGAGCTTTTATATCAATAAAGACAACAATTTATACTTACATAACAATTTTCTTATTCTTGTTGAGTGACCGGAGAGAAGAACAGAGTTTCGAACTTAACAAATTGGTGCGGTGAGCCATCTCACACGATTTTCTGGGTGACGTTTGACGATGGCTTTTGGTGAAGATTCCGGTGCGACATCTCCTGAGTACGATGATACGGTAGCTGAGTTATCGCAGGATTTGAGGTTTCTGAAGGTGGAGTGGGGTCGCTTGAAGAAATCAACGGATATAGCTTCCAATCGTCTTGGTTTCATCGAGAAGAGTCTGGGTAGGTATGATACTCGCTTTGACTCGGTGGATCGTCGCTTCAATCAGCTGACCCATATCCTAACTCTGATGGAGGTGAATCAGCAAATACCCAAACCACATGGTAAGGCTCCGACACATGAAGATGTTCCACCGTTTCAGTCATCATCTCACCGTGATGTTGGGAAGTCAAATTTTGGGTTCACGACGCCTCCACTGGTGTATGAAACTCGACACAGCTTTTACTGAAGAAGATCGAGATGCCGGTTTTCGATGGAACCAGTCGGTTTGCCTGGATCGCTAAAGTGGAATGATATTTCCATTTTGGTAACTTTCATGGGGTGGAACGTTTACAGATGTTCTCTCTTAGCCTGGTGGGTCCGGTGTTAAACTGGTTTAACTTGGAGATAGAGAACGACCCTTTCACCTATTGGCAGCAGTTCAAAGCGCAGGTTGATTGCTCGGTTCAGACGACGGATTGAGGACGAGCCAAGGAAGAGGCTGTTCTCTATACAGCAGACGTGTACCACAACTGAATATGTGAATGAGTTTGAGGAACTGCGTTCTATTGTTACGGGTGTGGATGAACGTAACTTAGAACACATTTTCTTTAATGGCTTGAAACCGGAGATGCATGAGGTTATCAAGATGAACGAACCACAAGGTATTACCCAGCATATTGCAGCTGTCATTGGCATGGAGGGAAGTGCTTTTTGTAAATCCATAGGAGAAGCGGCACATTCTGATTCGAAGTACAAGAAATTATCGTTTGGGCAGGCACATACTTTGTCTTCAAGCACTGGTGTAGCGATCCGTGTGCTGCCTACCATCGATAGGAACAATAATAGACCAGAGTATCTGTAACGCCCCTTTCCCGTTTTCCGCTGACCGACGAGCTGACCTGCCAAAAATCCAACCAGAACATGACCGATCGAACCCGAGCAGCCATACGAGAAGAGTTTGTCACAAGACGAAGCCATAGACAGTCTGGTTTGAGTCAATGGGTTGAACTAAACCGTCCTTAACTGCGTTTACCTCGTTTCCACGATACAAAGCTTTTCAACCCGTACCGCTTCCACGAGTTGTGTTCGGTTCAGACTGAACCGTATATTAGGGAAATTTTCCACTTTTATTACTTTAAAATTATATATCTTATTCATGATAATTCACGGTTTTATACAAATCATTTAGCAGGATCCCAACAAAATTTGAAATCGAAAATAAAGTCAAAATGCACTCGAAAACAAACCAATGCCCAAGACTACTCCGAGTGTCCTACGCGTCCGCCGAGCTATGCCAAACCTGAAAACACAAAAAGAGTCTAATGAGTAATCTATGATTACCCAGCGAGTCGGCTCCCCACTAAATAAGCTGCTAAAAAAAATCTAATAATCCCGCCCCAAACCCAAAATAACAATCAAGAATAAAAATAGCTGATCACGTGCTACCAAGACGTGATGAGCTCCACAACAAGCATTCAATTAACAACACACAACAACAAAAGGTAACCACGGAAATCGATAACATTGCACCACATGCTCTCGATTAAACTCGATCTATCTAATGCGGCACTAACACTAACTCCACATCATATGGGCCCACTATGCGAACTCGATAACTTCTACGAGAATATTTAGCTACCCCCATGGTAACTAAAACCTCCCACGACTCCTAGACGTAAACAAAAGTAATACGACCTACGACACCGTTTTCTGTCCATCGATACGCGGTGACTCGGACTACCCCTAGATAACCTAAGCTTCCATGCAGTCCATCCCTAGGATGCGACCTCGTATTCTCCAGACTACATACCTACAGACGTCACTCTATAGGTTAACTCATGTACGTGAAATGACTAGGAACTCAACTCCCGAGGATCCAATCGGGCAGAAAGTACCGGAACGCCATTTCTAGACTTGATGGATCTAACACAACCTATAGAGTCCCAATAACAGTAATGTAAACAAGCAAACTCACTGGGAATCTATCATGCAAGACTGACAAGGTCAAACGGTAACACTATCTCAAACCCAATATATCCGAAAGGCCTACCACCATTCATCAACGCAACCTGACCTATCTCAGTCCCCCACCAGAATAGGTCTCCATACCCAGACTTACCCGGCCCCGTACCGGAGTAAGTATCTACCAGTACAGTCTACTCGGCCCATCACCGAAGTAGATGAAATAATCAAGCAATCAACTGTCTACTCGGCCCAACACCGGAGTAGATAACAATCACAAAGTCTACCCGGCCAAACACTGAAGTAGATAACAATCACACAATATGTCACATCACCAATCAGATAATTCCTTAGGTTTAATTTATCTTTAATTCTTAGTTTTAACCATATTTCATTTTAATCCACTACCTTGGGATTAGTAATCTTGCTAACCCCATAGTCCCAATTCAACTTATCTTGAATTCATAGTTTATTAATTACTCATTTATCTTATTGCTAGATTGGAGTTAGTAAACTTACTAACTCCCTAGACGGTTCAACCCCATATTATATTCTAAGTGTGTTATAACGCTTAATTTGTATTTTAATATAATTCTCAATTTCCGTGTATATATATATATATATATATATATATATTCATTTAATATGTTCTCAATATAGTATATATGCATATACGTCCTAGCATGCCGTTCTAAATGAATGCATCAATCAATCAACAATTAACAACACAAACAATCAATCACAGTATGAAAAATCAATTACCAGTAATAGTTATCTAACATGCCGTCTAATAATTCTTAACCTTTTAATTCATTCTCCAGTTTATTTAATTAACCTAATCAATCTCTTAATTTCCAATTCACGGGTATGCAAACCTAATACTATGGTTTACCGATTTCGGGTCTATATGATCCTAGTCTAAGCATCATACAAAGTTTAGCCGACTCACAGTGCTATATATGATGGATGGACGGACTGACGGGAACTCTTAATCCCCGAGACCGAACCAAAGCTTCCCTGAACCCCTTCACGAACCGGTCCAACTGACACCGCCTTGACCCGACCTTAATCAATCTTGAACATTGCCGTTACTAATGAACCTAACTACGTCCATCCTTTTCTAAATAAAAGAAATCAGGTTTTATCGGGAAAATTATTACGTCGGAAAAATTCCTTCTCCGAAGAATATTCTTGAAAAATTTTCCGACGTAGTAATTTTCCTTTCCCCATCTCTCTCTTTCTCTCTCTCTCTCTCTCTCTCTCTCTCTCTCTCTCTCTATCTCTCTCTCTCTCTCTCTCTCTCTCTCTCTCTCTCTCTCTCTCTCTCTCTCTCTCTCTCTCTCTCTCTTCCTCTCCTCTTCTCCTTCTCTCTTTCTCTTCTCTTCCTCTCAAGCTTCTTCTTCTTTTCTTCTCTTCTTCTTTCTCTCCTCCTCTTCTCTCTTTCTCTACTTCTTCTCTCGATGGTTTGATGAGAAAACGAGGGATACGAGGGTTTCTTATATATTGAATGAAGTGAGTTTGATGTGTGACTTGTAGTCCAAGTCTCATCTTTTCATTCATCATACTTTGAAAGTATAGCATCATTTTAGCTTACTTATCTAGCTATGCTCTTAATTATCCAAAACCATTATAAGATTTAGAATAAATTCCCCCAAAAACTTCTTTTTAAATTACTAGACTTCATTAGAAGCATTTTCAAGTCGTTTCATCTAATTTGTACTTCCGTAGCTCCCGCAATGAATTTTACAAGTTTTATCGGTTCTATCGGTTTCTTTCCCGATAGTCTGTAAAACCCGTTTTAAGCCCGTTTCCACCATTTATTATCTTCTAAATTTTTTATTTATTTAAAAATAGAAACATTTGGCCCGTCTTAGCTTCCGTTTCGCATTTTAGCAAAATTACCAAAATGCCCTCAAATCTTGGAAAATTTACAAAACTGCCCTGGTTGGCTTTTCTGCTACTCGTTGACCCATTTTTGTGAGACAGGGTATTACAGTATCAGCGTCCACACCAACGTTACACAGATGCGGAATTAGATGCTATGAGGCGGGATGGTGTGTGTTTCAAGTGCAAAGGTCCATGTTCGAAAACTCATGTATGTCCTAACAAAGCTCTACAAGTGTTGACAGTTATCAACGGATATGAAGTGGAGATCTTGGATGAGAAGTATGAGAATTATCAGGAGGAAATTTCAGTAGAGGAAGACCAGGACAGAAGTTTCGGGTATTGATACACCCACTACTTCTAAGCTTCGGGCAAATTTGGTCATCGAGAAGTGATTATTATGATAGATAGCAAAGTGATATATCATGGTTTTAGGACGTTCAACCATGTTATATGTTTTTGTTATCGAGTCTTTTTGAGTCTTTTTGAGTCTTTTGGAGTCCTTTTATGTTTGTTTACAAGGCTAGGTACGTTTGGAGCAGATTTGGATATTATGGCGCATTCTGGAGCTATTTGGAGCATTTGCCCGAGAAGAAGAGTTCACTGTCGATTATGGAGACTTGTGTCGATCGACACACCTTTGGTGTCAATCGATGCACACGCGAGTCAGACAATTCTCGGCGAGTTTAATGAAGAGTTTGGAAATTGCAATTTGGCCCAGAAGTTTCTCATAACTACAAAGAAGCCCCAGTCGTGATTAGATCATTATATTAGGGTTTTTAAGACATTGTTTAGGCTACACATTATTTTACTTTGAGAGAGTTAGGGGTTGATCTTGTACTCGACAGAGAAGATATTTCGAACCCCAGTTTTCTATTTTATTACATGCTATTTGGTTTTCTATTCATTATGATTTATGTTTCATTTACCATGTCTGGGTAGTTTACTTGCTAGGTTTAGGGATTCTCACAGGGGATTTCATGGAATTATAGGTTGTTCAATCTGTAGGGATTCATATCTTTCTAGTTCTTCATCTAGGGTTGTTCTTAATACTTGATCTGAATTGGCCACTTAGATTATTGATGTTAGGTTGATTTCTGCAACGAAAGTTGATTAATTAACTAGAAAGAACTTAGATGAGCAATTTGACTATCTGCAAAGAAATTTGGTTTAGAAGAATTGTGAACAAAAGAACCTGAGATTAATGCTTGTTTAGAACTCTAAGATTCACAACGAAAGTTGGCTTGCCAGGTTGTTAGACATAGATAATATTCGCAACGTAAGTTGGTCGTTATAATTCTGTGATTCTAGTTTTAAAACAATTCTTAATTTGATCATGATTGATTGATTAGCTTGTGTTCCTGATTTCCTGTGAACTCACTTGACCTGACGCTTTGCCTTCTTGTTTACAACCGTTTACTTTAATTTTTTTTCTGATTTACTGCTTATTTTCTGATTGCTTCATAGCTTACCCTGAATTTCTATAATCTATCGTAAGATTTCTTGAGGCTCTGTGTTCGACCTCTATTTACTACAATTGTCTTGTGCACTTGCATTGTTAACTTAGGGAATTAAACTCTGAGCATATCATGTTTTTGGCGCCGTTGCCGGAGACTCTTTTGAGTCTTCGATAGATTTGAACTTATGGTTTAGACTAGGTTTTTCGTTTTTATTTTTGGTTGCTGATTTTTTTTCTTGCGTTTCAAGTACGCCTGTAATCGCACTGCATCGATCGACACGGTCATGAGTGTCGATCGTCACACATTCGCGACCTGCATCGATCGACGCTCCTCTTGCATCGGTCGGCACAACTGCGTGAACGAGACAGTTTATGCCTGATCGCGAATTGAGGAGTAATTTGGACAAGGAACTCGTGAATCTTGAGCTTAAATAGCTTGCAAAGCTAGAGAGAGAGAACAGGAAAGCTCAAAAGCTAGTTAAGATGGCTAATACCAATCGTTTAATCCTAATTAAGGATGCTGAAGGTATTCTGAGAGATGCGGAGAACCATGTATGCAATGAGCTTGGACAGAAACTGGATGGTGAAGGTAATGTGATTCCTGAACCTCAGAGGCAGGTTGTGCAACCAGATGGAGAAGCTCAAGGTGGACAAGTATATCCACAAGCTGAGCAACCAAGAGCACCAGATCCTCCTTCTAGGAGGACACTAGCTGATTACAATCGACCCGATGAGTTTTATGCCAATAGGTATGCGATTGTACCTCATGTGTTTCCGCGGAATGAGTTCGAGCTTAAGACCTCCTATTACACACTTGTGGGACATCGTGTCTTCAGCGAACTTCCACATGAGCATCCTATGGACCACATAAAGCACTTTGAGTCTATAGTTACTGGAATGAAGCACAATGGAGTGACTTATGACTACCTGCACTGCAAGATTTTTCCTCACTCTCTTGGAGGAGAAGCTGCTGACTGGATGAATCAGATTCCACTTGGGACTTTGACTACTTGGAGTGCAGTGAAGGAGAAGTTTTTGCGACACTTTTATGATGGTGCTCGATCCGATCAGCTTAGACAGGATCTCTTGACATTTAAGCAAGGATCCACAGAGTCTTTTAAGACAGCCTGGGTGAGATTCAAGAGATACCAGGTAGATTGTCCACACCATGGTTTCTCTGAGGTGCAGTTGTTGTGTATCTTCTTCAGAGGAGTTGATTTGTGGTATCAGATGGCTTTAGATGCTGCAAGTAATGGAAAATTCTACACTAAATCTCCAGAAGAAGCTATGGAGCTTATTGAGAACTTGATGACTAGTAATAGTCTCAAGAATGCTGATATGGAGAGGATGAAGTCTGGTGGGAAAGATGATAATTCCCAAATAGTTGAGATGAACAAGAAGATTGATTCTGTCCATAGCATCTTGCTTTGTAAGAAAATGGATGTTCATCCTATAGAGGAAGTTAATTACATAGCTGGATCTGGTTATCAAGGTCAGAGGTATGGAAATCAGCAAGGAGAGACTTCAAGTTTCGCACCAAAGTCTGCATTTCAGAAACCTTTTCAGCAGAACAGCTCATTTACTGAGATTATGGTTCTTCATCATATCAGCATGTTCCTCCTCCAAATGAGCAGAATGATAAGATGATGAGTATAATGGAACAACTCCTGGAAGGACAGCAGAAGAGTACATTAGACTTCAATGGAAAGATAGATGCTCTGTACCTTGATCTCAATGGAAAGATTGAATCTCTGAGTGCTCATGTGAAGAAGCTAGATGTTCAAGTGCAGAAGACTGTTGGGGTAGCGCAAAGGCTGAATGGATATGGAAGAGCTGAACAGAAGCAATTCGTCAATGCTGTGATCATAAGAGATGAGATTGACTTGTTGGAAGAAGAAGATAGCATAATTTCGGATTTTCTGGACGAATTATGTCTGTCTGAGACAAGCATCGATCGACACATGCCCGATACGTCTGATGGAATTGCTCAAAATCGCCATGCATCGATCAACACTTCTACTGCATCGATCGACACAGATCGCAGACGTGACCAGATACCTGCAACAATCTCTGAACAAGTTTCCAAGCCGTCTGTACCACATTCTAAGGCTCGTAAGTTGTCCAAACAGGAGCTAGACGAAGCTAATTGCATAAAAGTGATGGAAAGAAGCTGATTCAGATTACATATAAGCTCCAGAACCATGAGCCTTTGTGCTAGACTGTTCCATCTCTAAGGACATATTCAAGCATTCTCTGTGTGATTTAGGATCTGGTGTGAATCTCATGTCATACTTTGTGGCTGTGAGATTAGGACTGATGGATTTCCAGCCTACTAGGACCTCTCTTATCCTAGCTGATCGATCAAAGAGATATCCAGAATGTGTTCTTGAGGATGTGGTGCTGAAGTATAATGTTGAGCCTGATGATCCTCTACTACTTGGTAGATCATTCTTAGCTACTGCTGGAGCAGTGATTGATGTGAGATGCGGTCTGATTTATCTCCACCTGGGAGACAAGCCTTTGCAGTTCAAGATGGATAAGCTGCACAAATCCACCATTGATGGACTGAGTTTCAGTGTTGAAGTAGAACCAGAGATTCTTATTGGAGAAGAGAAGATGGATGTTCATTCTGAACATGCTCTAACATCTTCAAAGCCTGCAACTGTTACTAAGCAGAAAGCTCCAGACATCTCATTCCCACCAAAGCAAAGGTATCGATCCTCTAAACTTAAAACTACTAATCCATTTACTATGAAGGCAGGAAAACGCAGTATCCCACCCAGGCTTCGCTCCCACCCTGATTCTTCTCGATCTTTCCTTGGGAGATCTCATGATCCGAACGCTTATACGCCCCTTGGCTGAAGAGACATTCACAGTCTCTGTTAACCCCCCCCCCCCATAAGTCCGATTCTCCTTTCCATAGTCAAGCTACTGACTTTAAACAAGCGCTGAGTGGGAGGCAACTCACTGTTAGGTATTTTAGTCCTTTATTTTTCGTTTTTATTCGGTTTGTTTTGATTTTTTTGGTTTTAGTGTGTTCATAGCGTGAGAACAAGTCGAAAATTGCCCTGCATCGATCGACACATCCTTTGTGTCGGTCGACGCATGTGCGGGAAGCGGTTTACCGAATCAATTGCGGTTTAGACATCGGTTATTCACATAACCGTGAGCATATTCGTCTTGCATCGATCGACACCCTTGTGGCATCGATCGACACAAGCCGACGACAGGTATTACGTTCTGCATTTTTCAACATCGCTTCAATTTTGATTTCTTATTCTCACCGAGCCTACGATTGGCACCACTAGGGACAGTGTGTTTTAAGTGTGAGGGAGGTAGCTACTGACGCACCACTTTTTGTTTTCTTAGAATCAGTCCAATTTGTTTTATTTAGTCAAAATTGAGTAGGAAACAAAGACTTTTTGAGGAGGTTACTACACTTGCAGGAACTTAAGTAACCATTGGATGAGTTGCAGATGATCTATGACTATTAGAAAACCCAACACTGATCAACCTACTGAGGACACCCATATCAGTTCAGGTATTCAGAGAATCCATTACTTGACTTCGCACTTAACTTGACTTAATTTTTCTCACATTGGGGCTTGGTATACTTTGGATCGGATTCCTCTGTTAGTTCCGACACAACTTGTAAACCTATCTAAATATGGTTCCCTTTTCCCCTTCCTTAAAGTAAAAAAAAATATGAGATATAAACTGAGGATGAGCTAGTAGCTCCGAAGTGGTCGCGGGAGTGGTAGAGACCCCTATTACCTCATGTGCATCCATGGAATGTGTCCAAAGTACATCCCAATGCGGGAAGAGCACTGATAGAAAAAAATAAAATGATACCCAATGGAAAAAATCAGTTGCTAAGGAAGGAAGGAAAAGAAAGGAATCAGAAAAGATAGTAGATTGGTCAGATGCTAATAGAGTAAGAGTCCATGTGTTCTTTGATCGATACTCCCTAGGTGAGATCGCACTTATTAGATTACAGAAACCAGTATGGTGAATTTGGATGCTCTGAATGTGATTGTGGAGTTTACTCAGAATAGTTGCTAAGTGTGGGGGAAGTATATGTTGGTCTTGATGTTTGTAGGTTCATTTTCATATGGCTTACTAAGGGGAATCTGAGTGTAGTGCTTCTACGATGAAACGAGTTTATGAAGTTTTCAAACTTCTTATCCTTATCTTGGTCTTCTGTTTGCTTGAGGGCAAGCAAAGTTTAAGTGTGGGGGATTTGATATATCATGGTTTTTAGGACTTTCAACCATGGTATATATCTTTGTTATCGAGTCTTTTAGAGTCTTTTGGAGTCCTTTTATGTTTGTTTACAAGTCTAGGTACGTTTGGAGCGGATTTGGACATTATGACGCATTCTTGAGCTATTTGGAGCATTTGCCCGAGAAGAAGAGTTCACTGTCGATTTTGGAGACTTGTGTCGATCGATGCACACGCGAGTCAGACAATTCTTGACGAGTTTAATGAAGAGTTTGTAAATTGCACTTTGGCCCAAAAGTTTCTCATAACTACAAAGAAGCCCCAGTCGTGATTATATCATTATATTAGGGTTTTTAAGACATTGTTTAGGCTACACATTATTTTACTTTGAGAGAGTTAGGGGCTGATCTTGTACTCGACAGAGAAGAGATTTCGAACCTCAGTTTTTTATTTTATTACATGCTATTTGGTTTTCTATTCATTATGATTTCTGTTTCATTGATCATGTCTGAGTAGTTTACTTGATATGTTTAGGGATTCTCACAGGGGATTTCATGGAATTATATGTTGATCAATCTGTAGGGATTCATATCTTTCTAGTTCTTCATCTAGGGTTGTTCTTAATACTTGATCTGAATTGGCCGCTTAGATTATTGATGTTAGGTTTATTTCTGCAACGAAAGTTGATTAATTAACTAGAAAGAACTTAGATGAGCAATTTGACTATCTGCAAGGAAATTTGGTTTAGAAGAATTGTAAACGAAAGAACCTGAGATTAATGTGTTGGATTTTATGTGTTTTTCAAGGTTCAATTTCAGATTGACAGCCTAACACATATTCTTAAACAGATCTAGGTTCTTGCAAAACGAATCATAAAACAAACCTGATCTTTACCTTTTGCAGCGGAGTGATTGGTGGTAATGACAAGATCAGATTAGAGCTGATGAGAATCGGCTCCTCCTCAAGTATCCACACTCTTACAAGCCGGAAAGGCTGCTAGACCAAAAAGATGGATTAGATCAGAAAAGAGAGAGTTTGAGAGAGAGAGGCTTGCGGCTGCCAAGAAGAAATCGCAAAAGATGATTTCTTCCTTAGGGTTTTTCGATTTTTATCTCTCTCATTAATGGGCCCAAGTCATTAGACTAATGGCTCATTAATCTTTTGGGCCCAAGACACAAATCAGACAAAAGCCTGTATTTTGTCTGGCCCAATTCTCTGATCTAATACAGTAAATGCCATTGCATCTTACCGTATTAATTCCATTTAACTTTCCCGTTAGCTATGGTGTGTGACCCTTTGGGATCATACAATACTGGTAATAAGTCCTAAACTTATAGATCATGAGCGGACTCTAGCAAGCCATCATGATCACCCAGTATTTATGACTTATGTCTGATCTCGACACTTATTCATACTTTCTAGAGATAGTACGGTAGATTTCAGGACATTCCCAACAATCTCCCACTTGTACTGGAATCCTACACAGGACATTCCCAACAATCTTCTGATTGTACTGGAATCCTACATTCCCTAATCCTTTTGTCTCAATATCTCGATCTGGCATAAGGCAAGATGCGTGTCATCCTTATATAGCCAGACCATGTTTATCGGACCAGATTTGATACTGACAATGCAAACGACTTGGGCAAGTCCGTTTGGGAATGGCCATTCTCTTACCAGCTATCAAATCTCCGATTGGCCTAGAGATATTACCTCCGTTAAACGGCAGGGACAAATCCCATCTTGTTCCATCACTATGAACTACACAATTCATAATACACCCAACCAAGGTCCGTATAGCTCCCAGTTACGAAACAGCGTTAGACAATGATCAAAGCGCATTACTCCATGTGCAGCCACATGCATGCGAACTCAGGTCTAAGGACTATACTCTATAGTCGTATATGAGAACTTCTTATGACACAGATATTAATATCTTGCAGAGTTCTCATCTTGCGGGCCATGTCCGGTCATATGCTCCCCTACATATACCTATGTGTCGACTTTGATGCCGCGCATCTATGACCCCTCGAAACTTGGTCATAAGTCTCAACACAATCTAGTCTCAACAGGTTGTTGGTGTTCCAATTTCAACAACCTTCGACTATGGACACTATGATTTATGTCACTTCGTTAAATATGGGGTTTCAGGATCAAGTCTACTCATGTACTTCGATGGCCCATATATAGTGACATGAATCATTTTGGAACGATTATTTTATATCACAGTTAAAATAATCCAGAAATAAAAATTTCATTAACATTTTAAAATGTTTACATGAACCTTTCAAAACAACTAAGTAAAGCCCTTTACAAACTCCCACTGAAATTAAGACTACATCTTAATTTCACTCATCCTACAGCTACAGTCCGCGACTCGTGCTTAGGCATAAGGAGTGGCTTCGTTAATAGATTAGCAACGTTCTCATTCGATGAAACTTGCTTATCTACTTAACACCTCTGTCATTTATCTCACGGAATAGGTTATACCTATCCTCAAGGTGTTTGGACCTATGATGTGCAGCTAGTCTCATCTATGCTGGGAATCACATCAAGTTCAGTGATGAACTCTTCTTTCCAAACAACCTCTTTCGCCGCTTCTCAAGCTGCGAAATGTTCAGCTTAAGTCATGGAGTCAGCAACAGTGCCTTGCACCGCCAGTTAGACACAAGATATAGCCGGACTGTGACCAGGAATTATCTTTGTCTATTGGAAACTTGCCTTTCAGACTCTATCGACTTGTAGCACCTCACTTTCTCCGTAAATCAAGAACTTATCCTAAGTATTCCTCAAATACTTCAGAATATTCTTTACGGCAATCCAGTGATTCTTTGCTGGATTTGACTGGTCTTTACTTGTCTTGCTTAGCATTAAAGCAACATCAAAACAAATATGTGTCATGGCATACATGATAGATCCAATTGCCGTCGCATATGGAATCCTATCCATGCATTCAAGCTCAGCAGATATCGCAGGACACTGTATCTTGCTTAATGAATTGCCCTGTGACATTGGCATAAAGCCCTTCTTGGATTGCTGATTACGTGTAGGACTTTGTCAATTTAAGAATCCTGACTTTGTCCTACCAGCTCTTTTGGATCTTTATCTTTAGATCCAAAATCCAAGAACTACGTGGCTTTACCCATGTCAATCATAAAACCAACTCCCAAGTCAGTCCTTTACCGACTGCAGCATTGGAACGTTATTTTCGAGAATCAGTATGTCATCGACATACACTATGAGAAATGCAATATTGCTCCCACTTATCTTTTAGTAAACGCACAGTTCCTCTTCATTCCTGTTCAAGTCAAAACCTTGACTACTTTAACTGAACGAAGATTCCAACTCCAATATGTTTGCTTCCATCCATGAATGGATCAATGAAGCTAACTTACACATAATGTAATTTTTCGGAGTCCTGGCTTACTTTCGCTTCTTTGAATTTCGCAGATTCGTCGTTTTCAATGATCATCAGATCATGCTAACTTTCAATGATCATCAGGTTCAACTAATGACGAGAAATCACTCTCGGATTAGTGACTGATTCATTCATATCTGCGAACTTCAGGCTATACAGGTGTAGATTCTACAGAAATCTGTAAATCCATCCGTTGCTCTCCCTCAACAGCTTGAGCAGCCTCCTGTAATTCTCGAATTTCTTCGAGTTATACTTTTACTCCCACTGTTCTTCTTGGAAAGTAACTTCCCTTCTTAGAAAACAGAATGGACGTAAAAGTAACAAGCCTTGGTTTCCCTAGGACAACCAGCGAAGTAGCACAACTACAAATACTCAGTAAAGACGAATTTGGATCGATTCCAATCCACATTTACGTGGTGTCTTTCAACTGATATTGGTGGAACTATTTCAGCGTAAACTTAGATATTTCTAGAGCGTTATTCTTAGAGAATATCATGGAAGATTCGTGTGACTCATCTTTAATCATTTCTAATAAGATCTGATTCATTCTCACAGAAACACCTCTAGGTTTTCAGGAGAAGTGAGCTGTGAAACGACTTCACACTCATTCAGATGATCACACAATCAATGACTTAAGTATTCTCACTCGTGATCTAATCCAGAGTCTTAATACTTCTGTCATTCAGATTCTATACTTCATTCTGGAACTCTTTCGACCATGTCAAAGAATTCCGACTTGTGTCTCATCAAATGAACACAGTCACACTCACTGAAGTAATCAGTAGAGACAATGAAGTACAGGAAATTTTCTCTGGCATTACTGCTCATCGGACCACATACATGAGTATGTTCAATCTCCAATAAGCCTTTGGGCCTTTCTCTAGCTCGGCTAAGATGGGCCCTTTGTCTTTTGGTCTAGTAAGCAGAATTCAAGTCTCATAAGATATCCATTCAAATGAGCCCAAAAGTCCATAACAATGGGGTTTCTGAATCTGACTTACTCTATGTGACCAAAACATTTATGCCAAGAAAAATCAGGTTTAATTCATCAGATTTAAACCAATTGCGGTATTTATGTTACATTTTAGGCACTCTATGGTTTAAGATATAAAACCCATTCCTTGAATAGGGTGCTACAATTAATATTTCATTAAGATCAAAAGAACAAAGCTTGTCTTTTATCAAATGAAAAACATTCAAATTCTTACAAGAAAATGAAAGACAACTCTGCTTAAAGCAGGTATATTGTAGCAATTACTTAATACAAAACCAAGCCTCAAAGGCATCTACAAGTGAAAACCCTATGGCTGAGGCAGCATCCCAAGCTCCTTCCAGACACGCAGTTCCACTTGCCCTTCCTTCAACGTTCTACTGTTGCTCAGGCTCTGCATATTATAACAAATATCAGTGCCACAACTAGTATCCAATACCTATAAGGTATAACTTGAAGTAATAACATGAATACCTGAGGAAGTAGTTTCATACATCAACTTCAACTCCTCATAATCTTCCATGAATTTAATGCAATCTCTCTTCCAATGCCCAGTCTCTTTACAGTAGCAGCACTTACCAACGTAAGAGGTATCTGACTCGGGCTCAGAAGACACACGCTTGCCATGATTCAAAATCTGGACAACTTTGTCTTCACCCTTGTCAGCTTTAGGTTTAGTAAACCTACCCTTCTCCTTCATGAGATTGTACAGGGTGCTCTTCACGTTTGGCTCAACTGTTTTGAGCATGTCATGCAGTTCAGTCAACGTCTTCGTTAAGCCTTTCTTGATATAGTCCCTTACGAACTCATCATAGCTTGACGGCAGTGACTGCAGAATGATATCAGCTGCCAATTCTTGGCTAACTGGATAATCCAGTTTCCTCAGGTTATCAATGTAACCCATCATTTTACTGATATGAGGACTTACTGGATGATCCATCGGTAGCTTGCAGCTAGTGAGAGATTTAACCAACTGGTATCTCTCCACTCTTACCTGCTCCTGAAATTTCAATTTCAGGCTGCTGATCATCTCTATTGGCGACTCCATGTTCTCATATTGCTTCCGCAAATCTGAGTCCATGGTAGCCAATATCAGACCACGCACATCTACCGCATCATTATAATGCTTATTCCAAGCATTATATACTGCATGACTGGCTTTGGATCCGATCCTCTTGGGGAGAGCTTTCTCAAGGACATAGTCCTTTCTCTCATGCCTGAGAACCAGCCTCAGGTTCCGCGACCAAGTCAAGAAATTTGATCCGTTCAGTTTGTCCATCTCAAGGACATACCGGATCGAGAAAGTGTATTGATTGTTTGTGCTTGTCATAGCTGAAATTTAGAGATAAATAGAGTTTTAGTTATTAAGTTCATAAAAGAGCAATCTTAACAGCTTATAAGAAAACTCGCATTGTATTCAAAATTTCTTTGTTTAACCTCATAAGAATACAATGATTCCGAGACCCATGTTTAGCTAAATCCAAAGTGGGCCACTGGTCGTCACCCAGAATTAGCTTTACTTGGTAAGCATACACACAGCTAGTTATAACCAATAACTCTCGGTTGTGAATTGGACCCGAGGCCCAAATTCACCAGATGTCTCAAGGCCCGGGACTCCCGATGGCCCAGTCAAGGAAACCAATCTCTTACAGCCAAATAATCACTAAAATCTGGGACTCTGATAGGTCAAGAATTAATCCCTATACTAAACTGCAAGTGAACAGCAATGTCAAAGTAGTATATAGGGTTATCGAATCCACAGGGACACTTGGTCTCAAGAGAATCAAACCGTAGGGAATGAATACTAGAAATAAGCAATGTGATTGTATTGAAAACAGTGCAAGAAAGTAAATCAGTAGCAGAGATTATTGGTTGTGAAAGCAAGTAATTAAAAGCGTCAAACCTAGGGTATTCTCAGGAAATCAGACTAGCAGACAGTTCATTCAGCAAGGATCTAATTAAGCACAGTTCTAGAACTCAAAACACAGATATAGAATTAACCAAATTCCTTTGCGATAATTCTCTAAGTCTAAGTGCAGCAAACCAAACTTCCGTTTGCGAGAACTAACAGATTAAACTAGCAATAAGTCCAAGTTTGATATGTTCACAATTATCCTAAACCAAACTTCCGTTTGCGCAAAGTTTAATTGCCCAATTTAATTAGTTCTGGTTCCTAAACCCCACTTCCGTGACGTATTTAGCAACCTAAGATCTAGATTCTAATTGATCAGGTTAGAACTAGCTTTAAGCACAATTAAATTGAAGAACAGATATAGTTTGAATCCTTAACTGAAATTGAACAAGTCTAGCAAGTCATGAAATCCTATGTGAGAAACCCTAAGCCTAACTAGGAATCTACTCAGACATAGATAATGAAAACATGATCATATGATAAGTAAATTGCATAAAAGAATAAGAGTAAAAGGGGTTCGAAATCTTCTCCAAATACAGATGATGAATCAGGTTCAGATCAGCCCCAAAAGCTCTAAAAATCCTCTGCTCTTAATTATTAAAGCCAACTATAAAGCGTATGTCAAAACTTATAATAAAAACTCTAAAAACTCTATTATATAGGCATAATCTCGGATGGGGCTTCTGTGTAAATACTGGAACTATCTTGGGCTTCTTTGTAAATCTTCAATACTTGTCAAACCGACGTGTACGGGCCATCTCGCGACTGCATCGATCGATGCATTGAGTGCAACGATCGACGCATGATCAATTATACGAACAGTGAGTTAAGCTCTCGGCCAAAACGTCCCAAAAGTCCCAAAATGCTCCAAATATCTCCAATTAGCTCCAATCCTGATTTAACCTGTAAAAGACTCTAAACAAAGACAAAAGACACTAAAACACATCTATATCATGGTCTAAAATGGGTAAAAACCATGATATATCAACTCCCCCACACTTAGCCTTTGCTTGCCCTCAAGCAAAACATAGAACTAAAACATGGTGAAGAGGTTTGAAAACTCTTCAGAAACTCATTTCATCTTAGAAGCTACAATACTCAGATTCCCCTTAGTAAACCACTGAAAGAATCAATCACAGGATATCAAGACCAACATGTACTTCCCCCACACTTAACAACTGTCCTAGGTAAACTCCACAATCACATTCAAGCATTCAAATTCTCCCTACTGACTTCTGCAAGTATTTAAGTGCGGTCTCACCTAAGGAGTATCGATCTAAAGGCACATGGATTCTTACCTAATCAGCTCTAGACCACCATACTATCTTTCTCTAGTCCCTTTCTTCTCTTTCCCTTCTTTAACAACTGATTTTTCCCACATTGGGTATCATTTTATTTTTTTTATCAGTGTTCTTCCCGTTATGGGGTGTACTTTGGACACATTCCATGGATCACATGAGAGAAAATAGTGTTTGCTACCATTCCCATGACCACTTCGGAGTTACTAACTCATCCTCAGTTTATTATCTTTTTTTTTTTTTTACTTTATAGAAGGGGAGAAGGGGACTAAATAGGACAGGTTTACAGGCTGTGTCAGAACTAACAGGGAATCCGACATAAAGCATACCAAGCCCTTAGGTGAGAAATCTAAGTCAGTATTAGGGGTGAAGTCAGTAAAGGATCCTCTGATACCTGAAGCGATGTGGGTGTTCCCAGTAGGTTGATCTGTGATGGGGTTTTCTAATAGTCAGAGATAGATCCTGCAACTTCATCCCAATGGTTACTTAAGTTCCTGCAAGTTTTGTAAATCTCCTCAGAAAATCATAGTTTCTTACTTAAACAATTTTGACTCAATAAACCAAAAAATTTTGAAAAACGGACTGACTCTTAAGAAAACAGAAAGATAAACGTCAGTAGCACCTCCCCTACACTTAAGACACACTGTCCCCAGTAGTGTCCAGCGAAGGATCGGTAAAAAGAAAATAAAAAAAAAATTGAAAAGGTGAGTTTATGTCTGTCGGGTTACCTCTGTCGCACAGCATCGATCGGTGCATTAGATGCATCGACCGTTACTTGGCGACTTTCGTGTATGGTCGATCGTTGCTCAGGACCGCAACGATCGCTGCAATGCGATTCCTTTCGTGTTGTGACGATCGATGCAGAAATGCATCGATCGCTGCACTGCGATTTAATCCGAGACCTGCAAACATGACTGCACCAGAAACAAAAACAAACGTAAAATCCTAACAAAAACACCAAAAATTAAAAAGAAAAACACTAGTACCTATCGGTGGGTTGCCTCCCACCCAGCGCTTGTTTAAGGTCAATAGCTTGACCGGACGCGCAAGATCTTTTAGGCTCCGGAAGATCCTGACAGAGACTTTTTCTGTCTCTGTTCAAGTCTCCTCATCCATGGCGGAGAATAGGCTGTTGCAGAATGCTTCAGTCCAAGAAAAGATGGAGTAAAATGCGCTCCAGGATCTATTATCACAGTCTCATTCAGCTGCTCATCATCTGCTTCCAAGATCTTGAAAGTCTGTCCATCTATCAGTGGCTTCCGCAGCTTCTCCATCTCGTATCGCAGTGTCTCATCTCCCAGGCGGAGGTCTATTAGACTCTGTCTAACATCAATCACAGCTCCTGCTGTAGCCAAGAATGGTCTCCCAAGCAATAAAGCTTCATCCGGATCACAGTTATATTTCAGCACAAGGAAGTCTGTTGGAACCAAGTAGTTTCCAACTCTTACCGGAATATCAATAAGGAGCCCTTCAGGAACTCGCATGGACTGATCAGCTAGGATAAGACGTGTCCTAGTAGGAGCAAAATCCAACATACCCAGCTTCTCTGCCACAGAGTAAGGCATTATGCTCCCAGCAGCTCCTAAATCACACAGAGAACGCCTAAAACTATCTTCAAAGATAGAACAATCAAGTACAAAGACTCCAGGATCAGGCAGTTTCTTTGGGACCTTAGTTAACAGAACATCACTAATATTCTGAGGAACTATTATCACCCATTCTCTCAGCTCTTCATCTAATGGCAACATCTTGTTCAAATATTTCTGAACACATGGATGATAAGGTGGATCATCAGATGATGGAATTTCTTCCAAGTCTTCACCACTCTTTTCTAGCCTTTTCAGCTCTTCAATCTCTTGTTTAATCACTTCAGACACCTTGGGACAGTGCCAAATAGCTCGTGCATAAACATCCTCTGGAGTGATTTCAGATGTATCAGGGAATAGGCGGGCTAGTTCTGCATCAATCTCATTTTCATCCCACGGATTCTCTGCTTGTTCACGACCTGCATCGATCGATGCCATATGTGTATCGATCGTTGCATCGCGATCATCACAACTTCCACCCGAGAGTTTTTCACAGAAATCCGAAAATTCTTCCTCAGTCACCAACTCAGCTGTACTTAGCTCAAATTTCTCCCCTAGATAAGATCCATCATTAATCAGTACAGACCAGGCCTTAATATGAGTGTCTGCAACTCCTTTTCCTTTCAGTGAGCTGGACATCTGATTCACCTGAGTGTCCAACTGCTTCATGTGAGTGCTCAATGTCTCAAACTTCCCATTGAGGTCCTGATAGACAGCGTCCAGCTTCTTGTTGTTGTCTACAGAAAGCTTGGTTTGACTTTCCATCATTTGCTCCATCATAGCCTCCATTTTGCTCTCATGGGCTGTAGGTGCAGGAGGAGTCTGATAGGATGTAGATCCATAGGTTCTCTGAGTACCTTGTCCATAGGTCTTCTGAAAACCACCATTCTGTCCTCCATTTGAGAATTTGTTCCCCTGTTGATTGTTAAATCTATTACCTTGGAAACCGGAACCTCCTATGAAATTCACATCTTCTTCCTGAGTGTCCTCCTCAGTCTGAATCACCTCTACATCTTGGGCAAAGTGGACAGATTTTTTACATGTCAGAAGATTGTAAACTGTGTCCAATCTGGATCTTATGTTAGCTATATCAGAATTCTCTACGGTTCCACCAGATTTCTTCCTCCTTTCATCCATCGTCTTGCAACTGTTGCTGCCAATCAGATTCTCCATCAACCGTTTAGCTTGTGTAGGAGTTCTGGTGCTGAAATTGGCATCACTGGAATTATCCAGAGCAGTCTGATAAGGAAGATCTATTCCTCTGAAGAAGATACCAATCAGCTGTACTTCTGTGAATCCATGGTGTGGACAATCACGCTGATATTGCTTAAATCTCATCCAGGCGGTTGTCAAAGGCTCCACAGCTCCTTGGGAAAAAGTGAGTATGTCCTGTCTGGACTGATCTGAGCGCGCAGCATCGTAGAAGTGGCGCAGGAACTCACTCTTTAAGGCTGCCCAAGTAGTATACTGACCAGGTGCCAGTTGTCTCAGCCATGCACTAGCGTCTCCAGCAAGACTGTGCGGAAATAGCTTAAGGAACAGATAGTCCGGGCATACTCCTTCATACTTCATGCCAGTGACTATGTCCTCAAACTTGTCAATGTGATCCATAGGCTGCTCTGATTGAAGACCATGAAAAGCAATCTGCCTCATCAGTTGGTAGTAGATGGTTTTTACCTCAAAATCATTCCTCTCGAAGGCAGGAAGCACTAGAGCTGCTCGGTTTGCATGAAACTCATCGGGTCTATTGTAGTCAGCTAGTGTCCTCTCATGAACTACCATCTCTCTACCTTGAGCTTGCCCTGGCGGTCGTAGCTCAGGTTCAGGGGGATCAGGGATGACATTCCCTTCAGCATCAACCCGATGCCCAACAGCATTGTACGGGTTGTTATCTTGGTCCCTCAGGGTACCTTCAGCATCTGGTATCAAGATCAGACGTTCTCGAACCATTCTCTCTCTCTTTTCTCTTCTGATAGTCCTCTCTAGACGTCCAAGTTCCTCTAGGTTGAGATTAACTAAGCTCGAGTTCGGATTACTTCGAGTGTTCTGCGTTGGCATAAACTGTCTGTAATCGTCCAGCAACGATCGATGCTATCAGTGCAACGATCGATTCAATCTCAAATCGCTCAGCAACGATCGATGCAAGGGTGCAACGATCGACGCAAGGCGAAATTCGTACCTGCGACAGAGAGAAACAGAGAAAAAGTTAGCAAAATAAAAAAAACGAAAAACAAAAACGAAAATCGAAAAATTTCTAGTAAAACCCTAAGTTCGGTCCTATCGAAGACTCAAAGAGTCCCCGGCAACGGCGCCAAAAACTTGATAGGTCAAGAATTAATCCCTATACTAAACTGCAAGTGAACAGCAATGTCAAAGTAGTATATAGGGTTATCGAATCCACAGGGACACTTGGTCTCAAGAGAATCAAACCGTAGGGAATGAATACTAGAAATAAGCAATGTGATTGTATTGAAAACAGTGCAAGAAAGTAAATCAGTAGCAGAGATTATTGGTTGTGAAAGCAAGTAATTAAAAGCGTCAAACCTAGGGTATTCTCAGGAAATCAGACTAGCAGACAGTTCATTCAGCAAGGATCTAATTAAGCACAGTTCTAGAACTCAAAACACAGATATAGAATTAACCAAATTCCTTTGCGATAATTCTCTAAGTCTAAGTGCAGCAAACCAAACTTCCGTTTGCGAGAACTAACAGATTAAACTAGCAATAAGTCCAAGTTTGATATGTTCACAATTATCCTAAACCAAACTTCCGTTTGCGCAAAGTTTAATTGCCCAATTTAATTAGTTCTGGTTCCTAAACCCCACTTCCGTGACGTATTTAGCAACCTAAGATCTAGATTCTAATTGATCAGGTTAGAACTAGCTTTAAGCACAATTAAATTGAAGAACAGATATAGTTTGAATCCTTAACTGAAATTGAACAAGTCTAGCAAGTCATGAAATCCTATGTGAGAAACCCTAAGCCTAACTAGGAATCTACTCAGACATAGATAATGAAAACATGATCATATGATAAGTAAATTGCATAAAAGAATAAGAGTAAAAGGGGTTCGAAATCTTCTCCAAATACAGATGATGAATCAGGTTCAGATCAGCCCCAAAAGCTCTAAAAATCCTCTGCTCTTAATTATTAAAGCCAACTATAAAGCGTATGTCAAAACTTATAATAAAAACTCTAAAAACTCTATTATATAGGCATAATCTCGGATGGGGCTTCTGTGTAAATACTGGAACTATCTTGGGCTTCTTTGTAAATCTTCAATACTTGTCAAACCGACGTGTACGGGCCATCTCGCGACTGCATCGATCGATGCATTGAGTGCTACGATCGACGCATGATCAATTATACGAACAGTGAGTTAAGCTCTCGGCCAAAACGTCCCAAAAGTCCCAAAATGCTCCAAATATCTCCAATTAGCTCCAATCCTGATTTAACCTGTAAAAGACTCTAAACAAAGACAAAAGACACTAAAACACATCTATATCATGGTCTAAAATGGGTAAAAACCATGATATATCAGACTCCCAATGAAATTAGTGACTATATACTACTTTACTTACGCGAAAACAGACACCTCACACTGTAAGCCATATCTGTAATCGAATAAGCGTTAAGTAGCTGACAAGATTGGAAAGACATCCAAGCTTGATATTGTTTTTGAGGATTTTAAGTTTCATTTCCAAAAATAGAAGATTACTATTTTGGGAAACTTTCTTATTTTAGAAACTTTCTAAATTTAGTAACTTACTAAAAATAGAAATTTCTAATTTAAATATTTCATTAAATATTTTGGGTTGGGTCACAAATTATAGGTCCAATTCTTGGCCAAAGACCATAGAATTCCAGTTGGCCCAATAATTTGACATAACCGATTCGGTTTATTAATTCTGGTCCAAGACCAAATTAAATATCAAAACCATCGGTTATTTACTAAACCAGACCAGCTCTAAATTATTTGGTCCAACCAAATCAAACTTAGACCAGCCTTCGGTTTAGGTTAAAATTCAATTTTTTTTGAATTTCAATCCAGTTTAACCAGAAATTAAATAATACCATGTATTAAATAATTTCCAGCAAACCGCGATTTGGGTTAACCGCTTGAACCATAATTATTCAAATAATTAATTCAGTTATGATCATTAAGCAAATTAGATTTTGTCCTTATTCCAATTCAAACTAGGACAAAATCTATTCATGATCATTTATTCCAAGCAATCACACGCGCATTAATTAAATAATTATTGACTTATTCCAAATTGTTAACAATAACGATTCTTAACAATCTTAACAATAATTCTTACAATCATGACAAGACTTTTTTTTTAAATCGAAAGCGATCGATTAATTATATATACAAAGTCAACATTAACAAAGTGATTCAATAATTAACAAAGTCAACATTGTCTTTAATTATAATAAAGCAACTCGCTTAACAACAAAAGGATTTTGTCCTTTTATAATTTAAACAATCGAATCACATACATTAAGGACAAATTGATTTTGACTTTTAACCAATTCTTCTCATCACATGATTCTTACGATCAACCAAAATCAATAATGGACTTTATGATGAAAAGTAAAAACGTTTGATAAAAAGTCAATCTTAACAAAGTCAATCTACGATTGATAACAATCACTAAAAACAAAACAACTTTGTCCATATACTAATTAACAAGCGATTCTTATTAATTCAATAAGAGATTTTGACCCAATTCGCTTATGTTGCACAAATCACGATCAAGAACAACATGTGCGATTTTTTCAATTTCTAGGTTTTCAAGTTCTAATCAAATTTCTTAAGCCAAATTCGATTCTTAACATTAAAACAACCCAAAAAGATCCAAATTACAAGAAACTAATAACCTGGCTCTGATACCACTGTTGGATTTTATGTGTTTTTCAAGGTTCAATTTCAGATTGACAGCCTAACACATATTCTTAAACAAATCTAGGTTCTTGCAAAACGAATCATAAAACAAACCTGATCTTTACCTTTTGCAGCGGAGTGATTGGTGGTAATGACAAGATCAGATTAGAGCTGATGAGAATCGGCTCCTCCTCAAGTATCCACACTCTTACAAGCCGGGAAGGCTGCTAGACCAAAAAGATGGATTAGATCAGAAAAGAGAGAGTTTGAGAGAGAGAGGCTTGCGGCTGCCAAGAAGAAATCGCAAAAGATGATTTCTTCCTTAGGGTTTTTCGATTTTTATCTCTCTCATTAATGGGCCCAAGTCATTAGACTAATGGCTCATTAATCTTTTGGGCCCAAGACACAAATCAGACAAAAGCCTGTATTTTGTCTGGCCCAATTCTCTGATCTAATACAGTAAATGCCATTGCATCTTACCGTATTAATTCCATTTAACTTTCCCGTTAGCTATGGTGTGTGACCCTTTGGGATCATACAATACTGGTAATAAGTCCTAAACTTATAGATCATGAGCGGACTCTAGCAAGCCATCATGATCACCCAGTATTTATGACTTATGTCTGATCTCGACACTTATTCATACTTTCTAGAGATAGTACGGTAGATTTCAGGACATTCCCAACATAATGCTTGTTTAGAACTCTAGGATTCGCAACGAAAGTTGGCTTTCTAGGTTGTTTGACATAGATAATATTCGCAACGAAAGTTGGTCTGTTATAATTCTGTGATTCTAGTTTTAGAACAGTTCTTAATTTGATCATGATTGATTGATTAGCTTGTGTTCCTGATTTTCTGAGAACGCCCTTGCCCTGACGCTTTGCCTTATTACTTACAACTGTTTATTTTACTTTCTGTTCTGATTTACTGCTTATTTTTGATTTCTTCATAGCTTAACCTGAATTTCTATAATCTATCGTAAGATTTTTTGAGTCTCTGTGTTTGACCCCTAGATACTACAATTGTCTTGTACACTTGCAGTGTTAACTTAGGGAATTAAACTTTGAGCATATCACAAAGCGACACATAATTTCATTGCTCCTAAGGTGGTCAAGGATGCTCATCTTTCTTTGCTTTCTGCTAGTAAATTTCAAGTATTGCTTGGAACATGGATTATGGTGGAAGTTGTGGGAGTGTGTAAGCATGTTTCTTTTTCAATTCAAGGAACGTGTTTTGCAGCTGATTTTGTTTCGTTGGAGTTGGGTGGTGTTGATGTTATCTTGGGCGTTCAATGGTTACGCAAGTTGGGTAAGTGTGTGGTTGATTGGGAAACTCATGAGCTGGCTTTCAAGAATGCAGGGAAATTAGTTACCTTGAAAGGTGATTCCTCTCTGCACAAGCAGTCCCTTTCCTTGCATGCTCTTTCAGGATATGTGTTATACCCAGATTATAGTGCAGAATTGGAGTTGTTTGTTTCTCAGATACTTCCAATGTTGGGAATGTCCTGAAATCTACTGTACTATCTCTAGAAAGTATGTTAAGTGTCGAGATCAGACATAAGTCATAAATAATGGGTGGTCATGATGACTTGCTAGAGCCCGCTCTTGATCTATAAGTTTAGTACTTATTGCCAGTATTGTATGATCCCTAAGGGTCACACCCCCATAGCTTACGGGAAAGTTAAAAGGAATTAATACAGTAAGATGCAAGGCATTTACTGTATTTGTACAGAGAATTGGGCCAGACAAAATACAGTCTTTTGTCTGATTTGGGTCTTGGGCCCAAAAGCCCAATAGGCCATTAGGTTAATCCTTGGGCCTATATAAAGGAGAGGGGACGCAGATAATAGATTGGTTCTGCGATTTCTTTAGGTCTGGCCGTCCCTCTCTCTGTTCTCTCTGAGATTCCAGCTTGGTCTAGCAGCCTGATCCAGATGCTTGTAAGAGGGTGGATACCTGAGGAGGAGCCGGTTCTCATCTGCTCTCATTGATCTCTTCATTACCAATCCGCTGCGCTAATAATAAGGTAATGATTCTGATCTGGTTTATGATTCAACTGCAAATCACCTAGATCCTAGATGATTATGTTATATGTTTAATCTGAAAGAATTAAACCAGGAGATAACATATTCCAACAGTGGTATCAGAGCCAGGTTGTTAGGTTTTTGCTTTTTGGATCATACTAGGTTGTTTATTAGTTTGATGAATCGATTTTAATGAGTAAAATTGATTGAAACTTTGAAAACCTAGATTGTCTTGGTGACGGCCAGATTGAAACTTTGAAAACCTAGGTCGTTAGTTTAACTAATTATAAAGCAACTGATTGTCTTGTTGTGGGCCACTTTGTTTAACTAATTAATTATAAAGCAACAATTGTTAACAAGACAATCGCATGTTGACTTTGCTTTATAATAAAGAAACGATTTGTAGAATCGTTAATGTTTAGAATCGTTTGATAAAAAAAGTGATGTCATGATCGTTTGAATAAGCGATTGTTGAATTAAGTATCAAACGATTTGGAAAAGGTCAATTGGTTAGCGATCGATCAAGTTTTTGTCTTTAAGCTAAAGACAAAAACGTTTCAAAGCTTTGAATAATTGTGGTTCGTTCTTCCCAAACCCGCGACAATGAACCGATCAAACCGATTGTGGTTCATTGTCAGCTTTAGCTTAAACCGCAAGTTAGGTCAAAATTGGCTAAAACACAAGGTGTTTCTTCCCGGTTTTGGACTTAACCGAACCGATCCAATTTAATTGGTGGTTCAAGCGGTTAACCCAAATCGCGGTTTGCTGGAAATTATTTAATACAATTGGTATTATTTAATTTCTGGTTAAACCGGATTTAAATTCAAAATTAAATTTTAACCTAAACCGAAGGCTGGTCTAAGTTTGATTTGGTTGGACCAAATAATTTAGAGCTGGTCTGGTTTAGTAAATAACCAGTTGGATTTAGTAGTTAATTTGGTCTTGGACCAGAATTAATGAACCGACTCGGTTATGTCAAATTATTGGGCCAATTGGAATTTTGTGGTCTTGGGCCAAGAATTGGGCCTATAATTTGTGACCCAACCGAAAACTTTAATAAAATATTAAATTAGAAATTTCTATTTTTAGCATGTTTCTAGATTTAGAAAGTTTCTAAAATAAGTAAGTTTCCCAAAATAGTAATCTTCTATTTTTGGAAAGAAAACCTAAAATCCTCAAAACCAATATCAAGCTTGGATGTCTTGCCCAATCTTGTCAGCTACTTAACGCTTATTCAATTACAGATATGGCTTACAGTGTGAGGTGTCTGTTTTTGCGTAAGTAAAGTAGTATATAGTCACTAATTTCATTGGGAGTCCCAGACTTTAATGATTATTTGGCTGTAAGAGATTGGTTTCCTTGACTGGGCCATCGGGAGTCCCGGGCCTTGAGACATCTGGTGTATTGGGCCTTGGGCCCAATTCACAACCGAGAGTTATTGGATATAACTAGCTGTGTGTATGCTTACCAAGTAAAGCTACTTCTGGGTGACGGCCAGTGGCCCACTTTGGATTTAGCTGAACATGGGTCTCGGAATCATTGCATTCTTATGAGGTTAAACAAAGAAATTTTGAATGCAATGCGAGTTTTCTTATAAGTTATTAAGATTACTCTTTTATGAACTGAATAACTAAAACTCTATTTATCTCTAAATTTCAGTTATGACTAGCACAACAAATCAAAACACTTTCTCGATCCGGTCTGTCCTTGAGATGGACAAACTGAACGGATCAAATTTCTGTACTTGGTACCGGAACTTGAGAAATATTCTCAAGCATGAGAGCAAGGACTATGTCCTTGAAATTGCTCTCCCCGAGAAATTGAGATCAAGTGCCACACATGCAGAGTGTGATGCTTGGAACAAGCATTACACTGATGCGGTTGATGTGCGAAATCTTATGTTGACTACCATGAGTTCTGAGTTAAAGCATCAATATGAGAACTTGGAGTCACCCATGGAGATTGTCGCAGGCCTCAAGGCAAAGTACAAGGGACTTACACGAGTTGAGAGATGCCAGACTTTGAGGTGTCTCGTTGAGTGTAACCTCCCTGAGGGAAGTCCAGTTAGTTTTCATGTCAGTAAAATGATTAGTTACTTGGAAAACTTGGAAAGACTAGACTGTCCCATAAGTGCTGAGAAAGCCGTTTACCTCATCTTTCAGTCTTTGCCGCCGAGCTATAAACAGTTCATTACGAACTACAATATGAGCGGGATGTCTAAGACATTGACTGAGCTGCATGAAATGCTTAAAACAGCTGAGCTGAACATGAGAAAGGGTTCCCGAAAGGCACTTAGGGTGCAGAAGGATAAGGGTTTTAAGAAACCCTTAAAGGACAAGGGTAAGATTAAGGCCATGAAGATCTCGGATCAGAATGGGCCCAAGTCTTATTGGAAGCCCAAGTCCGACCCACTTGTGACATGTAGCTACTGTAAGGAGCAAGGGCACTTGACAAATGAGTGCAACAAATTCTTGGAAGATTTTGAAAGGTTGAAGATGGATTACAAGCCTTCATCTTCAGGTATTTATGATGTTTCATTCATCTCTACATTGAGGTATTCAATACCGAATTCAATGCTGACATTTGTATAAATGTGCAGGTCGTTGATGGTAGATGAAGAATGAAGAAGGAACAAGTGGAAGTTCAAGTCGTGAATGGAGCTGATGTCTCTGCATTCCGAGTGGAATTTTATTTGATTGTTGCCTTCAAATTTGTTTTTCTTTTGGGAATTACTATTTGTGTAACTGCTTTGAGCAGATCTACATTATTCATTTCAGTTATGAATTTGGATATTTATCATTTTGATTAAAACATATTTTGAGTTTTTGAATCTTAATGATTGTTTAATAGTAGCATTCCATTAAAGAATTGGTTTTATGAAATTAAACTAAACGAATAAACCAATAACATAAATATCAAATCAACATTCTCTGGCAATATTGTTTGGGCCGCATTGCTGAGAAACAAATTCGGAAACTCCATCCTAAAGGATTTTCTCAGAAGGCCTACTTTAATAGGCTTTTGAGATCAGTTGACTAAAGCCAAGTGATGAGTATGAATTTTGTTTGAATGGGCCAAATGATTGTTCTCACCTTGACGTTTTAAACATAGGGAAGGGGCTTATTGGGCCTAATTCATTTGAATTATGAAAGCCCAACGAGCATAATTGCTGCAAAGAAAAGTGGTCAGTACTTCATAATCTGGCTGATTCGAATCAGTAGATGATGGTTATGTCATGAAGACATGAACTGGAATTCTTGATGAAATTAAAGAAGTTCCAAAATGAAGTACAAGGACTAGTTGAAATATGGCTTTTCGAATGGTCGAATAAGCAGATCACTTGAGTCAAGTAAAATGTGATTATCTTTATAAGCGTGAAGTAAATTCGCGACTCAAATCTCCTGGAAACTCCATTGGAATGGTTTTTGTGGCTGGAGAGATCAAATATGTAAGACATAGTTTGATTAAAAGATGAATCACAGTAAGATTTTCCAATAATACCCTAAAAATAAACGTTCTAATAGTCTCAGTGAAACAATAAATTAAGTTCCACCAAAATCAGATAAAAGACATCACATTAAATGTGAACTGGCATTGAGCCAACTAGTCTTTTCTGGATGTTTGGGAATTGTGTCATGTAATTGACACTGATAAGATTTCAGCCAATTAAAACACAAGTGCTAATTCATTGGTTGTCCAAGGGAAACCAAGACTCACTACTGTTACAACCATTCTGAGGACAGTATCAGTGTCGCTTGGAATTATGTTTTCTGTAGAGAGATATACTTTCTAAGAAAATAGTGGGAGTAAAGTAGAACTCGAAGAAATTCGAGAGACACAAAAGTCTGCTCAATCTTTTGAAAGAGCAGAAGTTAGATCTACAAGAAACTGTAGAGTCTGACACTTGTGGAGTCTGTTTTTCGCAAGATCCGAAAGGATTTGTCACAAACCCTTAAGATATGGGTCTATCATAAATGAAAGTCATGATCCATTGATCAATAATTGTGACAAAGATGCGAATAAATGAAGAAGCAGTGTTTGGGCTCCAACTCTGAAAGTAGTTTTAAGAAACTACCAGGAATGAATGCTGGTTTAACAGATCCATGAATGGTTTTGTGCAATCATCTGGGAGTTGGAATCTTGGTTTTGACGAAGAAATCAAGGATTTGATTTTGTCAGAAACAGAAGGAACTGTAAGTTGTAAGAGACTAGTGGGAGCGTAGTTGCAAGTCTTGTAGTGTGCATAGATGACATACAAGATCTCGGAAATAACGCTATGTTGTTGCAGTCTATATTGACTTGAACATGGAGGTTACTTTAAGAATAGAAGATTTGGAGAAAAGACCTGATAATTCTTGGAGCAATAATCTATAGAGATTATATGTGCTGAGTGGATTGTGTGAAATTACACGAATCCAGAGATTGCAATTCCAAGAATGGCTTTATACCAAAGTCTTATGGTATGTGTCTCATAAGATGATGTGTCATGGACACATGCTGAGTGAGATCACATGGATGAGAAAGTGAGGTGCTAGAAGTCGGTAAAGTCTGAAAGGCAAGTTTCCAACAGACAAAGATGATTTCTGGTCACAGTCCGGTTATATCTTGTGTCTGTGTGGCGGTGCAAGGCACTGTTGCTGACTCCATGGCTTAAGCTGAACATTTCGCAGCTTGGGAAGCGGCAAAAGAGGTTGTTTGGATAGAAAAGTTCATCACTGAACTTGATGTGGCTAGCTGCACATCTGAGATCCAAACACATTGAGGGTAGGTATTACCTATTCCGAGAGATAAATGATAGAGGTGTTAAGTAGATCAGCAAGTTTCAACAAATGAGAACGTTGCTAATCTATTAACAAAGCCACTCCTTAGGCCTAAGCACGAGTCGCGGACTGTAGCTGTAGGATAAGTGAAATTAAGATGTAGTCTTAATTTCAGTGGGAGTTAGTAAAGGGCTTTATTTAGTTATTTTGATTGGTTCATGTAAACATTTTTAAATGTTAATGAAATTTTTATTTCTGGATTATTTTTAACTGTGATATAAAATAATCGTTCCAAAATGATTCATGTCATTATATATGGGCCATCGAAGTACATGAGTAGACTTGATCCTGAAACCCCATATTTAACGAAATGACATAAATCATAGTGTCCATAGTCGAAGGTTGTTGAAATTGGAACACCAACAACCACTTGAGACTAGATTGTGTTGAGACTTATGACCAAGTTTCGAGGGGTCATAGATGCGCGGCATCAAAGTCGACACATAGGTATATGTAGGGGAGCATATGACCGGACATGGCCCGCTGATGAGAACTCTACAAGATATTAATATCTGTGTCATGAGAGGTTCTCATATACGACTATAGAGTATAGTCCTTAGACCTGAGTTCGCATGCATGTGGCTGCACATGGATTGATGCGCTTTGATCATTGTCTAACGCTGTTTCGTAACTGGGAGCTATAAGGACCTTGGTTGGGTGTATTATGAAGTGTGTAGTTCATAGTGATGGAACAAGATGGAATTTGTCTCTGCCGTTTAACGGAGGTAATATCTCTAGGCCAATCGGAGACTTGATAGCTGGTAAGAGAGTGGCCACTCCCAAACGGACTTGCCCAAGTCGTTTGCATTGTCAGTATCAAATCTGGTCCGATGAACATGGTCTGGCTATATAAGGATGACACGTATCTTGCCTTATGCCAGATCGAGATATTGAGACAAAAGGATTAGGGAATGTAGGATTCCAGTACAAGTGGGAGATTGTTGGGAATGTCCTGAAATCTACTGTACTATCTCTAGAAAGTATGTTAAGTGTCGAGATCAGACATAAGTCATAAATACTGGGTGGTCATGATGACTTGCTAGAGCCCGCTCTTGATCTATAAGTTTAGTACTTATTGCCAGTATTGTATGATCCCTAAGGGTCACACCCCATAGCTTACGGGAAAGTTAAAAGGAATTAATACAGTAAGATACAAGGCATTTACTGTATTTGTACAGAGAATTGGGCCAGACAAAATACAGTCTTTTGTCTGATTTGGGTCTTGGGCCCAAAAGCCCAATAGGCCATTAGGTTAATCCTTGGGCCTATATAAAGGAGAGGGGACGCAGATAATAGATTGGTTCTGCGATTTCTTTAGGTCTGGCCGTCCCTCTCTCTGTTCTCTCTTAGATTCCAGCTTGGTCTAGCAGCCTGATCCAGAAGCTTGTAAGAGGGTGGATACCTGAGGAGGAGCCGGTTCTCATCTGCTCTCATTGATCTCTTCATTACCAATCCGCTGCGCTAATAATAAGGTAATGATTCTGATCTGGTTTATGATTCAACTGCAAATCACCTAGATCCTAGATGATTATGTTATATGTTTAATCTGGAAGAATTAAACCAGGAGATAACATATTCCAACATCCAACCCCAGTTCCACATGAGTTGAATGGCATCTTGCTTCAATTTGATCGTGTGTTTGGGATTCTAGAGGGGTTACCACCGGTTCTAGTAAGGGAAGATGCAAGCCAGAAAGGAGATTATGGAAACCATGGTTACAGAGATGCTACATTCAGGAATCATTCGACCAAGTCGCAGCCCTTATTCAAGTTATGTGTTGCTGGTCCGTAAGAAGGACAATTCCAGCAGATTTTGTGTGGACTACCGTGCTTTAAACATATCATACCGAATAAGTACTCTATTCTCATTATTGATCAGCTTTTGGATGAACTTCATGGAGCAGCGGTATTCACCAAGTTGGATTTGCGTTCCGGATATCATCAGATTCACAGGAAGGAGACTAGTATTGAAAAGACTGCTTTCCGTACCCATGAGGGACACTACGATTTTTTGGTCATGCCATTTGGCCTCATGAATGCACCAGACACTTTTCAGGCTCTTATTGAAGGATGTTTTGGTTGTTAATCCAGATTCAATTCTCAGATTAATAGTTCCTAAACATGCGGATCTAGGTTCTCTTGAATAGAAACAACAATGGATCTCACCTTTTACCTGTTTATGCAGCGGAAAGAGAGAACAGGTCAGAGATCAGAGAGCCACCAAGTGATAACTCCTCCAGAGGTTCACACACGCACACCAAGCAGGAAGAGAGGCTGCTAGACCAAGCTGTGGGAGGCGCAGGAAGAGAGAGAGATCGCGGCTGGGGGCTAGGGTTGGGGAGAAAGAGATTTGGGTTTTAGTTTATAAAACCCTTCTCTTTCCCTTTTGGGCTTTTGGGCCCAAATACCAATCTGATTAAATCCCTTGGATTTAATCAGACCCATTTATCTCTCTCTAAGTACGACAAATGCCTGGCACTTTTACCGTACTTCTGCTAAGCCGTTCCTACACATTTTCCTGTTAGCTTAGGCGTGTGACCCATATGGGATCATATAATAAAGGCAATAAGTCCAAGACTTATAGATCATGAGCGGACTCTAGCAAGCCATCATGACCCCCAGTATTATATGACTTATGTCTGATCATTGACATACTCTTACTTTCTAGAGACAGTACCGAGATTACTGGACACAATTCCAACAATCTCCCACTTGTACTGGAATCTCTGTATTCATAATCCTTTTGTCTCAATATCTCGATTAGTCATAAGGCAAGATTAGTGTCATCCTTATAAAGCCTAATCTTGTTCATCGGACTCTGATTCGATACTGACAATCCAAACGACTCGGGACAGTCCGTTTGAGCATGGCCATGCATTTTCCAGTATTCAAATCTCCGATTGGCCTAGAGATATTCACTCCATTTATATTGGAGGGACAAATTCCGTCTTGTTCCATCACTGTAAACTACTCATTTTATGATGTACCCAAACAAGGTCCTTATAACTATCGCAGAACGACAGCGTTAGACAATGATCAAAGTGCATCAGTCCATGTGCAGTCACATGCATGCGAACTCAGGTCTAAGGACTATACTCTATAGTCGTAGTAAGAATCTCTTATGACACAGATATAAATATCCTGAAGAGTTCTTATAAGCGGGTCTTGTCCGGTCGTATGTTCCCAACATACACCTATGTACTGACTTTGATGCCGCGCATCTATGACACACTGAGACTTTGTCATAAGTCACATACCAATCCAGTCTCTCACGGTTGTTGGTGTTCCAATTTCAACAACCTTCGACTAGGGACAGGATGATATATTCCATCTATCAAATATAGGGTCTCATGATCAAGCTAAATGACTTTGATGACTCAAGATCAAGTCACTTACTTCGATGACCTATAAAATGGTTTATATCACTTTGGAACGATTATTTCATCACAGTTAAAATAATCTTGAAATAATAATTTCATTAAACATAAGAATGTTTTACAAGAACATATCAAATAACTAAATAAAAGCCCTCAAACTCCCACTCAAATTTAGATTACATTTCAATGTCTCTAATGCCTACAGCTTCAGTCAGAAACTCGAGCTTAGGCCTTGGGAGTGGCTTTGTCAACGGATCAGCGACGTTATCATCTGTCTGAACTCGGCTGATCTTGACTTCCTTTCTATTAATGATGTCACGTATCAAGTGAAATCTTCTTAGAACATGCTTGGATTTCTGGTGTGATCTTGGTTCCTTTGCCTGAGCAATAGCACCATTGTTGTCACAAAACAGTGCCAGAGGCTCAGCCGCATCTGGTATCACACCTAGTTCAATAATGAACTTTCGTATCCAAACAGCTTCCTTCGCAGCTTCTGAGGCGGCGATATATATTCAGCTTCTGTAGTGGAATCAGCAACGGTGTCTTGCTTGGAGCTTCTCCAACTGATTGCACCGCCATTCAGACAAAAGATATAACCGGACTGTGACCGGAAATCATCTTGGTCTGTCTGGAAACTTGCGTCCGTGAATCCACTGACTTTAAGCACATCACTTCCACCGTACACCAAGAACTTATCCTTAGTATGTCTTAGATACTTCAAGATATTCTTTACGGCAATCCAATGGTTTTCACCTGGATTTGACTGGTATCTACTCGTCATGCTCAATGCATAAGCAACATCAGGACGAGTACAGATCATGGCATACATGACAGATCCTATTGCAGATGCATAAGGAATATTCTTCATGCGCTCAAGCTCAGCAGCCGACGTAGGGCTCTGCTTCTTGCTTAGCGTTGTGCCATGTACCATTGGCGTGAAGCCCTTCTTGGAATCTTTCATGCTGAATCTTTGTAGGACTTTGTCAATGTATGAATCTTGACACAAGCCTATCAGCCTTCTAGATCTATCCCGGTAGATCCTGATTCCAAGAACGTATGCGGCTTCACCCATGTCTTTCATGGAAAAACAACTTCCAAGCCAGTCCTTTACAGACTTCAGCATTGGAATGTCGTTTCCGAGAAGCAGTATGTCATCGACATACAGAATAAGAAATACTATCTTGCTCCCACTAGTTTTCTTATACACGCATTGTTCTTCTTCGTTTCTGATGAAGTCAAATTGCTTGATCGCTTCATCAAAACGAAGATTCCAGCTCCTCGATGCTTGCTTCAATCCATAAATGGATTTGTGAAGCTTGCATACTTTCCTAGCATTCTTTGGATCTATGTAACCGTCAGGTTGCGTCATATACACATCCTCTTCCAGAATACCATTCAGGAAGGCGGTTTTCACGTCCATCTGCCAAATTTCATAATCATGAAAAGCTGCAGTTGCTAGTAGAATCCGAATAGATTTCATCATAGCCACTGGTGAATAGGTTTCATCGTAATCCACACCGTGAACTTGTCTGAAACCTTTTGCCACCAACCTGGCTTTATAAATCTGGACATTTCCATCCACGTCAATCTTCTTCTTGAAGATCCATTTGCACTCGATGGCTTTTACACCAGCGGGTAAGTCAACCAACGAAAACACTTGGTTGACCGACATGGAGTCCATTTCGGAATCAGTGGCCTTGCGCCACTTCGAGGAATCTGGGCCCATCATGGCTTGATTGAAGTTCGATGGTTCATCACCATCAATGATCAGAAGATCATGACAGTCAGTCACGAGGAATCCTTGATATCTCTCGGGTTCGTGACGGATCCTCCCGGATCTTCGAACTTCAGGTACTACAGGTTCAGGCTCTACAATTTCTTGTAGGTCCTCCTGCTGCTCTTCCTCATTAGGTTGAGCAGTATCCTGTTCATCTTGAATTTCTTCAAGCAGTACCTTACTCCCACTGTCTTTCTTAGAGAGAAACTCCATCTCAAGAAAGTTACAATCCCGGGCAACAAAGATCTTGTTCTCGGAACGTAGATAGAAGTAATAAGCCTTGGTTTCCTTCGGATAACCAATGAAGTAGCATTTATCAGACTTTGGTGTAAGCTTGTCTGAGATTAATCTCTTGACATAGGCTTCACAACCCCAAATTCTAAGATAAGACAGCACTGGAGCCACTCCAGTCCATAATTCATATGGTGTCTTTGCTACTGCTTTCGATGGCGCTCTATTTAGAGTGAACACTGCTGTTAGCAGAGCATATCCCCAAAGGGATATTGGAAGGTCTGTGTGACTCATCATAGATCGAACCATATCCAATAAGGTCCGATTTCTCCTCTCAGACACACCATTCCATTGAGGTGTTCCAGGAGGAGTGAGTTGGGACACGATCCCACACTCTCTTAGATGATCACTGAATTCTTGGCTTAAGTATTCTCCTCCTCGGTCGGACCGAAGAGCCTTAATGCTTTTGCCAAGTTGGTTCTGTACTTCATTTTGGAATTCTCTGAACTTCTCAAAAGATTCAGACTTATGTTTCATCAAATAAACATATCCATACCTACTGAAATCATCAGTAAAGGTAATGAAGTACTGATAGTTTCCTCTTGAATTTGTGGACATTGGGCCACACACATCAGTGTGTATCAGGCCCAATAAGTCACTGGCCCTCTCGTTAGGTTTATTAAAGGGGGCCCGTGTCATTTTGCCCATCATGCAGGATTCGCATTTCTCACATGACTCAAAGTCAAATGAGCCAAGAAGTCCATTCGAATGGAGCCTCTTGATGCGTTTCTCGCTGATGTGCCCTAAACGACAATGCCATAGAAACGTTCGGTTCTCCTCATTAGGTTTGAACCGTTTGGTATTAATGTTATAAATTGGCGCGGATTGATCGAGTATGTAAAGCCCATTCGTAAGAGGGGCAGAACCATAGAACAAATTGTTGCGATTGAAGGAACATAATTTATTCTTAACTGAAAAATCATAACCTTCCAAATCCAACAAAGAAATTGAAATAATATTTCTGCTTATAGCAGGTACAAAATAACAATTATTGAGTTCTAAAAACAATCCCGAAGGTAAAGACAACAAGTATGTGCCTACAGCTAGTGCTGGAACTTTCGCTCCATTCCCAACTCGTAGCTCCACTTGTCCTTGCTTCAGCCTTCTACTGTTGCTGAGTGTCTGCATATTAGTACAAATATGAGCCCCACAACCAGTATCCATAACCCATGAGGTATTATCAGAAGTAGTTGTATTAACTTCTATAACAAAAATACCTGTCGAAGAAGTCTCGAGAGTCTTCTTCTTCAATTCCTTTAGACCTTCTTGGAATTTCTTACATTCTCTCCTCCAATGCCCTGGTTCTTTACAGAACCTGCATATGTCAGTTGGCCCAGCCTTGGACTTGGGCTTGGGCTTTGGCGTGTCCTTGTCCGCGACTTGGACAGCCTTGGCCTTTCCCTTATCCTTAGTAGAGGATTTCTTAAACCCCTTGCCCTTTTGCACCATAAGCACATTGGGGTCCTTGGCGGTTTTCCTCAAGTTGGGCTCTGCAGTCTTGAGCATTCTGTGAAGCTCAGGCAATGTCTTACTCAAGCCATGCATGTTAAAGTTCAGAATGAACTGATCATAGCTTGCAGGTAATGACTGCAGAATGATGTCGCAGGCAAGTTCCTGGCTGATAGGGCAGTCGAGTTTCTGAAGATGATCGAGATAACCCATCATCTTCAAGACATGAGGACTCACTGCCGCATTTGCAGCCAACTTACAGTCTAAGAGGTTCTTAACAGTCTGAAACCTCTCAGTCCTTGCTTGCTCCTGAAAAGCGATTTCAGGCTTACCATTATCTCAATTGGTGACAACACACTCTCGAACTGCATTTGCAGCTCAGCAGTCATTGTCGCCAACATAAGGCAATACACATCATTTTCATCTGACGAATGCTTTTCCCAAGCATTATGCAGTGTCCTGGCGGCATTGTTAGCAGGCCTCTCGGGGAGAGGATCACGAAGGACATAATCCTTCTTCTCCTGCTTGAGGACCAGCCTCAAGTTCCTTGACCACGTCAGGAAGTTCGTTCCAGTCAGCTTCTCCTTCTCGAGAACAGACCGGATTGAGAATGTGTTTTGTGTGCTTGTAGTAGTCATAGCTGAAATATATAGATAAAAAGGTTATTAGTTAATATGTTCAATATGATTAATCTCGTATTATAATTTAATATGATTAATCACGCATTATATTCAATAACCTAAGTTACCCTCAATAGAATATAATGATTCCAAGATCCACATATAACTAAGATCAAAGTGGGCCACTGGCCGTCACCCAACCTTAGCTTATATCGGTAAGCCCTATGTCGGCTAATTATATCCGTGATATAACTCTTGGTTGTGAATCTGGGCCCGAGGCCCAATTCACTCTGATGTCTCAAGGCCCGGGACTCCCGATGGCCTAGTCAAGAAAACCAGACTATACAGTCATGTAATCATTAATGTCTGGGACTCCCAATGACATTTATGAATCACAAACCGTCTTATCCACGCAAAAGTTGACACCCTCACACTGTAAGGCCATGATTACAATTGAATGGGCTTCGACAGCTGACATAGCCTGGACAAGACATCCAACGCTTGATATTATTTGAGGTTCGTAGGTTTATTAAAATTTCATTCCCAAAATAGAAGATTACTATTTCGGGAAACTTTCTATTTTTGGAAACCTACTATTTTTGGAAACTTTCTAAAACCGGAAACTTTCTAACTTTAGAAATTTCTTTAAATCCAAAACATGCAAATCTAGAAACTTCTATTTTAAGAAACTTTCTAATTTCAAAATTTCGGAAACTTTAATTTAAAATCGATTTATATTACTTTATAAAATAAATTTTAAATTAATCTGAAGAAAGACTCAAATAATTGGCCCAATTGTTTTAACTTCTTGGCCCGAGGCCCAAGAATTGGTCCATGTCCAAGACATGACCCAATTGTCCAATTAAATGACATAACCGGTCTGGTTCATTAAAATTGGTCTAACCAAATTTTAATTACTACGATGACCACAATTGTCAACCGGTTATTTACTAAACCGGATTTTCTCAATTTATTTGGTCCAACCAAATCAAATTAGAAAATCCTGGTTTAGGCACAAAATCCAATTTTTCGACTTTGGATTTCTTATCCCGGTTTAACCAGAACTTAATAAAATTATTAATTCTGTTTATTAAACCGAGACGTTTAATTTTAATCAAATTTTAAACCGAACCGAACCGAAATTGTCACGAACCAATTATGGTTGTGACCTAGCTCCACGATCACCATGCCCAGCCGCAAACCGTGCGCCAACGATCCGAGATCGAGACGATGCCCAGCTGCGGACGGGACGATCCATCGGGACGTTCGGGACAGGGACGGTCGGGACGATGCCGAGACGATCGACCGCGATCGTTTGATCGATCCACACGGTCCATCCTCGCACGATCATCACCGATCGAGACGACGCTCGAGACACGGCAGAACACGATCGCCGTGTGATCCATTCGGCCGATCGATCCTCGTCTCGCGATCAGATGATTACGCGACTCGATCCTTTCGCGATCGGTCCGTGCATCATCAAACCGACGCATACCAAATCAATATAGCTTGGTCATGCGATTTTTTTCAATAGTTTGTTTAGGTTTCAATTCTTGTTGCTTAAGTGATTTCTCTTATCAGTAGATTGATTCAAAAACACTTTTAAACAAGAAAAACAATCCTAAACATGAATCTAAACAAGAAAAACCAGAACCTGGCTCTGATACCACTGAAGGATGTTTTGGTTGTTAATCCAGATTCAATTCTCAGATTAATAGTTCCTAAACATGCGGATCTAGGTTCTCTTGAATAGAAACAACAATGGATCTCACCTTTTACCTGTTTATGCAGCGGAAAGAGAGAACAGGTCAGAGATCAGAGAGCCACCAAGTGATAACTCCTCCAGAGGTTCACACACGCACACCAAGCAGGAAGAGAGGCTGCTAGACCAAGCTGTGGGAGGCGCAGGAAGAGAGAGAGATCGCGGCTGGGGGCTAGGGTTGGGGAGAAAGAGATTTGGGTTTTAGTTTATAAAACCCTTCTCTTTCCCTTTTGGACTTTTGGGCCCAAATACCAATCTGATTAAATCCCTTGGATTTAATCAAACCCATTTATCTCTCTCTAAGTACGACAAATGCCTGGCACTTTTACCGTACTTCTGCTAAGCCGTTCCTACACATTTTCTTGTTAGCTTAGGCGTGTGACCCATATGGGATCATATAATAAAGGCAATAAGTCCAAGACTTATAGATCATGAGCGGACTCTAGCAAGCCATCATGACCCCAGTATTATATGACTTATGTCTGATCATTGACATACTCTTACTTTCTAGAGACAGTACCGAGATTACTGGACACAATTCCAACACTTATGAATGACATTTTCAGACCTTACCTTCAGAAGTTTGTGGTGATCTTCTTTGACGACATTCTGATTTACTGTGATACCCCGTATCTAAAAATATGGTCAACAGGCAAAAGAAAAGTCAACAGGGGCAAAACCGTAATTTTGCCAAACCAGGGGCAAAATGGTAATTTTGCCAAAGTTCGAGACGGAAGACGTGACGATCCCAATGTTCTCTTTATAAACCATAAAGAACATTTACAAGACCAGATTTAGAAGAAACGGAGCAGAAACGGTCCGAAAATTATAACGGGAGCTAGGAAACTCCAAATGGGATGATTCAAATTGCTAAATTCATCTAAAAGCAAGGAGAATCAGTTTATGGAAGTTTGGAGATTTAAGGGAATCGTTTGGTATTTACTAAAACAATTCTCGAGAAAATGAGTAAACCAAACAAGAATGATTAAAGGGATAAAGGAGAGATTAGGGGATTAAGGAGTGGATTAGCTGGCTCAGAAACTCACCACAGAAGGGCAAGTGTCTTCTACCTGGAGGCGGCACCTATCCCTTATGAATGCCTTGCATGAAAATGATTCATGCACCAAAAGAGAACAATGTATCAAATCACCTTTTGGTGCAAGAATCTCACTCTCTCTCTACTCTCTCTCTCTCTTGTGCTCCCTCCTCTATCTCTCAGTATCATTAGATTCATCTCTTTTTTCCAGAAAGATCATCAAGATTCTTGCATCTTCAAGTGTTTCTTCAAGTGTTCTTGAGGAGTCAACCTTACTTCTCTCCCAAGGAAAGGCCATAACTTCTTCATCTTAGACCCAAATCCTTCTCTACAAAGTCCAGAAGCTTCATCTCATCCTCCTCTTCATTTTTCCAGTCAGCCACCGTCGCCTCCGTTGCTGGAGCTCGCCGGAATCCGGCCAAGAAGCAGTCGCTGATTAGGGTTTGTGAGATATATCTCTCTCTTCAACATATTTCAGTGATTCAAGGTCATGAGTGGATAGATCTGATCAAGCTGAGCAGTTTGGTGGGTGGATAAGTTTCTAGGTCGCCGGAAAAAGCCATTGCCGCCGTGGTCAACGCCGGAGGAAGTCGCCGAAAAACTTCTTCTCGCCGCCAGTCTTCAAGCGGTTCTTCATGGGTGGTTTTGGGATGGGTTTGAGTTGGTATAGCCTTGGTTCAGTGGAAGAATTGGTTTAGTCAAACCGGTTGAGTCTCGGTCAACGCCGGTCAACGGTTTGAACTAAACCGGTTTAGCTAAACCGGTTGATTTAAAGTCGGTTTAGTCCAATTGGTGGTTCAACAGGCCAGGGGGGTTAACCGGAGTGGTCAACGGTCAATCGGAGTCAAAGTCAACGGTCGGTCAACGCCGGTCAACGCGTTGACTACGGCCGGTTTTTGGTGTTGCGATTGGTGTTCGGGAAGTCTCGGGGTTTGTGTTCGAGTATTCGGAGAGGTTCGGGTTTAGTTCGGGTTTCGGGAGATCGTATCCGCATCCGGTTCGCCATTCTGCTTAATCACTGTGAGTCGGCTCAAACACTGTAGTTGCATATAGAACGATAAATGGGAAACCGTAGAGATAGGAATGCATACCCGTTTATGATGAATTGAATTGTGAATTGATTGATTGAATTAACGTTAAACCGGCTAGGGTTAAAGATGCATGTTAGACTTTAACGGATTAAACCTGTTGAGTGTCGTTAGGTTGGTAGTAATATTGCGTGATGCATTCATATAGTCGTTGCATGATTAGGACCGTATATGCATATATATAAGTAAAGAACGGTATGAAATGAATCTATATACGGGAATTAAGACGAGTTAAAATACGGAAGTTAAACCTGAACAAACGTATAGAATATGGAATGGTATCGGGGTTCCCGAGGTTAAATGAATTAAGTAATGAAAGATGAGACATCGGGGAGTTTAGTAAGATTCTAGCTCTAAACCGACGGATCGGTGACTGTTAAAATATACTTAGGAAATATTAAGAAATGAGAAGTTTTGTGGTTGGTGAACCGTCTACGGGTTAGCAAGCTGCTAATCCAAGGTAGCGGGCGTAAATTGGTTAAAAGACGTTAGAAACCCTAATAGGCATGTTTGTGTGGTGTTTGTGTGATTGTGTGTCTACTTCGGTGTTGGGCCGAGTAGACTGTTGATTGTGTGAATGTGTTGTTATGTGGTTGTTGTTGAATTTTCTGTGCAGGCCTGTTAGATCGTCTCGGTGTTGGGCCGAGCGGTCCGTGTTGTTGCTTATCTCGGTCACGGGACCGGTTAAGTTGTGGTGCTGACTCGGTACGGTGCCGAGTCAGAGCGGTGGTGCACGTGAGTAGACTTGCGGGATGTGGGGTTGAGTTAACTGTTGTTATTGATTGAGATTGATTGTTAGAGTCCAAGCGAGTCTGCGTGTTTACATTTCTGCACTAGGACTCTAGGGTGCGTTAGATCCCGCAAGTCTAGGTGTTTGTTTACGTTCCGGTACTTCCGACCCAATTGGATCCTCGGGTAGTGGCCTAACCGGGCCGTGGTGATTTTGGTTATGGCGTTAACCTACTGAGTGACGCCGGTAGGTGTGTGGTCCGGAGAATACGGGGTCATGTCCTAGGGCCGGACTGAATGGAAGCTTGGGCTATCTAGGGGTAGTCTGAGTCACCGCGTATCGATGGACAGAGAACGGTGTCCTGGCCGTTCGACTTGGTGTTGACGTCCAGGATTTGGGGGTTAGTTACCATGTCCAGGATTTGGGGGTTAGTTACCTAGATCGTAGGGGCCCAGTGGTGTGTTGGTGTAGTTTGTAGTGCGCGGTAGATAGATCAAGTCGCAATCGGGAACATGTGCCGCAGTGCTCCCCATTTCCTCTAATCGCCTTCTCTTTCTTTTGGCAATTGATTGTGTGTGGGCTCGACACGACGTGGTAGTGCGTGATCGGCTATTTTGTTTGACTGATTGTTATTTTGGGGTTTTCGGGCGGGAATCTATAGATGATAGATAGATTAGAAGCCTTAGTGGGGAGCCGATTCACTGGGTGATCTTTGATCGCTCATTAGACTCTTTTTGCGTTTTTAGGTTAAGCAGCGACGGACGCGGGAGGTCCTCGGTGTAGTTTTGGGATGGCTTGTGGCGGGGGGTTTTGATTCGATGGTTTTGGGCTTTTCTTTCGGTTCGGCTTAGCGCCGCTTTTGTATTTATTTGCGTGTTTATTGTGTAATAATGAAATTGATTTTTAATGTGACGGTTAAACGTTGTGCTAGACGTTTAATTTACTCAGAAATGAATTTGCTTTCCTGATACTGTGTTTCGTCCGAACCGACACAACTCGCAGAAATAGTGCAAGGCGATCAACTTGTACTATGGAAGTGAGGATAGCGGAGTCAAGGATGGGTTAGTGCGAGCCTTTGTCTCAAACCGATCTGTCTCTGGCTTCGTCCTGTGGCGAACTTTTCCTGTTCGATTTGCTCGGGTTCGATCGGTCATGTTCTTGTTTGATTGTCAGCTCGACGGTCAGCAGAGAACGGGAAAGGGGAGTTACATTTACAGTCCGACAATGCAAGCTCACAAAGAACATCTTTCATTGGTCCTTCAGTTATCTGTGGATCAGTGCATGTTTGCTAACCGTAAGAAGTGAGTGTTTGGACAGTCTTCGGTTGAGTATTTGGGGAACATAATTTCTGCAGATGGAGTAGCTACAAATACATCCAAGACTACTTCCATGACTAATTGGCCAACTCCGAAAACTGTCAAGGACCTTCGGGGTTTCTTGGGCGTTACGGGTTATTATCATCGGTTCGTTAAAGGGTATGGAGCGATTGCTAAACATCTGACTGAGCTATTACAGAAGTACCATTTCTTGTGGTCTGACAAGGCTCAACATGCTTTCTTGTTACTAAAACATGCAATAGTTGAAGCTCATGTTCTAACACTACCAGATTTTCATGAGGTCTTTGTGGTTGAAACAAATGCATTCGGCTTCGGCTTAGGGGCAGTCCTTATGCAAAATAAGTGACCCATTGCTCACTTTAGTTATGGGTTAACACCAAGGGGACAACTCAAATCGATCAATGAACGAGAATTGATGGCAATCGTTATGGCTATCCTCAAATGGAAACATTATTTGACTGGTCGACGTTTCATAGTTCATACTGACCAGAAAAGCCTCAAATTCTTATTGGAGCAGCGTGAGGTTTCACTTGAGTATCAACGGTGGTTGTCGCGGTTGTTATGCTTTCAGTTTAACATCATGTACAAACCTGGAAGTGATAACAAGGCGGCTGATGGCCTTTCCCGACATATGCTTCCAGATTCAGTGCAAGGAGGTAGCCTCTTTCTTTCATTAAGTGTTTCGTCTATCATTCAGCTGCAAGATATTTATGCAGAGATTGAGCAGGATGAGGACACTCAGAACGCTAAGCGGAAGATACTGGCCAGTGAACCCATGAAGAAGGGTCTAACTGTCATTGATGGTTGGGTCTGGTATAAACGACGTCTGGTCATCCTGGCTACTTTGCATTTTATTCCACTTTTGCTCAAGGAATATCATGACGGAGTTAGCGGTGGCCATTCTGGAGTGCTAAAGACTCTGAAACGCATTCAAGCTTCTTTTCAGTGGAAAGATATGCACTCAACAGTCCAACAATATGTTTCTCAGTGTTGGATCTGTCAAACTCATAAGACATCTACACTGTCTCCGGCTGGTTTTCTACAACCCTTGCCCATCCATTCTCAGATATGGCAACACATCAGCATGGATTTCATTGTGGGTGTTCCTCCTTCCAAAGGAGTCAATGTGATATTCGTGGTCGTCGATCGTTTGAGCAAATACGGCCATTTCTTTGGACTGAAGCATTTGTTCAGTGCCTCTGATGTTGCAGAAGTGTTTGTGAGCAATGTAGTCAAACTACATGGTTTTCCTCACTCCATCGTCTCGGATAAAGACTCTCTTTTTGAGTACCTTTTGGAAAGAAAGCTTTCATTTCGCAGGCACTCAATTGAAGTACAAAATAGTGCATCATCCACATAGTGATGGATAAACTGAGGTATTGAACCACTTTCTTGAAACGTACCTTCGGTGTTTTGCTTTGGCACATCCAAAGACTTGGGGACGGTTTTTGAACTGGGCTGAATATTGTAACAACACATGCTTCCACACGGCACTGCAGACTACTCCCTTCAAGGTTGTGTATGGTCGTGATCCGCCTACGCTGGTCTCGTTTGAAGAAGGTTCCGCCACGAATTTTGACTTGGAACAGAGGCTGCGTGAGCGGAATGCAATGTTGGCTGATTCTAAGATACAGTTGGGTCGCGCTCAGAAAGAAATGAGGAAGTCAGCTGATAAGCATCGCCGTGCAGTAGAGTTTAATGTGGGTACTCATGTGTTTTTAAAGCTTAGGCCATTTAGACAGAAGACAGTAACACGTCGGTTATGTCAGAAGCTGGCTACTAAGTATTATGGTCTGTTTACTATACTGGAGCAAATTGGCTCGGTCGCTTATCGCTTGCAGTTACATGTTGGATCGAAGGTGCACCCTGTCTTCCACGATTCACAACTTAAGGATGTCGTGGGAACTAACTTGCGGGCTACTCCTTTACCTACTTCATTCTCTTCTACTAGTGAACTGGTTGTGGAATTGGCTGAGGTGACAGCTACTCGTTACACTGCAGACGCTCAACTGGAAGTGTTGGTTAAATGGTTGGGATTGCTGGTTCGTGAGTCTTCGTGGGTTAACGGATTGGAGTTGTCTCGACAATTTCGGTATTTTCAGATTGAGGACAAGCTGCGTCTCATTGGGCGCGGTATTGATACGATGCAGAGGGTCTAGTTCAGGAGAAAGAGGAAGGCTAATGGTGAAGCGGAGTTAACCATGGGCATTGAATGAGCAAGAAAACATAAGATATGATGGAGCAAAGACTCGGGTGAGGGCAAAGGCTTTGCGACCACGTGGATTTTCTATTTTAAGCTAATTTTGTTTTCTGTTACTTCACAAAAAGTACTTTATATTTGTCGTCACTCTCATTCGGTTAGGCATGCTAAAGTTGTGATCAGTAGCGTCGTCATGAGACCTACGGATGCGATCGTCATGAGATCGCATTAACAACTTTAGCTGATTCCGTTTATGAGCTTTTATATCAATAAAGATGACAATTTATACTTACAGAGCAATTTTCTTATTCTTGTTGAGTGATCGGAGAGAACAACAGAGTTCTGAACTTAACACTCAACCCCAAATTCATCCTTCCTTTCTTGGATTACGCTGAAGGATCATATACAAATTGGAGACAATGTCAGAATGTGGAATTCGGGGCACATAGTTGGGTGTGTCTTCATTGATGAGCTGGTGGAAACCAGAGGACACCTCTTCTTCACATGCTCGTATATTTTGACAGTTTGGAGAAATGTTGTAAGGGGTCTGCTGCAACAGAGCTACACAGAAGATTGGGATGAAATTGTGACGTTCATCCAAGAGAATCACCGCGACAGACTATATGGTTTTTTTCTTAAATATACATTTCAATCAGCCCTTTAGCAAGAGAGAAATGGAAGAAGGCATGACAACCCTCCAAGTTCAGCGACTGCTCTAATGAAAGTCATTGACAAAAGCGTTCGTAACTGAATCTCAGCAATTCATCGAATGAATGATCAAGTATACAAAGAAGGGTTAATGGGGGTGGTTTGCATTGAGACTGCCAAACCATCGAGTAACTACTTAATATGCATTTTTCTTCAAATTGTTCACTTCATGTATTTGCTTTACGCAAGCTTAGAACTCTAGAAAAAAAAATGCACCACTTGTAAAAATGTTTTTTAGTTAGAATAATTTAACATCTTTTCAAAAAAAAAAAAGTCTAATATATTGATAAAGCAAAAGCGCCGGCGGAAAGATTTAATATCTCCATAAACAAGCTCAAAGAAAGACAACTTGAAAAAAATGTACCCAAATCTTTTTGTACAGCTAAAAGCTAGATAAACCATTTTTTGTTACGATAGGATCTAGAAATTCTAAAACTGGAGACAAACCGAAAAAGAATCTTCCAAAGAAAACCAAGAATACCGAAGGGTTTATATCCTCAAGACAAAAGAGTGATCGAAACCGCCAAGCTACATGAGTGAGCCATGAAAAGCAGAGAAGATAAATAACAGCCAACCAGAACGAGCGAAGAAAAACCTGCCTCGAAACAATTCTTCACCAAGGAAGAAACCTATCAACACTTCAAACCCAACAACGCCTTGTCGTAGCTAACGGAAAACAATTCCATCAAAACTTAAGATTACTATCACAGGGAATAACAACAATAAATAAATAAATCTGAACAACCAGTTGAAGTCGACGAAGCTCAATAGAAATCAACACACACTTTGAGCCGCACCCACACTGCATGCATGGACACCGGATCTGATACAGAACATGAAGTGCGTGCAAACCCAAATTGAACCATACACAAACCACATCAAAGAGAAAAGAAGGCCAGAGCAATACATAAGCTAAGAACCCCAAACAAAACTAGATAATCCGGCGAACTCAACCATCCACAACGAGCAGACAAAGTCATGAAGCCTCAAACTTACACACAAGATCCTTCTGCAATCGCAAAAAAGGAGGTCAAAATTTTCAGATGTATAAACACCACGACAAAATCTTTTTTTTTTTGTAAATAGGTTTTCATATTAAAAAGCATGAGAAAAGAAAATGAGTTACATGCCCAAAGGCTATAATTTGGAACAGCCCAAATGAGCAAACAAAATATGACAAACTAAGCCCAAAAGCAAAACCTAGTTTTCATTAGACTATTGAGAGGAAGAGGAGCGATGACCAATTTGAGCGACAGTTTGATAATCAGTGCATGTCATGATCGAGGGTCAATCGAAGAGGGAGCCATCCATAGCTGCATCATCGATTGAAGGCGATCATACATCTGTTGGAGAGGAAGCCAGCCATAGTTGCATCATCGCAGAGGAAGCCACTGGATTTGTATCACGAAAGGTAAGTAATCTTTCATGTACCTGTCTATTGATCAATTTCCTAAGAATAGCAAATGGTCGAAAATTATCTTTGTGTAATCTGCCGTTACGTTCCATCCACAGCCAGTAAATACTCGCTTGCCAGAGAAGTCTAATCAGTCGCTTGTAATATTTGTTTCCTTGCAGGTTCTGAAGTTGAGTTAACAAGCCGTCCCAAGTTCTTTGAGAATCAAATCCCAGTCGCAAAGATTGGAGAGACCAGACATCCCATGAGTAGCCACATTCAAAGAATAGGTGATTTCTTGATTCACTTGCTACATTACATAACAAGCATTTGTGGTCAGTTTGAATTCCCCATCTAATAAGCCTGTCTCTGGTTGGGCTGCGATTCAGGACAAATAACCAGACCAAAAAATTATGTTTGGGAATGCCTCCTGTTGTCCACACCGACTGTCTCCAAGGTACAATCCCCAATTCATCTCTTAGTTCCTTGTAGATTACTCCCGTCGAATAGCGATTGCTAATCTTTCCATTCACTACCCAAGCATAACTATCCTCTTCATTAGATAGATTCAGAGTAGTTAAGTGGATATGAATATTTACTTGTTTTTCCGAACGTGGAGCAGGTAAATTCCAATGGCCATGTCGGAATAAAGATGCAAGCGTGGCCGAGTCCGGAATACCTAAGCGTGAGTTTGTCTCTTCCTTCAGATAGCTTTCCAAGCTGCCATAAGGCGACCAGTTATCATACCAGAACCGACAATGCAGTCCATTTCCCACCTTCATTCTGATCCACCACGACAAAATCTCACTTCCTCCAAATATAAAAAATCATCGATATATCGGAAATCTCAATTAGAAACAAACAAGGAAAGAAGTGTGAATCCCGAATCCGGTGCTAAGAAAGCCACTAGAGTCGGTTAAAAGAAGCAAGAATAGTTGGGCTGTCTAGTTTAAGTTTAGAGAGAAAAGAAAGCTTTTAGGTTTGAAAGGTTTCATTCCGTCTGTACTATGCGGTTCATTATATTTTTATATATCAACTATAGTTTAATTTCCATTATTGTCTATCTATAAATAGCATCTTTTGAATTTCCTTACATTTCAACGTGAACTTTAATGAACTCAATATTAATGATTACTTGGTGAAGAAAGGAAACCAATGCGATACTGCCAAATTAAAGAATACACTTATCATTAGGTGCTCATTTCATTAGTTGAAACCATGGTTAAGTTAAACACGATTAAACTTAATTAAATTTGAATTTAAAGTTAGAAGAATTCCAAAACGAAGTAACTAAACTAACAAGGAATGATTAATTCATCGTGTCGAAGAAGAAGGCGACAAACTGAAGGGATAAACATACATACACACATTTCAATTAATTCATGTACGTATGAATAGCATATATCGTTTTAAGTCAAATTAATAACTTGAATTAAATGATTAAAAGACCCCAAAAACAAACATTAATCCGTTCGGTTCCAAACTGGTCTCAACAAAAGAAAAACCAAACTCTTTTTGTTTTGTTAAATACAAGTATTAAAGAAAAACAAATTAGGCTCCAGCATAAGGGTTTATCTTAGGTTTGTCCTTGACAAGACCACACTGGAGGCTTGATTCCGGCATGTTGTATTCGTCCCGGAGGGATTTCTCCGGCGACAAGACGCTTGCGTAGAGTTGCTGGCCTAAATATCTTTTCTCAGAATTTTCTGATCTAATGTTCCACATTCCGCAATTGTCAAATGTGAGCAAGATTGCAGCCCAACACTTAGGGTAAACTTGGACTGTGTGTCGGCTCACTGCGTCTAGAAGGTTGTAATTCTTCCTCTTCTCTGGTGTCCATGTCCCTGGCTCAACCCTTTATGTAAAATGAAGGAAACTGAAATTAGGGTTGGTAATTTGATTTACTTGTAATTCAAGAACAAGGATGTAGAGTGTCACTTACGCTACAGCGAAGAAGGAGTAGCCATCCAAATGCCAAGACTGGACGCTCCTCTCGTGGTTCTCAAATATGACTTCAATGAAGGTGCGGTGAGTGATGTTAAGAACATTGGGTTCAATCTTGATGTTCTTGATCTGATCAGAGGTAGGGTTGTCGGAGATGCTGTCATACTTGAAAACCTTATCGGCAACACCGTAGTACTCGGCGAGCTTCAAAGGGGTCTCAGGGTCTGTGTGCGAGACTCCGCTCAACGCGTACCTGAGCTTGCCGTCGACCTTTCCCTGTGTGTTCACAAGCTTAATGGTGCGAGTGATGTTAATCTTTCCATAATGGTAAGAGCCTTGTGGGTTAGGTCTAGCTGCGCTGGCTGTCAAATTCCACCTGAAAGAGCGGAACTGGTTCAAAGACCAAGCCCAGCCAACAGGAGCCGTGGGTAGCTGGGAAGAGGCAGGGCCTTTGCCTCCCTCGTAGCGAAGGAGCCCTGTGGTAGTCAAAGCGTTCTTCAAGAACCTTGTGGAGGCCACCATGTAGTAATCTTTAGGTTCTTGGTTTGCCGAGACGATCACACCAAAGCATTGACCAACGTGAACGTCAAGTGAGTCATAATCGTTCTGGAGAACGTGTGAGCCTTCCATCTCAACAAGCTTCATCTTGTGGTTCTGAATCCTAAAGTTGAGAGATGACTTGAGACCCACGTTACAGATCCTGAGTCTGTAGGTTTTTCCTTGCTTCAAGGTGAAAAGAGGCTGGTCGGATCCATCGCCTTTCCCAGCCTTACCGTTGATGAGAATGCCGTCTGGACGGCCAATAGTACGACCACTGTCAAGGAAATTCTTGAGCTGGGTGTGGCTTTTTGTATACCAATCGTTGATAAGGACAGTGTAGTCATCTTCAGGGTCAGCGTAAGGGACTGGGATTAGGAGACGGCTGTTCACACGGAGGCCACCAAAGGCACCCGCAGCACGGTGCATACCCGTGGTTGGGTAATAGAAATAGCTACCAATCTGATCTTTTGGTTGGAAATGGTATGTGAAGTTTTTACCAGGTGGGATAGGACACATTGTGCCGGCCGTGCCATCTTGCCATGAGTTCTTTCTATGTTGGATTCCATTCCTATGTATAAATTTTCCAAATAAAACTGAATTAGAAGGTAATGGTAACATTGGAAATATTATATCAAACGAACTAAACTTGATGATGAATCGTACACATTTTATACATTTTTGAAAACTTGATCTTGTTTATCCATAAAGTTTTAAGTTAATTTTTTTAAAAAGCAACTAAAATATAATTAGAAACAACAAACCTCATTGATTTTTACTTTGTTTTTATGATTATTTTGAGAGAATCCTATTCCATTATTCATCTAACGATGTATGATTTTATGTTTTGGTTATTTATCTCATATACCAGTCAAACTCATTAAATAATGATTTTCTAATAAAATATATAAATAGCATTATCCAAATGTCCGCCCCTGCTTAGTGGTATTATACGTACCAAGTAATGAGGAAAGGCTCGTCCAGGTTGTTAAAGACGTTAACGATGATGTTGTTATTAGAAGTTGAGTTGATGTTAGGACCAGGGAATTGACCGTTGATGAGAATGACTTGTTGTGGAACACCGAGAGGAGATGCGGTTCCGTAAGTCACGTTCCACACATGGTGAAAGTAAGGATCCTCCGCTTGGACCATCACGACGGTCGCCGTCGTGAGGCATAGGCACACGGCCAATAGTTTAAGTCCTCCCTTCATTAATAATAAATTTTATTATTAACAAAGTTTATGGTTTTTGTCTTTCAAGTAATAAATAGGGGTTTTTGTTTTATTATGTTCTTTTTGAGGGGTTTGAAATTCGTTTTTTTCCCCTTCAATTGTTAAATGACGTTTTTATAGTTTAATTGGATACAGTTATCTTGTTTTTTCTCGTTTATTTAGGTCCTCTCATTACGCTCTCCCTGTCGTCCATATTAGGAATATTCAGTTTTGACCTCTACGGCTCCACCTATTTTGGGTTTACCATTTTTCTACAGTTTGTTTCTTCCCAAATTCTTTTTGAGATTGTTTTTGCTAATTTTGGAGAATATTTCTGAGTCCGTTCTTGTAAAGGGTCTCGCAATAGCTGATATGACTGAACTTATTTCCCATATGAATTAATTTGGTTATGATTTTGATGCCAGATTTCGGATACATTTCAATTATGACCGGCCGGCTGAGATAGGTATACAAATTGATATAGATGCCGTTCGTTTGTCCATCTGCATCAAAAATGCACATAAAATTTTACGAAGGCAGGTAGAGGAAGTAAACCGGTTCGAACTGCAAATTGAAGAATCAAAGAAATTACGGTTTGCAATATAGGAAGTAATCCAGTTCAAAATAAGAGTGGGGAATCATATGTTCATATTTAACAAGTCCTTACCAGCGGTCACACACTCAACTTCGCTCTCTCTAACCATTTTAAAGTTCCATTTCTCGTTGTATATGGGCCATCATCAATATGAGCATTAGTATTTTTTTTGTATGGTAGAAATCTTAAGTATCAGTTGGCTCAACAAAGGCCCGACAAAAAAAATTGCATGCTGCGAGTAAATCTGGACTTTTTAGAAAAGGCAATTCAACCGTGAGATGATACTATGATATCTTCTTCCTCTGTCTCCACAGCGTTAAAAAGACATCTCGATGATCCGCAACAAGCTATCTTCACTGCAATCTGAACCTCGCTTCAGGGGAGCTTTACAAGTATGGTTTGAAGCTAGATCTTAGGAATCAAATTTTCAAATTCTTTTTATACACAAGTCCACATGTATAGTGAACAATGAGCTTTTTGAATGAATTTAACAGTTATTCAAAAAAAAAAAAAAGACATCTCGAATCCGAAAATTAGAATGTTGAATGAAACACCATCGAGAGAGTTGATAACCGATCAAGAGAATTGAAAGACCCGGATCCGGCCTTCCTAGGCCGCAGACGATGCGTTCTCGTGGTCAGGCCGTTTCATAGCCTGAACCTCCCTAAAATCCGTTTATATTAAATTTTTTCCCTCTCAGTATTCTTTAGATCTTCCTATTGACTTTTAGTTTTAGATCCTTCATACTTAACAATACGCAGAGGAAATATCTCTAACTTTGATTTCGTTTCTTTAAATAACTATCCATCCGTGAACCTCATGAGTTCTTAATTTGTTTCCTTAAAACTCCTTCCGAGGTTCCAATCATATCTATCCAGTGTAACTACCTAAGTCTTAACTTATATTGTTCCATTCAAGTATTCCATTATAAACCATTACTTAGAGCAGTATTTGGCTACTTAACGTGTACCTTAGTTTTTGAGGCGAAGTCGATATGAAATCAGTTCCATGTCCAGTTTCCATTGTCTTTGGGTTTACTTTTACCATCTTAGCTCATTCATTCATCAATCCCACATAACATATGTGAAGGAATTTCTAGCAGTTCTAATCAGGATTAGCAACCCTAGTTTGAATTCCGAGCCTAGGATCTACAGGTTCATGTAATTGAATCTATCAGATCTGGAGATTACCTGGTGATTAGCAGCGGAAGTTATTTGCAAGTAATCAAGATCTAGAGCGCCTCAGATGCTGCGCCTCTACTGGTATCCACACGCACACGAACTGAACAGGAAGGGATGCTAGTGCCTTATGAGATCGAATCTCCAGAGAGGTTTGTTTTCTGTTTCTGGTGGCTGTGAATTAGGTTAGAAACGAGTTTAGGTCGACCATATATCTTATATATGTCGACTTAAACCGCCACGGGATTAACTAATGATTAAACCGAATTAATCTGCTAATCCGCGAGTTGTGTCGACCGACACACTCTATGTGTCGATCGACACGACCAATCTATGTCGACCGATACTCTTAGTGTATCGATCGACATCGCCCAGAAAAGTCGATATTGAATGCATATCAAATATGCATTCATCCGATCATTACATTAATGATCATCCTCTTATGCAATGTCCAGTTTGCTTAGGTGTGTGACCCTGTAGGATCATATAACACTAGAAATGAGTTCTCAACTCATTGATCATAAGTGGCTTCTAGCAAAGCATTATGACTACCCAGTGTCATATGATTGTCTCATCTCGACAACACGACTTTCTATCAGAGTAAGTACAAATAGATTTCAGGACATTCCCAACAATCTCCCACTTGTACTGGAATCGTCTATTCCCTTTTAATCCCTTTGTATCCATATTTCAATCTAGCATAAGGCAAGAACTGTGTCATCCTTATTAAGCTAGATCACGTTTATCGAATCCCGATTTGTACTGATGAATAACAAACGACTGACAATCAGCTCGTTTGAGCGCGGCCACGCATTTCCAGTATCAAATCTTCGATAGGCCCAGAGATATTTAACTCCTGTTATATAGGAGGTACAAATCCCATCTTGTTCCATCCATGTCTCTTTTATACTTCATGATACGCCTAATCAGTGTCTTTATGATCACCAGTTACGGCTGACGTTTGACAAGGTCAAGACGAACCAATCCATATAAGAGAGGACATGATGAACTCAGGTCTAAGGACTATACTCTTTAGTCGTAATGAGAAACTCTTATGACACTCATATAACATCTTGTAGAGTTCTCATTAACGGGTCAAGTCCGATCATGTGTTCTCTAACACATATCTATGTGATTGACTTTAATACGCTTATTAATGACTCCATGAAACTTAGTCATCAGTCACCTCACATACTAGTCTCACGTGGTTGTTAGTTTCCCATTTTAACAACCTCGACCAGGGACCATTTATAATTTATGTCATTTATTGATTATAGGGTTTCATGATCAAGTCACATACTTGATGACCTATAAAATGTCATAAATTACTTTTTGGGACTCTTATTTAATAGCACAATTAAATAATACTGAAACAATTTCATTAAAATAACATAATCAAATTATGTCCTACGAACATTATGTCATAACTAAAACACCAAATATAACTCCCACTGCAAACAAGATCATATCTTAAGAAATCTAATGCCTACAGCAGCAGTGTGAAACTCATGCTTGGGCCTTGGAAGGGGCTTGGTCAGTGGATCAGCAACATTCTCATCCGTCGGGACTGTGCTGATCTTCACATCTCCTCTATTCACAATATCACGGATAAGGTGATATCGCCTTTCTATGTGTTTGGATTTCTGGTGTGATCTAGGTTCCTTTGCTTGCGCAATGGCTCCATTGTTGTCACAATACAAAGCCACTGGCTCAGAAATACTAGGAATCACACCAAGTTCAGTGATGAACTTCTTGATCCAAACAGCCTCCTTTGCCGCTTCAGAAGCAGCGAGGTACTCAGCTTCTGTTGTGGAATCTGCTACAGTGTCCTGCTTGGAACTCTTCCAGCTGACTGCACCGCCATTCAGGCAGAAGATGTAACCAGATTGTGATCGGAAATCATCTTTGTCTGTCTGGAAACTTGCGTCTGTGTAACCACTTACTACCAGCTCATCACTTCCTCCATACACCAAGAATTTATCCTTAGTATTTCTCAAATACTTTAGAATATTCTTGACTGATGTCCAGTGACTTTCACCTGGATCCGATTGGTATCTACTCGTCATGCTTAAAGCACAAGAAACATCTGGACGAGTACAGAGCATGGCATACATGATGGATCCCAACGCCGAGGCATAGGGAATCCGACTCATGCGATCTCGCTCAGCAGGTGTCTCAGGACACTGCTTCTTGCTGAGACTTATGCCATAAGACATTGGTATGAAGCCCTTCTTGGAATCTTGCATTCTGAACCTGTGTAAGACCTTATCGATATAAGTGTCTTGACACAGTCCAATCAACTTGTTTGATCTATCTCTATAGATTCTTATTCCAAGAATATACGCGGCTTCTCCCATGTCTTTCATTGAAAAACAACTTCCGAGCCAAGTCTTAACAGACTGTAACAACGGAACGTCATTTCCGAGAAGAAGTATGTCATCTACATACAACACGAGAAATGCAACAGCGCTCCCACTAGTCTTCTTGTAAACACATGGTTCTTCTTCGCTTCTGATGAAATCAAACTCTTTGACTGCTTCATCAAAACGAAGATTCCAACTCCGAGATGCTTGCTTCAATCCATAAATGGATCGATGAAGCTTGCATACTTTCCTAGAAGCATTAGGATCGATGAAACCTTCGGGCTGTGTCATGTACACATCCTCTTCCAGAATTCCATTAAGGAAAGCTGTTTTCACGTCCATTTGCCAGATCTCATAATCATAATGAGCAGCTGTTGCTAGGAGAATCCGAATGGATTTAAGCATGGCTACAGGTGAATAGGTTTCTTCATAGTCTATACCATGAATTTGTTTGAAACCTTTTGCCACCAGCCTTGCTTTATATATCTGAATATTTCCATCCACATCAATTTTCTTCTTGAAAATCCATTTACACTCAATGGGTCTTGCACCATCGGGTAAATCAACCAAAGTCCATACTTGGTTCTGTGACATGGATCCCATTTCGGATTCAGCGGCTTTCAGCCACTTTTCGGAGTCAGGGCTCATCATCGCTTCTTCGTAATTCGCGGGCTCGTCACTTTCAATGATCAATAAATCATGACAATTGGTTACGAGAAATCCATATCTCTCGGGTTCGTGACGGATCCTTTCGGATCTACGAATTTCTGGCTCCACAGGCGTTGGGTCTACAACTCTTTGTAGATCCAACTGTTGCTCTTCCTCTACGGGTTGAGCATTTTCCTGCGGTTCTCGAACTTCTTCGAGTTGTACTTTACTCCCACTGTTTCTCTTGGAAAGAAACTCTCTCTCAAGAAAAACGCAGTTCCGAGCAACAAACACTTTGTTCTCGGATTGGTTGTAAAAGTAGTATGCCTTGGTTTCCTTAGGATAACCAACGAAGTAGCATTTATCAGATTTGGGCTCGAGCTTATCTGTAATTAATCTCTTAACATAAGCTTCACAACCCCAAATCTTCAGGAAAGACACATTCGGAACATTTCCAGTCCACATCTCATGTGGTGTCTTTGCAACTGATTTTGACGGAACCCTATTTAGTGTAAACGCAGACGTTTCTAGAGCGTATCCCCAAAAGGATAATGGAAGAGTTGAGAGACTCATCATTGATCGAACCATATCTAATAAAGTCCGATTCCTCCTCTCAGACACGCCATTCCATTGTGGTGTTCCAGGAGGAGTGAGTTGTGAAACAATTCCACAATCTCTCAAATGATCACTGAATTCTTGGCTTAAGTATTCTCCTCCACGATCTGATCGAAGAGCCTTAATACTTTTGCCAAGTTGATTCTGTACTTCATTTTGGAACTCTTTGAACTTTTCAAAGGATTCCGACTTGTGTCTCATTAAATAGACATAGCCATACCTGCTGAAATCATCAGTGAAGGTAATGAAGTATCGAAAATTTCCTCTGGCACTTGTGCTCATTGGGCCGCATACATCTGTATGTATAAGGCCCAACAGGTCACTGGCCCTTTCGTTTGATTTGTTGAAAGGGGGCCTTAGTCATTTTGCCTAGTAAACAAGATTCACATTTCTCACATGATTCATAATCAAATGAGCCCAAAAGCCCATCACTATGGAGCTTTTGAATCCGTTTCTCGTTTATGTGGCCCAAACGACAATGCCATAGAAAAGTCTGATTCGTGTCATTTGATTTGAATCTCTTGGTGTTAATGTTATAGATTTTTGTGCTTTGGTTTAGAACATAAATCCCATTCTCTAATGGGCTGCTACCATAATACATATCATTGTAATCAAAAGAACAACATTTATTCTTTATTGAAAACTGATATCCTTCCAAATCCAAAACAGGAATAGAAATAATATTTCTGCTTATAGCAGGTACATAGTAGCAATTATGAAGTTCTAAAACCAAACCAGAAGGTAAAGACAAGTTAAATGTTCCTACGGCTAATGCAGCAACTCTTGCTCCATTCCCCACACGCAGGTCCACTTGTCCCCTTTCCAACGTCCTACTGTTGCTTAGGCCCTGCATATTTGTACAAATATGAGCACCACAGCCGGTATCCAATACCCAAGACGTAGAACCAGAAGTAGTAACATTTACTTCTATAACATAAATACCTGAAGATGAAGTCTCGAAAGTCTTCTTCTTCTTCTTCTTCTCTTCCAAGAATTTGTTGCAATTTCTCTTCCAATGCCCAGGCTCTTTACAGTAATGGCACTTATCAGTCTCAGATGGGCCCGGCTTGGGCTTCGAGGCTGGCGCAGGCGTGTCCTGGTTCTCAACCGGGACTGCCTTGCCCTTTCCCTTGCCTTTGCCTAGTTTCTTAAACTTCTTACCCCCTTGTACCATAAGTACATTAGGAGTGCCCTTCCTGATATTAGGCTCAGCTGTCTTGAGCATGCCATGCAGTTCAGTCAACGTCTTCGTCAAGTTGTTCATGTTATAGTTCATAACAAACTGATCATAACTTGACGGCAGTGACTGCAGGATGATGTCAGTAGCCAACTCTTGGCTAATGGGACAATCCAGTCTCCCCAGGTTATCAATATAACCCATCATCTTAATGACATGAGGACTGACCGGACTGTCCTTTGGTAGCTTGCATTCAATGAGAGATTTAACCGTCTGGTATCTCTCAGTTCGTGCTTGCTCCTGAAACATGCTTTTCAGGCTAGTAATCATCTCCACTGGCGACTCCACGTTCTCGTATTGCTTCTGCAAGTCCGAGTTCATGGTAGCCAACATGAGACAATTCACATCGACCACATCATTGGAATGCTTGTCCCAAGCACTCCTTTCTGCATGTGCAGCATTGGATCTCGGTTTTTCAGGGAGAACATTTTCAAGGACATAGTCCCGCTTCTCCTGCTTGAGAACAATTCTCAAGTTCCGATACCATTCGAGAAAATTCGATCCATTTAACTTGTCCTTCTCAAGGACGGATCGCAGGGAGAAAGAATTATTATGAGTAGTAGTCATAGCTGAGAACATAGAAAAGAAAAAGGTTTAGTTATGATGTTCAAGAAATGAGAAATCTTAACTTTTAAGAAAACTCGCACTATATTCAATCAATGCTTCCTCAGATGAATATAATGATCTAAGACCCATATTTTACTAAATTCAAGTGAGCCACTAGCTATCACTCAACTTTAGCTATTTAGGTAAGCAACAACCTTGCTAGTTATATCCAATATAACTCTTGGTTGTGGACTGACATCTTATGTCAAATCCACCTGATGTCTCTGAGCCCAAAACGATTTTGATGGCCCAGTCAAGTAAACCAATCTTTTCAGTCATGTAATTGTTGACGCCTTGCACTGCAAGCCCATCAACACGATTACTTCTTGCCTTACTCATGTAATTGTGGACACCTTGCACTGCAAGCCTATCACTCAATGAAACGAGTCTTGACAGTCGACAAGATTGGAAAGACATCAAGTATCACTTGATATTTGATTGAGGAACGGAATCATTAAAACGTTCAGTTTTATTATGTTTTAGTTCTTATAATTAATTGATTTATCATGCTTTGGTTCTGTGATTGCAGGTTCCAAAACCCAATCATCGAATCTGATATCGACCGACACTACTATAGTGTCGATCGATACAGAATAACCAAAAGCAATCCGCGATAACCGATCAATCCAATTGATCCGGTTTCGAATACCAGTCGGTGTCAATCGATGCTACACTAGCATCGGTCGATACCAACCTAATCAAACCAATCGCAATTCAAACCATTTAACCAAGCTCGATAACCGGTCCAATCCAATTGAACCGGTTCATCAATCTCGCGAGGTTTGTGTCGACCGATACAACTCTTGTGTCGATCGACACTAGGCGAAAAGTTTTATTCGGGTTATCCTTCTGTGTCGACCGATACCCGCTTGGTGTCGATCGACACAGGGTGATAATCCCTAATCGTTTTTCAATTTAAAACCCTAAAACTAGATTTTAATCAAAAACGAATTTCAGCATGCTTGTATCAACTATACAGAGATCCAGATTCAACTAATCTAATCAACATGCCACAGATTCAATGGAACCCTAAAGCTCTGATACCACTGAAGGAATTTCTAGCAGTTCTAATCAGGATTAGCAACCCTAGTCCGAATTCCGAGCCTAGGATCTACAGGTTCATGTAATTGAATCTATCAGATCTGGAGATTACCTGGTGATTAGCAGCGGAAGTTATTTGCAAGTAATCAAGATCTAGAGCGCCTCAGATGCTGCGCCTCTACTGGTATCCACACGCACACGAACTGAACAGGAAGGGATGCTAGTGCCTTATGAGATCGAATCTCCAGAGAGGTTTGTTTTCTGTTTCTGGTGGCTGTGAATTAGGTTAGAAACGAGTTTAGGTCGACCATATATCTTATATATGTCGACTTAAACCGCCACGGGATTAACTAATGATTAAACCGAATTAATCTGCTAATCCACGAGTTGTGTCGACCGACACACTCTATGTGTCGATCGACACGGCCAATCTATGTCGACCGATACTCTTAGTGTATCGATCGACATCGCCCAGAAAAGTCGATATTGAATGCATATCAAATATGCATTCATCCGATCATTACATTAATGATCATCCTCTTATGCAATGTCCAGTTTGCTTAGGTGTGTGACCCTGTAGGATCATATAACACTAGCAATGAGTTCTCAACTCATTGATCATAAGTGGCTTCTAGCAAAGCATTATGACTACCCAGTGTCATATGATTGTCTCATCTCGACAACACGACTTTCTATCAGAGTAAGTACAAATAGATTTGAGGACATTCCCAACAATATGTGATACCCCGTATCAAAAATACGGTCAACGGGCAGCAGAAAGTCAACCAGGGGCAAAATTGTCATTTTTGCCAAGTGAGGGGCAAAATGGTAATTTTGCCAAAGTTCGAGACGGAAGCCGAGACGGGCCAAACATTCTTATATTCAACATAAAGAATGTTTAGAAGATCAGAATTGGAAGAATCGGAGCGGAAATGTGTCTTACGGCTTGTCGGGAATGGAAACCGACAAACCCGAAGAAACTTCAAAAAATTTATATCCGGAGCTACGTAAGTCCGAACGGAGTGATTCGAAATGCTAAATTCATAAAATAGCATGGAGAATCTGATTGTGGAGGTTTGAGGATTTATGGGATCATCCAGAGACATTCTAAAATATTAAATCCGAAAACTGTCAAAACCGAGCAATGGAAGGAATGGAGATTAGATGGTTGGTTAAGTCTAGTTTAAGAAATGTTTGGCAACAAAAATGGCTCAGTTGGACAGGTTTCCTCACCCCAGGTCGCCACTTTGCCTAAGTGGAGTGTCATGCATGGCAAAATTCAATGAACCTCATGCATGCAAAGAATCCATCTTATCAATTCAATTCATGAACCTCACCAAACTCTCCCTACTCTCTCTAGCCTTGGCGACACTCTCTCTCTCTTTCTCTCTTTCCAGAATTCCCTGAAACTCATGAGAATCCTTTGAATCTTCAACCCAAACCCAAGAACCCTAAAAATGTTCTTCATGCCTTCTTGAACAAGAAAGTTCATAACTCTCTCATTTCAAACCCAAATCGCCCTCTGTAAAGTGCTATAGCTCCCTCTCACTCTCCTCTACAACCGCCACCCTTCTCTTGCCGTCGCCGCCTCCGGATTTCGCCAGAATCCGGCCAAGAAGCAACCGCCGATAGGGTTTGGTGGATCTCTTCTTTTCTTCATCAGATCTGGGTATTTTAGAGTTATGAGTGGATAGATCTTGTTTTTCTGAGCAGATTGGTGGGTGTTTCGCCTTCAGAAGTCGCCGGAAAAGCTTCCTCCGCCGTGGTCAACGCCACCGCTGCCGCGGTCAACGCCGGAGTGTCGCCGCCGGGAAGCCTCTCCGCCACCAAAATGCAACCGGTTCTTCAAGGAGTGTAGTGGTGTGGTTTGATCGAGAATTGGAGTTGGTTTGGAGTTGATTAAACCGGAGTCAAAGCTGAGTTGAACTGATCAACGGTTCAATCTCAAACCGGTCCAATTGGAGTGATTTGGTTCGGTTTGCTTCAGTGGTTCAGGTTGGTCAACGGTTCAAGCTCGGTCAACGCACGGTCAACGGTCAACGGTCAACGGTCAACCGTCGGTCAACGCGGTCAACCGTCGGTCAACGCCGGAGACCAAGCCGGTCAACGCTTGGTCCACGGCCATTCCGTGGTTTCAGGGCATTCGGGGTTCGGAGTTCGATATTCGGGAGTTCAATATTTGTGTCGGGCGTCTCGGGATTCACATTCGCATCGAGCCGTCATTCCACGTCTATCTCACTGTGAGTCGGCTCACAAACCTTTTAATTACATATAGACCGGGAATTAATAAACCGTAACACTAGGATGCATACCCGTTAATTAAGATGATTGGTTAATAATAAATAATTTGACGTGTAATGATAAACCGGATAGGACCGAATAAGCATGTTAGGGTTTTGGAATTAAAAAGGTTAATCGATTGTGTGCCGTTAGGTTGTTAGTAACGATTGGTTGATGCATCCATATAGACCTGTTTGATTAGGACCGTATATGCATCTATATGTATAAGAACGATAGTTAATGAATCTATATACGGGAATTAAGACAATATTAAAATATGAGTTAAACCTAAACGAACGTATAGAATATTATAACGGGATCGGGGTTTAGTTTTAATAGCGGGAATGGGGATTGAATCAATTAAATGATAATGAGACGTCGGGGAGTTAGTAAGTTTACTAACTCTAAACCGACAGATCGAGGAGTTACTAAAAGATACCTAGAATGGATTTATAAAGGAAGTGGTGTGAATCCTAAGCCGTCTACAGGTTAGCAATCCGCTAATCCAAGGTAGCGGATGAGAATGAATTAAAAGTCTTAGAAACCTAATAGGCCTTCTTGTGGTGATTGTGTGATTGATTGTGATTGCGTGTTTATTATTGTTGCTGTTGTGAGCTTTGTGTGCAGGCTTATTAGACTGCTCGGTGTTGGGCCGAGCAGTTGCTGTGGACACTTACTCCGGTCACGGGATCGGGTAAGATAGTTGGTGCTGACTAGGTATCTTACCTAGTCAGAGCGGTGGTAGTGTAGTGGCTTGCGGAATGGTTAGGGATTTATTACTGTTGATATTGATTGTGTGATCTGTGTTAGAGTCCCAGTGAGTCTGCGGTTTTATATTTCTGTACTAGGACTCTAGGATGCGTTAGATTCCGCAAGCCTAGGTTTTGTTTACGTTCCGGTACTTCCGACCCGATTGGATCCTCGGGTTATTACCTAACCGGATCATGGTGATTCCGGTTATGGCGTTAACCTATCGGGTGACGCCGGTAGGTGTGTCATTCGGAGAATACGGGGTCATGTCCTAGGGCCGAATCACATGGAAACTCTGGCTATCTAGGGGTAGTCCGAGTCACCGCGTATCGATGGACGGAGAACGTTGTCCTATTCGTGGGACCTTGTGTACACGTTTAGGAGTCGTGGGTTAGTTACCATATAGGTGACGATGTAAACCCGTGGGAGTTACCGAGTTCGTAGGGCCCAGTATTGTTTTGCTATCTCTTTTACTGCACGATAGATAGATCGAGTCCAATCGAGGACATGTGCCGCAGTGCCTTCGATTTCCCCTTAACTCTCTTTATCTTGGCATTGATTGTGTGTTGTGGGTTTATCACGACGTGGTAGTGCGTGATCGACCATTTATTTCCTATTGATTGTTATTTTGGGTTTTGGGACGGGAATCTGTAGTTCTAGATAGACTAGAAGCCATTAGTGGGGAGCCGATTCACTGGGTGATCTTAGATCGCTCATTAGACTCTTTTTGTGTGTTTTCAGGTATAGCAGCGACGGACACGGGAGGTCCTCGGTGTGGTTTCGGGTTGCTTGTGATGGGATTTTATTCGGGGTTTTGGGTGTTTTATTTTGGTTCGGTAGCTGCGCTATTTCATGTTTTGATTGATTGTGTGTTTATTTCGATGTTTGTTTGTAAAACCCGTTAAACATTGTATTCAGCGTTTGATTACTTAAAAATGAAATTGTTTCCCTGATATGAGGTTTTAGTCCGAACCGACACAACTCATTGAAGTAGTGCAAGTAGTACTGCTTGTACTATGGATATGAGTATGGCGGAGTCGAAGATAGATTGGTGCGAGCCCTTGTCTCAAACCGAACTATCTTTGGCTTCGTCATGTGGAGAACTTTTCCCGTTCGACTTGCTCGGGTTCGATCGTGTTGGGAATGTCCTGAAATCTATTGTACTTACTCCAAGTGAAAGTCGTATTGTCGAGATGAGACAATCATATGACACTAGGTAGTCATAATGCTTTGCTAGAAGCCACTTATGATCAATGAGTTTAGAACTCATTGCTAGTGTTATATGATCCTACAGGGTCACACACCTAAGCAAACTGGACGTTAAAGACGAGGTTGATCATTAATGTAATGATCCAGTGAATGCATATTTGATATGCATTCGATATCAATAATCTGGGGCAGTGTCGATCGATGCAACTCGCGGATTAATCAGATTAATTCGGTTTAATCGTTCGTTAATTCCGTTATGGTTTAAGTCGACATATATGAGATATATGGTCGACCTAAACTGTTTTCTAACCTAATACACAGCCACCAGAACGTGATAGAAACCTCTCTAGAGATTAGATCTCTTACAGGCACTAGCATCCCTCCGGTCCAGTTTGTGTGTGTGTGGATACCAGTAGAGGCACAGCGTTTGAGGTGCTTCGTGATCTCGATTATCTGCAAACCTTCCGCTGCTAATCATCAGGTAAATCTGAGATCTCATAGATTCAATTACTTGAACCTTAGATCCTAGGCTCGGAATTCAGACTAGGGTTGCTAATCCTGATTAGAACTGCTAGAAATTCCTTCAGTGGTATCAGAGCTTTAGGGTTCCATTGAATATGTAGCATGTTGATTAGATTAGTTGAATCTGAATCTGTGTATGGTTGATACAAACTTGCTAAAATTCGTTTTCATGAAAACCCAGTTTAGGGTTCTGTTCGAAAACTTTTTTGGGCTTATTCGCATGGTGTCGATCGATGCCAATCCGGCATCGATCGACACAGGGCGAAAGCCCGAATAAAATTTAGGGTTTTTCGCATGGTGTCGATCGTTGCCAATCTGGCATCGATCGACACAGGGCGAAAACCCGAATAAAAATTTAGTTTTTCGCCTAGTGTCGATCGACACAAATGTTGTGTCGGTCGACACAAACCTCGCGAGATTGATGAATCGGTTCAATTGGATTGGACCGGTTATCGAGCTTGGTTAATGATGGTTAAACGCTAAGAATGGTTTATTGCGATTGGGTTGGTATCGACCAATGCTAATGTAGCATCGATCGACACTGACCGGTACTCAAAACCGGATCAATTGGATTGATCGGTTATCGCAGATTGGTTTTGGTTAATCTGCATCGATCGACACTAAAGTAGTGTCGGTCGACACCAGATTCGATGGTTCAGGTTATGGAACCTGAAGCCACAGAACCAAACCAAGACAAATCATTTAATTAGAAGAATTAAAACATAATAAAACTGAACGTTTTAAAAGGTTCCGTTCCTCAACCAAATATCAAGTGATACTTGATGTCTTTCCAATCTTGTCAACTGTCAAGACCCATCTAATTGTGCGATAGACTTGCAGTGCAAGATGTCCACAATTTCATGAGTAAGACAGAAGGTAATCGTGTTGATGGACTTGCAGTGCAAGACATCAACAATTACATGACTGAAGAAATTGGTTTACTTGACTGGGCCATCAAAATCGTTTTGGGCTCAGAGACATCAGGTGGATTGGACATGAGATGTCAATCCACAACCAAGAGTTATATTGGATATAACTAGCAAAGAATTGCTTACCTAGATAGCTAAAATTTGGGTGATAGCCAGTGGCTCACTCAAGTTTAGCGAAGTAAGGGTCTTGGATCATTATATTCATCTGAGGAAACATTGTTTGAATATAATGCGAGTTTTCTTAATAGTTAAGACTTCTCATTCCTTGAACATCATAACTAAAACCTCCCTCGTTTTTCAGTTATGTCTAGCACAAGTTAAATGGATCCAACTTTCTTGAATGGTATCGGAACTTGAGAATTGTTCTCAGACAGGAGAAAAAGGACTATGTCCTTGAGAAAGTTCTCCCCAAGAAGTACCGAGCCAATGCCTGGCATTCAGATAAGGATGCTTGGGATAAGCATTCTAATGATGCGATGGATGTGAGTTGTCTCATGTTGGCTACCATGAACTCGGAATTGCAGAAGCAATATGAGTACATGGAGTCGCCAAAATAGATGATCACTGGCCTGAAAAATATGTTTCAGGAGCAGGCACGAACTCAGAGATACCAGACGGTAAGGTCTCTGATTGAGTGCAAGCTACCAAAGGGCGAACCAGTTAGTCCTCATGTCATTAAGATGATGGGTTATATTGATAACCTGGGGAAACTGGACTGTCCCATTAGCCAAGAGTTGGCTACTGACATCATTCTGCAGTCACTGCCGTCAAGCTATGATCAATTTGTTATGAACTATAACATGAACAACTTGACGAAGAAGTTGACTGAATTGCATGGGATGCTTAAGACTGCTGAACCTAACACCAAGAAGGACACCCCAAATGTCCTTATGGTACAAAAGGGTAAAAAGTTTAAGAAACTTGGTAAGAACAAAGGTGATGGCAAGACGAGCTCGATTGTGAATCCAAGCGAGTCTGGCCATGCTCCTAAGGTTAAAACCAGTCCTTTCGAAGAAGTTAAGTGCCGTTATTGTAATGGTTATGGGCATTTGAAAAGAAACTGCAATAAATTCTTGGAAGATTATGAGAAGCTGAAGAAGACGTACGAGACTTCTTCTTCAGGTATTATGTTATAGAAGTAAATGTTACTTCCTATAGTCCTACTTATTGGGTATTGGATACCAGCTGTGGTACTCATATTTTGTGAAAATGTGCAGGGCCTGAGCAAAAGTAGGACTATGGAGAAAGGACAAGTGGACCTATGAGTGGGAATGGAGCAAGAGTTGCTGCATTAACCGTAGGAGTATTTCATTTGTTTTTCCTTTTATGGCATATTTTGAACCTAAAACTACTACTATGTACCTGCTATGAGCAGAAAGATTATTTCTATTCCTTGTTTGGATATGGAAGGATATCAGTTTTCAAGTTAAGAATAAGTGTTATTCATTTGATTACAGTGATATATTTTATAGTAGCAATCCATTAGAGAATGGACTTTATGTTCTAAACCAGAATGTGCCTAACTATAACATTAATACCAAGAGATTCAAGTCAAATGATACGAGTCAAACTTCTCTCTGGCATTGTCGTTTTGGGCTACATAAATGAGAAATAGATTCAGAAGCTCCATAGTGATGGGCTTTTGGGCTCATCTGATTGAGAATCATGATGAGTAAAGTGGATCTTGTTTATTAAGTAAAACGACAAAGGCTCCTTTCAACAGAGGTAATGTCGATCGACACAAACGGTGCGTCGGTCGATACAGGTTGCGAACGATCAAAATGAAAGGGCCAGAAGCTTATTAGGCTTTATACATACAGATGTATATGGACCGATGAGCACTAGTGCTAGAGGAAAATTTCAGTACTTCATTACCTTTAGTGATATTTTCAGTAGGTACGGTTATGTCTTATTTATAAGACATAAGTCAGAATCTTTGAAAAGTTCAAAGAGTTCCAAAATGAAGTGCAGAATCAATTTGGCAAAAGTATTAAAACTCTACGATGAGATCATGGAGGTGAATACTTAAGTCAAGAATTTAGTGATCATCTGAGAGATTGTGAAAGTGTTTCACAATTCACTCCTCCTGAATCGGACTTTATTAGATGTGGTTCGATCAATGATGAGTCACTTAGATCTTCCATTATCCTTTTAAGAATACGCTCTAGAAACGTCTGCGTTTACACTAAATAGGTTTCCATCAAAATCAGTCACAGAAATACCACATGAGATGTGGAATGTAAATGTTTCTGATTTATCCATCGTGGAGATTTGGAGCTGCGAGGCTTATATGAAACGTTTAATCTCTGATAAGCTCGCACCCAAATCTGATAAGTGCTGCTTCATTGGTTGTCCTAACAAAACCAAGGCATGTTACTTTTACAACCAGTTCGAGAACAAATTGTTTGTTGCTCGGAACTATGTTTTCTTAAGAAAGACTTTCTTTCCAAGAAGAAAAGTGGGAGTAAAAGTACAACTCGAAGAAATTCGAAAGTCACAGGAGACTGCTCAACCTGATGAGGAAGAGCAGCAGTTGGATCTACAAAGAGTTGTAGAACCTGCACCTGTGGTGCCGAAAGTTTATAAAGGATCTGGTGAATGTATATTCGATATACATTTAAATGGCGAGTTTCTGAAGAAGTGTCGATCGACACAAAAGTTGCATCGATCGACACAGACTGTGAAATATTGATTTTGGTTTATGATTTAATTAACTACGGTTTGAATCTTGGTTAATTAGGTCGTGGTAAAAGTATACATATGAGATATGTGTGCGCGACTTTTACAGAAAACTGAAGCTCGCAGATCCGAAAGGATCCGTCACGAACCCGAGAAATATGGATTTCTCGTAACCAATTGCCGTGATCTACTGATCATTGAAAGTGACGGGCCTGCGAATTTTGAAGAAGCAATGATGGGCCTTGACTCCGAAAATGGCTGAAAGCCGCTGAATCCGAAATGGGATCCATGTCACAGAACCAAGTATGGCTTGGGTTGATTTACCCGATGGTGTAGAAACCATTGTGAGTAAATGGATTTTCAAGAAGAAAAGTTGACATGGATAGTAGTACAAAGCTAGGTTGGTGGAAAAAGGTTTCAAGTAAATTCATGGTATTGACAGTGAAAAAACCTAATCCCAGACACCATGCTTATGTCCATCCGGATTCTCCTAGCAACCGCCACTCATAATAGTTATGAGATCTGGCAGATGGATGTGAAAACAGTTTTCCTTAATGGAATTCTGAAAAAGGATGTGTACCTGACACAACCTGAAGTTTTCATTGATCCTAATGAAGCTAGGAAGATATGCAAGCTTCATCGGTCCATTTATGGACTGAAGCAAGCATCTCGGAGTTGGAATCTTCGTTTTGATGAAGCAGTCAAAAGGTTTGACTTCGTCAAGAACGAAGAGGAACCGTATGTTTACAAGATGACTAGTGGGAGCGCAGTTGCATTTCTGGTATTGTATGTTGATAACATACTACTTCTCGGAAATGAAGTTCCATTGTTTCAGTCTGTTAAGACTTGACTCGAAAGTTGTTTTTCAATAAAATTATGGGAGAAACCGTATACATTCTTGGAATAAGAATCTATAGAGATAGATTGGATAAGCTAATTGGATTGTGTCAAGATACTTATAGTGATAAGGCCTTGCACATGTCCAATATGCAGGATTCCAAGAAGGGCTTCTTGCAAATGACTCTTGGAATTACTCTTAGCAAGACGCAGTGTCTTTCGACACACGCTGAGCAAGGGCGAATGAGGGTCAGGCTACTGCTAAAGGCATTAAATGTCTTAAGATGTGATCTTAATTTTAGTGGGAGTCATTGTTATTAATTTTAGTTATGATATGATGTTCGTATAAACATAATTTGATAATGTTTTGAAATCTGACATCTATATTATTTAATAATGGTTATTAAATAATAGTCCCAAAGTAATTTATGACATTTTATAGGTCATTAAGTATGTGACTTGATCATGAAACCTTATAGATAATAAATGACATAAATTATGTTGGTCCCTGGTCGAGGTTATTAAAGTGGGACATTAACAACCGCGTGAGATTAGTATGTGAGGTGACTGATGACTAAGTTTCATGGAGTCATTAATAAGAGTATTAAAGTCAATCACATAGATATGTGTTGGAGAACACATGATCGGACATGACCCACTGATGAGAACTCTACGGGATACTTATATAAGTGTCATGAGAGTTTTCATTACGACTATAGAGTATAGTCCTTAGACCTGAGTTCATCATGTTTTCTTACATGTGAATTGGTCCGCTTTAACCTTGTCAAACGTCAGCCGTAACTGGTGACTATAAAGGCATTGATTGGGCGTATCATGAAGCGTGTGAAGAGACAGGGATGGAACAAGATGGGATTTGTCCCTCCTATATAACAGGAGATAAATATCTCAGGGCCCATCGAAGATTTGACACTGAGAAATGTGTGGCCACACTCAAACAAGGTGATTGTCAGTCGTTTGTCTTGTCAGTATAAATCGGAGTTCGATGAACATGATCTTGGCTCAATAAGGATGACACGGTTCTTGCCTTATGCTAGATCGAGATATAGTGACGAAGGGATTGAAGGAATGGATGATTCCAGTACAAGTGGGAGATTGTTGGGAATGTCCTGAAATCTATTGTACTTACTCCAAGTGAAAGTCGTATTGTCGAGATGAGACAATCATATGACACTAGGTAGTCATAATGCTTTGCTAGAAGCCACTTATGATCAATGAGTTTAGAACTCATTGCTAGTGTTATATGATCCTACAGAGTCACACACCTAAGCAAACTGGACGTTAAAGACGAGGTTGATCATTAATGTAATGATCCAGTGAATGCATATTTGATATGCATTCGATATCAATAATCTGGGGCAGTGTCGATCGATGCAGATAGTGCATCGATCGATGCCACTCGCGGATTAATCAGATTAATTCGGTTTAATCGTTGGTTAATTCCGTTATGGTTTAAGTCGACATATATGAGATATATGGTCGACCTAAACTGTTTTCTAACCTAATACACAGCCACCAGAACGAGATAGAAACCTCTCTAGAGATTAGATCTCTTACAGGCACTAGCATCCCTCCGGTCCAGTTTGTGTGTGTGTGGATACCAGTAGAGGCACAGCGTTTGAGGTGCTTCGTAATCTCGATTATCTGCAAACCTTCCGCTGCTAATCATCAGGTAAATCTGAGATCTCATAGATTCAATTACTTGAACCTTAGATCCTAGGTTCGGAATTCAGACTAGGGTTGCTAATCCTGATTAGAACTGCTAGAAATTCCTTCAGATCGGTCATGTTCTTGTTTGATTGTTGACCGGTCAGCTCGACGGCCATCGGAGAACGGGAAAGGGGCTTTACAGAAAGGTGGTATCAGAGCATGGTTCTGCATGGGTTTCGAAACATTTCATTTTTGAGTGTTTTCCGTGTTTTATCGAGTCAAATGTGTCACACAAGCATCCACTAGGAAACCGAGCCGCGTCCGTTAAACCCGGGGTTGGGATGGGAAAGTAGAATTTTTGTATTACTTGTACTAACTTATCTTGTGTTTTTGATTGCAGTCGTACAACAGTGTGTCCCGGGCAGAGTGGAGGGGTGTGTGTGCACGCGTTGAGTAGTTCAGTTGGGCAGTATGAGTCAGGAGGGATCAGCCGGTTCAGAGCAAGTTGTACTGCTTGTACTATGGATATGAGTATGGCGGAGTCGAAGATAGATTGGTGAGAGCCCTTGTCTCAAACCGAACTATCTTTGGCTTCGTCCTGTGGCGAACTTTTCCCGTTCGACTTGCTCGGGTTCGATCGGTCATGTTCTTGTTTGATTGTTGACCGGTCAGCTCGACGGCCAGCGGAGAACGGGAAAGGGGCGTTACAAAAAGGTGGTATCAGAGCATGGTTCTGCATGGGTTTCGAAACATTTCATTTTTGAGTGTTTTCCGTGTTTTATCGAGTCAAATGTGTCACACAAGCATCCACTAGGAAACCGAGCCGCGTCCGTTAAACCCGGGGTTGGGATGGGAAAGTAGAATTTTTGTATTAATTGTACTAACTTATCTTGTGTTTTTGATTGCAGTCGTACAGCAGTGTGTCCCGGGCAGAGTGGAGGGGTGTCTGTGCGCGCGTTGAGTAGTTCAGTTGGGCAGTATGAGTCAGGAGGGATCAGCCGGTTCAGAGCAGGGTCAGTTGGTTCAGTTCCAGGGATACCCAGCTTCGCCAGGTCATTCGCGGGGATCTCGTACGGCGGATCATCCGCCAGTTCCATTGCGACAAATGCAGGGTGCCAGAGCAGCACATATAGATTGGTCGCCCTTCCCGGATCCTTTACCCGCTTATATGGAGGATGATGCGGGGAGCCGAGACCCGTATGCTGATATGATGGGCTATCTAGGAGGAGCGGATGCGGAGTTGCAGTTACCGCCACAGTGGCCAGAGCCGGATGTGCCACAGATACTTGCAGCATCAGATGCACCACCGATGTATCAGGCACCGCTTATGGAGGCACCCGAGTTTCCCCCGCCGCTTTGTGTGGAGGATTATCTGATGAGCCCGTTACCTTTTGGTTTCGACTTGGATATGGAGCCTGTAGACCCGGAGCAGCGTCAGCACTGGGACCAACATGTAGTTGAGCAGGTAGCGATGTTAGAGGACATTTTGGAGCAGCAGGTCGGGCCCCATCATCAGCTAGATCCACTACCCGGATCACCTCGTACGCCGTTTGATATGGTTATGTCGCCAGCATCTACTGAATCAGAGTTCGAGTTAGTTTCGCCACCAGCTGAGGCGATAGAGGCACCACCAGCAGTACCAGAGAGCAGAGAATGTAGTGGGTGTGGAGTACAGGGATTCCATTTGTACTGGTATCCCCGATCAGTAGACCCGCATCTTCGAGAGCCGTATCATCCATTGCCCGGACCGGACGGCTGTCCGCTTTGTGGTCACGAGGGTCATGGAGCACTGACTTGCCCTACCATCAGATCATGTGAGTATACTTCCGGTGGGGAGCCGTACCGAGTACCAGTACCAGAGGACTATCGAGCGGGACCCAGTCGCAGAGACCCCGAGCCCAGTCAGCCACCCATTGTTCAGTTGCCGGTCGTTCAGTCGACTAGACCCGAGCCAGTGAGGACTTGCCAGTTGTGTAGGGGACAGGGTCATCTTGCACCTGATTGTTTCATGGATCCCCCGTGAGCGCCGACAGAGCTGACTTCTCCGTGTCAGTTGTGTGGAGGTTATGGTCACCAGGCATCCGCGTGTTACCGTGGACCGCACTCAGTATCTGCCCCAGTTTTTCAGGTTTGTGGCCGCGCAGGTCACGATGCTTATCTCTGTCCGATAGCCGAGCCGCAGCATGTGGGAGCCACACCCTCCCGGCGCACCTGCCAGCGGATACTTCAGCGAGCCGGTTTGCCAGTGGTGTTGGGCATTTCGGTCTTGCTGGAGGCGTTAGGTTAGGATAGGAGTAGTTAGGCTAGGTAAGTGGGGGCACTAACTCTATTTTTGTCTTGTAGATAGATCGGCGGATAGGCGACTTTGCGTGTCGTCTTTGACTTTTCTGATGTATAACGGCGTCGTATGGGTTTTTGGATATAATGACGGCTTTATGTACGGACTCTGATCGTAACCATGTACCGAAAACCTTATGATGTATGATATATCGTTTTATGTATGTGGTGGATGCAGAGTGTTCAGCTGATCGTTTTGATTAACATAGTAACTATTTGCATGATTGAGATGGTTCTGAAAGCAAATGGATTACTGTGTGAAATCAAATGATGAGCGGGACTGACGACCGTTCATCATGACCTGAACCCGGACTGACGACGCATCCGACCGATATTTAGATTGCGTGATTATGTGTGTGGTAATTGCTTGTTTTCATCTCCTGTTGTTTGATTGATTGATTGATTTGTGTGTGCAGTAGTTTGCATGGTATTAGCGTGCGTGATTTTGGGTGGATTGATCATTTTGGGTCTTAGAGACCGTTGGATTGCTAGTTGTTCGGAAATTTGAGTAGTGATTGATCGCTTTTCCTCGGTTTCGTTAGAAAGGTAAAGTGTTGATTTTTATTTTTGTTTTATTTCGAGTTTTGAGCTGATTAAGAACGGTTGTGTTCATTCGTCAATTCACGAGGGAACGGACTTATAGTGTATTGTTACTTAATCACGAGTAACCGTCGGGTACGTGATTAAGTAACCATATTCTATGGGAAAGTGATATCGGGGATAAATCGGGATGAAACTAATTGTTTCAGTGAGTTGTTGAGTTGAATGTAGGACGGAATGGCGACGCGATGTGAATCCGAGACCGAACCCGAACTTGAAAGCGAGATGAAGTGACAAGACGTCGTGAGATAAGTAGACCGGACAGTGAAGCAGTGGTAGACATCGTCAGTGGAAAATGTATCAGCTTACCAAGCAACCGACAGAAAGAAGCCGAGAAGTATGATGAGTTAGCAAAGAGATTTGGGAAAGAAGAATCAGTGATGTTGTTGGAATCAGTCAGCTGGAAGCAGGTGATCAGATTCTTGAAGAGTGTCCCAGAAAGAAGACAGAAAGTCGCAATCAGAAGGATGTGGATGTCGAAGCGAAGTGGGGAAGCCGAAGTGAGAATCAGAGTAAAGAAACCAACCGGGGTTAAGTTCGAAGATCGAAACCGATGGAAACAGTTAAGGGTTAAGTGGAGCAAGGAGGACAAGACTGAGAACCAGAGCGGAATAGTTGTGTGTTGGGATTATGTCCTGAAATCATATTGTACTTACTATAAAGATAGTTGTATTGTCGAGATCGGACAATTCATGTGATACTGGGTAGTCATAATGTTTTGTTACAAACCGCTTATGACAAATGAGTTGCAACTCATTTCTAATATCGTGTGAACCTACAGGGTCACACACCTAAGCAAGCTGGATACACTTTGAGTGGGATGATCATTGGCATATGATCCGATCAATGTGTATTGGATACACATTGAATTGAGTTTTGAAGAGGTGTGTCGATCGATGCAATGAGTGTGTCGATCGACGCAGGTTTTCGAATGGGTGTGTCGATCGATGCAATGAGTGTGTCGATCGACGCAGGTTTTCGAATGGGTGTGTCGATCGATACAGTATGTGTATCGATCGATGCACATTGGGCCTCGAGACTGAAGTTTCGAGTTAATGACTTAAACGAGTTGGGTTTGATCCGCAGGTCATTTTAGGTCATCCCAGGTCGATATATAATGTCTTATGTGATCGACCTGAGCCCCCCCCCCCCCCCCCCCCCCGGTCAGTGTTGCTTCTTAGAGAGAAAGCTGAGACACAGAAACTCATAAGATCCACAGGAGATCCAATTCCCGGCACTAGCATCCCGGCGGATTCCAGCTTGTGTGCGTGTGGACTACGGTAGAGGCGCAGCGATTGAGGCGCTCTAGATCTCGTTTACCTGCTCATCCTTCCGCTGCCAATCTCCAGGTAAACACGAGGTCAGTTCTTAGATTCAATAACCTAGACCCTGGATCCTAGGGAATCCAACAGTGGTATCAGAGCCTTAGGGTTTAATCCATTGAATCTGTAGCCTGGAATTCGATTAAAATGGTATTTGATTGAATTGATGCTAGCTAGTTTTCGTTTTGATAAAAGTAATCTCGGATTTAATTATATCGAAAACGAAGAACTGTGTTTTCGCACTGTGTCGATCGACACAAGTTTGTGTCGGTCGATGCAGCGCGAAAATACAAAAGAATTTGTGTTTTCGCATAGCGTCGATCAACACAAGTTTGTGTCGGTCGATGCACCGCGAATTCTCCTATTAAACATTGGGTTTCGATTTAGAAATCGCATTGTGTCGATCGACACACTGGGTGCATCGATCGACACAGGCTGTGCGAAAGGATAGATCGGTTCAATTGGATTGAACCGGTTATCTCGCATGGTTATGTCGGTTTAATTCGATTAAAAATTCCCTGATACCCTACTGTATCGATCGACACAGGTTTAGTGTCGGTCGACACAGGCCTTGCAATTGGTTAATCGGTTCAATTGGATTGAACTGGTTATCATGCTTGGTTAAGGTAGATCAGATCGGTTTAAATTTGATGAATTGATTCAATTGGATTGAATTGGTTATCTCAATTGGTATAAACCGATTTGATTGGTTCAGATCAGTTTTATTGGATAAGACGGTTCAATTGAATTGAACCGGTTATCGTGATTAGTTAAAACTGGTTGAATCGGTTCAGTTGAATGGACCGGTTGAATTGGATTTGATCGGTATCTCAATTGGTCTAAAAACGGTTCATTTGGTCATTTACCGGCTCTATTGGATTGACCGATTGTCTGGTTGGTTAAACGTAATCGCTTGGTTTTGAACCAAATGATTAAGAAACCGAACCAAATGATCTAGCCCACTTTAATTAGAACATGCAAAACTTAATTGAAATTAGAAGTAAAACATGTTCTATACCTATCTAGTACACATTGGATGTGTATTAGATCAAAGTTTAGTTTTCAATATGGTCAACTGTCAAGACTCATTTCGTTGTTGTGATAGTCGTGCCAAGAGCTTGGTGTCCACAATTACATGAGTAAGGTAGGTAGTAATGTTGATGGTCTTACAGTGCTTGACATCAAAAATTACGTGACCTAAGAGATTGAATTACTAACTTTTGAATTCCGTTTCCTCAACTAAATATCAAGTGACCTTGATGTCTTTCCCAAATCTCGTCTACTGTCAAGACTTTTTTCGTTTGTTGGATAGCCTTGGAGTCCTTGGTATCCACTACTACATGAGTAAGGGAGGTGATCATTGATAGACTTGCAGTGCGACTGTCAATGATCACAAGACTGAAGAGATTGGTTGACTTGACTGGGCTATCAGAAGTTCTGGGCCCAGAGACATCAGAGTGGATAGGACATGGATTGTCTTATCTGCGACCAAGAGTTGTACTGGGTACAATTAGCAATGATTTGCTTACCTAGATGACTAAACTCTGGGTGATGACGAGTCGTCCACTCAGATTTTAGTGATATATGGGTCTTGGATCATTATATTCATAGAGAAAACATTGTTTGAATATAATGCGAGTTTTCTTATTAGATAAGATTTCTCATTTCCTGAGCTTCATAACTAAAATTTTCTTTTTATTAAAATTTCAGCCTATGTCTAAAACTACTTTCTCGTTACGATTCGTCCTTGAGAACGACAAGTTAAATGGATCAAATTTCCTGGATTGGTATCGCAATTTGAGATTGATCTTCAAGCAGGAGAGTAAAGACTATGTCCTTGAGAAAGCTCTTCCAGAAAGGCTTGGGACCAATCGCTCGAATGCAGTATATGATGCTTGGAATAAGCATTATATTGATGTGGTAGATGTGTGTGGTCTGATGTTGGCTACCATGGTATCGGGCTTAAAGAGTCAATACGAGAACATCGAGTCGCCAATAGAGATGATCACCAGCCTGAAACTGAAGTTTCAGGATCTGGCAAGAGTTGAGAGATTCCAGATGGTGAAGTCTCTCACTGGGTGCAAGCTACCAGAGGATGCTCCAGTGAGTCCTCATGTCATTAAAATGATGGGTTACATTGATAACCTGGGGAAACTGGAATGTCCTGTCAGCTTAGAGTTGGCCACTGACATCATTCTGCAGTCACTGCCGTCTAGTTATGATAAGTTTATCAAAAGCTATATCAAGAATAACTTGACGAAGACGTTGACTGAGCTGCATGGCATGATCAAAACAGCAGAGCAAGACATCATAAAGGGTAGAAGATTTGAGAAATCTTGTGTTGACAAGGGTAGAGTCAGGGCCGTCCAGATTTGGAATCAGGATAAGCCTGTGTCATCTTATAAGCCCAAGTCCGGCCCAACTGGTGTTAGAAAGTGCTTCTACTGTGATGAGTCAGGGCATTGGAAGAGAGATTGCATTAAATTCTTGGAAGATTCACAAGAGATGAAGGAGATGTATGGTACTTCTTCTTCAGGTATTGTGTTATTACTTCAAGTTCTACGTATGTATTGGATACTAGTTGTGGTACTGATATTTTGGAAATATGCAGGGCCTAAGCAACAGTAGAACGTTGAAGAAAGGACAAGTGGAACTGCGCGTTTGGTATGGAGCAATGGTTGCTACATAAGCCGTATAGACTCTCCACTTGTAGGAGCCTTTCAAGCTTGGTTTTTGAATTAAGTAATTGCTACTATGTACCTGCTTTATGCAGAGATGTCTTTCATTTTCTTGTAAGAATTTGGATGTTTTTCATTATGATAAAAGACAAGTTTTGCTCTTTTGATCTTAATGAAATATTATGGTAGCACCCCTTTGATAATGGGTTTTATATCTTAAACCAATGTACGCTTGTACATATAACATAAATACCAAACGGTTTAAGTCTGATGACTTGAACTCGATTTTTCCTTAGCATAGTCGTTTTGACCACATAGAGTGAAGCGGATTCAGAAGTTCCATTGTTAAGGGTTTTAGGCTCATTTGATTATAAATCATTCGAGACATGAATTTTGCTTGCTGGGCCAAATGACTAAGGCTTCTTTAGCATAGCTAAAGAAAAGGGCCAGAGGCTTATTGGGCCTTACATGTACTGATGTATGTGGCCCGATGAACATTAATGCCAAAGGAAATCTTCAGTACTTCATTAACTTATTGATGGCATCAGTAAGTATGGATGTGTTCTTTTGATGAGACACAAGTAGGAATCCTTTGAGGAATTCCAAAATGAAGTATAGAACCGATTTGACAGAAGTATTGAGATCCTCGATTAGATCGCGGAAGAAAATACTTGAGTCAAGAATTTGGGTGATCATCTAAGTGAGTGTGAAGTCATATCACAGCTTTTTTCTCCTGGAAAACCTAGATGGTGTTTCTGAGAGAACGAATCGGACCTTGTTAGATATGCTCCGATCAATGATGAGTCACATGAATCTTCCATTATCCTTTTAAAATACGCTCTAAAATGAATATGTTTACCCAAAATAGTTTTCTATCAGAATTAGTTGAAAAACACCACATTGGATGTGGACTGGAAGTGTTCCAAGTAAGTTTTTCTGATTAATTGGGATTGCAAGGTTTGTGTAAGACAGTTGTCAACAAACAAACTCGAACCCAAATCTGATAAGGGCTGCTTCGCCGGTTGTCCTAGGGAAACCGAGGCTTAGTACTTTTGAAACCAATCCGAGAACAAAGTTTTGTTTGTTCGAAACTCTGTTTTTCCAAGAAGAACAGTGGGAGTAAAAGTACAGCTCGAAGAAATTCGAGAAACACTTGAGGCTGTTTAACCTGTTGAGGGAGAGCAGCGGTTGGATCTACAGAGTGCTGTAGGATCTACACCTGTGGAGCCTGAAGTTCGCTGATCCTAATGGATCCGTCACTATACCGAGGGTGATTCCTCATGACCGATTGCCGTGATCTGTCGATCATTGAAAAGTGACGAGCCTGCGAAATTCAAAGAAGCGAAGGTGAGCCCCAACTCCGAGAATTAACTAGGAATGTATGTTAGCTTCACCGATCCATTTCTGGATTGAAGCAAACATCTTGGAGTTGGAAATCTATATTCTGTTAAAACAGTCAAAGGTTTTGACTTGATCAGGAATGTATAGAAACCGTGCGTTTACAAGTAAACTAATGGGTGCGTAGTTGCAATTCTCACACCGTATGTTTATAACATACTTAATCTCATAAACGACGTTCTGTCGCTTAAGTCCTATCAGGAATTGGGTCGGAAGTCAAATTTAACGATAGACATGGGAGAAGCCGCGTGAGTCCTTGGAATAAGAATCCATTGAAATGGATTAGAAAGGCTAATTAGATCGTGTCAGAATCCTTATGGTGATAAGGTATTGGACTGTTCAAATGTGCTTGATTCCAAGAATGGCTTCACACCAAAGGTCTTATGGCAATAATCTTAGCAAGATGAAGTGTCGTGGACACTGGCTGAGCTAATATCGATCTTAGCAAGATGAAGTGTCTTGGACACAGACTGAGCTAGTATCTATGAGTGTGATTCCTTTTGCTTATGCAATAGAATCCATCACGAATGCCATATTTTGCACTCATCTAGATGCAGCTGACGCATAAAGCATGACGAAAAGATACCAATTTGTTCCGGTAAAAGTCACTGGACAGTTGTAAAGAATATCCCCATGTGTTTGAGAAACACTAAGGATAGGTTCTAATTCAACTGAGGAAATGACGATTCTGTTAAGAGTAGTTAGACGGACAAAGATGATTGCCGGTTCCCACCTGTTTATGTCTCTTTGTCTGTGAAGCGGCGCTATCTGTTGGAAAGGTTTCCAAGCAGTGGACCGTAAAATAGTGCTTATTAAAAGAATAGCGGTGTGGTTTGTTGGAATGGTTCCAAGCAAGAACACCGCAGCCTCTCTCACAATCCAAGCATGAGTTTCGTACTGTTGCTGAAGGTACTAGATATCTGAAGACGTGGTCTTGATTCTAGTGGGAGTTATGTGAATTATGATGTTCAGATAGACATGATATGGTCATGTTTATGAAAAAACTGACATCAGCATTATTTGATTATTGGATAATTGAATAATGGTCCCAAGTATTTTATGTTCATTTTATAGGTCATCAAGTTGAGGACTTGATCATGAAACCCTATAAATGAAAGATGACATTAAATTATGTTTGTCCCTGGTCATAGGTTGTTAAAATGGGACACTAACAACCATTAAGACTAGTATGTGAGGTGACGTATGACTATGTTTCATGTAGTCATTGATATGAGTATCAACGTCAGTCACATGGATATATGTTGGTGAACATATGATCGGACATGACCCGCTAATGAGAAATCTACAGGATAGTTATATCTGTGTCATAAGAGATTCCCATTACGACTATAGAGTATAGTCCTTAGACCTGAGTTCATCATGCTTTCTAGCATATGAATTGGTGCGTTTTGACCTTGTCAAACGTCGTTCCCTGACTGGCGGCTATAAAGGCATTGCTTAGGCGTATCATGAAGTATGTGTAGAAACAGGGATGAAACAAGAAGGGATTTGTCCCTCCTATATAACAGGAGATAAATATCTCAGGGCCCATCGAAGATTTGATACTGAGAAAATGCATGGTCGTGCTTTATCAGTATAGATCAGGAGTTCGATAAACATGATGTTGGCTATAATAAGGATGACACAGTTTCTTGTCTTATGCCATATCGAGATATAGCGATAAAGGGATTATAGGAATATGATGATTCCAGTACAAGTGGGAGATTGTTGGGATTATGTCCTGAAATCATATTGTACTTACTATAAAGATAGTTGTATTGTCGAGATCGGACAATTCATGTGATACTGGGTAGTCATAATGTTTTGCTAGAAACCGCTTATGGCAAATGAGTTGCAACTCATTTCTAGTATCGTGTGAACCTACAGGGTCACACACCTAAGCAAGATGGATACACTTTGAGTGGGATGATCATTGGCATATGATCCGATCAATGTGTATTGGATACACATTGAATTGAGTTTTGAAGAGGTGTGTCGATCGATGCAATGAGTGTGTCGATCGACGCAGGTTTTCGAATGGGTGTGTCGATCGATACAGTATGTGTATCGATCGATGCCCATTGGGCCTCGAGACTGAAGTTTTGAGTTAATGACTTAAACGAGTTGGGTTTGATCCGCAGGTCATTTTAGGGCATCCAGGTCGATATATAATGTCTTATATGAGTAAGGGAGGTGATCATTGATAGACTTGCAGTGCGACTGTCAATGATCACAAGACTGAAGAGATTGGTTGACTTGACTGGGTGATAGGTGTAGTTTTAACCCTATACTAACTGCAAGTGCACAGTGATGTAGTTGTAGTACTTAGGGTATCGAATCCACAGGGACTCCGGTCAACGATAGATTAAAAACTATTAAGATTAAACTAGGGGAAAGCAATGAGAAACTAAAGCAAGCAGAAAAGTAAATCAGTAGCAAGAGTGGTTTGTGAGCAAGGAGGCGAAGCGTTAGGTTTCAGTAGTTCTCAGGAAATCAGGAACGCAAGCAATCAATCTATCTAGATCTAATCAATAACTGTTCTAGAACTCAAACACTGATATAGAATTAACCAAATTCCTTTGCGATAATTCTCTAAGTCTAAGTGCAGCAAACCAAACTTTCGTTTGCGAGAACTAACAGATTAAACCAGCTTTAATTCCAAGTTTGATATGTTCACAATTATCCTAAACCAAACTTCCGTTTGCGCAAAGTTTAATTGCTTATCTAAGTTCTTTCCAGTTAAATTAACCAACTTCCGCTGAATTAATCAACCTAATATCATAATTCTGATTAGCTACTTCAGATTAAGCATTAAGAACAACTTAGATAAAGAACTAGCAGATATAAATCTCTACAGATTGATTTAAACTATAATTCTCTGAAATCCCTAATGAGAATCCTTCAACCTAACAGGTAAACTACTCAGACATGTTCATCGAAACAGAAAACATCTTGAATAGAAAACCAAATAATATAAAATCAAATAAAGAACTGGGGTTCGAAATCCTCTCTCTTTCGAGAGCAAGATCAGCCCCTAAGGCTCTCCGAAAATAAAATAAGACTTAAAAGTAAAGCGTAGCCTAAACAATGGCTTAAAAACTCTTATATAATGGTCTAAAGTCGGCTGGGGGCCTTTTTGCAAGTCTGGGAAGTTTCTGGGCAAAAACTGTAATTTCTCCAAAATGCAGATTTTTGGGCGCAGAACTGCAACGACAGTTGCACAGACTGCAACGATCGTTGCACTGCGAAAACGCAGCCAGTGAACTCTGTGAAATCTCTAAGTAGTGCAGAATTGCTCCAAATGCTCCCAAAACGTCCAATTAGGCTCCAAACGTGTCTAGACCTGTAAACATACTAAAAAGAACACAAAAGACACTAAAAACACATCTATATCATGGTATAAAATGGGTAAAAACCATGATATATCAACTCCCCCACACTTAGCTCTTGCTTGTCCTCAAGCAAGTAAAGAACCAAAGCATAAGAAAAGAAGTTTGAAAACTCAGAAACTCATTTCGTCCTAGGAACTTTCACAATCACATTCACTTAGTAAGCCACTGAAAACATCCCTACAGAACTCAAGACCACAATATACTTCCCCCACACTTAGCAACTGTCCCAAGTAAACTCCACAATCACATTCAAGCATTCAAATTCACCCTACTGACTTCTGCAAGTATTTAAGTGCGGTCTCACCTAAGGAGTATCGATCAAAGGGCACATGGATTCTTACCTTATCAGCTCTAGACCACCATACTATCTTTCTCTAGTCCCTTTCTTCTCTTTCCCTTCTTTAACAACTGATTTTTCCCCACTGGGTATCATTTTATTTTTTTTATCAGTGTTCTTCCCGTTATGGGGTGTACTTTGGACACATTCCATGGATCGCACAGGAGGTAATAGGGGTCTCTACCACTCCTGTGACCACTTCGGAGTTACTAACTCATCCTCAGTTTATTATTCTTTTTTTTTTTTTTACTTTATAGAAGGGGAGAAGGGAACTAAATAGGATAGGTTGACAGGCTGCGTCAGAACTAACAGGGAATCCGACACAAAGTATACCAAGCCCTTAGGTGAGAAATCTAAGTCAGTATTAAGGTGAAGTCAGTAAAAGGATCCTCTGATACCTGAAGTGATGTGGGTGTCCTCAGTAGGTTGATCTGTGTCTGGGTTTTCTAACAGTCATAGAGGCTCTGCAAGTCTGTCCAATGGTCACTTAGTTCCTGTTCAAGCGAAAAGTTTCCTCGAAAAATCATAGTTTCATACAAATTTTGACTCAATAAAACAAATTTTGAAAAACTAAGAAAACAAAAGCGTGCGTCAGTAGCTTCCTCCCCCACACTTAAACTACACTGTCCCCAGTGTAATCGAAGCATGAGCTCGGTGAAAGAATAATCAAATTGAAGAACAAACCGAAAAGTTGCAGAATACTTACCTGTCGTCGCCCTGCGTCGATCGATGCCACAAGGGTGTCGATCGATGCAAGGCGATTATCGCTCGCGGTTATGTAGATAACCGATGTCTGAACCGCAATCAATTCGTTTAACTGTGAATCGCAACCGCATCGATCGATGCACAATGTGTGTCGATCGATGCAATGCGATTTTTCCTGTTTCTCTCGGCTCTGAACACACTTAAATAGAAAATCAAAACACCAAAAATAAAAACGGAAAATGAAAACTAAAACGAACCTAACAGTGGGTTGCCTCCCACTCAGCGCTTGTTTTTAGTCATTAGCTTGACTATTGGAAAGGGATTGGATTCATGGTGGTTTCAACAGAGACTTTGAGTGTCTCTGTGAATATCTCTTCATCCAAGGAGGTGTATAGGCATTCAGATCATGAGGCTTCCCAAGGAAAGAGAAATCAGAATCAGGGCGGGAGCGAAGCTTGAGCGGTCTACTGCGTTTTCCTGCATTCAAAACAACATGGTCAGGAGGTTTAAGCTTAGATGATTTGTTCCTTACCTTTGATGTAGATCTGATGTTTGGGGCTTTCTGCTTATGAGCAGTTGCAGGTACTGAAGATGTTAGAGCAGGTTCAAGAGGAACTGCCATCTTCTTCTTCTTTCCACTATCAGATACTGTAGTTCCACCAATCTGAACTTCTTCTTCCAGATGACCGTCAGTGGAGATCATCTTCTTTGCATGAACTCGCAAAGTTTCAACTGGTGGTGTTTTATTCACCTTCTTATCCATCACTTTTATGCAGTTAGCCACTTCTAGCTCTTGTCTGGAAGGTTTAGGAACCTTAGGATATGGCACTCGGGGCTTGTAAGCTCGTTCTGGCACTGTTGCAGGTTTCTGGACATGTGTGCGTTCTGCATCGATCGTTGCATAATGTGTGTCGATCGATGCAAGGCGATTCTGTTTCTCGAAAGAACTCGAAATTGCCGTCAGAACGGCGGGTCGACCGACACATAGGGGGTGTCGATCGATGCATGTATCAGGCAGACAATATTCATCCAGAAAATCCGAGATTATGCTCTCTTCTTCATCTAGCAACTTAATCTCATCCCTTAAGGTCACAACTTTGATGGATCTGTGCTGTTCAGCTTCCCTAGCTTCATTTCGCCTTTCTATTGCTGCATCCAGCTCCTCCATATGTGTGCTCAAAGATTCGAGCTTCTCATTCAGATCTTTATACAATGCATCCATCTTTGAGTGGTGTGACACATTGATCTGTTGTTGCCTCTCAAGATACTGCTCTATCATGATTTCTATTCTGCTCTTATGAGCTGTAGGTGCAGGCGGTGCTTGGTAAGAAGAAACACCACAGTTCCTCGAGAAGGCGTTGCCCTGTTGCTGGAAAGGTCCCTGAAAAGCTGATTCCTGACTGTAGAATTTATTCCCTCCAATGCAGTTGATAGCTTTTTGCCCATACTTTTCAAGTACAAGACTATGCAGAGACTCTACTTTGCTCTTTAACCAAGTTATCTGCGAGTTATCAATCCCTGGATTGAAGAAACAAGACATCTTCCTTATGATATGTGTCGATCGATGCAGGAGAAGCGTCAATCGATGCAAGCTCGAGAATGCAACGATCGACACTAAGGGGGTGTCGATCGATGCAAGGCGATTACAGGCGTACCTGAAACGCAGAAACAAAAAAAGAAAAAAATTAGCAACAAAAAATAAAAAACGAAAAACCTAGTCTAAACCCTAAGTTCAAATCTATCGAGGACTCAAAAGAGTCCCCGGCAACGGCGCCAAAAACTTGATAGGTGTAGTTTTAACCCTATACTAACTGCAAGTGCACAGTGATGTAGTTGTAGTACTTAGGGTATCGAATCCACAGGGACTCCGGTCAACGATAGATTAAAAACTATTAAGATTAAACTAGGGGAAAGCAATGAGAAACTAAAGCAAGCAGAAAAGTAAATCAGTAGCAAGAGTGGTTTGTGAGCAAGGAGGCGAAGCGTTAGGTTTCAGTAGTTCTCAGGAAATCAGGAACGCAAGCAATCAATCTATCTAGATCTAATCAATAACTGTTCTAGAACTCAAACACTGATATAGAATTAACCAAATTCCTTTGCGATAATTCTCTAAGTCTAAGTGCAGCAAACCAAACTTTCGTTTGCGAGAACTAACAGATTAAACCAGCTTTAATTCCAAGTTTGATATGTTCACAATTATCCTAAACCAAACTTCCGTTTGCGCAAAGTTTAATTGCTTATCTAAGTTCTTTCCAGTTAAATTAACCAACTTCCGCTGAATTAATCAACCTAATATCATAATTCTGATTAGCTACTTCAGATTAAGCATTAAGAACAACTTAGATAAAGAACTAGCAGATATAAATCTCTACAGATTGATTTAAACTATAATTCTCTGAAATCCCTAATGAGAATCCTTCAACCTAACAGGTAAACTACTCAGACATGTTCATCGAAACAGAAAACATCTTGAATAGAAAACCAAATAATATAAAATCAAATAAAGAACTGGGGTTCGAAATCCTCTCTCTTTCGAGAGCAAGATCAGCCCCTAAGGCTCTCCGAAAATAAAATAAGACTTAAAAGTAAAGCGTAGCCTAAACAATGGCTTAAAAACTCTTATATAATGGTCTAAAGTCGGCTGGGGGCCTTTTTGCAAGTCTGGGAAGTTTCTGGGCAAAAACTGTAATTTCTCCAAAATGCAGATTTTTGGGCGCAGAACTGCAACGACAGTTGCACAGACTGCAACGATCGTTGCACTGCGAAAACGCAGCCAGTGAACTCTGTGAAATCTCTAAGTAGTGCAGAATTGCTCCAAATGCTCCCAAAACGTCCAATTAGGCTCCAAACGTGTCTAGACCTGTAAACATACTAAAAAGAACACAAAAGACACTAAAAACACATCTATATCATGGCATAAAATGGGTAAAAACCATGATATATCACTGGGCTATCAGAAGTTCTGGGCCCAGAGACATCAGAGTGGATAGGACATGGATTGTCTTATCTGCGACCAAGAGTTGTACTGGGTACAATTAGCAATGATTTGCTTACCTAGATGACTAAACTCTGGGTGATGACGAGTCGTCCACTCAGATTTTAGTGATATATGGGTCTTGGATCATTATATTCATAGAGGAAACATTGTTTGAATATAATGCGAGTTTTCTTATTAGATAAGATTTCTCATTTCCTGAGCTTCATAACTAAAATTTTCTTTTTATTAAAATTTCAGCCTATGTCTAAAACTACTTTCTCGTTACGATTCGTCCTTGAGAACGACAAGTTAAATGGATCAAATTTCCTGGATTGGTATCGCAATTTGAGATTGATCCTCAAGCAGGAGAGTAAAGACTATGTCCTTGAGAAAGCTCTTCCAGAAAGGCTTGGGACCAATCGCTCGAATGCAGTATATGATGCTTGGAATAAGCATTATATTGATGTGGTAGATGTGCGTGGTCTGATGTTGGCTACCATGGTATCGGACTTAAAGAGTCAATACGAGAACATCGAGTCGCCAATAGAGATGATCACCAGCCTGAAACTGAAGTTTCAGGATCTGGCAAGAGTTGAGAGATTCCAGATGGTGAAGTCTCTCACTGGGTGCAAGCTACCAGAGGATGCTCCAGTGAGTCCTCATGTCATTAAAATGATGGGTTACATTGATAACCTGGGGAAACTGGAATGTCCTGTCAGCTTAGAGTTGGTCACTGACATCATTCTGCAGTCACTGCCGTCTAGTTATGATAAGTTTATCAAAAGCTATATCAAGAATAACTTGACGAAGACGTTGACTGAGCTGCATGGCATGATCAAAACAGCAGAGCAAGACATCATAAAGGGTAGAAGATTTGAGAAATCTTGTGTTGACAAGGGTAGAGTCAGGGCCGTCCAGATTTGGAATCAGGATAAGCCTGTGTCATCTTATAAGCCCAAGTCCGGCCCAACTGGTGTTAGAAAGTGCTTCTACTGTGATGAGTCAGGGCATTGGAAGAGAGATTGCATTAAATTCTTGGAAGATTCACAAGAGATGAAGGAGATGTATGGTACTTCTTCTTCAGGTATTGTGTTATTACTTCAAGTTCTACGTATGTATTGGATACTAGTTGTGGTACTGATATTTTGGAAATATGCAGGGCCTAAGCAACAGTAGAACGTTGAAGAAAGGACAAGTGGAACTGCGCGTCTGGTATGGAGCAATGGTTGCTACATAAGCCGTATAGACTCTCCACTTGTAGGAGCCTTTCAAGCTTGGTTTTTGAATTAAGTAATTGCTACTATGTACCTGCTTTATGCAGAGATGTCTTTCATTTTCTTGTAAGAATTTGGATGTTTTTCATTATGATAAAAGACAAGTTTTGCTCTTTTGATCTTAATGAAATATTATGGTAGCACCCCTTTGATAATGGGTTTTATATCTTAAACCAATGTACGCTTGTACATATAACATAAATACCAAACGGTTTAAGTCTGATGACTTGAACTCGATTTTTCCTTAGCATAGTCGTTTTGACCACATAGAGTGAAGCGGATTCAGAAGTTCCATTGTTAAGGGTTTTAGGCTCATTTGATTATAAATCATTCGAGACATGAATTTTGCTTGCTGGGCCAAATGACTAAGGCTTCTTTAGCATAGCTAAAGAAAAGGGCCAGAGGCTTATTGGGCCTTACATGTACTGATGTATGTGGCCCGATGAACATTAATGCCAAAGGAAATCTTCAGTACTTCATTAACTTATTGATGGCATCAGTAAGTATGGATGTGTTCTTTTGATGAGACACAAGTAGGAATCCTTTGAGGAATTCCAAAATGAAGTATAGAACCGATTTGACAGAAGTATTGAGATCCTCGATTAGATCGCGGAAGAAAATACTTGAGTCAAGAATTTGGGTGATCATCTAAGTGAGTGTGAAGTCATATCACAGCTTTTTTCTCCTGGAAAACCTAGATGGTGTTTCTGAGAGAACGAATCGGACCTTGTTAGATATGCTCCGATCAATGATGAGTCACAGGAATCTTCCATTATCCTTTTAAAATACGCTCTAAAATGAATATGTTTACCCAAAATAGTTTTCTATCAGAATTAGTTGAAAAACACCACATTGGATGTGGACTGGAAGTGTTCCAAGTAAGTTTTTCTGATTAATTGGGATTGCAAGGTTTGTGTAAGACAGTTGTCAACAAACAAACTCGAACCCAAATCTGATAAGGGCTGCTTCGCCGGTTGTCCTAGGGAAACCGAGGCTTAGTACTTTTGAAACCAATCCGAGAACAAAGTTTTGTTTGTTCGAAACTCTGTTTTTCCAAGAAGAACAGTGGGAGTAAAAGTACAGCTCGAAGAAATTCGAGAAACACATGAGGCTGTTTAACCTGTTGAGGGAAAGCAGCGGTTGGATCTACAGAGTGATGTAGGATCTACACCTGTGGAGCCTGAAGTTCGCTGATCCTAATGGATCCGTCACTATACCGAGGGTGATTCCTCATGACCGATTGCTGTGATCTGTCGATCATTGAAAAGTGACGAGCCTGCGAAATTCAAAGAAGCGAAGGTGAGCCCCAACTCCGAGAATTAACTAGGAATGTATGTTAGCTTCACCGATCCATTTCTGGATTGAAGCAAACATCTTGGAGTTGGAAATCTATGTTCTGTTAAAACAGTCAAAGGTTTTGACTTGATCAAGAACGTATAGAAACCGTGCGTTTACAAGTAAACTAATGGGTGCGTAGTTGCAATTCTCACACCGTATGTTTATAACATACTTAATCTCATAAACGACGTTCTGTCGCTTAAGTCCTATCAGGAATTGGGTCGGAAGTCAAATTTAACGATAGACATGGGAGAAGCCGCGTGAGTCCTTGGAATAAGAATCCATTGAAATGGATTAGAAAGGCTAATTAGATCGTGTCAGAATCCTTATGGTGATAAGGTATTGGACTGTTCAAATGTGCTTGATTCCAAGAATGGCTTCACACCAAAGGTCTTATGGAAATAATCTTAGCAAGATGAAGTGTCGTGGACACTGGCTGAGCTAATATCGATCTTAGCAAGATGAAGTGTCTTGGACACTGACTGAGCTAGTATCTATGAGTGTGATTCCTTTTGCTTATGCAATAGAATCCATCACGAATGCCATATTTTGCACTCATCTAGATGCAGCTAACGCATAAAGCATGACGAAAAGATACCAATTTGTTCCGGTAAAAGTCACTGGACAGTTGTAAAGAATATCCCCATGTGTTTGAGAAACACTAAGGATAGGTTCTAATTCAACTGAGGAAATGACGATTCTGTTAAGAGTAGTTAGACGGACAAAGATGATTGCCGGTTCCCACCTGTTTATGTCTCTTTGTCTGTGAAGCGGCGCTATCTGTTGGAAAGGTTTCCAAGCAGTGGACCGTAAAATAGTGCTTATTAAAAGAATAGCGGTGTGGTTTGTTGGAATGGTTCCAAGCAAGAACACCGCAGCCTCTCTCACAATCCAAGCATGAGTTTCGTACTGTTGCTGAAGGTACTAGATATCTGAAGACGTGGTCTTGATTCTAGTGGGAGTTATGTGAATTATGATGTTCAGATAGACATGATATGGTCATGTTTATGAAAAAACTGACATCAGCATTATTTGATTATTGGATAATTGAATAATGGTCCCAAGTATTTTATGTTCATTTTATAGGTCATCAAGTTGAGGACTTGATCATGAAACCCTATAAATGAAAGATGACATTAAATTATGTTTGTCCCTGGTCATAGGTTGTTAAAATGGGACACTAACAACCATTAAGACTAGTATGTGAGGTGACGTATGACTATGTTTCATGTAGTCATTGATATGAGTATCAACGTCAGTCACATGGATATATGTTGGTGAACATATGATCGGACATGACCCGCTAATGAGAACTCTACAGGATAGTTATATCTGTGTCATAAGAGATTCCCATTACGACTATAGAGTATAGTCCTTAGACCTGAGTTCATCATGCTTTCTAGCATATGAATTGGTGCGTTTTGACCTTGTCAAACGTCGTTCCCTGACTGGCGGCTATAAAGGCATTGCTTAGGCGTATCATGAAGTATGTGTAGAAACAGGGATGAAACAAGAAGGGATTTGTCCCTCCTATATAACAGGAGATAAATATCTCAGGGCCCATCGAAGATTTGATACTGAGAAAATGCATGGTCGTGCTTTATCAGTATAGATCAGGAGTTCGATAAACATGATGTTGGCTATAATAAGGATGACACAGTTTCTTGTCTTATGCCATATCGAGATATAGCGATAAAGGGATTATAGGAATAAGATGATTCCAGTACAAGTGCGAGATTGTTGGGATTATGTCCTGAAATCATATGGTACTTACTATAAAGATAGTTGTATTGTCGAGATCGGACAATTCATGTGATACTGGGTAGTCATAATGTTTTGCTAGAAACCGCTTATGACAAATGAGTTGCAACTCATTTCTAGTATCGTGTGAACCTACAGGGTCACACACCTAAGCAAGCTGGATACACTTTGAGTGGGATGATCATTGGCATATGATCCGATCAATGTGTATTGGATACACATTGAATTGAGTTTTGAAGAGGTGTGTCGATCGATGCAATGAGTGTGTCGATCGACGCAGGTTTTCGAATGGGTGTGTCGATCGATACAGTATGTGTATCGATCGATGCCCATTGGGCCTCGAGACTGAAGTTTTGAGTTAATGACTTAAACGAGTTGGGTTTGATCCGCAGGTCATTTTAGGGCATCCCAGGTCGATATATAATGTCTTATATGATCGACCTGAGCCCCCCCCCCCCCCCCCCCGTCAGTGTTGCTTCTCAGAGAGAAAGCAGAGACACAGAAACTCATAAGATCCACAGGAGATCTGATTCCCGGCACTAGCATCCCGGCGGATTCCAGCTTGTGTGCGTGTGGACTACGGTAGAGGCGCAGCGATTGAGGCGCTCTAGATCTCGTTTACCTGCTCATCCTTCCGCTGCCAATCTCCAGGTAAACACGAGGTCAGTTCTTAGATTCAATAACCTAGACCCTGGATCCTAGGGAATCCAACATTGTGAAGATCAGTTGAGCAGAAAGGAACCAGTCAGAAGGATCACAGTAATGATGAGGTCAGTGGTATGCGACAGTGTTCGAGTATAGAAGCGTCAGAATGCAGTAAGGAAGTAACTTTCAGGGTTCATAACCGATTTGAAGTCTGACAGTGACGGAGAATTCTGGGACCGAATTCCCGTAAGTGGGGAAGAATGTGATACCCCGTATCAAAAATACGGTCAACGGGCAGCAGAAAGTCAACCAGGGGCAAAATTATCATTTCTGCCAAATGAGGGGCAAAATGGTAATTTTGCCAAAGTTCGAGACGGAAGCCGAGACGGGCCAAACATTCTTATGTTTCAACATAAAGAATTTTTAGAAGATCAGAATTGGAAGAATCGGAGCGGAAATGTGTTTTACGGCTTGTCGGGAATGGAAACCGACAAACCCGAAGAAACTTCAAAAAATTCATATCCGGAGCTACGTAAGTCCGAACGGAGTGATTCGAAATGATAAATTCATCAAATAGCATGGTGAATCTGATTGTGGAGGTTTGAGGATTTATGGGATCATCCAGAGACGTTCTAAAATATTAAACCCGAAAACCGTCAAAACCGAGCAATGGAAGGAATGGAGATTAGATGGTTGGTTAAGGCTGGTTTAAGAAATGTTTGGCAACAAAAATGGCTCAGTTGGACAGGTGTCCTCACCACTTTACCTAAGTGGAGTGTCATGCATGGCAAAATTCAATGAACCTCATGCATGCAAAGAATCCATCTTATCAATTCAATTCATGAACCTCACCAAACTCTCCCTACTCTCTCTAGCCTTGGCGACACTCTCTCTCTCTTTCTCTCTGTCCAGAATTCCCAGAAACTCATGAGAATCCTTTGAATCTTCAACCCAAACCCAAGAACCCTAAAAATGTTCTTCATGCCTTCTTGAACAAGAAAGTTCATAACTCTCTCATTTCAAACCCAAATCGCCCTCTGTAAAGTGCTATAGCTCCCTCTCACTCTCCTCTACAACCGCCACCCTTCTCTTTCCGTCGCCGCCCCCGGAGTTCGCCAGAATCCGGCTAAGAAGCAACCGCCGATTAGGGTTTGGTGGATCTCTTCTTTTCTTCATCAGATCTGGGTATTTTAGAGTTATGAGTGGATAGATCTTGTTTTTCTGAGCAGATTGGTGGGTGTTTCGCCTTCAGAAGTCGCCGTAAAATCTTCCTCCGCCGCGGTCAACGCCACCGCCGCCGCGGTCAACGCCGGAGTGTCGCCGCCGGGAAGCCTCTCCGCCACCAAAATGCAACCGGTTCTTCAAGGAGTGTAGTGGTGTGGTTTGATCGAGAATTGGAGTTGGTTTGGAGTTGATTAAACCGGAGTCAAAGCTTAGTTGAACCGGTCAACGGTTCAATCTCAAACCGGTTTAATCAAACCGATCCAATTGGAGTGATTTGGTTTGGTTTGCTTCAGTGGTTCAGTGGTTCAAGTTGGTCAACGGTTCAAGCTCGGTCAACGCACGGTCAACGGTCAACCACCGGTCAACGGTCAACCGCCGGTCAATGCGGTCAACCGTCGGTCAACGCCGGACCAAGCCGGTCAACGCTTGGTCCATGGCCATTCCGAGGTTTCAGGGCATTCGGGGTTTGGAGTTCGATATTCGGGAGTTCGGGATTCGTGTCGGGCGTCTCGGGATTCACATTCGCATCGAGCCATCATTCCGCGTCTATCTCACTATGAGTCGGCTCACAAACCTTTTAATTACATATAGACCGGAAATTAATAAACCGTAGCACTAGGATGCATACCCATTAATTAAGATAATTGGTTAATAATAAATAATTGGACGTGTAATGATAAACCGGATAGGACCGAATAAGCATGTTAGGGTTTTGGAATTAAAAAGGTTAATCGATTGTGTGCCGTTAGGTTGTTAGTAACGATTGGTTGATGCATCCATATAGACCCGTTTGATTAGGACCGTATATGCATTTATATGTATAAGAACGATAGTTAATGAATCTATATACGGGAATTAAGACGATATTAAAATATGATTTAAACCTAAACGAACGTATAAAATATTATAACGGGATCGGGGTTTAGTTTTAATAGCGGGAATGGGGATTGAATCAATTAAATGATAATGAGACGTCGGGGAGTTAGTAAGTTTACTAACTCTAAACCGACAGATCGAGGAGTTACTAAAAGATACCTAGAATGGAATTATAAAGGAAGTGGTGTGAATCGTAAGCCGTCTACGGGTTAGATATCCGCTAACCCAAGGTAGCGGATGATAATGAATTAAAAGTCTTAGAAACCTAATAGGCCTGCTTGTGGTGATTGTGTGATTGGGTGATTGATTGTGATTGCGTGTTTATTATTGTTGCTGCTGTGAGCTTTGTGTGCATGCTTATTAGACTGCTCGGTGTTGGGCCGAGCAGTTGTTGTGGACACTTACTCCGGTCATGGTGTTGGTACTGGATTTCCCTCTAGGAAATCCGGCCCATTAACAGACAAGACAAAGGCCCGCAATTACGAGCCCATTCCAGAATCAAAGATAAACGGGAGAGTCAACTCTCTTGTTGGGCCCAAGGAAAGCAAGCGCCTTAGATAGGCCCCAGACGACGCCGAAGCCGGAGACGATCGAGCTCGAGCTCGGCTGAGGATGACATGGAGATAGAGCAACTCGGTCTTCGTCAGTTCAACTGATCCGCACGAATCTCGGAGATCGTTACAACGACGAGGCCGAAGTATCAGGACGAAGAGATGAGAGTGGAGACTATTTAAAGGAAGAAGTGGCGGCTCATCAAAGACAATTCCAACCTAGGCTAAGAACACTTCGACTAGATAGCTCGATTCCATACTTTGTACTCTCTTTTCGACTGTGTTTGTTCTATCTCGACGATCAATCTCAATAAAGTCTTTGATTCATAGGAAACTATACCATTTCTATATCCAAAAGTCCAAATCCACGAATACAAATTCTTAGTGTGAATCCCGGATCTCACATTTGGCGCCGACTGTGGGGACATTCTATAGCCTTTCCTATCTTAAGAATCAAATCCTAGATCCGATAGATCGAGATGAATCCCGACCAAACTGGCTCTCCCAGCGCCACACCACCGGTTGACCGCCCTCAAACGTTTTGTCAGGAACTAATGATCCGAGCAGAAACTAGGTGTGGATGAGAAACGACTCAATACCCACCCCGGGAGGAGGATCTGGAGTAACCAGACCCAATTCTCCACTACCTTCCGCTCCACAGAGACAAGGACCAAGCGATCTTGCCGAGATCCGTTCGATGTTGAGCCTGTTGGTAGATCGAACGAGAAACAACGAGGCAAGCGCAAGGGCCCAAGAGGTCGCAAACCGTTCCCTGGCAGCGCAGCTCGAAGAACAAGAGCGGCGCCTGAACGCCCGTTTTGAAGAGCTCGCCAGTCAAAGTCATGGGGGCAGACAAACGCGAACTCCCATAAGTCCTCCACCGTGTACTCGCTTTGACTTCTCCCAAGTAGTAACTCCTCCGGGAACGTCGGGACATTTCGGTAATACATCAAATAGCGGCTTCCACCCAACAATGACCCCTATCGCGGTACCGACCCCATTTGGTTCGATTTCAATGGTCGCAGATCCAACCGGATCAAGAAACCGACCATTACCCGGGCCACCACCTTTCCCGAGTAACTCTAACACCCGACCGAGGCAACTAGGAGGTTCTGCCTTCGCCTCGAGCTCGGGACTCCTTAATGGATCAAACTCAGTTCAGTTCCGAACGCCACAGGTCGATCAGACGAGGTCGATCCCAACGATCGATCTCCTCGACCCCATTTTTCCGGAACAAGCGTCAGGACAGGCGCAAGTCCAGTTCGCACCCGCAGAGGGCGATGAACACGATATGCTTAGACAATACATTGAACAGGCAAAAGCCCAGTTTAACAGTCTGAGCTCAAAAGTTCACATGGCGACGAGCGCGGCTCCTGACATCGATCGAGTGATCGAAGAAACACAACAAACGCCGTTCACAGATCGGATTGCGTTTGCAAGAATCCGAGAGATCAAGAAAACTAAGTTTCCAGAATTCTCTGGGAAATCGGACCCGAAAGCCCACATCAGGGCATTCCGACTAGCGATGGCAAGGGTGTACCTTACCGATGAGGAGAGGGAGCCAGCCTTCTGCAAGCTCTTCGCGGAAAACCTATCAGGTTCTGCCCTAGAATGGTTTGCCGGACTGGAAGAAAGGTCCATTGATAACTTCACCCAGTTCGTGACGGCTTTCCTCAAACAATACTCCGTTTTCATCGAGGAAAAGACTACCGAGGCAGCCTTATTTGGCGTCTCTCAAAAACCCGATGAAAGACTTCGCTCGTACATCGACCGATTCAAGGAAATAAAATCCAAAATCGCGAACCCACGAGATGAGGTAGCTATAGAAGCGTTAAGATGAGGACTATGGTTCTCAACCAGATTCTGCGAGGAAATAACAGTCCGCGAACCCCAAACGCTCGATGACGCCCTCCATCGCGCATCGGCCTTTGCTCGCCTCGAGGACGAAACCACGGCCCTCAGGGAAAAACACCGGAAAGAAAGGAACCTATCGGGTCCGCAGAATTCAAACTCGAAAAAGGATTCACGTAAGTCAGGGAACGTCAACGCGGTTGAGAGCCCAAAGAGTTCGAAGAAATTCGAGTTCGACAAGGAAAAATTCTGTGATTTCCACAATAAGAGAGGGCACTCGACCGAGGATTGCTATACTCGAGCTAAAGCAGAGGCTCAAAAACAAGAGTCCGAAAGCAAAAAAGACTCCGAGGTCGAGGAGGAAACTCTGTCCAACAAAAAGGAAAACAAACAGACCAAGGAGTCGAACTCTAAAAAGCACTCCCAAAACAAACGGGAACGGTCAAAGGAGCCGGAATCTCCCGAAACACTCCCTCAAGGGTCGCGGAAGCGAGTCGAGTTCATCCTCGGCGAGCTTAACCTGAGCGGTACCCCGGGAGGTTCGGCACAATCCCCGCCTCCGGCTCCTGCCAAAAGTTTACGCTCAAGAATCAATCTCCCTCGTCTCTGCGGGGGGGGGGGGGGGGGGGGGGGGGGGGGGGGGGGTGTACGGGCTATACCCCCTAAACGAATCGACTTCATCTTCGGTGGCTCCAAACTTTGCCGCGACTCGGTCAATTCGATCAAAGCTCTTCAAAGAAGAGTCGAGACCGACAGAAGGGGAAAGATCCCAATGTTGGGTCCAGACCACGAGATCATTTTCCACGAGAGCGAGACAAGTAATCTCGACAAACCACACGACGACGCTCTCCTCGTTTGTCTAGTAGTGGGAGATGTCGAACTCTCAAGGATAATGATTGACACAGGGAGTTCGGTAGATGTCCTCTTTTACGATGCGTTCAAAAAGATGGACTTCAACGACTCCGAGGTTGTAGAAGAAAAGACGCCACTAGTAGGTTTTGCTGGTGAAACGACATACTCGATGGGCTCTGTCTTCGCCCCAGTAATCGCTGGAGGAGTTCGGAGAATGACAGAGTTCGTCATAGTAGATCGGCCAGCTCCCTATAACGCAATCCTAGGTCGACCATGGATATACGACATGAAAGCGGTACCATCGACCTACCACCAATGCGTAAAGTTCCCGACACCCAAAGGGATCAAAACCATTCACGGAAGTCAAAAGATTTCCCGCCATTGCTACATGAACGGATTCAAACAGATCGAGAAGTCCCCTGCGTAGCAATTACAGAAAGAGGACGAGCTCGCCACCATGCAGACCAAAAGGTCGAATGACCCCAGTCAAATAGGACCCCCAAAGGACCTCACGACTCAGGTCTGCATAGACGAGGCTCATCCCGAAAGACTCGTTGGCATAGGAATCGACCTATCGGAGCCAGTCAAGAACGAACTGGTCTCTTTTCTCAAAAGGAACGTCGACTCCTTCGCCTGGTCTTCAGCAGACATGAAAGGGATAAACATCGACGTAACCAGCCACGAGCTGAATGTCGACCCGACCTACAAACCGGTAAAACAGAAACGTCGAAAACTAGGCCCTGAACGGGCCAAAGCCGTCAATGACGAGGTCAATCGGCTATTAAAAATCGGATCGATCAGAGAGGTCAAGTACCCCGACTGGCTTGCAAACCCCGTGGTGGTTAAGAAAAAGAACGAAAAGTGGAGGGTCTGTGTAGACTTCACGGATCTCAACAAAGCATGTCCAAAGGACAGCTTCCCGCTCCCGCACATCGACCGACTGGTCGAGGCCACCGCTGGACATCAGCTGCTATCCTTTATGGACGCGTTCTCGGGGTACAATCAAATATTGATGAACCCTGAAGACCAATAAAAGACCTCGTTCATAACTGATCGAGGCACGTACTGCTACAAAGTCATGCCCTTCGGACTAAAAAACGCATGAGCAACTTACCAGCGCCTCGTCAACAAGATGTTCTCAGGACTCCTAGGCAAAACCATGGAGGTCTACATCGATGATATGCTGGTAAAATCTTCTAGGTACGAGGATCACATCCCCCAACTAAAAGAATGCTTTACCATTCTCAATAAGTACGGGATGAAACTCAACCCAACTAAATGTACCTTTGGGGTCCCTTCAGGAGAGTTCCTCGGTTACTTAGTAACCGAAAGAGGGATCGAAGCGAACCCCAAACAGATCGCAACGTTCATAGAGATGAAATCTCCCAGAACAACGCGAGAAGTCCAGCGCCTAACCGGCAAAATAGCTGCTCTGAATCGCTTCATCTCGAGGTCGACTGATAAATGTCTACCCTTTTATCACTTGCTCAAAGCAAACAAAAAGTTCCTTTGGGACGAAAAGTGTGAAGAGGCATTCACTCAGCTCAAAACTTACTTAAGCGAACCACCCATACTGGCGAAACTAGTAGAAGGAGAATCCCTTTATCTTTACATAGCTGTCTCGACGGCAGCAGTAAGTGGAGTCCTGGTTCGCGAAGAACAGAACGAACAACGGCCGGTGTATTACATCAGTAAGACCTTGATCGACGCTGAAACCAGATACTCCGCCATGGAAAAGCTCGCCTTAGCGCTAGTAACATCGGCTCGGAAACTCCGACCGTATTTTCAATCGCACTCGATAATAGTGATGACCTCTCAGCCGCTGAGAACCATCCTTCACAGTCCAAGCCAATCAGGTCGATTGGTCAAATGGGCTATCGAACTCAGCGAGTACGACATTGAATACAAAGCTCGAACATGCCTAAAAGCACAAGTACTGGCAGATTTCATAATCGAGCTCCCTCCGACTATAGAACTCGACCCGACTTCGACCCAAAGATGGAAACTCTACGTCGATGGAGCTTCCTCAAGACAAGGGTCCGGAGTCGGAGTGAAATTGATCTCCCCAACGGGTGAAGTATTAGAACAATCGTTTAGATTGGGCTTCGCCGCATCGAATAACGAGGCAGAATACGAAGCGCTGATAGCCGGGCTTAGACTTGCGATAGCAATAGGAGCCCGAGAAGTAAATGCCTTCAGCGATTCCCAACTGGTCACAAGCCAATATCATGGTGACTACGAGGCCAAAGACGAACGAATGGAAGCATACCTACGGGTAGTCCATACATTGGTCGAACAGATCGAATTCTTCGATCTAACACGAATCCCACGAGGTGAAAACACTGCAGCCGATGCGCTAGCCGCATTAGCATCGACATCAGATCCTAACCTCAAAAGAATCATACCAGTCGAAGGGATAGAAAAACCAAGCATCGACATAGCTCTTAAAGCTCTGTCCTTGAAAGAGGACGGGCCCGCTGTGAAAAACGATGTCAAACGCAAAGAATGTCCCGGAGGCGCTAATAGCGACATCATCGAGATTGATGATGATCTTGATCCTAGAAACACCATATACGTCGCGAACGTCCCCGACGGACCAATTCAAACCGCATCCACTAGTCAGGGACCTGAGCCAAACAATGACGAAGATTGGAGAACTCCGATCATTCGATACATCACAAATGGCGAAGTTCCCGATGGCAAATGGGAGGCGCGGAAACTTAAAATGCAAAGTGCGAGGTACTGTGTCACACAAGGAGAGCTCTTTAAAAGGAGCCTCTCCGGACCTTACCTTAAATGCCTTGACAAAAAGCAAGCCCTAGCCGTGATTACACAAACACATGACGGATCCTGCGGAAGCCATTCCGGAGGACGAGCATTGGCCGTGCGAATCAAAACGCAAGGCTACTATTGGCCAACAATGGCCGCCGAATGCGAATCTTTCTCCAACAAGTGCGATAAATGCCAAAATCATGCCCCAATTATCCACCAAGCGTCGGAGAAACTCTCCTCTATCTCATCGCCGTACCCATTCATGCGGTGGGGAATGGACATCGTTGGACCGCTGGTCCCATCTGGCAAAAAGAAAGCCACACATCTATTGGTGATGGCGGACTACTTCACCAAGTGGATTGAAGCAGAGTCATACCAGAAAATTAAGGACGTTCATGTTAAGGAGTTCATCTGGCGAAACATCGTTTGCAGACATGGACTACCCCACGAGATCGTTACCGATAACGGACCTCAGTTCATATCAAACACGTTCAAAGAGTTCTGCAGAACTTGGAACATAAAGCTGACTTACTCAACGCCACGCTACCCCCAAGGGAACGGGCTAGCAGAAGCAGCCAACAAAGCGATTATGAACGGCCTCAAGAAAAGGCTCAACGAGTGCAAAACAACCTGGAGTGACGAGCTGCCGGCCGTACTCTGGGCCTACCGGACTACCCCCCGTAAATCCACTGGCGAGACTCCCTTCTCGCTAGCTTACGGAATCGAGGCGGTAGTACCAGCCGAAATTCTCGTGTCAAGCATTCGCAAAGAAGAATGCCCGCGACAAGAGGAACTTAACAACAAGATGATAACCGACGAGCTCGACCTCGCCGACGAAAGAAGGAACCTCGCATTAGCTCGACTCCAGAATTACCAACAAGCCGCGGCTCGCTACTATGATTCCCGAATCAAAACTCGGAGGTTTCAAGGAAAGTGTTCGACCATAAAAAGGAAGAACACGCTGGAAAATTAGGAGCGAAGTGGGAAGGTCCTTACCAGGTCACCGACATCGTAAAGGACGGGGTCTACCGACTCAAGTCGGTGGAAACCCAGAAGCCCGAACTACGACCTTGGAACATCATCAACCTCAAAAAGTATTTCCACTAGAAGTACATCAACATAATCGAACTACGAAATCGCTTGATCCCCTAAAAAGGGTACGTAGGCAGCTCGACTTCGAGCGCAGCCACCCCCCAAACACAAAGCTCTCACTGAGCTCGACAACTTCTGACGAAGTCATACTAACTTATCTTTGTGAAATCAAAATAAGTCTTCTAATCAAACGTCTCTTCCTGTTAAAGCCACTACGTTGATATGAAATTATCCCTTCCAAAGCAAACGATATGAAATTATCCTATCTCGAGCGACCTGAAATGGCCTCTCCCAAAAGACCAAAGTGATATGAAATTATCTCTTCTATAAGCAAAGCGATATGAAATTATCACTCCCAAAACAAGCGATATGAAATTATCCCTTCCCGAAACGAAAGATATGAAATTATCTCTTCTAAGTCAAAGCGATATGAAATTATCCTTCCCAAGTGACCTGAAATGGCCTCTTCCAAATAACGAGACGATATGAAATTATCCCTTCAAAGCGATATGAAATTATCCCTTCTATAACCAAGTGATATGAAATTATCCCTTCAAACGAGCGACCTAGAACGGTCCTCCCACTTCGAACGAACTGAAATGATCGTCCCAAAAACAAGCGACCTAGAACGGTCCTCCCACCACGAACGAACTGAAATGATAGTTCCAAAGAAAGAGATCCACAATGATCTCCCTTAAGAATACAATTCTTCTAAACCTTATACGGATTAAAAGAATCGGGGGGCTACCCCACCCCTCAAGCGAAATAACGAGGCCAGGACAGCCATTCAAGCATGCAACCTCTAAATCGAATCTTTGTAAGTTTACTTCGATTCATTTCCATACTTAATACTTCTATCCAGCGATTGAGCTCGAACCTTACATCACGAAGTAGTCGCGCCCCAAACCATTCTTGGCAAAGAGCTCGAGCTCAAATGCGACCGACTTAAAGGATCGCAATGAACCTTCTAAGGCAACACGACAAGTTATTCGCTCGGTTCCTCTAGAAAGGCTCGAATCGCCACAATAGTTATGTTGAGACATAAAGACAGTAAAATCTATACTAAGGCATGAAAGATTTCGAAAAAGTAATTAATAACAAAAAAAAAAGAAGGACGTGATGTCCTCGAAGTTCGAACAAAAGCCCCCTTGGGCAACCAAAGTTTGAAAAAGAAATAAAAAAAAAACCCTCTCGGGTAACGACAACGACAACTTTTAAAACGGCGCATAGGAGGAGTCGCCGACCTGGTCCTCTGCTCCATCGCCCACCTCTCTTCTCGGCCGAGAATCGACCTCATCATTCATCCCCGGGACGGTCTCAGCTGGGGGAGCAGGCGGAGAACCCGCCATGGCCACAGAGTCCTCCGACATCGCCGGCAAGGCAAGCCTGCCAATGCTGAAGTCGGAGACTGCCGTGGCCTCCATCTCCGCTAGAGCAACTCGCTTTTGCTCAGCCAACTTGAGTACCTCCCGGGTCATGTCCACCTCTCCAGCCGCGATCTCGGCTATGAGCTCGATGTTGGCCAAAGTCTCCTGGAGACGGATCTCGGCGCCGGTTTGGACTTTCCTCTTCTCGGCTCTTTCCTTGACCCCGGTCAGAATCATTAGAAACTGGCCGTGAAGCTCCTTCTGGGCCTTATGAAGCTCGATCCGGTTCGACTCTTCCGTAGTCCGAATTCGGGCCTCGGCAGCTTCCAGCTGACAATACAGCTCCCTCTCCCTCTTCTCGAGGTGCGCGACCCTAGCCCCTGCAGCAGCGTGTTCCGCGACCTCCTTCTTCAAACGCTCCTCCCTGGCCAAAGCTTCCTGGAGCTCGGCATTCATCTGGGTAGCGGCCTCTCGAGCAGATTCGAGCTCATACGTCTGGGCATCCAACACCTCGGTCTCAGACCGGACCGCGTACGTGTTCACGGCCTCTACAGCCTACGCCAAAAGATGTCGGTTAAAAAAAATGGGAATCAAAGGAAAACAAAGACCAAAGCAAGAATGCCTTACCTTCCCGATCACCGCCATCATCTCGGAATACGCGCTACCGAGAACCGTTTCCCCAGAGACCGGGAGCTCAGAACCGAAAGGTTTAATGCGCCTCAACAGGCGAACCACACCTTCCGGGTCGTCCGCAACCGAGCACTCCTCTCGGTCAGACCCCTCCGGACTCCTTCCCGCGTCCACCTTACGACGCTTCGGCGAAGGAGGAAGAGAACCTCCTCAACTTCGACCATCTTCCCCTTCAGATATATCCGGTCGAGAGTCGCAGAGAACAGCACCTCCAGACTGAGGAAGAACCACCTCTTGTTCGGCCAGGGGGAGAACCGCGTCGACAACCCCCGCAGTCACCTCCTCCGGACCCGCTACCAGAGGGAGCGAGGTCCGAGCAGGAGGAGGAGGATAAGCCAGAGGCGGAGGAGGAGCCCGATCAAGGGCAAAGAGGATAGCGTTACTGAGCGGACCCGCCTCCATCTTATCGATCAGGTCGACCGGATCCTTCCCGTTCCGGCGACCACTCACTCTACGAGGTGGCACCTCGCGAGAAGAAGAGCCAGGAGCCGATCTATTCCCCGGAAGAGATCGAGCTATGTATAAGAAAAAAATCAGTCGAGTCAAGAAACGACGACTAACCAGAAAAATTGCTAACAAAAACGACTTACTCTCTTCTGCCCGCTCAGTAATGCGGATCGAGAGCTGAGCAACCCGAACCGGAAGTGCCCGCGAGGGCACGGAAGGGGGTACTGGACTTCGAAGAACCGGCGCGGGATCCATCAGAGCCCGTTCAGGATTGGTCCGCAGAGCGGCCTGCACACGCTGAACCGTAAAGCTACCCCAGTTAACAGCGCCCCCTCTCAGACGAGCTATCAGAGCCTCCGTAATTGGGTTGGTAGCGAGCGAATCCGGAGCTTCTGGAATAGAAACTAGACCGATTAAGGGACGGCCAAACGAAAAAAAAAAAACAAAACCAGAGCCTTACCAACACTGGGCGACCACCGAGACGGGATAACCGAATAGTCGAAATCCCCGACCGAATGATGGGTTATCCTGAAAAAGAAGTATCGGTCCCTCCATACGTCTTTTGTCGGGACCTCCTCGAGGACTCGCCCAAAGCGAGGCGATAGATAGTAAGTTCCCCGGAACTTAGCATTGTTCTTCACTGAACAAACCCGCATGAGTTCCTCGGGCCCAAACTCGATTCCCTCCTCCGCGGCCCTGACCCCGAGCCCGATGACGTATCGGACGAAGTTTGGCGTCATCTGATGGAACGCCAGTTGGAGCTGGGCCAGCACCAAAGAGATTAAGCGAGGAATAGGGAAGAAAAGCCCGCACTTCTCGAAGTATGTATAAGAAGCACAACAATAACCTTCCACCGCATTTTCCGGCGACATCGCCGGCGGCGGAATCACGATCTCCACCTCCGGAGGAATCCGGCAAACCCTCCGCAATCGTTCAATCTGATTCACAGTTAAGGAAGACGGCGGATGCGGGCCGAACGCACCCGCAGCCGAACTTGTACTAGCCCCTGTAGCATCCCTTAACGCCATAAAGAACGAAGCACCGGAATATAAAAAGAAGAGGCTAAAGTCTTTTCTTAAGAAATTCTCCGGTGACGAAAGGAAAATCAGAGCAGAGGTAGAAGAAGAAGCAAAAGTGAGAAGAAAAGAAACCACCTGCGGCAAATAAGAGCAAGTTATAGTGGGAATCGTGCAAAATCTTAACCGTACGATTCCGAACTCATGATAACTACGAGAAAATCGAGGTGGATTGGCTCTTCGCTTTCCTCTCATCAGCCATTGATCTCAGATCAACGGTTACGAACGCTCGATAATTAGGTCACATCATCAGAAGAGAAAGCTCGAAAAGACTCTTCGCGACCTTCGGGCCTGAGCCGTCGATTACCAACCAAATTTACGGTGGGAGATGAAATTCTAAAACAAATACACGTAACGACTGCAGACGCGCTGAAAAGCAGTTCAGTCCGTTCCACGCGCTCATTCCTAACCATCGGATTAAAACAAGATCCACGGATGGGGCAAAAATAATCATTAGATTTGTCACATCCGAGGCATGCGCCTCTTCCCGAGAACGTCCACCGCCCATTAACCTCGACTTCTCGAACTCAATGGGCTGGGGGGGCTATTGTTGGTACTGGATTTCCCTCTAGGAAATCCGGCCCATTACCAGACAAGACAAAGGCCCGTAATTACGAGCCCATTCCAGAATCAAAGATAAACGGGAGAGTCAACTCTCTTGTTGGGCCCAAGCAAAGCAAGCGCCTTAGAGAGGCCCAGACGACGCCGAAGCCGGAGACGATCGAGCTCGAGCTCGGCTGAGGATGACGGGGAGATAGAGTAACTCGGTCTTCGTCAGTTCAACTGATCCGCACGAATCTCGGAGATCGTTACAACGACGAGGCCGAAGTATCAGTACGAAGAGATGAGAGTGGAGACTATTTAAAGGAAGAAGTGGCGGCTCATCAAAGACAATTCCAACCTAGGCTAAGAACACTTCGACTAGATAGCTCGATTCCATACTTTGTACTCTATTTTCGACTGTGTTTGTTCTATCTCGACGATCAATCTCAATAAAGTCTTTGATTCATAGGAAACTATACCATTTCTATATCCAAAAGTCCAAATCCACGAATACAAATTCTTAGTGTGAATCCCGGATCTCACAATGGGACCGGGTAAGTTAGTTGGTGCTGACTAGGTATCTTACCTAGTTAGAGCGGTGGTAGTGTAGTGGCTTGCGGAATGGTTGGGGATTTATTACTGTTGATATTGATTGTGTGATCTGTGCTAGAGTCCCAGCGAGTCTGCGTGTTTATATTTATGTACTAGGACTCTAGGATGCGTTAGATTCCGCAAGCCTAGGTTTTGTTTACGTTCCGGTACTTCCGACCCGATGGGATCTTCGGGTTATTACCTAACCGAATCATGGTGATTCCGGTTATGGTTTAACCTATCGGGTGACGCCGGTAGGTATGTGATTCGGAGAATACGGGGTCATGTCCTAGGGCCAAATCACATGGAAACTCTGGCTATCTGGGGGTAGTCCGAGTCACCGCGTATCGATGGACGGAGAACGGTGTCCTATTCGTGGGACCTTGTGTACACGTTTAGGAGTCGTGGGTTAGTTACCATATAGGTGACGATGTAAACCCATGGGAGTTACCGAGTTCGTAGGGCCCAATGTTGTTTTGCTATCTCTTTTACTGCGCGATAGATAGATCGAGTCCAATCGAGGACATTCGCCGCAGTGCCTTCGATTTCCCCTTAACTCTCTTTATCTTGGCATTGATTGTGTGTTGTGGGTTTATAACGACGTGGTAGTGCGTGATCGACCATTTATTTCCTGTTGATTGTTATTTTGGGTTTTGGGACGGGAATCTGTAGTTCTAGATAGACTAGAAGCCATTAGTGGGGAGCCGATTCACTGGGTGATCTTAGATCGCTCATTAGACTCTTTTTGTGTTTTTCAGGTTTAGCAGCGACGGACGCGGGAGGTCCTCGGTGTGGTTTCGGGTTGCTTGTGACGGGATTTGATTCGGGGTTTTGGGTGTTTTATTTCGGTTCGGCAGCTGCACTATTTCATGTTTTGATTGATTATGTGTTTATTTCGATGTTTGTTTGTAAAACCCGTTAAACGTTGTTTTCAGCGTTTGATTACTTAAAAATGAAATTGTTTCCCTGATATGAGGTTTTAGTCCGAACCGACACAACTCATTGAGTAGTGCAAGTAGTACTGCTTGTACTATGGATATGAGGATAGCAGAGTCGAAGATAGATTGTGCGAGCCCTTGTCTCAAACCGAACTATCTTTGGCTTCGTCCTGTGGCGAACTTTTCCCGTTCGACTTGCTCGGGTTCGATCGGTCATGTTCTTGTTTGATTGTTGACCGTCCAGCTCGACGGTCAGCGGAGAACGGGAAAGGGGCGTTACAACATATCTCCCATGTACTTAGTCGCTCAGCCAACCTTCCCTACATGACCAAGTACAAAAGAGATTTCAGTTTACTTCTTGGTTAATTCACAGAGCCAGTCCCAAAACCTAAAAAAACAGAGGCTCAAAGTTCGTCAATTCTAGGTACTGGAAGTACTGTAGATCCTGTAGCAGAGGCAACAAAATCACAGACTGAGCTGCTGCCAGTGAAAAGTGAAATTTCAAACTCAGAGACTACCGTAACACCTGTCAGTTCATTTGGGTTCCTGTCTGGGTTTCCATCCGGAATACAGTCTAGTCCCGTAAGCATGGTGCCTCCTTCATTCAGTTGGCCAGGTAGTTCTCAGCCGCAACAGCTATCGTCGACACCTGTCTCTTTCTCTGCATCCTTATCAACTTCCGCAAGTCCATTTGGTGAGAAAAAGAAAACTGTAGATACACAGGAAGATGAAATGGACGAAGAAGCTCCAGAGACTAGCCAGACGACTGAACTTAGTATGAGTGATTTTGGAGGTTTTGGGCTTGGGTCAACTCCAGTCCCGACTGCTCCCAAGGCAAATCCATTTGGTGGCCCCTTTGGTAATGCTACAACAAGTAATCCATTCAGTATGACAGTCCCCGGTGGAGAGCTATTCCGACTTGCATCATTCAATTTTCAAAATCCTCAACCATCTCAACCGACAGGTTTTGGTGCGTTTTCTACAACACCTTCTCAAACTCTAAGTCAGAGCGGATTTGGCCAACCGTCGCAGATTGGTGGAGGACAGCAAGCTCTAGGATCGGTACTTGGTTCATTTGGGCAGTCGAGGCAAATTGGTGCTGGTCTCCCTGGAGCTATGTTTGGTTCCCCCAGGGGATTTGGTGGCTCCAACCCAGGAAGAGGCCTCCCAAATGCACCAGCATCTGGTGGTTTTGCAGGTGGTAGCTCTAGTGCTACTGGTGGCTTTGCAGCCATGGCTTCAGCTGGTAGGGGATTCGCGGGTGCTTCTTCTAGTCCAACTAGTGGGTTCGCTGCTTTAGCCTCAGCTAGTGGAGGATTTGCCGGTGCTGCTCCTGGAGGAGGCGGTGGATTTGGTGGGTTTTGGTTCAGGCGCTGGAGGTTTTGGAAGCTTTGCTCCTAATAGTGGAGGTTTTGGCGGAGCAGCATGAGGTATTGAGATGTTGAACATTGATCTCTACATACACGTACAGGGTCATGCTGATACATTTTGACCAATTATCTGGTTTTACAGGTGGTGGTTTTGGGAGTTTCTGCGGCCAAGGGCAAGGGCAAGCCGGTGGTGGGTTCTCAGCCTTTGGTGGTAACACCGGAGGAGCAGGAAAGCCATCGGAACTCTTCACACAAATGAAGAAATGAGATAAATATATGTTAAAATCAGCATGCAATGCAAGCTAGTCAAACTAACTTTGAAAATGTTAAAGCTGGCTCAACTCTCACACTAAAGCTCTGACTGGTAACCACTTGAAGAATAGGAGGAATGACAAAGAAAAAGAATGAAAGGAATGATGTGGAATAAATTATAGGGAATAATTGTAGACAAGGAATAGAACAAATTAGAAAAGTGAATGGTAACCAAAGAATGGACCAAATATTATTAAATAACAAAATCTTTAGTAATTAAACTTTAGGAAACAAAAATGACAAGCGTTGAAGAGTGCACGTCAAAATGAAAATTTTCTATAAATTTATTTGTAATATTTACATAAAAATGTTTTTACCATTTTTTAATATATTCTTTATTGTTCCTCATCAAATTTGATAAGGAATAGATTTGTTCTTTAATTCCTCTTCATTCCCTTTTTAATGAGGAATTATGTGTAACAATTATTCCTTACAAATGGTAAAAAATTATGGAATAAAGGGGAATGTGATGTTCCTTATCATTCATTTCCTTAAATATGATCACCAGTTACAGCCTAAAGGTGTGTTGTCCTAGCGGTTAGCACAAGAAGTTGGATTCATTGTGCCCTAGGTTCAACCCCTTTGGAAGGAGGATTATTATTCCAAAGAAAATAGTTAAAGGTTGCCTCCGGCGAAGATTAGGATTTAGGCCCGAACTTCGAGGTTGACAAAAAAAAAACTCTCACGTTGCTCATGGCAATAGATCTTTTCTTATTTCCCATCTTTTGTAATTAAAAAAATGATTTTCAGTTTGGTGAACTGTAATCAAACTGAGAGAAGAAAAAAAAAAAAAAAAAGTTGACAAAAAAAAAAAGAGAAGAAAAAAAAAGGAGTGGGCCTAGTGGGGATCCCAGAGAGGCTTTATTTGATTTTAATTTAATTTAATTTAATTTCATATTAAAGAGAGATTTTAATATCTCCGGAGAATATATTTCCTGTGTTTCCTCTTCTTCGATTCGATGTGATCCCGCCAAACAAACTCCTTTACTCTCTCCTCATCCTCGCCAAATTCTCCACCGTCGATTCTCCCTCTCCGTTGATCTGGCCTTGTTTCGCCGGAAAATTTCTTGGAAATTCGACATTAGAAGCTTCGTGAGATATTTATTGTCTTTTTATGAAGGGGCGACGATATTTATGATGCTTTGTGGTTCTTTACGAGATCGAATACAACCTTGGCTTCGCGACTATGTTAGGCTCCAATCTCTCGCCGTCATCCTTATTTACGCTCAGGTTCGTGGTTGATTCAAATTTGTTTTGGGTCTAGGGTGGTTCATCGATTCGAGATTATCTGTTCTGAAGTATTTTTGGTTTCTAGATTGGGTGCGCGCTGATTGGATCACTAGGGGCGTTATACAATGGTGTTTTGCTGATAAACTTGGCGATTGCCTTGTTTGCGCTTGTGGCAATCGAAAGCAATTGCCAAAGTCTCGGCCGGACCTACGCAGTTCTTCTCTTCTGTGCTATTCTTCTTGATATCTCATGGTTCATTCTTTTCACCCAAGAGATTTGGTATCATATCATCTCTCTTTAAACTCTTGTGAATCTGAACTAACAACTTTCTCTTATTGACAGTACATTCCATTTTGTCGATATAGGAGCATTTCAGCTGAGACGTATGGAACTTTCTTCATATTTTCAGTGAAGTTGACCATGACCATGGAAATGATTGGCTTCTTTGTGAGGCTCTCTTCCTCACTCTTATGGTTTCAGATTTATAGGCTGGGAGCTTCTATTGTCGACACTTCACTTCCCCATTCAGATTTACGAAACAGCTTCTTGAATCCACCAACTCCAGCTATAGATAGGCAATGTTCAGGTTCTGAAGAAATCTTGGGAGGTTCTATCTACGACCCACCCTACTACTCCTCTCTATTTGAAGAGGGCCAAACCAACATGAATTCACCCAAGGGAACACAGGTTTTTGTTTTTGACTTGTTGATGTGCACTCCTTTTAGTCAAGCTTTCTGCTTTGTTTTCTATTTCGAGCTTTTGTAATTTTATCTGGTCAGGTTTCTCAAACTGTATTTCTTCATGCATCATTACTCTATCAAGTCATCCATCTAGACAGAGTTTCCTGATTTTTGGTCTGAACGGTTTTAGCTGTAGTGGATGCAATGTAATATACCAAGTCTGGGATTAATTAAGCTAGATTACACTATCAAGGAGTCTATCTAGAATTTTTTTTTCCTTCTAACCAGTTTGAGCTGTACATGATGCAATGCAATATATCGAGTCTGGGATAACTAAGCTATATGATTCTTCTATTCCTTCAGCTCTTTTCCTTCTTTGGTAGATGCAAAGAACAAGAACCCCTTAGTAATTATATTTTCATGTTTTAGGATATACCACACACTACATACTGATAATAATGACAAGTTTCATCTAACAGCATCGGAGAAGTTACTCAGCCAATTCTGTGTCCTTAATTTGTAGGTGAATCATTATTCAGCTGGGAACAATGGATCACCATCTTCTGCAGATGCCTCTCAGATTAAGTCTCCCATATCCAGATCATTGCATGCTATCGATGTTAGTCTCGTTTGATTCAACATATTCTTGGCTCTTTCTCGTATTGTGCTATTGTCTTGTTTCTGTTGTGTTTTCTTCTCTTGTATCACATATAATAAGAGAATTCTCGTTTCAATTCTCTGTAGGAAGAGAAAGGCTTGAACCAACCGGGGATGTCTTCATTATGAGCAGACTTCAGTCAAGAACGGTGGTGTTATTTCTTAGCAACTAAACAAAGAACAGTCTGCTTCGTATTTAGCTGATGTTTAAAGCAAGACACAAGTATTATTTCCTTACGTGAGGGAATCATGAAATTGTAAAGGACACAGCAAGATTATATACCACCTACCAGAAGATGAGATTGTATATGTTGACGACAAGTAAGAACCGTTTCTACTTTGCTTTTTTCATTATTTATTTTGTATGAAAATATTTATTTTCTTGGGATCTGTGGTTAGAATAGAGTCAGAGTCTACTGGATGCATCATGATTCTTTCCGGGTTTAACTTTTGTGTAAATGGAGATACTTTTTATTTTTGTTTTGGGTTGCAATGGAGATGGTATAAGATTCCGGCATTGATATGTTTGATATGAATGTAAAGTAGATGATCTTGAAAATATTGATAAACCAGCTTGAATCTTCTGTGTTGCTCTTGCGTTGATGAGCCTGAAGATTGGAAGATAGACATGGTCTAGACACGGTTTGAACCCGGTCCGTATGTGATTTGGACACGGTTCTGACCCGGTTAATCTGGAATAAGGATACGGAAGATATGCGGTTTGGACACCTTGTGGAGTTTTCATAAAATGTTTTCTTTAGTTTGCTCCGATCCCATTCTTTGAATTTCTACAAGAAAATCTAATCTCACTGGAATAAAACGACTGAAGTTTTTTTCCCCGACAAAGATGAAACATATTAATTTGAGAGTTTAATATCATATAATCGGGAAGATATGGATTATGAAAAATACTTGAGAAAAGTTGCCGTGAATTGGAAACAATTTGATGAACTGCCGCATTGCCAGATTTAGAATCGAGGTTCCCTTAAAGAGGAGGCTAACTGTTGTATTTCGGTAATCAGGTTATGGATGCTCCAATCAATAGTGTTAGAACTACAGATCAGAATCTGACAATCACTTTCGAAAGTTATATCTTATAAGCTTCTCGACAGAGCGTCGCAAATTGCAAAAAGTAGAGCTTTTCCTTCAGCTTCAAAGGATGACAAGGCAATACCTAACGGTTGGAAACCCCACACCACGATATTATCCAAGTGGTCACGAATTAGCCAACCAGCAGAACTCCAAACCCGATATTGGATTGAATGTGCGTCAAATTGCACTTAGAACAATTGTAGGAAGGTCGGGACCAGACAACCTCGTTAATGCGCGAAGTAGAGGGAGCAGGCTGAGAGTTACTATGAGAAACTTGTAACCAATCCTTCACTTCATCAAAACAGTAGCTGTTTTTTTAGCAGGATTAACCGACTTGTTGGCAAATATGAATGAATTTCTGGAAGTCATATATGCCAGAGAATCCAAAAAGAAAGTAGCTTTTGTAATTCAGATAGATCAGCTAAAATGAGCATTCAGAATTTAGTGATGTTATCTTCTGAGTCTTCTACTATGGTACTTATCCAATTAAGATGGGGAACCGAGCCTTAGACCAGAATAATTGAGACATAGGACATGAGAAGAAAAGGTGATTGATCGATTCATCTTGAGAACCATATCGCTGACAAAGCAGTACAATATTCATTCCTCTCGAACAAAGACAAGTAGCCGTATGTAAAGCACCCGAAATGAGACGCCACACAAAATGCTTGAGTTTGGGTAAAATAGGTAGCTTCCAAATCCTTTATTTCAAAACATCGCCTAGAGAAAGAGAGAGAATTGCAGCAACTGCATGGTCAGATTGTCTGGAAGTTTATAACCAGAGAGGACGGAATATATACCATTGGGTTCGAGTGATCAGATAAAAACACCATTTTGCATCAGATAGGAACACCATTATGCATCTGGATGAAAGGAAGATGGACTGTACTAGATCTCAATCCTCTTCCTGAATAACTTCAGAAATATCTTGCTCATTCCATTGATGGACATTATTGTGGAGAGAGATGAGAGTGTTCACAGTCAGAGTAGAAGTAACATCCACAGTGGCTGGACGTGGAGGAGAAGTGGGTGACCACTTATCTGTGAAAACCTGAATAGAGTGACCGTCCCAACATTGTATTTGATTCCTTTCTTGAGAAGCTTGAGAAGTTCCAGACCAACTAAGATTGACGATCATCCATACGACTAAAGTCGTTGTGAGTAGCTTCTAACAAGGAACAATGAGGATAATATTTTGCATTGAACAATCGTGCGAACAAGGGCGGAGCTGACGTAACGGAGGCTATAGGCAGCCGAAGAAAAATGGGAACTTTCTACTTTATATTATAAATATTTTTTTTTAAAAGTTAAATGATTTCAAATATCCAAAATAATATGAAAACAACTTTTCGAAGAAAAAAAATTGATAATAAATAAATGATTTATAAATGGGGTATTATACTTTAGCCCATTTATTTCTTTTGTTGTTGTGATATTTTAGGTTTTTATAACATATATTCAGTTCTGTTTTTAAGTTGGTTATGCTCTGTTTTTGAGCTTATCAAGTTGATTTTATCTCTACTATTACTGCAAAACGGATCTTTTAAAAAATGGAGGCCCTAGACCATTGCCTCAAATGTCTTTGTTCAGCTCCGCCACTTCATGCGAAGAGTGATTGGTTGTTGTAACAGCCGCCAAGCCTGTTTCGCCAACAAAGAGTCATTGAACTTAACTAAATTCTTAAAACCAATAACGACTTTATCTTTTGGTAGTTGTAGACGCTCCCAAGCAACCTAAGAAATCTCACTCTTTTCAGCCTTCTTTTTCCACCAGAATCGGCGTAGCTCCGAAGTGATCTCATCCACAACTTGATTTGGAATCTTGAAACAAGACATATAATAAAGGGGTATTACAATAGCAATTGTTTTTAACATAATTTCCTTTCGTGCTTGCGTCAAGAAATTTCCAGTCCATGATCTAGTCTACTGTTTGACTTAGAAAGGGGGTCACCTTGACAGAGACGGTAGAGCCGTTCCTATAGCACTGCATAGACCCAAAGCGATTGAAAAAAAAAAATTCATTAAAATAAATATTTAATAATTATTACTATTATAATATCAAATATATTTTTAATACTCATTTATTTTAGAGGATTGTCTTTTCTTAATCTTTTTTTTGTCAACTGTCTTTTCTTAATCAAAAGTTAAGTAGCATGAGATATTACGTAAAAGAGTATAATAAACCAAGTATATGTTAAATATGTTGATTATGATATAAGTATAATATATTTTAGGATATGTTTATTACTATAATTAAATTCAAATCTCAAAATAGGACTCCAATAAATAAAAATGTATGCAAATAAATGCCTGTAGGCGAATGTTTAATTTTTTTATAATATGGGCACGGCCCTGTGGAGACCTCTCTCCGAAAGAATATGACCATGGGGAAATCCGTTGATGAGAACATAGAAAAAACTGATTTAACAGTGGCCATAATCAAGGAAACCTATTTATCAAAAAAAACAAAAGCTTTCATCGTTGCTCCTAGAAAATCTCATTTGACACGATCATATGCTTTTGAAATGTCAGTTTTAACTGCCATGTATGTCTTGGATACTCTCTTTAGATAAGAAGCTTTCCGTCAAAGACATTCTATGAAGGGGTACCGGAAGATGGATCTGACAATGAACCACAGACTATACGAGACTGGCATAAATAATGTTGCTTTGGACCGCTTTGCTTTTTCGATATACACGAATGAAAAGAATCTCAACATCCATGAGCAATTGGTTCTCGTGTAAATCTATACGAGGTGTAATTTGTTCTTCTCATCGACCACATACTCATAAACATGTACCATGAGCTAGAGTCAAGTTCTCCGAGAAAGTCAGCCTTGATGAAAACATCAACCGTAACAAGTAACATTATGTTTCTTTTATATTTTCTCTCTATAATCGCATTATATGGTATTAACTCTGGGGGATATGACAGATCTGTAGGCAGTCAATAATTGATGAGTGTTTCTCCAAAGAAACTGTGATGTATATCATACAAACATTTGTAAGTCATTATGTTTTCGTGGAACATAATTCATTCATGGGCTCTATTCATCTGTATAAAATATATATGGTCTTCTTTTACAGGAAGTTGAAGGGAGCAAAGAAGAAAATGAGTGGATAACTCCAATCATCAAAGGTTTAAAACGGTCGTCACCCACATGATTGAATATAACCTTACAATCAGTAATTGTTATTTGCTATATGATATGTGAACAAGATTGGCATGTTGAGGTTTACTAGACAATAATCAACTATGAATTTTTCTATTTTGTCTTTTTCAGTTTCAGTGTACTCATTCGGATGCGAGAGGCAATCCATTTAGTAAACATGTTTACTAACGTGATTGTGTTGGAACATTAACCAACTTGTTCAACTCTATTTGTTAGGACTTATGTTTTTATGTATGCACCCTTTCCTCCTTTTGGTCTGTAATGACTTAAATCATGTCTTAAGCAACTCTTTTATTTTGGTTTGTCCTTTTGGTATGTAATGACCTATATTATTGTCTTAATTGCTATATTATTGTAATTAAAAGATTTGTTTTCTTGTAGTGATATATAGTTCCATCATTAGAAACCATCGAAGAAAAACAAAACACAATTCTAATCATTGAACCCAATAAAAATCAGTAACATTATAACATTACAAAGTATATGTAAATGAAACCATACTCAATCTTGAACGGAAAAATTGCTTCAATATCAATGTTTCCATATCAAAAACTAAAATAAAAATATATTAGTTGTAATTGAAACAATCTTCTCTTGGCATATTTTTTAGATCTTAACACGAAATGATTGCAAATAACTTTAACAAAGCATAGATTGCAATTTAGCAGAAGATAATAGTAAAAAATTACCAGTCGTACAAAATTTGATCATATGAAATATGAAGAAAATTATGAAAAAATAAATATGTAGAAAATGAAACAAAACTTTGTTCTTTTGTTTTAGATATCGCAAACAGATGCACATACACCATCAAAATACAATACATGGTTCATGTTTCACAAACACACCTTACAAACAAACAATGTTATTGTTTTCAATCTCCCAAAACAGGACAAACACAACTCCATTTTTAGCTATTAGTTTTAATGTTGATGTTGAATTGAATATTACAATACATTAATTTGAAAACACAACACCATAAATATATGATACATTAAAAAGATTTAGAGATAAACTTCAACGAAAATTCAATTTTTTTTTGGAAAAAAAAAATCATACATCTTAATAATAAGACATTTAGGGTGTAGAAGTTGAATTTAGAGAGAGTTGGTTGGTTTTAAATTTTTTAAGTTTTATTAGACAAAAATTGTAGGTAATTTTGTGTATTTCAAAATCTAACGATCTTTAAAATAAAAGTTTAAGAATTCAATAGAAATTGTAGTATTTTGCAAGATTGTAATTTTGCATTATCAAAATTAGTGAATCCCCAAAGAATATTGATCCTCATTTAATTTTCTAGATCTTTAATTTTAAGAAGCTCAGTATTATTGTACGATATTTGTACAATACGCTTCTTTTACTACGATCTCTTCATCCGATGATCTAATGATTCCTTCTTTTTCAGGATCAAAAATTGGTCGAGCAAGAGATCACACACATGATATGTGCCGTGTGCAGAACAGAGCAAGAGGTAGGTAGAGATGAGACTTTGTTGCAGATCTGTTCTGTTTGTATTGGATTTCTCAATTTTTCTCACTTGTTTTACATCCATAGGTATCTCAAATTTGTTCGCGCTTTGGTGTATGCATGGGTGAGTATTCTTGTGATGTTTGTTGACTGTTTGATGATGACACCTCACCGAAGCAGTTCCATTGTGGAGACTGCGGGATTTGTAGGTATGTATTAATGTTGTTTTTAGACATAAAACGAGTTTATGGTTTCTAAACTCAAAATCTTAATTGTTTTGGTCATTACAGAAATGGTGGTCGGGAAAACTACTTCCACTGCAATAGATGTGGTAAATTTCGCACACTATGCTTTTGTGAATCAATATTTCTTTTTTTGGTTTCTAAATCTTTAAATTGTTTGTTGCAGGGCACTGCTACGCACTACATCTGCAGAATAATCACGTATGTGTGGAAGATGCGACCAAATGTGATTGTCCCATCTGCCTTGAGTACCTTTTTGATTCCGAAGAACCAATACATGTTTTAAGTTGTAGGCATACAATCCATTTCGATTCCTACGATGGGATGGTCAAAAATGAGCAGTAGGTTTTCTCAATTATTTATGATTCGTTTTATGAAATTCTGGATATGTACATATACTAATGATACCCAATTTCTTTTAGGTGCCGATGTCCCTTGTGTTCCAAGTCAATTATGGACATAACTTGGTTGTGGGAACAACTGGATCAGATAATTGCTGGAGAAGCTATTCCACGGGACTGTCAGTATCAAGTTGTATTCTCTGCAATGAATGTCATGAGACTAGCACCATCATGTTTCATTTCTCCGGTCATATGTGTGAGTCTTGCGAGTCTTACAACACTCGAGTAATTCTTGAAATTCATCCTTAGTAAAGAAAACAGAGAGAAGGTTTTCTCAATCTTCAAAAACCATTCTTTGATTTTCTATGTCTTTGTTGCTTTTCACATCAAATGGATCCAGTCTAGAATAGTTGGAGGTTCTTTTGTATTTTTCAAAACTTTTCATGACTTTCAGAAGAATAATTTCGATTGAATTCATGAGATTCTTAACAAATAACAAAAAACCTGATTGTTTGCTTATATAAATGAAAAGAAAATTAGGAAATTATACTACGTACACTGCGTAAATAGTTCTTTATGATTTCGAGTTCACTTTTCTATTTGTATAGATGCCCTTATCCAATTTCGTTTACTATTTCATCCCCTCTCTCTCTCTCCTTTTGTTCACACTTAACAATTTGTGATTATTAAATAAACAGTGATTGTCGTAACCGGTTTAAATAAAACAATCAGACCAAAAATTACAAAAAACACTCAAGCGGCCAAACCAGACTCAATGGTTTTTCATTTAGTGGGTTAATGAACTGTGTGTCGGTTTCTTGGTTGTGGAACAACATGTAGTTCTTTTGTCTCTCGTCCCTACGATGTCGGTGAAAGCAAATTTGCATAAATTGGTAAAGAAACCGAGTCAACAGAATATCATTCAGAGAGATGCCATGAGAGCTAAACCTTGAAATCAAGCTCGATAATCTTCTCTTCTCTCAAAAGCCTTCTCCTCCAAACCTCGTGAAGGACGATCTCCGAGGGGATTAATCTCATATAGTCTTATAGATTTAAAAAAAATCTTGCCTAGCCCCCATTAATCTCCATACCCTTCTCTCTCTTGTGCATAGACTATTTTAGCCCTGGTTTTATCTTTCCCAATTTGGTTGGGAATTTTTTTGGGTTCCATTTGGTTTTGGGTCTGATTGGTATAACAAATGATTCATTGGTTTTGGTTTAAGACATTTGAAAAAAATGGATTCGGGAGGGGGGTACGATGCCGCCGTTTTAAGAAAATCTGTATTTTCTCCGTCGTCGGCGCCGTCGCGTCTCCGGACACCAGTCTTACTTCTGTCGTGACTCCGTCAACCCACCAAGGTTTGTGCTTCTCCCTCGATCTGCATTCAACTCCATTTGAATCGGATTGAGATTGGGATTGGGTTTGGTAGATTCTGGATGAGTATGCACATTGTTGTTTAGCCATTGATTCTTAGTCGATTGAGACTACCAATTGAGTAGAAATGCATTTGAGAGGTATAGTCGTTGTGTATTGTAAGCATATTGGAACCCAAATCCGATTCAAATTTGTGTTCCTGTTGTAGGAGAACTAGGGATAACTAATGTAATAGATGTATGTGGTATAATCAGTAAAACTGGTATTACTGAGAATCGATATGTATAACTAGTATAACTGGCACAACTAGTATAACTGGTATTTCTGATAATCGTTATGTATAACTAGTATAACTGGTGTAACTAGAATAACTGAGGAAAACTTGTGTATAAATGGGAACAACTAAAGTATACCTTAGAACAAACTGTATTCAATTACAAGTATATATTGATTTTTTTGTTATTTTTCCCTATTTCTACTAGCTTTCCCTAGTCAGTTTTTCCTATTTCTACTAATTTTCCACTGCAAAAAAAGACCATTACCTCCGTGTCATTATCGGTTTCCCATTCGGAAGAAGATTCTCCAGTCATTTCATTGTCAATCTCCTTGTCCTTGGAGAGGTTTGAGACTGCAGCCGGATTTGGGGTCAGAGCAATGGTCATCTCCTCGTCCTTGGAGATGTTTGAAACTAACGCCGGAGTTAGGATTGGAGTTTTGGACGCCACTCCTGCTGCTCTTCCTCCTTCTGCTTCTTCTCCAGAACCGGAACCATCCTCGGAACTAGATTCTTCTTCAGAGCTCCCATCTTCTTCTTCTTCAGAGCTCTTTTTTCGGGGTCATCATTGGCACCAACAACCGGAACCGAAGACGCTTCGATCACCCTCGGAACCGAAGACGCTTCTTCAGAGCTCGAACCTTCTTCATCTTCAGAGCTCTCTTCTTCTTCGGAGCTCTCTTTTTTATCATTGGCACCATCAAGCGGAACCGAAGGCGGTTCGATCACCCTCGAAACTACAGTCTCCGAAACCGAAGAAGAACCTCCCACCACCTTCTTTGGAGCCTAGGAATCCACCATATTCATCTTCTTCGAAAGCCTCTCTGCTTCACCGAGATCCTTCGGATTAGCCAAACTCTTGACCGGAGCCTTCCCCTTCTTCGGCAACTCCACCGTCGGGTTCGACCCATCCTCCTTCGTCGGAACCTTCCTTGAACGCCTAGTTTCAACACATATGATTTTTTCACTTTTCCCGAGTTTTCCAAGAACCGTTTCCAAATTTAGGGGGGGGGGGGTTAGGGTTTGCGATCGAACGGGAGGATTTTTTCGGATTTATCTTTGATTTTTTTTTTGTTACCCGATCTAGGTTAAATTGGGCCAACCCGCGAAAAATCGCAAAATCAGGTTCAATACCGGTCAATTTCAAGATTCATGTTCGATTGGTTAAATTGTTTGATTTTCTCCGTAATTATCCGAGTTTCTTATGGTTTTTTAGTAATTTACTTTATTTTTCAATTAAAATAATGTTAAATAATATTATAAATTAAACAGGGACATATGAGATTTTTCATGGTAAAGAAAGCTGCAAGAAAAGATGATTTTCCGTAATTATCGGAGATTAGCTCTCTGCGACTGGGCATTTGTTGCTTTGTTTTGAGTTAGGGTATGTGTTCGTATTTTTGTCATTTTAATCTTTTGGATTTGGGGGTAATAAGTGGATTGTGTCCGAATGGAGATTCTTCTTCTTCTGTATGTTGTCATTAGTTGTGATTATCGATTGCATAAAACGGCCCCTTTTGGTTGAATCATAAATTCGTTTTTTCAATATTATTTGGATTAATCTGTGAGACTGGGAAATGAGACACTTAATCTAGGCTTAAAGCTGAGTTTCGTTTTGGCAATGAACAGGAAGAAGAAGCAATTGCAACAATAAGGTATTGGTGCCACATGTGAGTGAGAACAAGCAGGGTTAACAATTCATCCTGATGATGATTGTGATCAATTCGCAAAATCAAAAACAATTAGCACTGTTAGCTTCATTTAGCCACCAGTTGCTGCTGTTAATCTTCATATTAATTGGAAAATGTTTTTGGTCTTATATTTACTCTCAAAATGGCTGATTACTAATTTGCCATTAATGAAACTAGGCTAATTATTGTGTTATTCTTAATTTATATTAATAATTTTATTATGTTTGTTAATTTTATTATGGATATATACATAACTTTAAATTAAAAAATAATAAATATGAAATATTCCAGATATACATAACTTTAAATAAAAAATTAAAAAGTATGATAAGATTCCGAATTCTATACATAACTTTATGTAGAATCCACTTAAACATATGCATAGGGCTGGGCATATTTACCGAACCCGAACCCGACGCGAAAAAAGAAAACCTAACCCGAACCCGTAATGAGAAAATACTCGAATGGGTATTTGATTTCGTTATTCGAACACCCGAACCCGAACCCGAACCGAACCGAAAATTGAAATGGTACCCGAAATACAATTATATACCCAAAAATATTAATTATATTTGTGTTATGAATAATAATATGGATGCCCATTATAAGGCTCATCTCGTAGTAGCTTCTAGAATTACTTGTACTCTAGGTTTTACTTGGTCTTCAAGTTCTTGTACTCCTATATAAAGGAGCCTTTATTCATTGGAATAAACATCACCAATTCTTCTATCTCTCTTCTTTCACAACACGTTATCAGCACGATAGTCTCTCTCTTCCTATTTTCTTACACCGAAAAGGTGAGATTTAGTTTATGTTTAGTTTATGTCTTATTCTGGGATGATAAGTGATGTCTTCTCTGAATATCGTTATGATAGGCTATGCCTTCACGATTATGATCTCTGATCTTATTCATAATAGAGATGATTGTCAATACTTATCTAGAATAACAATTTATTGATATTTGTCATAATTTAATCATGTATTTAAACCATGTTTATTATCGATTCATGGTTTATCTTAATGGATTCAATTCTATATTTTTGCTTGTGTTCAATAACTTCGAGTTATTATATCTTTTTGATTTGATTATTTCATTGTTTTAATGTTTCTTATAAGTAAAAGATTTTGTTTCATTGTGTTTCCAAAATTTTAGATTCTGATTTAAGGAAAATATTTAAGTTTCTATTCTTAAATATCAATATATTCCCTTTTATTTTAAGGAAAATATTTAAGTTTCTATTTTTCCTTTTTGCTTTCAAGAAATCATATCCTCACCAGAAGTGAGAAAATAATGATGGTAGCAATATGTGATGATGAAAGAAATTCGTGTGAGTACAATGTCAAGTTTTATAAAGATTATTGACAGCTCTAGAAGAGCGAATTGCCTATGGGAACGCAATTTGAAATCATTAATGCGTTATATTTTCCCAAGTCTCAAAGGTCAAAAGAATCTAAGATACACATGACCTAAGTTGGGTATGTTGTTGATTTCGTGGGATTCAATTCGAGATAGATGAACCTGGAGTGTTACTATCTCGAGGGGGAGAACTAGAGAATCCCACATCCATTCTAAGTACTAAGTGGAACATCATGAAGATTATGTTCAAACTGAAAATAGACTTGATGAATCATTTATAAGGAAATCCAAAGGGATTTTAAATTTAATCATGTTGAGACAATAAGGGAAATGTTGAATGCCTTCAACAGAAGTAATACCCGAGGCAATAAATGTATTTTGGAGAAAATACATGCATTATCTATTGAATTATACTACACTACTACACAGAGATTATTAAAATGGAGATAAATGTTATAGTAAACCAGAAGTTTACTGAAAGTTTAATTTTTGGCAAACCGGTTATGCCATCCCGGTTTTGTAATGATGCGACATTCGTTGATAAAACGATTTCACCAGCCAAAACAGATTTGGAATCTATTTAATTTATGGAAAGTATACAAGGAAATGTTTGTGGGCTTGATCACCCACTGATGGACTGATCATCCACCATATGTTTATATATTAACACATCGATAAGATTGTCGTATGTATGTATCCTTGTCATAAATCCGCAACTTAAAGTGTGCGAGACTAATTGGTAATACTGGTGAAACTGAGCAGTATTGATTCGCATATAGCCAAAGAGTAAAATAGCTCTCCCCATCAAATTGGTTTTGGGTCAGGAACCATAAATCCCCATCTAGAGAAGTTGGATAAGTTGCTCCACCACAATACAAAAGATGGGACCTCAAAGGAGGTTATAAATATATGTTGGATATGATTCTCCATTGATGATTAGACTCTTTTAATGAGTCAATTTATCCAACTTTAGGGAGAGAAAATAAACAGCTGGAAAAGAAATGAATTATCTATGATCCTCCTACTAAAGAGCGTGAATAGAAGTCCAAATGAATGTACGAAAGATAATTCAAGTATATTGGTTAAGCAATTTGTTGTCAGATGCTTCAACTGGCCCTAATAGAGTGACAAAGTCACATACCAGCTGTAAATGCTCCAGTTAAATTTGATGTCCCAGAAGGACAGTATCAAACTGCTAGTGAGTCTAAAGAGCGCTTGAAGCGTGATAGACCTATCGGTTCCAAAGATAAGAATCCTCGAAAAAGAAAAGGAGCATGAATGAGAATGGCAGTACCGAGGAATGAAATATTAAAGATCTAGAGAAGAGATGATAAACATGACAAGAAAGAAATTCAGGTACCTGAGAATATGAAAATCTCAAATAGCTATGTCATGTCTTGAATAATATGGAACCGATATCAAATCGACGTCGTTAATAATTATGCATGCAGTATAGCAGTTGATGAGAATGAGGATCATAAGACATCTATTGAAGATGAGAAAACATAAGTAAACGAGCCTCCGCTTGAGCAATTTTTTTCACAAAGCATTATTTTCTCGGTCCATTTTCCGTCTTTCCCTTTCATCTTGATATAAACTATGACATTAAGAAAGCATCGAGCGGGAAAGCCTTCACATATTATGATGAAAGAGACTATCGGAGAAGGTCCCACTCTGCTTGCGCCCGCTAGCTGACGACGAAGAAAAGCATGCTCCTCTTCCGCCCTTGGCCGACGGGAACCTTCAGGTCTCAACGAGCCACACCTACCTAGGAGATTTGATCCCCGGGAGCTTTGATCTTACTCTTAATTCGATTTTTATCAGAGCTCTTCTTTAGCTCAAATAGTGTACACAAAGAAGTGATTGGCCAAAATGGAAGGAAGCAATAGATGCAGAATTAAAATCTCTCGCTAAAAGAGAAGTATTTGGACCAGTAGTTCGTACACCTAAAGGTGTAAAACCAGTAGGACATAAATAGGTCTTTGTACGAAAGAGGAATGAAAATGGAGAAATTGTGAGGTATAAAGCACGTTTAGTCGCACAAGGATTCTCACAAAGACCTGGAATTGATTATGAAGAGACTTACTCTCTTGTGGTGGATGCAACTACTTTCAGGTTCCTTATTAGTCTGGCGATAAAAGAAGGACTTGATTTACGTTTAATGGATGTAGTGACAGCCTACTTATATGGACCATTGGAAAATGACATTTATGTGAAAGTCCCAGCAGGATTTAAACTACCTGAAGTAGTAAATTCGAATTCCCGAGAACAATACTGCATAAAACTAAATCGATCTCTTTATGGACTAAAACAGTCAGGGCGTATGTGGTATAATCGCCTTAGTGAATACTTGTTAAGAGAAGGCTACAAGAATGACCGTGTTAGTCCATGCATCTTTATAAAGAGATTTGAGAAAGGATTTGTGATAATTGCAGCATATGTTGATGATTTAAATATTATTGGAACTCCTGCAGAGATTTCATATACAGTGGAGTATTTGAAGAAAGAATTTGAGATGAAAGATCTTGGGAAAACAAAATTTTGTTTGAGACTACAAATTGAACATGTAAAGAATGGAATTCTAGTACATCAAGAAACATACACAGGAAATGTGCTCAAAAAGTTCTATATGGATAAAGCACACCCCTTGAGTAGTCCAATGATTGTAAGATCACTTGATGTGTCAAAGGATCCATTCCGTCCTCGAGAAAACAATGAAGAAGTTCTTGGCCCTGAAGTACCGTACTTAAGTGCAATAGGAGCATTAATGTACCTTGCTAGTCACACAAGACCAGATATATCATTTTCGGTGAATTTTTTAGCAAGGTTTAGCTCATGCCCAACTCAAAGGCATTGGAATGGGATTAAGCATATACTTTGTTACCTCCAAGGTACAAAAGACATGGGCTTATTCTTTTCTAACTTATCCAAGGAAGGCCTAATTGGTTTTGCAGACGCAGGATACTTATCTGATCCCCATACTGCTAAATCGCAAACAGGATATGTGTTCACTTGCGGAGAGATTTTAGCCATCCATGAAGCTAGTCGCGAGTGTGTATGGTTAAGATCTGTCGTTCATCATATAAAAGAAGATTGTGGTATTTCTGGAGGGAAAGAAGCTCCAACAATTATGTACGAAGACAATGCAGCATGCATCGCACAACTCAAAGACGGATACATTAAAGGTGATAGAACAAAGCACATTCTACCAAAATTCTTCTTCACACACGATCTACAGAAGAACGGCGATATACATGTTCTACAGATCCGTTCGAGCGATAATTTGGCTGACTTATTTACAAAGGCGCTACCTACTTCTACTTTCAAGAAACTAGTTCATCAGATCGGGCTACGCCGTCTCAAAGATCTCGACACGTGTACTCAAGAGGGGGAGTAATTGCGTGTTGCACTCTTTTTCCCTTAACCATGGTTTTTCCCATTGGGTTTTCCTGGTAAGGTTTTTTTAATGAGACAACATCTTAAACGCATTACGAACCATTCCATTATAATGGACATCCAAGGGGGAGTGTTATGAATAATAATATGGATGCCCATTATAAGGCTCATCTCGTAGTAGCTTCTAGAATTACTTGTACTCTAGGTTTTACTTGGTCTTCAAGTTCTTGTACTCCTATATAAAGGAGCCTTTATTCATTGGAATAAACATCACCAATTCTTCTATCTCTCTTCTTTCACAACAATTTGGGCTTAATAGCTTATTATACTTTTGTCCTATGAGCTAATTACACTTGGTTTTGTTTTTAAGCTTATTATTTATTTTTAATCATAATATGTCTTTGTTTTGATAGGAACTCACGGATTCAAGATTATGCGTTGGAGTGGATTAGTGTTTGGTGTTTCCTTTGTTTACAATATTTTGTGAAATATATTTTGGATTATTTTAATATACTTTAGTTGTTATTTGAAATATAAGAAAATTTGCAAAACGAAATTTCAAGTTAAAATTTGCAGGGTTTATCTAGATTTAGGAAAAACGGCTCTTTCCTCTCGAAAGAAACGAAAGGCGATTAGTTACTGTTCAAGCTTAGATCCAGTTCCTGCTCCGGCCGTTATCGGGAATCTCCGATGACGGACCCTCTCATTCCGCCGCCGGCTCTTCCTCCCGATCTCCTCTGCGTCTCGTCTCCCTCTGCGGTGGCCGATTCTGTTTCACCTTCTTCTCCTAGAGATGTCCTCATATTTGATGTGATGGCTATAGCTCCGAATTCGAAGGTTTCCTTTGATTCCACTGCGAGTCTAGCAAGCGATCCAGCTTTTTCAGGGATTATCAAGCCTTCTTCGGAGGTCTCGACTCCCACTGCTCATGCTCCGGTTACCGGGTCTTCAACCTCCTCCGTGGAAAAAATAGCGTCGAAACCTCAAAGCTCAAAGAGCGCCCCGTCTGCACCAGTTTCTGAAGAGACTCCTCCTCCGGTATTGGGTAGAGATTTTAACTGGGCGAAAGGACTAAAGTCCTCCTGTAAGATACCAGAATCGAATGCTTCCGTAGTTTACTCGGCTGAGGGAATTCCCAGAGTCAAAGTCCCTAACGTAGTGTTCGAAAGAGGAGCAGAGCTCCACTCTGACTACATCGTGGGAATCTTCTACGGGAACCCTCCGTCGTACGGAAAAATCTGGGGTGTTCTAAACTTCCTATGGGGTAAGGACAAGCGAGTTTCAATTCATAATCTTTCATCAAATGCTTTCCTTTTTCACATCCCTTCAGCTGCGCTTCGGAATCGCATTCTTCAGCACGAGCTATGGAGAGTTGGAGACTCCCCTTTCTTTGTTACCGAATGGAAAGCTTCCTTTAGCTTCGACCCACCTTCTCTTAAGAGAGCTCCGATCTGGGCTTCTTTCAAAAACATTCCCTTCGACCTGGTCACAGATGAAGGGCTGAGTTTCATTGCAAAACCACTAGGTCTGGTTGTCGATGCGAAACCTTTCACTTCAATAAACTCGGCTGAGGTTAAAGTTGTAGTGGATCTGACAAAGCCACTTCCTAGTTCTGTTGAGATAGAGCGAGAGGATGGGCAGGTTGTGACTATTTTGGTTTTCTACCCATGGCTCCCTCCCCTCTGCTCAGTGTGCAACGAGTTTGGTCATAAAGCATCTCTGTGCCCGACCATAAAGAAGGCAGAAGTTCCTAAAGCACCCAAGAAAACGGATACTAAGGGTAGGGGAACAAAGTCTCACAAGGGCATACCGGTTCAAAGACCTGTCTCACCTACTCAACACTGGGTTCCAAAGGATGGTCCTTCCATTACTGCAGATCAGTCTGCTTCAAACCTGGTTCCTCAGGGCGCAAATCCTCAGGGCGCAAATCCTCTACCAGAAGCTCCTATTGATGTTACCACATTCGATCATTCCGGTGACATCCCTACAGAAGCTTTAGCAATTTCCACAACCGTAGTGATCCAGGAGGTTACAAACCCTGAGCCCACAATCCCTGTTCAAGAGGGAATAGAGCCAGAGGTGCCTCCGGGCTCTAGCACTCTACCAGAAAATTATGCTAAGCAGTCGGACATATAAAAATCATGGGCTGAGATTGCAAAAGGTGCTATTTTGGATATTGTAAACTCTCCAGCCCAAAAAATCAAGGCGGACTCACCGTTGGCGAACTCTCAGCTTGCAAATGTTCCTCTTGGGGCTACTATGATTGATAGTTATGTAAAGGAGTCACCCTCCGTAGCTGTGAGAGACCACAAAGAGCATCCAAATCTTCTTTCTCTTCACAAAGAAGACGTCCAGTCGGTTACTAAGCAGGAGGAGCTGGGTTTCACTCGCCCGACGAAGTCATTTAATCCAAGAAACGCCTCTCAGATTGCCAAGGAAAACCCGGTAAACTTAAGTCCAAACTCTTTTTCGGGTCTGCAAATTGACGATGATGCTGAGAGTCTGGTTTCTCACGGTGTTGCTGGCGCTTTGATCACCCATAGCTCTCATGCGATCAGTAACTCTTATTCTCCGTCTTCTTCTTCCTCGCCAAAGCAAAGCAAAAAGAAGAGGAAACTCAAGAATAAAGCTTCCCCGGATAACGGTGCTGGTTTTTCCCTTCCTGCAGGGGGAAGCTGTCATTCCCAATAATCTTTTTGATGTGTGATACGTTTTTTTGGAACGTGCGTGGTCTTAACGAACCTTCGAAGCACCGACCGCTCGCAAATTGGATCAGGTCTAGATCAGTAGCTTTTGGTGCTCTTCTCGAAACGCATGTGCGGGAATCAAATAAAAATCAGATTTTGTCCCTGTTTTGCCCGGATTGGACAGTTATTTCTAATTATCAATATGCGGATTTAGGCAGGATATGGATAATTTTCAAGTCTTCTATATCCATGTCGGTTTTACACTCGGATAATCAAGCCATCATCTGTAATGTTGTTTTGGAAGATGGCGCCTCTTTTTACTATACGGCTATTTATGCTTCCAATGATCTTGATGAAAGGAAGGTTTTGTGGTCTACTCTGAGGTCTATTCACTCTTCTTTGGGGCTTTCCGACTTACCGTGGCTTATTAACGACGATTTCAACGAGATAAGATCTCCTGTGGAGACTTCAAATCTGAGCATCATCGTAACAAATGAGCGTATGAGAATCTTTGGCCAGTGTTTAGATGATCTCGGTCTGGTTGACTTGCCTTCCCAAGGCCCAAAATACACTTGGTCAAATAATCAACCGTCAAATCCAATAGGAAAAAGACTGGATAGGTGTTTGGGAAACGATCAGTTCATCTCCAAATTCCCTTCTATTCACTGTGTTTTTGAACCTCCGATCTTCTCAGATCATACTCCTTGTTTGGTTCATCTCTGAACTCCTCCTCCTCAATATGGAAACCGGTGTTTTAAGTATTTTTCGTTTCTGAGTTTGTTGCCTCAGTTTGGTGAGGTTGTGAGAAGGGAATGGGAGTTGGCGGGTCATGTGGTCTCTTCGATCAAAGACTTCTGTTACAAGCTAAAACAGCTGAAGCGTCCCCTTAAAACACTTGCAAAAGAGAACTTCAGTGCTATTGAGAGGAGAGTTTCCGAGGCAGCTACTGCTCTAGAATTTGCTAAGACCGCCGTCCTAAATGATCCTTCTCCTCATGCCATGACTGCTGAACACGACGCTAGGGCAGTCTGGACTTTATTAAGGACAGCAGAAGAGATTTTTTATAGCCTTCGATCTAGAATCAATTGGCTTCAGTTTGGTGATTTTAACACCAGGTTCTTCTATTTGATGACCAAGATTCGCAATGCCTCAAATGCTATAAAATACTTGAAAAGAGAAGATGGTTCATCTATTGGGATTATGTCCTGAAATCATATTGTACTAACTCTAAAGATAGTTGTATTGTCGAGATCGGACAATTCATGTGATATTGGGTAATCATAATGTTTTGCTAGAAACTAATTATGACAAATGAGTTGTAACTCATTTCCAGTATCGTGTGAACCTACAGGGTCACACACCTAAGCAAGTTGGACATACTTCGTATGGGATTGATCATTGACATATGGTCTGGTCGATGTGTATTGGATACACATCGAATATAAGTTTTAAAGAGGTGTATCGATCGACACCATTGGGTGCGTCGGTCGATACAGGACGTGTGTCGATCGACACCACTAAGTGTGTCGGTCGACACAATGGCGAAACCGAAACTGATGTTTCGGTTCACCTCGAGGTCAGTATATAAACACGTTTTATATCTCGACCTAAGGTTGGTTCGTTCTGCGCCGCCTAGGCAGTTTTCTCAAGAGAGAAAACACAGAAACCTCTAGAAACAAAAGTCCCAAGGAGATCCGAGCACCGGTACTAGCATCCCGGCGGATTCCAACTTGTGTGCGTGTGGACTACGATAGAGGCGCAACGATTGGGGCGCTCTAGATCTCGTGTTACCATAATCTTCCGCTGCTAAATTCCAGGTAATCACGAGGTGAGATCTATGATTCAATTAACTAGACCCTAGATCCTAGGCTATCTGGAACTCGCGAGAATTCTGAATCTGGTAGAATTGGCTCGGAGTTCCAACAGTGGTATCAGAGCCTTAGGGTTTTATCATTGAATCACACCTGTTAATCGAATTTGATGATTTAGATTCGCAAACTAGGTTGTTTGAATTAGAACAGGTGAGATCGATTTGATCGATCTGCGAATATGTGTTTTCGCACTGTGTCGATCGACACACGAGGTGTGTCGGTCGACACAAGGTGGCGAAATCGACAGATTCGGCGGCTAGGGTTTTTCTCGTAGAAAACCTAAAAGCCTACTGCGTCGATCGACACAGGTTGAGTGTCGATCGACACAGGCCGAGCGAATGGTTAATCGGTTCAATTGGATTGGACCGGTTATCATGCTTGGCTAAGTCCGAATAGATCGGTTTAAATTGGATGAATTAGTTCAATTGGATTGAACTGATTATCTCAATTAGCATGAACCGATGGGATAAATCAGTTTGATTGGATAAGTCGGTTCAATTGAATTGGACTGGTTATCGCAATCAGTTGAAACTGGTTTAAACGGTTTAAATTGGATGAATTGGTTCAATTGGATTGAACTGATCATCCCAATTAGTATAAACCGATTGGTTGAGATCAGTTTGATCAGATAAGTCGGTTCAATTGGATTGGACCGGTTATCAAAACTATCTTCGGTTTAGGTCTATGTCGACCGTCACACATGGGTTGTGTCGATCGACATGACCGGTTCGATGAACCGGGTTAATTGTATTAACCGGTTATTGAAGTCCGGTTTTGTTTGGTGGTGTCGATCGACAGACAGAGTCTGCGTCGATCGACACAGTATTCGAAATTCTGGTTATTGAACCTTGAATTTGCAGAAACCAAACTAGACTTAGACATTGATCAAAGATTAGCTTCAATGTGGTCAACTGTCAAGACTCGTTTCGTTGTGTGATGGTCGAGCCAAGAGCTTGGTGTCCACAATTACGTGAGTAAGGCAGGTAGTAATGTTGATGGACTTGCAGTGCTAAACATCAACAATTACGTGACCTAAGAGATTGATTTGCTAAACTTTTGGGTTTAGTTTCCTCAACTAAATATCAAGTGACCTTGATGTCTTGCCCAATCTTGTCACTATCAAGACTTGTTTCGTATGTTGGATAGTCTTGGAGTCCTTGGTATCCACTGCTACATGAGTAAGGCATGTGATCATTGATAGACTTGCAGTGCGACTGTCAATGATCACAAGGCATAAGAGATTGGTTTACTTGACTGGGCTATCAGAAGTTCTGGGCCCAGAGACATCAGAGTAGATGAGACATGGATTGTCTTATCTACGACCAAGAGTTGTAGTGAGTACAATTAGCAATGGTTTGCTTACCTAGATTGCTAAACTCTGGGTGATGGCGAGTCGTCCACTCAGATTTTAATGATGTATGGATCTTGGATTATTATATTCATAGAGGAAACATTGTTTGAATATAATGCGAGTTTTCTTATTTGATAAGATTTCTCATCATATGCATAACTAAATCTTTGTTTTTCTTGGATTTCAGCTTATGTCTATGACTACTTTCTCGTTGCGATCCGTCCTTGAGAAGGACAAGTTAAATGGATCCAACTTCCTGGATTGGTATCGGAATCTGAGATTCATTCTCAAGTAGGAGAGCAAGGACTATGTCCTTGAAAAGGCTCTTCCAGAAAAGCTTGGGACCAATCGCTCGCATGCAGTGTATAATGCTTGGAATAAGCATTATACTGATGTGGTAGATGTGTGTGGTCTGATGTTGGCTTCCATGAACTCAGACTTGAATAGTCAGTATGAGAACATGGAGTCGCCAATAGAGATGATCACCAGCCTAAAACTGAAGTTTCAAGATCTGGCACGAGTTGAGAGATTCCAGATGGTGAAGTCTCTCACTGGGTGCAAGCTACCAGAGGATGCTCCAGTAAGTCCTCATGTCATTAAACTGATGGGTTACATTGATAACCTGGGGAAACTGGAATGTCCTGTCAGCTTAGAGTTGGCCACTGACATCATTCTGCAGTCACTGCCGTCTAGCTATGACAAGTTCGTTAAGAACTATATCAAGGAAGGCTTGACAAAGACGTTGACTGAGCTGCATAGCATGATCAAAGCAGCAGAGCAGGACATCATAAAGGGTAAAAGATTTGATAAATCTTGTTTTGGCAAGGGTAGAGACAGGGCCATCCAGATTTGGAATCAGGATAAGCCTGTGTCATCTGTTAAGCCCAAGTCAAGCCCATCTGGTGTTAAGAAGTGCTTCTATTGCGATAAGTCAGGGCATTGGAAGAGAGATTGCATTAAATTCTTGGAATATTCACAAGAGATGGAGAAGATGTATGGTACTTCTTCTTCAGGTATTGTGTTATTAATTCAAGTTCTACATAAGTATTGGATACTTGTTGTGGTACTAATATTTTTGAAATATGCAGGACCTAAGCGACAGTAGAACGTTGAAGAAAGGACAAGTGGAACTGCGTATCTGGATGAAGCAATGGTTGCTGCATGAGCCGTAGAGATCTCCACTTGTAGGAGCCTTTCCTACTTGGTTTTTGAAATTATGTAATTGCCACCATGTACTTGCTATATGCAAAATGTCTTTCATTTTCTTTTGAGAATTTGGATGTTTTTCATTTGATAAAAGACAAGTTTTGTTCTTTTGATCTTAATGAAATATTTAATGGTAGCACCCCGTTTAGAATGGGTTTTATATCTTAAACCAACATGAGTTAAAATATAACATAAATACCAAACGGTTTAAGTCTGATGACTCGAACTCGACCTTTCTTTGGTATAGTCGTTTAACCACAAAAGTGAAGCAGATTCGGTAAATCCATAGTTTTGGACTCATTTGATTTTAATCATTTGAGATATGAATTCTGTTCACATGACCAAATGACTAAGGCCCATTTAGCAGAGCTAAAAGGAAATGGGCCAGAGGCTTATTGGGCCTTACACATACTGATGTATGCGGCCCAACAAGCATTATTGCCAAAGGAAATATTCTATACTTCATTACCTTATTGATGGCATCAATAAGTATGGCTGTGTTCATTTGATGAGACACGAGCTGGAATCCCTTGAGGGAGTTCAAAGATGAAGTGTAGAACCAATTTGACAGAAGTATTGAAATCCTCGATTGAATCGCGGAGGAAAAATACTAGAGTCAAGAATTGGGTGATCATCTAAAGGAATGAATCAGATCTTATTAGATATGATCTGATCAATGATGAGTCACAGGAATCTTCCATAACCATTTAAGAATACGTTCTGAAATGTCTATGTTTACGCTAAAAGGTTTCTATCAGAATCAGTGAAAAACACCACATTGGATGTGGACTGGGTGATTTCCAAATATGTTTTTCTGATTAATTGGGATTGCAAGGTTTGTGTAAGACATTAGTCAACAAACAAACTTGAATCCATATCTGATAAGTTCTACCTCGCTGGTTGTCTTGAGGAAACCAAGGCTTAGTACTTTTGTTGTCCAGAACTGTGTCTTTTAAGAAAGGTGATACTTTCAAAAGGAACAGTGGGAGTGAAAGTACACATCGAAGAAATTCGATAAACACAGTAAGCTGTTCAACCTGGTGAGGGATAGCAGCGGTGATATCTACAAAGTGCTGTAGGATCTGCAACTGTGGAGCCTGAAATTCGCAAATCCGAAAGGATCCGTCACTAACTCGAGAGTGATTTCTCGTAACCAAATGTCGTGATCTGCTGATCATTGAAAAGTGACATGCGAAATTCAAAGAAGCGATGGTGAGCCCCAACTCCGAAATATGCTGGGCATGAATGTAAGCTTCATCGATCCAATTCTGGATTGAAGCAAACATCTTGGAATTGGAATCAACATTCTGATAATGTAGTCAAAAGTTTTGACTTGATCAGAAAGAAATGAAACCATGCGTTTACAAGAAGACTAGTGGGAGCGTAATGGCAATTCTCACACAGTATGTGGATAACATACTTGAATCTCACAAACGACGTTCCGACACTAAAGTCTTGTCAAGATTTAGGTCGGAAGTCAAATGATATACATGGGAGAAGCCGTGTGAATTCTTGGAATGAGAATCTATTGATATAGATTGAGTAAGCTAATTGGATCGTGTCAAAATCCTTATGTTGATAAGGTACTGGACAGTTCTGATGTGCTTGATTCCAAGAATGGCTTCATACCAAATGTCTTATGGCAATAATCTAAGCAAGATGAAGTGTCTTGGACACTGGCTGAGCTAGTAACAATATTAGCAAGATGAAGTGTTTTAAACACTGTCTGAACTAGTATTAATGAATGTGATTGCTTATGCTGATGCAACAGAATCCATCATGAATACCATATTTTGCGCTCGTCTAGGTGCAACTTATGCATAAATCATGACGAGAAAATACCAATGTACTCCGGTAACAGTCACTAAATAGTTACCAGAAATACCCCAAGTGTTTGGGAAACACTAAGGATAGGTTCGTGGTGAACTGATAAAGTGACAAACCAGTTGAAAGTAGTTAGACAGACAAAGACGATTCCCGGTTCCCACCTGGTTATGTCTCTTTGTCTGTATAGCGGTGCTAGCTATTGGAAAGGCTCCAAGCAGCGGACCGTAGAATAACGTTGTTATCTGAATGGCGATGTGGTTTGTTGGAATTGTTCCAAACAAGAACACCGCAATATCTCCCACAACCTAAGCACCAGATTTATTCTGTTGTTGTAGGTATAAGATATCTAAAGAGATGATCTTGATTCTAGTGGGAGTTATTTTAGTTATGTTGTAAACTCCACATAGACGTGCCTTGGTAGTGTTTATGTAAGTTAAAACTGACATCAGTATTATTTGATTATTGGATAATTAAATAATAGTCCCAAAGTATTTTATGATCATCGTATAGGTCATCAAGTTGAGGACTTGATCATGAAACCCTATAAGTAAAAGATGACATAAATTATGATTGTCCCTAGTCGAGGTTATTGAAGTGGGGCACCAATAACCGCGCGAGACTAGTATGTGAGGTGACTGTTGGACTAAGTTTCATGAAGTCAATGATATGATTATCACAGTCAGTCACATAGATATATGTTGGTGAACATATGATCGGACATGACCCGCTAATGAGAACTCCACAGGATATGAATTAATCAGTGTCATGGGAGGTTCTCATTACGACTATAGAGTATAGTCCTTAGACCTGAGTTCATCATGCTTTCTAGCATATGAATTGGTGCGTGTTGACCTTGTCAAACGTCGTTCCGTAAATGGCGGCTATAACGGCATTGCTTGTGCGTATCATGAAGTATGTGTAGAAACAGGGATGGAACAAGATGGGATTTGTCCCTCCTGGAAAACGGGAGATAAATATCTCAGGGCCCATCGAAGATTTGATACTGAGAAAATGCATGGCCGTGCTCAAACGAGGTGATTGTCAGTCGTTTGTTTTAATCAGTATAGATCAGAAATTTGATGAACATGATGTTGGCTATAATAAGGATGACACAGTCTCTTGTCTTATGCCAAATCGAGATATAGAGACGAAGGGATTATAGGAATAGGTGATTCCAGTACAAGTGGGAGATTGTTGGGATTATGTCCTGAAATCATATTGTACTAACTCTAAAGATAGTTGTATTGTCGAGATCGGACAATTCATGTGATACTGGGTAATCATAATGTTTTGCTAGAAACCAATTATGACAAATGAGTTGTAACTCATTTCCAGTATCATGTGAACCTACAGGGTCACACACCTAAGCAAGTTGGACATACTTCGTATGGGATTGATCATTGACATATGGTCTGGTCGATGTGTATTGGATACACATCGAATATAAGTTTCAAAGAGGTGTATCGATCGACACCATTGGGTGCGTCGGTCGATACAGGACGTGTGTCGATCGACACCACTAAGTGTGTCGGTCGACACAATGGCGAAACCGAAACTGATGTTTCGGTTCACCTCGAGGTCAGTATATAAACACGTTTTATATCTCGACCTAAGGTTGGTTCGTTCTGCGCCGCCTAGACAGTTTTCTCAAGAGAGAAAACACAGAAACCTCTAGAAACAAAAGTCCCAAGGAGATCCGAGCACCGGTACTAGCATCCCGGCGGATTCCAACTTGTGTGCGTGTGGACTACGATAGAGGCGCAACGATTGGGGCGCTCTAGATCTCGTGTTACCATAATCTTCCGCTGCCAAATTCCAGGTAATCACGAGGTGGGATCTATGATTCAATTAACTAGACCCTAGATCCTAGGCTATCTGGAACTCGCGAGAATTCTGAATCTGGTAGAATTGGCTCGGAGTTCCAACATCATCTACTACATCCATAGAAGAAGTTCACCTTCTCGCTCAAGCTTACTATCAAAATATATTTTGCGTGACCAGAGGTGCCTACTGTCCACATCTTAACGCTTATCTGGAAAGAGTAATCGTGACTCACTGCTCCTCGATACACAAAATCGTGTTAGCTGCTCCTTTTGATTCTGATCAAATCCGGGCCTCTCTGTTCAAGATGCCAAAGAATAAGACGCCAGGACCGGATGGTTTCCCAGTTGAATTCTTCAAATCTGCTTGGTCTATTGTTGGAGAGGAGGTAATTGCTGCGGTTACTGCATTTTTTATTCCTCATTCATGCCGTCCTCTCTCAATGCCACAACCTTGGTTCTTATTCCGAAAAGGATAGGGGCGGATGATCTAAAGGACTTCAGACCTATTTCGTGTCTTAACACTTTATACAAGCTGATTACCAGGCTTCTAACGGACAGAATCAAGCGAGTTCTTCCACATTTGGTTGAGCCGAACCAAACGGCTTTTATAAAGGACAGGTTGCTCCTCGAGAATGTCCTTCTTGCAACTGAAATCGTTCATGGCTACCACATACCAGACTTGTCTCCTCGTATCACGCTTAAGATTGACATTGCGAAAGCCTTCGATACAATGCGTTGGGATTTTATTTTGGCTTGTTTACAAGCATATGGTTTCCCACAGAATTTCATTGGCTGAATAAGAACGTGTATTTGCTCTCCATCCTTCTCGGTCAGCATCAATGGGAGGTCCTCAGGTTACTTCAAAGGAAAATCGGGTTTGCGTCACGGCGATCCTCTCTCTCCAATCCTCTTCGTACTTGCCATGAACGTCCTTTCCCTCATGCTCAACAAGGGAGCAGAAGATGGAATTTTTGCTTATCATCCCAACTGTGAGGAGCAAAAGCTGACCCATTTATATTTTGCCGATGATTTGCTAATATTTGTTGAAGGGTCGGCTCGGTCAGTTGCTGGTATATTCACCATTCTCTCACAATTTGAGAAGATGTCGGGCCTTGCTGTAAACATCTCAAAACCTCTATGTTCACCTCGGGGGTCTCTCAACAGGTGTTGGATCAGCTGAGAAACCGGCATTCTCTTATTCCGGGTTCTCTCCCGATCCGTTACCTAGGTCTTCCTTTGTGTTCTCGAAAGCTATCTGTAAAAGATTTTGACCCTCTTGTCCACAAAATCCGTGTGAAGCTGAGCAGCTGGGCGCATAAAAGGCTGACCTTAGCAGGCCGTCTTAGATTACTGGAGACGGTCATTGCTGGTATCATAGGTTTTTGGACAGCGGCTTTCTTTATTCCGAAGAAAGTGATCAAAAGAATTCACTCCTTATGCAGTTCTTTTTTGTGGCACGGGGTTATTGATAATCCTCATGGGGCAAAAGTTGCTTGGACGGAAATATGTATGCCAAAAGCGGAGGGTGGGCTTGGAATCAGATCCATTGATTCTTGGAATGATACGTGTGGTTTGAAGCTGATTTGGTTGATCTTTTTCAAGGCTGGTTCTATCTGGGTTGCTTGGATCAGGAACCGTTACCTGTCGTCGAAGAGTTTCTGGACTTTAGATGCGGGTCACACGGGGTACTCTTGGTTATTTCGAAAGCTTCTCAGATTGCGTAATAAGGCGCTTCAATTTATTCGTATCCATATCAGAAATGGAGAAGACACTTTTTTTTGGACAGACCCTTGGACGCCATTCGGTTTGTTAATAGATTTCCTTGGGCCAACCGGCCCTTCATTACTAGGCATTCCAAAGGATGCTCTTGTCAGTGATCTCTTATCTCAAGCGGGTTGGTGCCTTCCACAAGCTAGATCAGATCGTTGGCTTTCCGTACTAGTGTATATCACAACCATCTCATATATACCAAGCTCGGATTATACATCGTGGTACATCAGAGATAAAGCATACTCAAAGTTCTCATCCAACAATGTCTGGAACTCTATCAGAAGAGTAAAGCCGGTGGTTGCGTGGGAAAACCTTATTTGGTTTAAAGCTTATATACCGAAACACGCTCTGACTTCTTGGCTCTTTGTTTTAAACAGAAACCCAACAGCTGGCCGTTTAAGCTCGTGGGGTCTTGATGTTGAGGAAACGTGCCTCCTTTGTGGGGACGCAAACGAGACGAGAGACCATCTCTTCTTTGTTTGCCCTTACTCTATGGAAATATGGTCTAATGTCTGCTTGAAACTTAATGTGCAGGATGCTCCTTTGGACTGGAATGCTATCCTAAACTGGCTGGCCGTGTCTTACTCTTCAACGACGATGGCTTTAGCTCTACTCCAAGCATGGCAAGCTTGTATCTATGAAGTTTGGGCTGAGAGAAACAGAAGATCCCATGATGGTGTGACAGTCCCAGCTTCGGTGGTGACCAAGAGAATCATCCGTCTGATGCGATCAAAGGCCCTGGCTCTTCAAAATCTCAATTATGCTTGCGCATCTGATCTAATCTCTCTCTGGCAATAACTTGCCCTGTTTAAATTGGCTCTGGTTTTTCCTGAGTTTCTTTCTTTTTGTTTCTTTCTGAAACTAACTGCCTTCCCTGTTTTTCTCTCTTCGATTTGAGCTCTGTTTTGGCTCCCTCCTCTCTTTCTGTTTTTTTTTCTTTCTTTTTTTATCTTTGTAATTTCCTTTAATTTAGCGTTAATGAAAGCCTTTTGAAAAAAAAAAGTTAAAATTTGCTATTAGATCTTATTTTGTTAGTTTTAAATTACATAAACTAAAAAATTATGTTATTTGTAGGTAATTTGGGATCAATTTGGTTGTTAGGCTTTGAATTTGCAAATTCAATTTAACCTTTCACTTTGATTTTGATATTTGGTCTTGTGTCTTGCTTTGTTAATTTCATTTCATATTTACATATTTGTTTTGGTCAATTTCGGGTATTTGAAGATCATTTCGGTTTAAACCCCGAAGCCAAACCAGAAGTCAAACCCAAATTAACTCGAACCGAATCCGATCCCGACCCGATATAGAAATATACCCAAATGGTTTATATTTTTCTAAATCTGAAAACTTGAAACCCGAACAAACCCGAACTGAACCCGAATGGGTGGATACCCGAACGCCCAGCATACTTATATTTTGGCAACTAATATGGAAGTAGAATCCAAGAATCAGATATTTGTAATGATGGTGTTGGTTAAGCCCCGAAGGGATCGACTTTTGTTTTTAATTAGAAAGAAATCGAATGATAGATCATAAAATAAAAGTAAAAAAGCAGAAAAGATGAAATTTGTATAAGAGTATAAATAGTGAAGCGAGTTTAACATATTGTACATAAAAATATACTCCCTCCGATTAATATTAAGTCTCATTTTAGAACCTAAATTTTGTTTCATTTTAAGTGTCGTTTTATTTTTCTAATGCAGATTTTTAATAAAAAATTCTCAATTTTATCTCTACGCTTTAGTTTATTAATGAGTGTGAACACATTATATAATATAATTAATAAAAGGAAAAACAAATTTTTATTGTTTTCTTAATATGTATGAAAAGACCTAAAACGACACTTAAAATTAAAACTACTATGAAATAAAAGCTACTATGAAAAGGGAAATAATTTAATAAATAACCATTCAATATTTCAAGAATAAAGTAAACAATACTTTTTACTACTCTCTCCTTCTCTTTTCAATAAATTACAATACTTTGGTACTACCTTAAAAATAAAATATTAATTAACAAATATTTAAAACTCAACGAGAACTCAACTCCGTGAAGACAATGCTCATTGATATTGTACCATCTTCAGATTGAGATTGATAACTTGTGAAAGCAGGAGGCTTAGGTAATGGAATGGTGATAGTCTCACTGCCAAGCCAAGCTATTACAGAGTTCATGGTTGGCCTCTTTGTTGCATTCTCTTGAACACACATCAAACCAATATGGATCAACTTGATGATCTCGTTACTCGGACTCTTTACCAAGAAAGGATCAATCATAATTTCTGGCTTTCCTTCAACCCATCTCTTCCATGCCTAAACCACATAAAAGAAAATATATGTTCTTACTCTCCTTTTTTTTTCTAAATTACAAAGATGTTTTGGACCGAGACCCGTACATTTCCCAAGACTCAGGACCAAAAACATTTTATATGGACTTACTTTCTCTAAATATGTTACAAGATAGGAATGAAAAGGACCAAGAATAATGATGGGTGAAGAAACTTACAAAAGATGCAATTCCTTCTCCTTCGTAGCTATTGTTTCTTTGACCACTTATCATCTCAAGAAGCATAACACCGAAGCTATATACATCAGATTTAGCTGATATTTGCCCGCAATTTAGGTACTCGGGAGCCATATATCCACTACATATATGCAACTAATAATGTTAATTAACGGTGAAGCATACTTATGTATCTTCAAAGTTGACTGCTATGTTTTTACCGGGTTCCAGCTATTCGTTTTGTTTCAGCTCGAGTCTCATCAATATCGAACAACCTCGCGGTCCCAAAGTCTGCCACTTTAGGGTTCATATCGGCATCTAAAAGGATGTTGCTTGCCTTCAAGTCTCGGTGAATAATCTTTAGCTGAGAATCTTCATGGAGATAAACAAGACCTCGAGCAACGCCTTCTATAATTTTGAACCTCACCTCCCATGTAAGAAGCGAACGCTTCTCTTCATCTGCAGATTTCAAATAAAATATTTTATTGCAAAGAATATCTAAAAGGTATCGAAAAATGAAGTTGTCTCACCGAAGATAAAATGGTCAAGACTTGTGTTGGGGACAAACTCGTAGACAAGAATCTCTTCATCTCCTTCATTACAAAAACCAAGAAGCTTAACCAGATTCTTATGCTGGAGTCTTGTCAAGAGTGAAACCTCATTCTTAAACTCCATTCCTCCTTCTTCTGAACCTCTGGTTAATCTCTTTACTGCTATCTCTTTTCCGTTTAGTAATATGCCCTGAAACGGGTTCTCAAGATTTGTTTCTCATCCAAGACCAAGATTGATTAAGAGCTCATAATTTGGAAACAAAAGGTATTACTACCTTATAGACCACACCAAATCCACCTTGGCCAAGCTTATTTTCAGAAGAAAAGTCATTGGTTGCCATTAAGATTATACCAAGATCAAACCGTAACATACATTGACTATCAGAATCAAAGTACTCAGCACTACCAACTGAAACAAAAAGAAAATAAGACTTACTATTAGTTGGAGAATTTGTGAAGTAGTATCTAATGGATAAACACAAATCCAATCAATGGCATTTGATTTTGAGTTGGAAAGCCCACATTAAACACTTACTTTCCACATTATTTGAGTGAAAAAACCGTACATACATGCACTTACCATGGATTTCGTTGTTTGATTTTCTCCTCCGAGCATTGACTTTGAAGAAACCAATAAATACCAAAAGATTAATGAAAGTAAAAACCACAATTATCGTGGTAACTCCCCTAGACATGCTTCTTCCTGGAAAATTTGTTAACCCTTATTATTAGTGTGAGAACCTCTTAAACAAAATTTTGGTAATGCATTGATTTACCTTTTTTGTATGTTATAGAGCTCCCCTTTTCATAACCTTGAGGTAGAGGAGGAGCAGGAACTCTTGTTACATTATCAAAAGCACTATGATGGAAGGAATATAAATCCCACCTGAAAAAACAGCTAGGAAAACTAGCCATGCCTCCTTGTCTTCCACGATACCGTTTTCTAAAATAGGTCACACAATCTCCCAAACATCGCTTGCAATCTTGTGAAGTTATGTCTGGTGTGCATTGCATCATCATGTAAACACTTGGAAACTCGGTGAACTCGGCTTCTACGGCACTATAGTACTTAAGTACCGATGAGTTAGTTGTGGTAGCCTCGTCGAGGGTCCGGTTAACCATTGCTTCCCATTGTTGTATGAAAAGTCTCATGTCTTTAGATTGCCCGATTTTTTCTCCATTTGCCGCTACAACAGGAGGTGCAAGCATGAGCTTCCCGAAAGTTGAGTGGTTTGAGGAACGTACAAAACAAGAAACTTGGTCTCCATCGTCACTGCCCCAAAAGAACAAATCCGTGTGGTTTAGACACCACCTTTGTGTATCCTGAGTCAATTTTTCGACACAACTAAGACAAGATTCTTGTTGGTAGCCTCTTGCGCAGAGGGCAAGAGCGTAAACTCCGTTTGGATATTGGCCGAGTGAAGCGTTGTAGAATCCACCGTTGGTGATTACTTTATTAGCAAGAGTAGAGAAGAGATTGTGGCGATTCTGAATTTGAACGTAGCTGTTGTTTCCGTTGTTTCCGTAACAGTTGTCGGCGTTAACAACTTCGAGTGTTTGAAGGACAAGAAGAAGAAGAGAATAAGCGAGGAAGATTATCAAAGCTGCAGGGCATTTCCCCATTTTTTTTATAAAAAAAAGATCTTTTTTCTTTCGTTACTGTTAAGAATAATAATCGATCTGAGAGCTCCGTTATATTTGTATAGGTGAGATGAGAAAATGAGGTTTATAGAGTAAGGTAGGGGGCAGTATATATGGTTATTGCTTGGCAATTCCAAGGACTGAGAAAATGTGTATTGGTTGATTTTTAAAGATAGAGAAATGTCAAATGTGTAACGACCGATTGGAAATTATTTATGGAAGGTTCGATAAACATATTCATCAATTTTATTTTATATCCTGAGATTTCAGTTTTGAGACCACTAGTGGTCGTTTGATTCGATTTTCATGCTCGTGTTGTTTCTAGAGAGTGCATGACCAACCAATTTTCTTTACTTGATCCAACACGTAACATATTAAATATCGGATACGTTCATTAATTCCAGTATTGAAGTCTTGAGCAGACCTTGAAGTTTTCGAAGTGTTGTTTACGTTGTGATAAGAGAGAATAATCTCTTCCTTTCTCCTGACGTCACCATCAAAAACTCTAGGGTTTATAAGGCCAAGTCCAACGGTGAACCTCTCAAGGGAGGTTCTTAATTCATTTTTTTTTATTTTTTCTGAAATTTTGTAAAAAAAAAAAAAAGTAACCAATCACGGACCGACACGTCACTGTGAACAGTGAAGAGTCGGTCCTTAATTAAGCTTTTTAAGAGCATGAATATCGATGATACCTTAGGTGAGTATCTTAACTCATTTTTTTATTTTTTTTTTTTTTTTTTTTTTGTAAAGTGAAAAAAATTTTTAAAAAAAAAAAAAAAAAAATTGGACCAATCCTGTAGCGCCTCTGTAGCGCCACGCAGGCGCTACAGTGAAGATACGTATCTTAGCTAAGAAACTTATGGGGTGAGTATGTTAACTATTCATGTGGGTCCCACGTGGGACCCACAATATTTTAATATATTTTTGGCAAGATACCCATCTAAGATACATGGATATTCATGAGTTATTTACGCCAGTAGTCACTTTGTGAGTTAAGAATTACACAAAAAGTCACATACTTGTATAAGGGCACTTTCAGCCTTGGAAAGTACTAATTTGTCCTCAAGTCTCTTCTAACTAAACGAGACTTTAGTTCTATTTACTTCACATATTTTTTTTTATTCACTACTTTAATCCTAATTCACACAAATAAAATTAAAATTCTCAAACCCTAAAAATAAAAGGTGTCGTCTCTCTCTTTTTTTCTTTGCCTCACAACGCTGTCAACCAAATCAAATGGGGAAGCTTTAAGAACCTTCTTCCTCAATCGAGAGAAATCGTCGGTTGATTTATCCTCGTCATTTGTTCCTATCCCTGTCTTAAGCCGTCGTCGTCAGATCTGCGGTGGATTTTCGGTCTCTCTACTCCATCGTCGGTGTTTTATCTGTCTCTCTCTCGATTTTGTCACTTCGTTCATGTGTTAGTTGCTGATTTTCTCATCTTCTGTGTATTGCGGTTCATGTGGGCATCTTAGATTCGTTTGTTTAAGCTTTGATCTAATGTTTACTGTGTTCTTCTGCAACTTCGTTTTTAGTACTTTGTGTATGTGTTCTACATCCCATGTGGACAACTTAAAATCGTCTCTACTATTCTGATTTGCGTAGATCTAGGTTCTATGTTCATGGATCTCATTTATAGTTCTTATTTTCTCGTGTCTGTGTTCTGCGTTTCGTGTGGACAACGCAGAAATCGTCTCTACTATTCTGATTTACATAGATCTAGGTTCCATGGTCTCTACTATTCTGATTTGCGTAGATCTAGGTTCCATGGTCTTATTTTGATTCGTCTGTCTGTGGGATGGTTTCCATGTGGACGCCTTCAAATCTTCTATACCATTTACGGTCATGGATATTTTGTAACGCGTATAGCTAGGGTTTACGGTCATGGATGTAGTTTCTATGTTCACGGTCACATATTAGTCTTCTTATTGATCACGTGGACATGCATCAATGGACATGATGTTTACCTAGTATTTGTGTATTGCGTTCCATAATTTATATGTCTACACTTTACAACATACTTGTTCTACCTTGTGGATATGGGTTTATGGACATATAATCCTCTAACTTGTCCACTAGTACATGTCTCATTGAGTAACTTGTCCATTAGTACATGTACATGAGATCGAGGGTCTGTGCTCATGGATCTAATTTTAATGTTCATTGTCTGTTGTTCGAAAATTATAGATTTTGTAGACATGAATTCATGGACATGTATGCCAATTTTTATTATTGTAACGTCTGTTTGTCTTAATCCAGATATCGTGGACATGCATAAATGGACATATTTCTGTCGGTTTCTCTGTACATTGATCTGCATGTATTAATACGTGTGTACATATATACATGGACATTAGTCATCCACCCATTATTTGTCTTTGCTATTCTTCTTCTACATTAACATGCCTTCATACGCTTAATATATTGTACTTGAAGATAGTGTTTTAAGATTTGTTTTGGACATGTTTTGGTAGACATCTGATATTGTTTAGAGAGCTTATACATTTTAGATAGTGTTTTAAGAACTTATACATTTGTGGACATATGATATTTTTTTCTGATATGCCTTTTTATATTCTCAGACACCCAGCTTCCTCAGAGGTCGTGGAAAAAGATGTCACAAGTGACAGTAGTTTATGGACAGTACTTCGTGGACATCTATTATGTAAATTTTTTAACTTATATATTATAATTTTTGGATTACATATTCCTTTACTACATTTTCTAATGTACTGTTTTTAGGTTCATAGACATCTGGCTCCCTCAGAGAATATTAAAATTACCCTTGGAGAAGACTCCTACAAATTCACACTATGTCTATGGATTAGTGTCTGTGCAGAGATTTGGTTATTCTATTTATCCTCGTTGGATTCACAACAAGCTATACCAAGCAATACCTTTTGGCTTTCCATCTAGAGATTAGTAGCATCAACAACACAAGAGTTCGAAGCCTTTTGTATTTGGGTACCATGCGTTCTAATCCCAAAAAAAACAAATCATAAATCCTTCTATATATATTGTTACTAGGTGGACATCATTTTGTGGACATGTACTTCATATATTTATCATATATAGTAGTCGTTTGTAACTTAATACTTATGTACAAGGATCTAATGGATTCATTATTTTAATATAATTATCAACTATATCCATGTGTACATAATTAGATGGAATCTTTTAGTTGTATTCGTGTGTGTATATGTTCTCATGGACATCTAGAATTGTTACTTCGTTCTCTGTGTATTGTGTTCCATGTTGTTGACATGTGTACAACTATGTACACGTGGAATCATCTGCACAGACTCAGCTTTAAAAACCAACGGCTAAGATTATGACCTTTTATTTGGGCGGGAAAATGGCCAGGATTCGAAATTCCCCCCCCCCCCCCTAGAAACGTCACCATCAGACGTAATAATAAGTGGACAGGATTGTGCTTTTAGTTCCTATTAATTGGTCTAGTTACAACATTACAAGGGCAAGTTAGGCATAAAATAATAGGAACAGTGGAAAAGAAGGTGTAAAGAGGCAAAGTGACTTATTTTGTAACATTCACAACTATATGTGACTTAATATGTAATACACTCGATATTCATGCTCTAAGAGCATGTATCTTAGATGGGACCCACATTTTATCTTAAAAACTGTGTTAAGGACTCTTTAAAAACCTCCATTGGAGAAGCTCTAAGAGCATGAACATTCTTGAAATCTACTAAAAGTTTCTAAAAAAAAAATTTAATATTTTTTGTTTCTACACACGAAAAAAAAATTGGATCAATCCTGTAGCGTTGGCGTGGCGCTACAGGGAAGAAACCGTCTTTTAGCTAAGGACTTAGACCAACCCCATCAGCGAGACCCACCCAGTTTCTTACCAAAAAAAATTATTAAAATAATGTGGGTCCCACGTGGGGCCCACATTTTTTTTAATAAACCGTCTCTAAAGTCTCTTAAATAAGAGACGCATTTTGCCTCCGTCTCGCCACGTGTCAGATTCCGGTTGGTCGCTTTGTAAAAAAAAAAAAAAAAATTTGGCATTTGTAAAAAAGAATAATAATAATAAAAAAACGTTTTTAAGAGACTCACCTCGAGTACGCCGATGTAGCTGCTCTTATATGTTAACTATTTATGTGGGTCCTACGTGGAATCCACAATACTTTAATATTTTTTTTAAAGAAACTTACCTAAGAAACTACGATGTATGTGTTCTAAGAGCATGTCAATCCGTGTTATCCATCATGGGTTTCTTAAAAATAATTTTTTTTTTTACAGATGACAAAAAAACGGATCAATCCCGGCTCGGCACGTCATGTGAACAGTGACGAGCCGAGTTCTTAATGTATCTTAGCTAAGAAACTATGGGGGGTGGAGTTCTTAATTTTGCATAAAAATCCGCGCTAAGAACCCTATTTTCCCATCAATGAAGGTGCTCTAAAAATCTAGGGTTGCAGTATTACATAAGTTGATTATATAGGGCCTCATCGTCTTAAAGGCCCAATATTTATATAGCTATGTCTAAAATGCTATTTCATCCTCTGTTAGATTTGGATTCAAGATTTTTGTTAATATAATTACATTTTATTTATTATGGTTTTTTTATAAGAATGTTAATATTTATTAATGAAAATGAGATGGTAGGTTTTACAATTTGTTTACACAATTTGCTTAACCTATAAAAAGAAACCATGCCAAAAAGGTTTAAAAAAAACATGGAGACTAAAACCTTAGATAGTTTGTCGAAGTTGCTCGAGAGCATTTAGACAAATTATCGATAATCCTCTCGGACAGACAGCAAGGAGCAGACGATCGCGGCAGGAACACACCACGTCTAAGGCCAAATCACTCGTACATTGTCAAGGGAAGATTTTTCATCTGGTAACCCGATAGAAGGACCTTTCGACAGCAAAGTCAAGGGACTCGAACAAGACTGTCCTCCACGTCTAACGACGCCCACATAACTCCTAGATCCAGCCCAACACACGTGATTACACAAGTAGAAAGCGCTTAATAGCAACAAAGCATCACCAAGCCGCAACCTTACTACAACCTCCCAATCTAAAGATAACGAGACCCATCCGAATTTGCGGATCTAGCTCTAGCCTTAACCGACTTTCACTCAACCAGCCTAAACTGAGCCTAACCTCTCTCAACCAAGAACGAATTGCGAAGAGATTCACAACTCATTAACAAGTTAGTTACTAATCTGACAAAACCAGAAACCTTAATCGATCGGAGGCAGCAAAGCAAGGGCTTACGACAACAAACCAGTCACTGAACCGCCGAGGAGACCAGCCGCCGTGAGAGAAGCAACAAACCATGAGGAGCAGAGCCCGGAACAAGTATCCACCGCCGTCGGGGAGAGACAGCAAACCGTCTGGATTTCACCGGAGGCAAGACGTACAGCTGTCGCCGTCGACCTTACCCCGCTGTCGTCCCACTAAACTGAGAGAGCAGAGCCGCCGCGAGAAACAGGGAGACCCGTGGTCTGCAGTGCCTCTGCGAAGAAACCCGAGCCCTAGCGCCGCCGTAGCCACCATCGACACCGATAGTAGATCCGGACGAAGAGAGCTCGAGTCAAGCCAAGAACCACCAGGAGGCCACAACTCACCGTCGAAACCGGCAGCACGCCTCTCATCCAGCTCGATCAACAACTCCGACTCACGGGCAGAGACACCAACCCAGCCACGGCCACCTCACAGGCAACAGAAATAGAGCAAAGGAGGCCCTCCATGAACGCCAGCGAAGATCCGACACCGGGGAGACAACATGCGCCGGAGACAGAAAGCTCGACCTTGACGAAGATGGAGAGAAACTTTATTGTGCGTTATAGCACGCGCCAGCGTTTTTTATTATGGTTTTTGATTAGGAGTTCTTGGTGATGGATTCATGGTACGTGGTTTAACAATAGAGAACACAGCAGGAGCAGACGCGCATCAAGCGGTTGCATTTAGATCAGACAGCGATTTCTCAATACTAGAAAACTGCGAGTTTCTTGGAAACCAAGACACACTTTACTCTCATTCTTTACGACAATTCTACAAACATTGCCAAATCGTAGGAAATGTGGATTTCATTTTCGGTAACTCAGCTACCGTATTCCAATCCTGCGAAATCCTAGTCGCTTCAAAACATTCAAAACTTAGCGGAAGCGTAAACAACGTGATCACAACGCACGGGAGGATATACGCGGCGCAATCCACATGATTCGTGTTTTTGAATTGCTCGATAAACGGAACAGAGGAATACATGAAGGAGTTATCAGCGAATCCAAAATCGCATACAAATTAGTTAGGAAGACCGTGGAAAGAGTTTTCGAGAGCGGTTTTCGTGAAATGTAATCTTGAGTCTTTGGTTAGCCCTGACGGATGGATGCCTTGGAACGGGGATTTCGCGTTGAAAACACTGTCTTTCGGGGAGGTTAAGAATACCGGTTTGGGTTCGGATAGATCGAAAAGAGTTTTGTGGATTAGTGAGATACCGGAGAAGCATGTTGATGTTTACTCTGTCGCCAATTTTATTCAGGCTGATGAGTGAGCTTCTACGAGTGCTTGAGGTTAAAGAAATGGGTTTAAAATTAGGGCTCTTAAGTTTGAACAGAAGAAGAGAAGCCTTTGTTCACTTCATTGTACTATTGTAGATTTAAAATATATGCAAGAAATAGCAGTAGTATTGAAAGCTTGTCACCATAAATTTACTAAGGAAAACATTTTTTGTCCCATGCTCCAGATAGAGCATTTCCAAAAGATGAAAAGTTAGTGCATCAATCAAATGACACCAAAGGGTATCTCCTTACTATGGATAAAGTGACTTCTTTGAGTATTTCAATGGTCAATAGATTACTTGTTCTTGACAAGGATCTGTTTCGACCTTGTGACGATAACGAGGATGTGTTAAGTCCAAAAGTGCCTATGTAAGTATTATAGGTGCATTTATGTATCTTGCAAATTGCATTTGTTCATATATAGCAATTGTTACAAATCTGCATGCGAGAAACAATTCATCTCCTACACGGAGACACCAGACTAAGATAAAATAGATATCTTGTTACCTCCAAGGTACAATCGATTTAGGATTATTTTATCATCGATGCTCTGTGCTTGGTTTGGTTGTTTTTGCATATGCATGTCATTTATCATATCCAAGAAAGCTCGATCGCAAACCAGATATGTTTTTACAATGGGAGATACTGCGATCTCGTGGCGTTTCCCAGAACCAGACTTTGGTTGCCACTTCTTCAAACCATGCAGATATTATTGCGCTTCATGAGGCATCCGAGAATGTGTATAGCTGAAGTCCATGACTCGTCATATACAAGAAGCTAGCGGGAAAGTTACAAATAAAGAACCAACAAAAGTGTTTGAGGATAATGCTGCTTGTGTTGCTCAACTCAAGCATCAAGAGCGATAGAACGAAGCACATCCACCCGAGAGTTTTTCTATCCTATTGAGCTTGAGGAGAAAAAAGAAGTTGGTATCCAGTGCATCCACTCAAGAGACAGTGCATTGGGTCTTCTCACAAATGCGCTTCTTACATCAACGGTTCGAAAGAGTATTCAAAGCACATAAATGCATTTTCTACAAGATGTGTGAGAGAAAATTATATCCATTCTTCAGGGGGAGATTACATTACTGTACTCTTTTTTCTTTGTCATGGTTTTTTATCCCACTGGATTTTTCCATGATAAGGTTTTTAACGATGCAGTACGTAATGCATCCACAATGATGGATACTTAAGGGGGAGTTTACCTCACTTTACTCTTTTCCTTATCATGGTTTTTATCCCATTGTATTTTGCTATAATAAGGTTTTTAACGAGGCAGTACGTAATACTTCCGTAAAATGGATAATCAAGGGGGGGTATTATGAAAATACTATGTATCATGTAGATACATTGTATAATTTGATTATCCATCTAGATTCATTGCATTTCTTTAATTACTTTGTCCCCAAGCTTTACACTGAACACACTTTTCATTGTTTGAAATAGCTTACTCATCAAAGTGTATACTTGTCTTCATGTTATCAAGACACATCAATGTGCACTTGTCAAACATATGGTTAAATGTGCACTTGTCAAACATATGGTTATATGTATTATGTAATAGTTTTGTATCTAACCCTCCTTTCCTATAAATAGAGGTATTGGTTATGTAAAGAGAAGAACAATAAGAATAAAAGAATAAGAAAGTTTCTTCTACATTCTCTCTTCATTTCCTTTGCTTCTCTCTCTAAAATACAATCACATCTCTCACTAAATTAACTTAGTATCTTACAAAAGGAATATGACATAAGTATATATAGTCATATATAATTCACACCAGTTTCTTCATTATTCAATAAAAGTGGTCCGGAGCCAGCTCATTCATGGGTTCCCCGGGACCATCCAAGGCTTTAAAACTTATCTACAAAGTTTATTAAAACAGTATCGTACAATAAAAATAGTCAATATATGCATATAGATTCGTGTAGTTTCTAGAAAAGAGTTATTTAGAAGATGGTGTATAGTAAAATTCCACGAATAAATCAAAATCATGATGTTGGAGCTGTATTGACTAGTGGGGTCGGTGGAGTTTTAGCTCAAAGATGGTATCATCCTCTAGAGAATTCGAGAGGATTTAACTGTGTTTTATTTTGAATTTGAAAATTCTAATATGTATACTACAAAATCTGCTGATACATGATCATTGTTGGGATTATTTCCTGAAATCACATTGTACTTACTCTAGAGATAGTTGTATAGTCGAGATCGGACAATTCATGTGATACTAGGTAGTCATAATGTTTTGCTAGAAACTGCTTATGACAAATGAGTTGTAACTCATTTCTGGTATCGTGTGAACCTACAGGGTCACACACCTAAGCAAGTTAGATACACTTGATATGGGATTGATCATTGCCATATGGTCCGATCAATGTGTATTGGATACACATTGATATCGTGTTATAAGAGATGTGTCGATCGACACCATTGAGTGTGTCGGTCGATACAACTTGTGTATCGATCGACACCAATAAGTGTGTCGGTCGACACGAGGGCGAAACCGAAACTGATGTTTCGGTTTACCTCGGGGTCAATATATAAACTAGTTTTATATTTCGACTTAGGTAGGGGTGCCGTTGCAGACAGTTTGTTCTAAGACCAAAAAAACTGATTCTCTTTCTCTAGAAAACACAGAAATTCCAAGAGATCCGATTTTCGGCGCTAGCAACCCGGCGGATTCCAACTTGTGTGCGTGTGGACTACGATATAGGCGCAGCGATTGAGGCGCTCCAGATCTCGTATTACCTGATCCATCTCCGCTGCCAAACTCCAGGTAAATATGAGATCAGATCATGATTCAATTAACTAGACCCTAGATCCTAGGCTATCTGGAACTCGCGAGGATTCTGAATACGGTAGAATTGGCTCGAAGTTCCAACAGTGGTATCAGAGCCTTAAGGTTTTATCATTGAATCAACCTGTCTAAACGAATTTGATGATTTAGATTCGCAAACTAGGTTGTTTGGTTAGAACAGGTCAGATCGTTTTCGATCAAGAATGATTCTTTTTCGCACAGTGTCGATCGACACACTGGGTTTGTCGGTCGACACAAAGTGGCGAATTCGACAGAATCGCCGGCTAGGGTTTTTCGCGAAGAAAAACCGAAAGCCTTCTGTGTCGATCGACACAGATTGAGTGTCGGTCGACACAGAGCAGATTCGGTACAGTGTCGATCGACACAGGTTGAGTGTCGGTCGACACAGACCGAGCGGATGGTTAATCGGTTCAATTGGATTGGACCGGTTATCATGCTTGGTTAAGTCCGAATAGGTCGGTTTAAATTGGATGAATTGGTTCAATTGGATTGAACTGATTATCTCAATTAGCATGAACCGATGGGTTAAATCAGTTTGATTGGATAATACGGTTCAATTGAATTGGACTGGTTATCGCAATCAGTTTAAACGGTTTAAATTGGATGAATTGGTTCAATTGGATTGAAATGATTATCCCAATTAGTATAAACCGATAGGTTAAGATCAGTTTGATCAGATAAGTCGGTTCAATTGGATTGGACCGGTTATCAAAAACTATCTTCGGTTTAGGTCTATGTCGACCGTCACACATGGGTTGCGTCGATCGACATGACTGGTTCGATGAACCGGGTTAATTGAATTAACTGGTTATTGAAGTCCGGTTTTGTTTGGTGGTGTCGATCGACAAACACAGTCTGTGTCGATCGATACAGTACTCGGAATTCTGATTATTGAACCTTGAATTTGCAGAAACCAAACTCGACCAAAATCTTGATTAAAGCTTAGCTTCAATATGGTCAATTGTCAAGACTCATTTCGTTGTGTGATGTCTAGCCAAGAGCTTGGTGTCCACAATTACATGAGTAAGGCAGGTAATAATGTTGATGGACTTGCAGTGCATTAACATCAACAATTACATGACCTAAGAGATTGATATGCTAACCTTTCAGAGTTTAGTTTCCTCAACTAAATATCAAGTAACCTTGATGTCTTGCCCAAATCTTGTCTACTGTCAAGACTCGTGTCGTTTGTTGTATAGTCTTGGAGTCCTTGGTATCCACTGCAACATGAGTAAGGCAGGTGGCCATTGACAGACTTGCAGTGCAACTGTCAATGATCATAAGACTAAAGAGATTGGTTTACTTGACTGGGCTATCGGAAGTTCTGGGCCCAGAGACATCAGAGTGGATTAGATATAGTTTGTCTCATCCACAACCAAGAGTTGTACTGGATACAATTAGCAATGATTTGCTTACCTATATAACTAAAGTTTGGGTAATGGCGAGTCGCCCACTCAGATTTTAGTGAAGTATGGATCTTGTATCATTATATTCATAGAGGAAACATTGTTTGAATATAATGCGAGTTTTCTTATTAGATAAGATTTCTCATCATATACATAACTAAATCTTTATTTTCTTGGATTTCAGCTTATGTTTATGACTACTTTCTCGTTGCGATCCGTACTTGAGAAGGACAAGTTAAATGGATCCAACTTCCTGGATTGGTATCGGAATCTGAGATTCATTCTCAAACAGGAGAGCAAGGACTATGTCCTTGAAAAGGCTCTTCTAGAAAGGTTTGGGACCAATCGCTTGCATGCAGCATATAATGCTTGGAATAAGCATTATATTGATGTGGTAGATGTGCATGGTCTGATGTTGGCTACCATGGACTCAGACTTGAAGAGTCAATACGAGAACATGGAGTCGCCAATAGAGATGATCACCAGCCTAAAACTGAAGTTTCAAGATCAGGCACGAGTTGAGAGATTCCAGATGGTGAAGTCTCTCACTGGGTGCAAGCTACCAGAAGATACTCCAGTAAGTCCTCATGTCATTAAACTGATGGTTTACATTGATAACCTGGAGAGACTGGAATGTCCTGTCAACTTAGAGTTGGCCACTGACATCATTCTGCAGTCACTGCCGTCAAGATATGATAAGTTCATTAAGAACTATATCAAGAAAGGCTTGACGAAGACGTTGACTGAGCTGCATGGCATGCTCAAGACAGCAGAGCAAAACATAAAAAGGGGTAAAAGATTTGAGAAATCTTGCAAAGACAAGGGTGAAGGCAGGGCCGTCCAGATTGAAATCAGGATAAACCTGTGTCATCCTATAAGCCCAAGTCAGGCCCATCTAGTGTTAGAAAATGCTTCTACTGCGATGAGTCAGGGCATTGGAAGAGAGATTGCATTAAATTCTTGGAAGATTCACAAGAGATGAAGGAGATGTATGGTACTTCTTCAGGTATTGTGTTATTACTTCAAGTTCTACATTTGTATTGGATACTAGTTGTGGTACTGATATTTTGGAAATATGCAGGCCAAAGCAACGGTAGAATGTTGAAGAAAGGACAAGTGGAACTGCGTGTATGGTATGAAGCAATGGTTGCTGCATGAGCCGTAGAGATTCTCCACTTGTAGGAGCCTTTCATACTTGGTTTTAGAAATTAAGTAATTGCTACTATGTATCTGCTTTGAGCAGAGATGTCTTTCAATTTCTTGTAAGAATTTGAATGTTTTCATTTTGATAAAAGACAAGTTTTGTTCTTTAGATCTTAATGAAATATCATATGGTAGCACCCCGTTTGGAATGGGTTTTGTATCTTAAACCAGCATAAGTTTGAATATAACACAAATACTAAAGGTTTAGGTCTGATGACTCGAACTCGGCTTTTCCTTGGCATTGTCGTTTAACCACAAAAGTGAAGCGAACTCAGAATTTCCATAGTCTTGGACTCATTTGATTGTAAATCATTTGAGATATGAATTCTGTTCACTGGACCAAATGACTAAGGCCCTTTTAGCAGAGCTAAAGGAAACGGGCCAGAGGCTTATTGGGCCTTACACATACGGATGTATGCGGCCCAACGAGCATTAGTGCCAGAGGAAATATTATGTACTTCATTACCTTATTGATGGCATCAATAAAGTATGGCTGTGTTCATTTGATGAGACACGAGCAGGAATCCCTTGAGGAGTTCCAAGATGAAGTGTAGAACCGATTTGACAAAAGTATTGAGATCCTCGATTGAATCGCGGAGGAAAATACTTGAGTCAAGAATTGGGTGATCATCTGACAGAATGAATCGGATCTTATTAGATATGCTCTGATTAATGATGAGTCACAGGAATCTTCCATAATCATTTAAGAATACGTTCTAAAATGTCTATGTTCACGCTAAATAAGTTTATATCGGAATCAGTGAAAAACACCACATTGGATGTGGACTGGGTGATTTCCAAATTTGTTTTTCTGATTAATTGGGATTGCAAGGTTTGTGCATGACAGTAGTCAACAAACAAGCTTGAACCCAAATATGATAAGTTCTACATCGCTGGTTGTCCTAAGGAAACCAAGGCTTGCTACTTTTATAACCAATCCGAGGACAAAGTTTTGTTGTTCGGAACTGTGTCTTTTGAGAAAGATCGTACTTTCAAAAGGAACAGTGGGAGTAAAAGTACACATCGAATAAATTCGATAAAAAAAGGAGGTTTCTCAACCTGTTGAGGAAGAGCAGCGTGAGATCTACAAAGTGCTGTAGGGTCTACACCTGTGGAGCCTGAAATTCGCAGATCTGAAAGGATTCGTCACTAACTCGAGAGTGATTTCTCATAGCCGATTGTCGTGATCTGTTGATCATTGAAAAGTGACGAGCATGCGAAATTCAAAGGAGCGATGGTGAGCCCTAACTCCGAAAAATTGGCTAGGTATGCATGTTAGCTTCACCGATCCATTTTTGGATTGAAGCAGACATCTTGGAGTTGGAATCAACATTCTGATAAATTGGTCAAAAGTTTTGACTTGATCAGAAAGAAAAGAAACCATGCGTTTACAAGAAGACTAGTGGGAGCGTAATGGCAATTCTCGCACAGTATGTAGATAACATACTTAAATCTCATAAACGACGTTCCGACGCTAAAGTCTTGTCAAGATTTGGGTCGGAAGTCAAATTTAACAATGGACATGGGAGAAGGCCGTGAAAGTTCTTGGAATAATGATCCATTGGAATGGATCAGAAAGGCTAATTGGATCGTGTCAAAATCCTTATGTTAATAAGGTAATGGACAATTCTAATGTGCTTGATTCCAAGAATGGCTTCATACCAAAGGTCTTATGGCGATAATCTAAGCAAGATGAAGTGTCTTAGACACTAGTTGAGCTATTATTAATGAGTGTGATTGCTAATGCTTCTGCAATAGAATCCATCATGAATGCCATATTTTGCACTCGTCTAGATGCAGCTTATGCATAAAGCATGACGAGAAAATACCAATAGTCACTGAATAGTTACCAGAAATATCCCAAATGTTTGAGAAACACTAAGGATAGGTTCGTGGTGAACTGATAAAGTGACGAACCAGTTGAAAGTAGTTGACAGACAAAGACGAATCCCGGTTCCCACCTGGTTATGTCTCTTTGTCTGAATAGCGGTGCCAACTGTTGGAAAGGCTCCAAGCGGTGGACCGTAGATTAGTGCTTTTATCTGAATGGCGGTATGGTTTGTTGAAATCATTTCAAGCAAAACACCGCAGTCTCTCCCACAACCTAAGCACGGAATTTATTCTGTTGCTGTAGGTATACGATATCTAAAGAGATGATCTTGACTCTAGTGGGAGTTATTTTAGTTGTGTTATAATCTTTACATAGACATGCTATGGTGGTGTTCATGTAAGTTTTAACTGACATCTGTATTATTTAATTATTGGATAATTAAGTAATGATCTCAAAATACTTTATAGTCATCATATAGGTCATCAAGTTGAGGACTTGATCATGAAACCCTATAAGTAAAAGATGACATAAATTATGATTGTCCCTAGTCGAGGTTGTTAAAATGGGACACTAACTACCGCGCGAGACTGGTATGTGCATACTAACTTTAAATGAAACGATTCTCATCTATTTAACTGGTTGGCTTCTTCTCTAGTTACACTCATTGCCTTAACGATTCTTCTCATCCTCGGGTTCTCAGCCATTGTGAAAGTGAGTTTTCCTCCGGTCCATCCTTGTGGTTTCTCTGAATATTCCACTGTTTTAAATGTTGATCTGTTTGTGGTCAAAATTCCCTTGTTTGGAATTGTGTAATAGTCTGGAAATTGCTCTTCCTTCAATAATTTTGTTGAGAGATCAGGTTTTCTAAAATAGTTTTCTGGAATAGTACTCATTCTATTTTTTTTAAGAACATTCAATTATAAAGAAGAACTCGCGAAAGAAGCATATTAGTGTGAGTGGTACTCAGTTAGTTAACCTGATGTTTGTGCTTTTATACGGATTGTTGTCACGTCTTGATGTCTGTAATCATAACCGTTCTTAGATATTTCATGGCTCGGTAAATCTGATAAAAGTGCAAGACAGTTTTGTTGGAGACTTGAGTTGTTGTTTTACTAAGCAAGTTGGACCATGATTTCTAATATATGATGGGTCGTTTTTTCCTCTGAAGTTTTTGTTCGTTCTATTATAAATATGTGCATAATATTAGATGTTAAATTTTCCAACTTAGTGTTACTAATGTAGACGATTGATGGATGTGTGAAATTTCAGAGAGCCTTTTTTTAATGTAGCCGATAATGGAGAATTTAGTTTCTGTGAAATAGATGATTATGTATGTAGATTGAAAAAAGCAAATATTAGTATTTTCTAGGAATGTAATATAGATCGACTTATGGACGTCAACCTAAAACAATTAGTTTGACAAACCTATGTGCTGACATGGTAATTTGATGATAGACATGGGTGGATTTTATAATTATGTGGTTGCATACGGTTGGATTTGGTTATGTGTGGATTTTAGTTTTGGTACATTGGATTGAGATATATTATTATTATGTGTATTAAGTGAGTAATTAAATTTACAAATTTGTTAATTTAATAAAATAATTAAAAGAAAATGATGAGGTGGCTGATGATGTGGTATAAGGAGAAAAGAGAAAAACCTTTTTTTATATATATAGATTCACATATAAAAAAGAAGCAAATTTCAAGGGAGATTTGTGTAAAAGGGATGGAAAAAAAGATTATTGTCCTTTTACCCCTTTTTCATATTTTACTTAAATTTTACATAATTACCCTTATTATTATTTTTAAAAATTCATATTTCAAATTATTTTTAATCCCAAAAATACAAAAAATAGGCAAAATAAAAATACACCAATCTGAATTTTTCAAAAAAATTTTTTTGTCATTTTCGAATTTTAATATATTTTTTTCTTAGTTGTTCTAAAATAATAGAAGATGAATTCTACCATGTAGAATACGTGTTCTACCGTTTTCACTAATATCCAAATAATTTAGAATACATAATCTATCACTTGCACTATGATCCACCTTTTGTAGATTGTAAACTCTACGGTTTCAACTGTATTCTAAAAATGTGGAATATGATTTCTATACTTTTCATTATATTCTAAAAATTGAATATTTTGCAGAATACGTAATCTAAAGGTTTAACTTTATTCTACAATTTTGTAGAATTTACATTCTACCAATTACTCATTATTCTAACCTTCGTGGAAAATACAATCCACGGTTCTCTCTTTCTTCTACATTTTGTGGAATGTACATTCCACAAAATCTGTTAAAAATAGAGAAAATCTAGGTACAAAATCTATGATCATTTTTATCTTTATCTATATGTAACACACAAAACTATTATGATAATTTTGACCTATCCTCTTTTTTTTTTATTTTAAATTGTTCTTCTGTCTCCTATTTGACATCAAGGTGGGGAGTGGAGACGATGATAATTGTGGTTCAGCTGCTCTTTGTGACATAATGTGTTTGCAGGCAAGAAACTTGGCATGCATCATTAACAAATGGTCTCAATAAGAGACATGAAACTGAGAAACTTTCACGGGTACTGTCAAAGCATATATAACATATGCTTCATATTTTGTATAACCTAGCCAATGTGAATGTGGTCCTCCGTTTCTTGGACTTTTAACAATTATATAAAAATATGGAATCTAACAATTATGTTACTTAAGTAAGTACTCGAATGTTTGCAGTTTTTTTCAGAAGTTGAAAAAACTGATACTAGTTTGAAATAGGATTTTTTTTATGGTGCCTCGAAACTCGGTTTACGAAATTTTACATGACACCGTTAGTTTGTGTATGAGGATCCTTGAGCGTACACACAAACTAATTCTCATGGTCTCTCGTTGTTTGACCGGAACAACGTTTTTTCTTACACAACAAGACAAGTGGTTAAGTGAAATGACTGGGACATGAGCCTTGATCTCAGCTGTTGGTACATACACTACAGAGTCTTCTTCAGTTAAAGAAGAAGAAGACTTGCCTAACTTTTTACGACATTTCAGTGTTCTAAATCTCTCAAGCCTCTGTGTCACATCTAATAACTTGTTTTCCGCCTTACAAAGCACCTCCATCATCGCTTCGAATTCTTCCTCTTCCGATATCTTCCTCTCAGTCTCCTTGTCCTCAAGAGGCATCTCTAAAGTCATTCCGATGTTTTGCTCTTCATGCGGCTGTACACAAAAGAAGAATAACTAACTTTAGAAATCTAATGTTTTCAAAACCACTGGTCAAGACAAGTTCATGAGAGCAGTACTGAATCAATAACTAGTTCATGATCTGTAATAAACTCGTTTAGGCAGAAAGGGTTTATTTATATCTTACCACTAGAGCGAAAGAAGAGTCTTTCGGCTCAAGATACTGTTGTCTTTCATCTTCTGAGGGTGTAGGAAAGGAGACATTGGCGTGTTCAGTTTCCTCCTGGTTATCATTACAGGCAGAAACTGTCGTTTGATTCTTAGAATCATCGTATCCGAGTGGGACCATCTCGTCCATGGTATCCTGGATTTCATTTATTTCTGTTTTAGTCTCGTCCATGGCGTCTTAGATTTTATTTGTTTTTGTGTTTTTCTCCACGTCCAATATCTTGCATTTCCTTAGTTTATGTGTTTTGCTCAATGACAATGTCGGCTGCGGTATCTTGAATCTCATTTCTTTCTGGACAGGATGCATATTTTTCTACTATGGATGATGTATTCTGCTGTAAGTTGGTTTCCAAGCTTCTCGTGGCCAGCTAGATTTTTCCACTATTGTTGCTGTATTCTGATGCAAACACTTAAGCGACGGATCTTTGGTGGCTGTTAAACGTCTCAAAGACTGTAACATTGCAGGCGGAGAAGTCCTGTTTCAGAAAGAAGTAGAGACTATATGTGTGGCTCTTCATCGCAATCTCCTTAGGCTTCGCGGGTTCTGTAGTGGCAACAATGAGAGAATCTTTAAGCAGCAACAAACCAGGAACTTGGATAAAATAACAAAAACAGAAACTGAATATAAGTTGGTGTTATCAAAGAATAAGCTTTAACAAATTGAAGTAAAAAAAAAACAAGCAGAGATAGCAAGAGAGAGAACTAATCAAGGGAAAAGAACTGAAATTTAATACGATAATGAATTCTTAGCAGAAAAAGCTACAAACTTTACGAAATTAGAATTTACCTAAATAAGCAAAAGAGAAGGAAACAAATTTTTGATACAAACCTGTTTAAACCCGTAACGCAGATGCATATAGAAGGAGGAGCAGAGGCAGAGATGAAAAATCGGCGGTGAAGAAATCTCTTTCGCAGAAACGTCACTTTGAAGGAACAACAAATTTGTCGATCCGCAGAAGCGCACATCGTTGTCGGAGGTGAGGCTCACAGTCGGGCAGAGGCGGAGTCTCAAAGGCGGCCGGAGACAGAGGCTCACATGCGGCCGAAGGAGGTTAATCAGAGGTTAGGTTTTCTCTCCGTCAAAGAGAAGAAGGGTTCAACGGAGAAAAAAAAAAGATGGTTCACTTTCTTTTTATTTTATTGTTTCATATAAAATATTTTTTTTAAATCCATTTTATTTTTATTTCTAAACACAAGGTTAAATAAGGATTTACAAAAAAAAACAAAATACCATTGAGACATTTTTAGTGAATGAAAAGTGTATTAGGACAATAGTTTCTTTTTCCCAGCCTTATTAGCCTAATTTCCCAAATTTCAAATATACAAACAATATGATTGGAGAATTCAAGATCATTATTTTGATTTTACTTTACATTAATAAGAGAATTTATTTGACTACACCATTCAATGAGCAATGAATTGAATCTCTTTTTTTGGTATTACACTATACAAAAATTTCAATTTGTTTACAATTTCTTGTTTTTTCTCGATAATATTTTCCTACGAAATCCTAAAGAATTGATTAAAACGGCATGATATGTGTCGTTTTGGTGTCGTAAGCCGAAAGGCAAGATCTTGAATTCACCTTGAAGACCTTAAGAAGATCCGTTAACATGCGTCTAACTGCTTCAAGCGCTTTCTCTTCTTTGAAAAGATAACAGACGCTCCATAGCACCGTCACGGCGTGTTCCGTCGTCGCCATCGAAACTTTCATCAGCTTCTTAACCACCGTCTTCAAACACTCGCCGCCGCAAATATCCGATCTTCCTTCTTTCGTGGATGCTAAAGTCTCGAGAAGCTTTAAACATTTCTCCGTCACTAAAACACTCGACGTCGTAGGATCTGATAAAAATTTCGTGAGCTCGTTGATGAGTTTCTCTCGGATTAGACTGAGTTTCACGCGTTTCGGTGAAGCAATCGCGATTAAACAAGATAAGGTTGCTTCGATTAAGCTTGAATCGGAATCTCTGGTAATTGATTTCATAAGCTTCGGGATTAATCCGTCTCTTTCGGCGATTAACAGCTCTGATTCAGCGTCTACGGCAATGAATTCCAGTAAATCGGCGGAGTCAATCTTCAATTCGACATTTCCGGTTTTGAACCAAAAGACGATTGCCGTCAAATTCGTTAAAATCAGATTCGAAAACTGTCTCCGATCTGAGATTTTGGATCGAATCATGCTCAGAATCTTCACCGCCTCTTGAACAACCAGTAATCTAGGAGAAGAGGTAGATTTCGAATCTACCTGACTCATTAGATCCACTAGAAGTCGTATGAAATCGTCTTTCCTCATTTTTGCTTGGCCGATGATTTTCCGATTTGCTCCAGAGAAATCGTGTGGAGAGAGAGCGACAATTTATGTTTCTGTATGAGAGAGAGAGTGCGTGAGATTTTAGTTTAAGAGATGAAAGAGAAAAAGAGTCAAACTTTGCTTACGTCAAACTTCACTTTTTGACGAGCGTTTTTAATATATAGAAGTAATTGGGCCGGTGAGAATAGCACCTATAATCTTAGAGCATGTATACTCGTGTTACCGGCGTGGGGTTCTTAACTATTCATTTTTTTTGTTTTTTTTTAAAAATCTGTCGAAAAAAAAAAATTAAAAAAAAGTTGACCAATACTATCGCGCCACGTGGCGTGAAAAGTGTAAGAATCGATCCTTATATAAGAATTCTTAAGGGGACAGTTTCTTAACTATTCACGTGGGACCCATGTGAATAGTTAAGAAACTGTCCCCTTAAGAACTCCCAATGTACCTGCTCTTATATATAATGGAAACCATTTTTTCTATACGTGTGACACCTGTCCTTTTTAAATTTGGGCTTTGAATTCTGATTATTTTGTCATCCATTATGTTAGCCCACTAATTCCTACTGACCTAATATTTTTTCCACACCCTAAGCCATCATCCAAACATTCGTCATCTTAAACCCAATATCACTACAAACTTCACGACGGTTCTTCAGACTTAACGTAACCGTCGACAATTAATTCAACATATCTTGCTTAGGGTACCACCTTCAATTAAACCCTTCCTCTCAATCTCATTCAATTTCCATGACCTCTCGATTTCCTATAGCATTCAAGTTATCCGTCTCGCGTCAATATAAATACCCATTCAGCCCCACCAGCTAACCGCGCAACCTCTTCCAACACTAAATCTAAAGCTTACCAAATTGCAGCATCCTTCTTCAAACAGATTTTCGTCATGGCTAAGGAGATCGCAAACAGGTAGGCTTCAGATTTCGATTAGAAACAATCCTCTAAAATTAGGGTCTTGAGTCATTTATTTTGGGGAAAACTGAAATTCTGAATCGAAGCGTTTGAAATCATTACATGTGCTAGATGCAATGCGATTCTAAACGCTTTTTGGTTTGTTGAAAATTTCGCAGGCGATATTCGGAATCTATGATGGTCACAGAGGAATCAAAGAGGCTGAGTTCACGGCTAAGAACTTAGATAAGACCGTCTTAGAAGAGGTAGTTGGTAAGAGAGACAATTCAGAGATAGCAGACGCGGTTACACACGGTCACTTGACCACAGGCGCAGCGTTTCTCAACGAGAAAGACGTTAAAGGCGGGTCCTGCTGCGTCACGGCTATGGCCAGAGATGTGACCCTCGCGGTGCCCAATGCCAGTGATTGTCACACCGTTATGTGCGTAGGAGGCGTCGCAGAAGCTCTTTCTTCTGACCACCGCCCGTCTAGAGATGAAGAACGGAAAAGAATTGAAACCACGGTGATAATCTCGATTTTTAATGAAGTTTTTATCAGTATATAAACTTTTAATTTGGGAATATGGAAAGTATGTTTTATAATAATAAATTTATGTTTTGTAGGGTGGAGACGTTGATACATTTCATGGTGTTTGGAGAATTCAAGGATATCTGGCTGTGTCAAGAGGTATCGGAGTTGCTCATCTCAAGATATGGGTTATAGCTGAGACAGAGATCTTGAGAATTGATGAGGACCATGAGTTCTTGATTAACGAAAGGATCGAGGATCTAAGGTACTCAAGACCAAGAGGAAACGGCACCGAAAGTGGAAATGGAAACAGCATGGTGAAAAATTGAAGCCGAAAACGGTTTATAAGTGTTTATTTTCCTCTTTGAACAAGTCTTTAACAAACAGAACAAAACCACAAGCATTTGTCCTATTTAGTTCTCTTTTTAGAAAGAAGTCAGAAACACACCAAATCTCGAATATTTTTAGAAGAACGGAAATTTTTTAGAACTTTGGCTTTAAAGGATATCCCACCAATTGTCACTATCTAAGTATTGGAGCTTTGAGCCTTTGCATAACACCTTGGTTTCTCTCTTTGATTGGAATTACCAATCTCGCTTCACTTTCAACGACTTTGTGTAAACTTTTGTGATCAAATGGATAAACGTAATTTTACTGGAGAGAGAGGGAGAGGGAGAGGGAGAGGGGGAGAAGGAGAGAGAGAGAGGGAGGGAGAGAGAGAGAGAGAGAGTGTCTATAATTTATAGAGTAATACTTGGGTTCACCCCTAGAGGTGAACCCTTTTGTTCACCTCCATATTTTCTAACCAATCAAATAATTTCACATAATCTAATATTAAAAATAAATAAAATTTTAATAATGTTTTAAAAAAAAATATATATATATTTTATTTCAAACAAAACTTAAAATAATTTTTTATTAAAAATACTAAAACCTAAATCTTAATCTCTAAACCCTAAATTCTAAACCCTAAACCCTAAACGATAATTTGAACCTAAAATATTAAAATTAAAACGAAATCCTAATCCCTAAATCCAATATGTAAATCTTAAAAATAAAAAAACTAAATTCTAATCCCTAAACCCTAAACCCTAATCCAAATAGCTTAAACCCTAATCCATAAATCTTAAACCCAAAGAGCGTAAACACTATACCATAAACTCTAATCCTTAAATCCAATATGTAAAATTTAAAAAATAAAAAACTAAACCCTAATCCCTAAACCCTAAACCCTAACCCAAAGAGCTTAAACCCTAATCCCTAAACCCTAAACCCAAAGAACTTAAACCCTATACCATAAACCCTAATCCCTAAACCTTAATTTTAAATTTATAATTTTATTTAAAAATAATATTACATGGCATATTTTTATTGGTTAATAAAGAGGGGGTGAACAAATGGGTTCACCTCTAGGGGTGAACCTAAGTAATACTTGGGTTCACCCCTAGGGGTGAACCCTTTTGTTCACCTCCATATTTTCTAACCAATTAAATAATTTCACATAATCTAATATTAAAAATAAATAAAATTTGAAAAATGTTTTAAAATAAAAAAAAATAAAAACGAAAAAAAAATATATATATTTTATTTCAAACAAAACTTAAAATAATTTTTTATTAAAAATACTAAAACCTAAATCTTAATCTCTAAACCCTAAATTCTAAACCCTAAACCCTAAACGATAATTTGAACCTAAAATATTAAAATTAAAACGAAATCCTAATCCCTAAATCCAATATGTAAATCTTAAAAAAATAAAAAACTAAATTCTAATCCCTAAACCTAAACCCTAATCCAAATAGCTTAAACCCTAATCCATAAATCCTAAACCCAAAGAGCGTAAACCCTATACCATAAACCCTAATCCTTAAATCCAATATGTAAAATTTAAAAAATAAAAAACTAAACCCTAATTCCTAAACCCTAACCCAAAGAGCTTAAACCCTAATCCCTAAATCCTAAACCCAAAGAACTTAAACCCTATACCATAAACCTAATCCCTAAACCTTAATTTTAAATTTATAATTTTATTTAAAAATAATATTACATGGCATATTTTTATTGGTTAATAAAGAGGGGGTGAACAAATGGGTTAACCTCTAGGGGTGAACAAATGGGTTAACCTCTAGGGGTGAACCTAAGTATTTTCCTAATTGAGTTTCCTAATTTATGTAGCAAGAAAAACGAAGCCTTTGGAAAACAAAATTTCAACAAAACGATAAGAAATGAACTGCAAGTCGGCATATAGTATGAGCTTTTACACGAATTGATAACTAAGGAAGGGAAGAGGTAAATACTAATTGGCTTGTGCCCATAAGTTTCTGTTTTAAACAAAAATAAAAAACAATTTTACCTTTTTATTTTGAAGTTATTAAATTTTGTGATGAATCATTCAAGCAATCATCTAAAAAGGTAGAGTGAACAAAACACTAAAACAACTTAAGATAAGCTTGGAAGACGGGAGAAAAGAAATGAATCACACAAAGCAATAGAAATTGGATTAGAAATAGTAAAAGAGAAAAGTCATAAAATAGCACAAAAAACATATCTTATCATAAATATAGCACCAAGGAAAATAATTCACATTTTTAGCATTATTTTAATTACAAAGACTTTTATAGCATTATATAATTTAGGGTTTAGGATTAATTATTTAGGGTTTAGAGATTATTATTTAGGGTTTAGGGTTTAGTATTTAGGGTTTAGGGTTTATTATTCAAGGTTAGGGTTTAGTATTTAGGGTTTAGGGTTTAGTATTTAAGATTTAGAGTTAGGGCTAATTTAGTGACAAAACATGTTTTTGTGCTATTTTTATGATTTTTCTTCCTTGGTGCTATATTTTTGACAAGTCATGTTTTTTGTGCTATTAATGCGATTCGCCCATAGTAAAAAGCCCATAAATTTAAAAACGACGAAGTATATGTATAGCGGAACCAATCAAATAATAAACTTTGGAACATAGAAATTATTACCCATTAAAATTAACTATAATATACAATAAATAAGATCTGTATAAGAAAAAAGTAAATTTACACAAACTTCCAATTGGTGAAAGATAGAAATTCAAATAATGACTGATATTTACCATGAAAAACAAAAACGCACAAGAGAAAAATAATAAGCAACCATTGTTTTACTATTCAAAGCAAATTGACCTCCGCGCGTTAGTCAATCCACTAGTTAGAGAAATGGGAAAGTAGGTTTTAGGCTACGGTTTCCATTTTTTAAGACAAATATACCCCTCTTCTCTTCTCTTCTCTTCTCATCCTCTTGTCTCTCTCATCTTTTTCTCTATATCAAGTTTTTTAGATGACAAAGAACCAAACCATTTTTTGCTTCTATTGTAGAAATTTTCTTGTCTCTCTCTCTCTCTCTCTCTCTCTCTCTCTTTTTTTCTCCGTCAAATCTGATTTCAGATGAAGAGTTTGCTTTGGGTCCAATTCAAATGCCGACTTAGATTATAGATCCAAGTTGCCCATGGCCATAGCTTTTTAGATTATAGCTTCTTCACCAATGATTACAAAATCTCACCATCTCTCTTTTTTTCCTGTGCAACTTTCTTAGAAAGCTTCGAAATCTAATCTCTCCGCATGGTTTTCTCTCTTGGATTCTTCTCGTTTCTCTCCCTACTTTGGTCTAAAGCATATGGGCATCTCAATTTCGCCGAAATCTTAAAACCCAAGTGTCGAATTTCTCTATCTCGTCACAAAATTGGTTCTTTTTGTAAAATAAATATGATTAATTTTGTGTAATTGGGTGTTTGTGTTCGTTCGTTATTGTTCATGGAAGAAGATATATAAAGGGTATGGTGATTCGTCTCTGTTCGGCGTTGGATCGGTTTCGAAATAAGCGTCTTGAGGTGTTCCTCCGTAACAAATCCGTTGTATACTAGTTCAGAGAATCAACCATCTGTAGTTAGTTTGATAAGTAGAAAATTATATATACATTTACATATTTACATAACAACAAACATGTTAACATGTTTTAAAAAATTATTTTGTTAAATATAAAGTTAGCAGTATATTTTAATATTTATCTATTATTATAATGAAATGTTGCAATTTGTTGTTCGGGATTTTAACATGCTAAATAAAAAATTAACAATATATTTAAATATTTATCTAGTAATATAAATATTTAGTGCATCGCGTGTTTTTTTATTATATAAAACAAAGGGTAAATAGGTAAAAGACATTATCAACAGTGACAATAAATCAGTCAATTAGTCACATTATGTCTATTTAACTAATATTACTTTCGTTTTATATTTTTTACCTAAATCACTCTATATTAAATATTTTTTAATGTTTTTTAGTTTTTAATAGCATAGGTTGTTCTGAAAAGTAACGTTTGTAGAGATCGTTTGAGGACGCGATTCTCTCTCAACCTTTCAGGACGGAGGTTATGAAGTCTTCTCTCTTCGGGATTGAGACTCTTTGCACTGGAACTATCCGCTACCCATCTCGTGATGTTCCTTCTATGCTTTTAGATGTTGTATTTTGGTCTTTCTAGCCTGTTATATGCTCGGGACTATTGTGTAGGATTATCATGCGTTCATGATGTCTGGCTTTTGTAACAGTGGATTAAATCGCCACATCCCTTTTCCTTCATCTAATGCATGTTTTATCACTGTTTATTATGGTATTTGCCTTTAAATTGTAACAAAATTTTTACCAAAAAAAATTGTTACAATTTATCACGATCATATTTAATTTGCTTTCGTACTTGATATTTGGACCTGGTTTTGGTTATTACATTATGCTATTATTCGGGTTTTTGTTTGAATCAGTTTTTTTGTTTAGTTTTGATGTAAAATATCTGAACCAATCCGAAATCTGAATAGTTTTGAGTTTTCAGCTGAAAATCTGAACCCGATCTGAACCCGACACGATCCGAACCGTATCCAATCCGAATTCTGAAAATATCCGAATGGGTTATATGAGCTTACATCCGAAAACCCAAAACCCGAATAAACCCGATCCGAACCCGAACAGATGCTCGAAAGCCGAAATTTCACTATTAGATTTTTAATAGAGAAATTTGGGTAGATAACCCAAATAAGAAGTGGATTTAAGTAAATGACCAAGTCCAGTTTGCCAATTTCTGAACCGAGTTTTACGACTATTTTACCTCTATCAATCAAATGGCAATGATTGGATTAGTCATTATATGTTAGATACTACTTCAAAAATTTCCATTTTCCGATGTAGGACTTTATCTAATAATACGACTTATTTCTTTTCGTTTCAGTTGGTAGTGCTGAGTACTCAGATTCCGATAGTCAAATTATGTTACGGTTTGATCTTGGTATGATCTTAACGGCAACCAATGACTTTTCTTCTGAAAATAAGCTTGGCCAAGGTGGATTTGGTGCGGTCTATAAGATAGTAATACCTTTTGTTTTCCTAATTCTATATGAGCTCTTAATCAGTCTTGACCTTGGATGAGGAACAAGTCTTGAGACCGGTTTCAGGACATATTACTAAACATGAAAGAGATAGCGGTGAAGAGATTATTATCCAGAGGTTCAGAAGGAGGAATGGAGTTTAAGAATGAGGTTTCACTCTTGATAAGACTCCAACACAAGAATCTGGTTAAGCTTCTTGGTTTTTGTAATGAAGGAGATGAAGAGATTCTTGTCTACGAGTTTGTCACCAACTCAAATTTTGACAACTTTATTTTCAGTGAGACAACTTCATTTTCGATACTTTTTAGATATTCTTTGCAATAAAATGTTTTATTTGAAATCTGTAGATGAAGAGAAACGTTCGCTTCTTACATGGGAGGTGAGGTTCAAAATTATAGAAGGCGTTTGAGGTCTTGTTTATCTCCATGAAGATTTTCAGCCAAATATTATTCACCGAGACTTGAAGGCAAGCAACATCCTTTTAAAGGAACTAGAAATCAAAGATTCTCTCAAGAGAATAAGTAGTCTGAATGATTTCTGTTATAGAATGAAAAAGATTACAACGCTTTTTTATAAAAGCTCAACAACTACGAGATAGAGATATTAGGAGATATAATAGGAAACAACTTTCTAAAATCAAAGACTCATTCTCCTCCGAGAATCTTATTCCACTTCCTACAATCATGGTTGACTTATTTTTCATCCAGACTCTGTCAAAATCCAACAAATTCCTCCCCTTATAGTGACAATACTTCTCAAAGTCAATTTAACTTTTGAACTCCAAGTGATCTCCTGAGCTTTTCGAACTGATCCAACTTGATAGGCTTTGTCATAATGTCACACACTTGATCATTTGTTCCACAGAAACTCAGCTTTATAACTCCTTCATTCATAAGGTTTCGCAAGTAATGGCACCTTACGTCGATGTGTTTCGTTCTTCGATGCATAACTGGATTCCTTGACAACTTTATAGCAGAGCTATTGTCACAGATTATGTTGATGCATCCGTCATCGATAACGCTTAGCTCCTATAATAAGCCTTTCAACCAAACACAGTGGCAAGCAGAGAAGGTTGCCACAACGTACTCCGCCTCAGTGGAGGACAAAGTCACGATACTTTGTTTCCTTGAACTCCAGCAAACCGCTGCTCCATTCAACAAGAACACGTACCCTGAAGTACTCTTTCTATCGTCCACATCTCGAGCATAATCGCTATCTGTATAGCCCAACACATCCATATTTGATGACCTTTTATAGAAAACTCCAAAATCCAGTGTACCTTTCAAGTATCTCAGCACTCGCTTGGCCACCATCATATGTTCTTCCTTAGGATCAGACATAAACCAAGTTATTATACATACTACAAACATGAGATCAGGTACTGTTACCGTAAGGTACATCAAGCTTCCAACAAGTTGTTTGTAGTATGTTGCATCGACTCCATTATTTCCTGCCTTTAAGACAATGGTGCCGGGGACAATTGGATTACTGACTGAATTACAATTCCACATATTGAACCTTTCCAACACCTCCTTAGCGTACTTCCTTTTGCAGAGATGAATTCCATCGCCATCTTGATGAAATTCTACTCCAAGAAAGAATTTCATCTTTCCCATATCGGTCATCTCAAATTCTCTTTGCATAGATGATCTGAATTCTGCACATAACAATTCATCGTCTCCAGTAAAGAAAAGATCATCGACATAGAGACTTACCACCAAGATGTGTTTTCATGTTTTCTTAAAAAACAGAGTGTGATCGAAACTGCTTTTCTCGAACCCTTCCTTCTTAAAGTAGCTTTCGATTCGACTAAACCAGGCTCTTGATGCATGTTTTAATCCATAAAGAGCCTTCTTCAGTCGATATACTTTATCTTCCTCCCCTGCTTTGATAAACCCTTCAGGCTGATCAACATAAACTTCTTCCTTGAGCTCTCCGTATAGGAAAGCACTTTTCACATTGAGCTGAAAAAGACACCAACCCTTTTGAGCAGCGACTGCTAAGAGACTTCTGATTGTATCCCAGCGAGAAACAGGCGCAAACACTTCAGTATAAACGACCCCAACAGTTTGAGAATAGCCCTTCGCAACCAACCAAGCTTTGTATTTCTCAAACTTTCCTTCTTCATTCAACTTGGTCTTGTAAACCCATTTTACACCAATCTTTTTCGCTTGTGATGGCAGCCTCACATGTTCCCATGTGTGGTTTTTCTCAATGGAAAGAATATTCTGCTTCATTGCTTCTTTCCACTTCTCTTCCTTAGCGGCATAAAAAAAATGAATTGGATCTTCACTGCTTACATAGAAGGCAAAGTTTATCAAAGCATCTTCGTCGCTTTCTTCTTCTCCAGTGACGAAATCTTGCATCCACCCAGGTTGTTTTCTCTGCTTCTTGATTGTTCTTCAGTTTCGAGTTCTCCGGTTTCAACTCTTGGAGCTTCCATAGTCTCTTCTGTTTCTGCGTTTACAGGCTCTGGTTCAGCTACTGTTTCGGGCTCAGCTTCATCATCTGTTTCATCTTCTTCGATAGCTCCATCATCACCCCAAGCGAGTTCCTTCAGTTCTGGTTTGCTCAATTTCCAATCCCACTTAGCGTCTTCTTCGAAGCTAACATCTCTGCTGATGGTAATCTTCTTTGCGATTGGATCATACAGCCTATAACCCTTAGATTCCTCGTTGACTCCAAGTAGAATACACTTGTGGCTTCGGTTATCAAGTTTTATTCTCTTCTGAACCGGTATGTGAACATGGCCAATCGAGCCAAAAATCCTGAAGTAACTGACCTTTGGCTTCATTCCCGTCCATCTCTCTTCAGGAACCTTATCTTTTAATGCTTTTATCATGCTTCGATTCAGAATGTAGGATGTCCATCTCGCAGCATCAGGCCAGAAAGATCTCGGCAACTTTTTCTCGGACAATAGACAGCGGACCATGTTCATTATGGTTCGGTTTCTCCTCTCTGCGACTTCGTTTTGTTGGGGAATGTAAGCCGCAGTCAGCTGTCTCTTTATCTCATGATCTTTGCAAAACTGATTGAATTTCTCATATGTGAATTCACCTCCTCTATCCGTACGCAGTCCTCGTATCACTATTTTGGCCTCTTTCTCCACCAGGTTTTTGAACACCTTGAAGGTTTCAAAAGCCTCTGATTTTTCTGCAAGAAAATAAATCCATGTCTTCCGAGAGAAATCATCAACAAGAACCATTAAGTACCTCTTTCCATTTCTGATACAGGAGTGATTGTTCCGCATAGATCAGTGTGGATCAATTCCAGTTTCTCATTTGCTCTCCACTTGCTCTTCTTAGGAAATCTTTCTCGCTGCTGCTTTCCCATATTGTAAACAGTACACACCTTTCCTTCGTTTTTCATGTGTGGTAATCCCTTTACCAACTCCTTTCTCTGCATAATCTGAATGGACATGTTGTTGAGATGTCCTAACCTTCTGTGACACAGAGATCCTAGATCTTCTTCCTCTGCTTTGAGACACCTCTCAGAAACCGGTTTCTCTTTGGCGTGAATCAGAAACATACGGTTTAAGGCCATCTATGTCTCCACGATCATACCTCTCTGATGATGGAAAATTCAGCAGGTTCCATTCTTGATTACAAACTTCAGTTGCTTCTCTTGTAGCTGTCCAATGCTCAGCAAGTTGTTGGAGAGATTGGGAATGTAGTAGACATCGGTTATGTATTGAATGATGCCTTCTACTTCAAATCTGATATTTCCTTTCCCTTCAACAACTAGTCTTGAATTGTTTCCCAAGCGAACTGAATGTTTGAACCCTTCATTGAGTTCTGTGAACCTAATCTTTCTCCGGTCATATGATTGAACAACCAGAGTCCAGGAACCATATTCCTTTCACCTCTGTCTTACTCACGTTAGTGTGAGCCATCAACAATAACTCATCTTCTTCGTCAAACTCTACGTAGTTTCTTTTTCTGTGCACTCGAATGAGTAGTTCCCCTTTTTCTCACAGTTGAAGCAGGTTATGGTGGACCGATCCACAGAGGATCTGCCTCTTCCACGTCCTCTGTAACCGCTTCTTCCTCTTCCTCTCCAATTTCCTTTTCCACGATCATTCTTTGGATCATTCTCCACTTGTAAGACTTGCTCTTCGTTTTTCTTCTCGGTCACTTTGCTCTCGTGTATCTGAAGTGGCGCTTGCAATTCATCCACAGTGAGTGCATCAATGTCTTTCGACTCTTCGATTGAACAGACACCGAAATTGAAGTTTTCGGTGAGGCTTCGTAGAATCTTCTCTACGATCTTGACATCATCGATAATTTCCCCCACAATTCTTCATGTCATTTGTTGTTTCCATAACTCTCCCAAAATAACTAGTCACCGTTTCTCCAGATTTCATCTCCAACGTCTCAAAGGTCTTCTTGAGCCTTTGAAGTTGTGCTCGCTTCACTCGAGCTCCTCCCTGATTTTCCAATTCATCGAATCCCACATCTGCTTAGCCGTCTCCTTTTGAGTGATGGTCTTCAGAATGGTTATGTCGATTGATTGGAACAAATAGTTTTTGGCTTTGAGATCCTTGAGCTTCGATTCTTCAAGTGATTTTTGTTGTGCCTGGTCAGGCGTAGCAAGATTTCTCAACTCCTCATATCCCAGATCAATGACACACCAATACTCTTTCGAACGAAGCATATTCTCCATGACCAAGCTCCAGTGGTCATAGTCTCCATCGAACAAGGGAACAGATGGTGTGGTGAAGTTCTTCTCTGACATTCTCACAATATTTTGCTCTTATACCAGATAAAGTAACTAGAAATCAAAGATGCTCTCAAGAGAATAAGTAGTCTAAATAATTTCTGTTATTGAATGAAAAATATTACAACGCTTTTTATAAAATCTCAACAACTACGAGACAGAGATATTAGGAGATAAAACAGGAAACAACTTTCTAAAATCAAAGACTCATTCTCCTCCGAGAATCTTATTCCACTTCCTACAATCATGGTTGACTTATTCTTCATCCAGACTCTGTCAAAATCCAACACCTTTTAGATGCCGATATGAACCTTAAAGTTGCAGACTTTGGGACCACGAGGTTGTTCGATATTGATGAGACTCGAGTTGGAACCCGGTAAAAATATAGCAATCAACTTTGAAGATACATAAGTATGATCCATAGTTAATTAACATTATTAGTTGGTTATATGCAGTGGATATATGGCTCCTAAATCGCGATCAAATATCAGCTAAATCTGATGTATATAGCTTCGGTGTTATGCTTCTTGAGATGATAAGTGGAAAAAGAAACAATATATTTGAAGGAGAAGGAATTGCATCTTTTGTATCAGTATTCTTGGTACTTTGGTTCGTATCTTGTAACATATGTAGAGAAAGTAAGTCCACATAAAATGAGAAAGAAAGTGGTAAAAAGTATTGTTTACTATATTAAATGGTTATTTATTAAATTAGTTCCCTTTTCATAGTCGTTTTTGATATATTTTTCTATAAAGTATCAATATTGGGAAAGAAAACGAGATACACGTTTCATATAACAAGAATATAAGGAATTAGCAATTGTTTTTGGTGTTACGGTTTGATTATATCTATTTCGGTTTTGGTGTTTGGTTTGGGTGTTTACAGTTTGCTAGCTTAACCGGCGAACCTTTAGGGTTTTAAGAAGAGTTGTTATATAAAGATTGTAACATCAACTTAATCAATAAGAAAAGATCAAGTTACGTTCTTCTTCTATCTCTAATTTCTCGGTGTTATACGATCGAGTCTTCTTGTGTTAGAAGCTCATGAAATAGTTCATCTTAGCCTGAGAATCTTTTCTTTTTCGAGATTCTCTGCGGGTGAGCTGCAGATTGGTATTTTAGGAACGTCATTCTGTGTCGATAAAGAAACCATCGTTTTTCCTTATCACCACCAACCAATGTCCAATAACATACTACAAACTCTCGCAAATTTATCCCCTAAAAGTATATATCAACGTAGATCTAAGATTATTAGAGACATATAAACCGAGATATATCAATAAGGTTGGATTTAAAGATTCACCTTCTCGGGGATGGGTGTTGATTCAAGCAACCATAAAGGCGTTCGCCAATTCATCCGTGAGTTTTTCCTCATCAATATAAACATGGATTAACAACTCACCATGACAATCCAAGCTCTTAATAGAAGATTTTATGTGCTTAGAAATCAAATCAGGACCGAGACCATCAGGGAACGAGTATCACACGGTATCCCAGAAGACGGTGCTTGGTAGTGGCCTGTATGAGATCTTACTCGCGTCTTCGGACATGGTTGGTTTCGATTAGAGGAATTAGGGCTAGATCTGTGGCTGCGGATGAGAGAAAGAGGGTGTCTTTAGGCTTTTATTTCTGGTTACTTCTAAGTAATTGAGGGCTTTGAATAGCGGGTCTTAAAATATCCGAGACTTTTGGTTATGATACATTTTTGTTAATTAATTTTTAATATAAATCGGTGATCTTTGTATATTAATATATCTTTTAAATTAGGTTTTTTAATAGAGAAGTTTGGGTAGATAACCCAAATAAGAAGTGGATTTAAATAAATGACCAAGTCCAATTTGCCAATTTCTGAACCGAGTTTTATGACAATTTTACCCCTACCAATCAAATGGCAATGATTGGATTAGTTATTATATGTTAGATACTACTTCAAAAGTTTACATTTTCCGATGTAGGACTTTAGCTAATAGTACTACTTATTTCTTTTCGTTTCAGTTGGTAGTTGATATTCATACATTTTCATGCATTTAGGCTTGTATATAGTTCTTGTTTTGACTTCTTTTCTCCATCGTTCATACCATTTTGTCGAGTCTTTGTCGTATCTAGAGTCTAGAGTTGTTTAGGACTAGGATTAGGCATTCTAGGCTTGCATTTGGAGTGTTTCTTGTGTTTCGCAGGTGAATGGAGGTGTCTAGGGGCATTGGTGAGCTTGGAAGTGGAGTTTGGAGCTCAAAGGACCAAGAAAGAGGCAGCAGGCGTTCATATCGGTCAGGATATTGGCTTGCAGGCCGATACGCACTCTCGGTTTAAATAAGAAGAAGCCATATCGGCCGGGATATCGGCTGGATGAGCCGATACGTTTGTTCGGGCAAAAATCCGAGAGTTCATACCGGTTTCAATATCGGTTGGCTCAACCGATATGAAACTCTCGGATGAAGAATATCGGTTGGCATATCGGTTTAGCCAACCGATACGTTTTGTGCCAAATAAATTCGAGACTTGATATCGGCCCGTGTATCGGCTAGCCGGGCCGATATGCGTCCAAGAAGATGTTCCGGATCCGGGTCAACACCCGGTTTGTTCCGGGTTGACCCGGCTCGCACCCTATTGACTATTTAAGCCAAAAACCTATTTCTATTTGTTTCTTAAGCTGTTTTTTGATGTTCTAAACTCTTTTGTAAGAACACATTTGATTCTTGGGATTAATCTAGTATTTTCTTTGTTATTCCTTCAGCAAACCTCTCAATCCCTCACCAATCTCCATGATCAACTCTATTCCTATGAGTTTTGTTGATATAGTTATGATTAGTGAGTAGTTCTCCATAGGCTTGTGGGTTGGGTAGGATTAGGTTGATTAGGGGTGATCAATAGATTTCTAGTGGTTAATTATTTAAAATCTCATCTAGCAAAGTATGCTTAATGCCTAATTAATCTTGATCACATTGATTAGCATGTTTAGAATTTCTTGTTCACAACATGTTCGATGAAATTCCAGTATCTAGCTTTGTTAGGACTTTCACATTCTAGCACATGAAAATGTATGTCTAGAGTGATTGTTTGCTAATAGGAACTTGTTTGAATGCTCGTTTGATTTTAATTCACAAATGATGATTTGTTCTTGAGTTAAGATTAAGTGAAGAATTGGTATTAAGAGATTAAACTGATTTACTTGGTGCGTTCCTTGCTAGGATATTAGCTTTTAGAAGTTTAAATTAGGATTCCTTGATCATCCCAAGTCACCTATCCGTTGACCTTAACCCTTGGGCCTTATTCTTATCATTGATTGAATCGTATGTTTATTTGCTTTCGTTTACTTCGGTTTGATTTGCTTTTGTTAGGATTGTTAGAAACTAAAACCAAATTGTTTGATTTGACTCTGAAGGTTTAGTGTTTGCTTATTGGTTTTATCCGTCCCAAAAGGTTCGATACCTCAAGGCTACATCGATAAGCTTGAGGAATTGGTACCTCAAAAGGATTGCAAAATCCTAGTTATCAATTTGGCGCCGTTGCCATTTTGGGATTGTAGATATATCAATTCGTTTTCTATTCCTTTTTAGTTCAAGTTATTGTTACTAATTTGCTACTTTCTCTCTTTTTTATGCTAGGTGTATGAACTTACGCAGCAAAGGGACTACAAACTTAGTTGCAAGAGTTTACGACATCAAAGCACACGAGAGGAGATTAGCAAGGGAATGACGTGCACAAGAACTAGCTGTTAAGGTTGAGAGTGTTGAGCAAGCAGTTATGGATAACCACGAGGATCAACAGCAACAGAAACAGCAGCAGCAACAAAGGCCGGTTAGGGCCATTGGTGATGGAGATACACCGGACACAAATGCTAACCGGCATGGAATCATTCCACCAGCGGTGAACAATAACAACTTTGAGATCCGAGCTATGGTGATGAACATGGTGCAGAACAATCAGTTCCATGGGTTAGCATCTGAGGACCCGTTGCAACACTTGGACACCTTTGACAAGATTTGTGCTACCACAAGGCTGAATGGTGTGACTGGCGATGGGTTGAAAATGCGTCTCTTCGTTTTCTCTTTGGCAGACAGAGCCAAGGATTGGGAAAACACTATCCCTCTAGGATCCATCACTACTTGGGGAGACCTGAAGAAATCTTTCCTGAAGAAGTTCTTCTCACCTACTAGGACTGCCCGTTTTCGCAGTGAGCTATCCGGGTTTGTGCAGCGCAACAATGAGAGCTTCGCTGAAGCTTGGGAGAGGTTCAATAAGCTCACCACTCAGTGCCCACACCATGGTTTCACCAAAGAAACACTACTCAGCAACCTCTACCGCGGAGTGCTTCCTAGAATGAGGGCAATGCTAGATTCATGCAGCAATGGACACTTCCTAGGCAAGGGAGTAGATGCAGCTATGAAGCTGATTGAAAATCTGGCAACAAGTGATGGCAACTACAATGAGGATTATGAGAGGACTAATAGAGGATCATCATCTTCAGATGAGAAGTATGAGAAAGAGATAAAAGCTTTGAATGAGAAGTTGGACAAGATGATCTCCATTGGCCAAAAGAACATCAACTTTGTGGGACACTGAGGATTCTAAGCCACAACTTTATGATGATGATGAGGATTTGACACAAGAAGAGATTAACTTCATTGCTGGAAAAGGTGGTTTCAACAAAGGCTTCAACCAAAACTATAGAAACATCCCAAACTTCTCATACCGCAGCACCAATGTAGCCAATCCTCAAGACCAAGTCTATCCTCAAGCTCCATCTCAAGGACAACAAGGCTTTCAACAAAATCAACAGCAAAAGCCATTTGTCCCTTACACCAACCAACAAGGGTTTGGAAATAAACCTCAGTTTCAAGGTCAACAAGGCTATGCACCGAAGCAACACTACCCACCCGGTTTTGGTCAACAACACCAACAAACTTCTTCTACCTCGGGAGTTGACAATGAGCTGAAAAGTATGATGCAGCAACTCCTTCAAGGGCAAGCCTCAGGAGCTATGGAAGTACGGGATCTTAAGAATGAGCTGCAGAATTTGACTTCAGGGGTCACAAACATGGAAAACAAGACTGCTTCTACATCTCGCACTCAAGGTACTCTACCCGGAAAATCTGAGCAAAACCCAAAGGAATACATCAGCGCCATAACCTTGAGAAGTGGTAAAGAGCTGCAACAAATTCAAGTGCCCACACCAAAACCAGTACCTTCACTCAATGAGGACATTGAAGTTCAAGGAGGGGAAGAGAATTCTGAAAATTCTGCTCTCAACAAAGAGAGTGATAATGACATGGCCAAGAAGAGAGGAAAGACTGTGGTTGAAGAAATAGTGAATGATGCACTCAAGAAGAAGGATGATGTGTTTGTGCCACCACCTTATGAGCCCAAGTTACCCTTTCCGGGCAGATTCAAGAAGCAACTCCTAGAGAAGTACAAAGCTCTTTTTGAAAAGCAGATGAAGAATGTTGAGTTGACCATGCCTTTGATTGATGCCTTCTTGCTAGTTCCTCAGTATAGCAAGTTTCTCAAGGATGCAATCAAGGAGAGAACCAAGGAAGTGCAAGGAATGGTTGTGTTGTCTCATGAATGTAGTGCGATCATCCAAAGGGATATTGTTCCAAGAAAACTTGAAGATCCTGGCAGTTTTACTCTTCCATGTGCTATCGGCCCATATCGGTTTGAGGGTTGTTTATGTGATCTTGGAGCAAGCGCAAGTTTGATGCCCTTCTCAGTAGCCAAGAGGCTAGGTTTCTCTACCTACAAGGCATGTAGGATCTCCTTGGTTCTTGCAGATAGATCGGTGAGATACCCAATTGGTCTCCTAGAAGATCTTCCGGTGAAAGTAGGAGGATTCGAAGTGCCAACAGATTTCATTGTATTGGAGATGGATGAAGAACCAAAGGATCCTCTAATCCTTGGGAGACCTTTCCTTGCCACAGCTGGTGCGATCATAGATGTCAGGAAGGGAAGATAGACCTCAACCTTGGTAAGGACATAATGCTCAAATTTGACATCAACAAGGTGATGAAGAAGTCAACCATATAAGGTCAAATGTTTTATATTGAGACTATGGATGAGCTGGATGATGAACTCCTTGAGGAGTTGAACATGGATGATCCGTTAGAGGTTACCTTGACCAAAGAATGTGGAGAGTATGGGTATCTTCAAGAGGAGAGCTGGGCTTATATGAGAGCACTTGATTCGCACAAGCCTTTGTTAGGAGATGTTGAATTCATTGAGCTGGGATCAGATTCTTTGGGTAAGGAGCTGGAGGTGTTTGCTGTGGACATGATTGCTGATGGCGCCAAGGGAGTAGAGCTGTGCAAGGAGCAGCTTGTAGCTGATGATTGGAGCGAGCTTAAGGCGCCAAAGGTTGAGTTAAAGCCCCTTCCGCGGGGGCTTCGGCATGCATTTCTTGGCCCTAACTCTACCTATCCTGTCATTGTAAATGAGTTGCTGAATGATGATGAATTGATTGCTTTGACCACTGAGTTGAAAAAGTTTAGAAAAGCAATAGGATACTCACTCGATGATATAAAAGGATTGTCACCTAGCTTGTGTACTCATAGGATCCACCTTGAAAATGAATCCATGTCTTCTATTGAGCATCAAAGAAGATTGAATCCTACTCTTAAGGAAGTAGTCAAGAAAGAGATTCTAAAATTGCTTGATGCAGGGATAATCTACCCTATCTCGGATAGCACTTGGGTTTCTCCCGTGCACTGTGTTCCGAAGAAAGGGGGGATTACTGTGGTTAAAAATGACAGTAATGAATTGATTCCTAGTAGAACTATCACTGGGCATAGGATGTGTATTGATTATAGAAAGCTAAATGCCGCATCTAGGAAGGATCATTTTCCATTACCGTTCATTGATCAAATGCTAGAACGCCTTGCTAATCATCCTTTTTATTGCTTTCTTGATGTATACAGTGGATTCTTTTTGATCCCGATACATCCTAATGATCACGAGAAAACGACATTCACTTGTCCTTATGGTACCTTTGCTTATCGAAGGATGCCATTTGGCTTGTGCAATGCACCTGCTACTTTTCAGCGATGCATGATGTCCATTTTCTCAGATCTTATTGAGGATATCGTAGAAGTTTTCATGGATTTCTCTGTGTATAGTTCCTCTTTCTCCTCCTGTTTACTGAATCTGTGCAGGGTCTTAAGGAGATGTGAAGAGACGAACCTTGTGCTCAATTGGGAAAAATGCCACTTCATGGTAACAGAGGGGATTGTGTTGGGTCACAAGATCTCAGAGAATGGTATTGAAGTGGATAAGGCTAAGATAGAGGTGATGACAAGTCTTCAGCCACCAAACTCAGTGAAAAGAATCCGAAGCTTTTTGGGTCATGCAGGGTTTTACAGGCGGTTTATTAAGGATTTCTCCAAGATCGCTAGACCACTTACACGTCTGCTGTGTAAAGATACATATTTTGTGTTTGATGATGAGTGTTTGGCAGCGTTCCACATGATTAAGGAGGCCTTTATTAGCGCCCCGATAGTCCAAGCTCCCGACTGTGAGTTGCCTTTTGAGATCATGTGTGATGCAGGTGACTACGCAGTAGGAGTAGTCCTTGGACAGAGGAAAGACAAGAAACTCCATGTCATATACTATGCTAGTAGGACATTGGACGATGCTCAAGTGAGGTATGCAACAACTGAGAAAGAGCTTCTTGTTGTGGTGTTTGCCTTTGAGAAGTTCAGATCATACTTGGTTGGATCTAAAGTTGTGGTGTACACGGATCATGCTGCGTTGAGGTATCTACTTGCCAAGAAAGATGCCAAGCCAAGGCTTCTGAGGTGGATACTGCTGTTACAGGAATTTGATTTGGAGATCAAGGATAAGAAAGGCATTGAGAATGGAGTAGCAGATCACTTGTCAAGATTGAGAATTGAGGATGTTATTCCTCTAGATGACTCTCTTCCTGAGGAACAGCTAATGGCTTGCAAGGTTGTCAAGGATGCTCATGACACAAGAATGAGGATTGAGGAGGTCAATTCTATTGAAGACAAGGAACCGTGGTATGCTGATATAGTCAATCTCCTAGCTGTTGGGAAAGAACCACCAAGCCTCGATAGCTACCAAAGAAAGAAGTTCTTTAGAGATGTCAACATGTACTATTGGGATGAGCCTTACCTCTACACTTTGTGCAAGGATCAACTTTATAGAAGGTGCATAGATGATGAAGAAGTGGGAGGCATTCTCCTACATTGCCATGGGTCAGATTATGGTGGCCACTTTGCTACCTTCAAGACGGTTCAAAAGGCTCTATAAGCTGGGTTTTGGTGGACTACAATGTTCAAAGATGCCCAAGAGTTCATTACTAAGTGTGATCCTTGTCAAAGAAAGGGGAATATCAGTAGAAGAAATGAGATGCCTCAAAACCCCATCCTTGAAGTTGAAGTATTTGATGTGTGGGGCATTGATTTCATGGGACCCTTCCCATCCTCTTACGGGAATAGCTACATCTTAGTAGCTGTGGATTATGTTTCCAAATGGGTAGAAGCAGTGGCGAGTCCAACGAATGACGCCAAGGTCATGATAAAGCTATTCAAGAGCATCATCTTCCCAAGATTTGGAATCCCTAGGATTGTGATCAGTGATGGGGGCTCACACTTCATCAACAAGCTATTTTAGAGCCTCTTGAAGAAGTATGGAGTGAAGCATAAGGTTGCAACACCATATCATCTTCAGACAAGCGGCCAAGTTGAAGTGTCCAATAGGCAAATCAAGGCTATCCTAGAGAAGACTGTTGGAGCCTCAAGGAAAGATTGGGCTAAGAAACTTGATGACGCACTGTGGGCGTATAGAACTGCTTTCAAGACTCCATTGGGCACTACACCATTCACCATCTGTATGGTAAGTCATGTCACTTACCGGTGGAGGTGGAATACAAGGCCATGTGGGCTGTCAAGTTGCTGAACTTTGACATCAAGACCGCAACTGAGAGGAGGTTGATTCAGCTGAATGAACTTGACGAGATACGGCTTGAGGCTTTTGAGAGCTCGAAGATCTATAAGGAGAGGACCAAGCTTTTTCATGATAAGCTGATCCAGAAGAAGGAGTTCGAGGAAGGAGATCTTGTGTTGCTCTTTAACTCCCGGTTGAAACTCTTTCCCGGAAAGCTCAAGTCGAGATGGTCGGGACCGTTTAGAGTGAAGGAGGTGAGACCATATGGAGCAGTGGTACTTCTGGGAAAATCTGATGAAGAGTTCACGGTCAATGGCCAAAGACTCAAGCATTACTCCGTCTCAGAAGCTATAGAGGAAGGGACTTCGATTCCTCTCTCTAGCCCACCATCAGCTTAAGATCATGGTTTGCAAAGTCAAGCTTAACGACTTTAAATAAAAGCGCACTTGGGAGACATTCTCATGTTTATCCTTGTACATTCGTCTTTTGCTTGTTATTTTTGATGTTTTGCTTTGAGTTTTGTCAGGTTTTGGCTTAAGGATGAGGTTGTAGATCAGTTAGAGTTGAGCAAAGGATGCGGAAATGAAGAAAAATGGTGCAGGAGCCAATATCGGGTTCCGTATCGGCTAGCCAGGCCGATACGGTTCTGATAAAAATAATCCGAGGCTCAATATCGGGCACCGTATCGGTTGGCCAGGCTGATACGGTTTTCCCAGAAAGATCGATATCGGGCACCGTATCGGTTGGCCAGGCCGATACGGGATGCAACAGAAAAAAAAACCGAGAGCCAATATCGGTCCCCGTATCGGTTGGCCAAGCCGATACGGACCCTCGGAGTGAACAGATATCGAGCACCGTATCGGTTGGCCAGACCGATGATAGGGGTTTTGTTTTAATCCTATTCTACTGCAAGTGCACAGTTCAGTGATTGTAGTATATAGGGTATCGAATCCACAGAGACTTTGGTTTCGATAGCTAAAGAACAAGGAATTAAACTAGGAAGAAAGCAATGTGATGTAAATAAAAGCACTGCGAGAAAGTAAACAGAAAGCAGAGATTGTTGGTTGTGAAAGCAAGTTATTAAAAGCGCTAAGTCTAGGGCGTTCTCAGGAAATCAGATAAGCAGACAGTTTATTCAGCAAAGATCTAATTAAGCACAGTTCTAGAACTCAAAACACAGATATAGAACTAACCAAATTCCTTTGCGATAATTCTCTAAGTCTAAGTGCAGCAAACCAAACATTCGTTTGCGAGAACTAACAGATTAAACCAGCATTAATTCCAAGTTTGATATGTTCACAATTAACCTAAACCAAACTTTCGTTTGCGAGAAGTTTGATTGCTCAACCTAAATAGTTCAGATTCCTAAACCACACTTCCGTGTCGTATTTAGCAACCTAAGATCTAGATTCTAATTGATCAGATTAGAACTAGCTTTAAGCACAATTAGATTGAAGAACAGATATAGTTATGAATCCTTAACTGAATTAAACAAGTCTAGCAAGTCATGAAATCCTATGTGAGAAACCCTAAACCTAACTAGGAATCTACTCAGACATAGATAATGAAAACATAATCATATGAAGAATAAATTGCATAAAAGATAATAAAGAATTAAAGGGGTTCGAAATCTTCTCCAAATACAGATGAAGTAAAGGTTCAGATCAGCCCCAAAAGCTCTAAAAATCCTCTCCTCTTAATTATGAAAGCGTATCTAATTAAAACACCAAAAACTCAATAATATAGGTCTAATCTCGGCCAGGGGCTTCTTTGTAAATATCAGGAACTTCTGGATCAGAGTGCAATATCTTGACTCTTCATAAACCGCCGAGTTTTGGCCCATCTCGCTGGTGCAACGATCGTCGCAGGAATGCAACGGTCGACGCAGTACTCTGTTTCGGACAGTGAACTCTATTTCTCGGCCAAACACTCCAAAAATCTCCAAAATACTCTAATATCTTCAATTCAGCTCCAGACTTGATTATGCCTGTAAAAGACTCTAAAAGAACACAAAAAGACACTAAAACACACTTATATCATGGTCTAAAACTAGTAAAAACCATGATATATCAACTCTCCCACACTTAGCCTTTGCTTGCCCTCAAGCAAAACAGAGAACTAAAGCATGGTGAAGAGGTTTGAAAACTCTTCAGAAACTCATTTCATCCTAGAAGCTACAACACTCAGATTCCCCTTAGTAAACCACTGAAAGAATCAATCACAGGATATCAAGACCCACATATTCTTCCCCCACACTTAGTAACTATCCTAAGTAAACTCCACAATCACATTCAAGCATTCAAATTCTCCCTACTGACTTCTGCAAGTATTTAAGTGCGGTCTCACCTAAGGAGTATCGATCAAAGGGCACATGGATTCTTACCTTATCAGCTCTAGACCACCATACTATCTTTCTCTAGTCCCTTTCTTCTCTTTTCCCTTCCTTAGCAACTGATTTTTCCCACATTGGGTATCATTATTATTTTTGTATCAGTGTTCTTCCCGTTATGGGGTGTACTTTGGACACATTCCATGGATCGCACAGGAGATAATAGGGGTCTCTACCACTCCCGTGACCACTTCGGAGTTACTAACTCATCCTCAGTTTATTATCCTTTTTTTTACTTTATAGAAGGGGAGAAGGGAACTAAATAGGACAGGTTTACAGGCTGTGTTAGAACTAACAGGGAATCCGACACAAAGCATACAAAGCCCTTAGGTGAGAAATCTAAGTCAGTATTAAATTGAAGTCAGTAAAAGGATCCTCTGATACCTGAAGTGATATGGGTGTTCCCAGGAGGTTGATCTGTGTCTGGGTTTTCTAATAGTCAGAGATAGATCCTGCAACTTCATCCCAATGGTTACTTAAGTTCCTGCAAGTCTTGTAAATCTTCTCAGAAAATCATAGTTTCTTACTTAAACAATTTTGACTCAATAAAACAAAATTTTTGAAAAATTGACTGACTCATAAGAAAATAGAAAGATAAACGTTAGTAGCACCTCCCCCACACTTAAGACACACTGTCCCCAGTAGTGTCCAACGAAGGATCGGTAAAAAGAAAATAAAAATTGAAAAGATGAGATTATGTCTGTCGGGTTACCTCTGTCGCTCAGGTATCGATCGTTGCACTTAGTGCATCAACCGTTACTTGGCGATTTTCGTGTATAGTCGATCGTTGCTCAGGACCGCAACGATCGCTGCAATGCGATTTCGATCGTGTTGTGACGATCGACACAGAAGTGCGTCGATCGACGCACTGCGAATTCATCCGAGACCTGCAATCATAACTTCACCAAAAACAAAAACAAACGTAAAATCCTAACAAAAACACCAAAAATTAAGTAAATAAACACCAGTACCTAATGGTGGGTTGCCTCCCACCCAGCGCTTGTTTAAGGTCAATAGCTTGACCGGACGGACAAGGATTTTCAGGTTCCAGGAGATCCTAACAGAGACTTTTTCTGTCTCTGTTCAAGTCTCCTCATCCAAGGTGGCGAGTAGGCTGTTGCAGAATGCTCATGTCCAAGAAAAGATGGAGTGAAATGTGCTCCAGGATCTATATGAAGGATTATGGTGTTTGTTCAAGGTTTAATTCCCATATTTCAACCTAACACATAATCTTAACAGATCTAGGTTCTTGCAAAACGAATCATAAAACCAACCAAACCTGGATCATTACCTTTCAGATTGCAGCGGATAATTGATGGTAATGATGAGATCAGTTAGAACAGATGAACAACCTGCTCCTCCTTTGGTATCCACACTCTTACAAGCCGGGATGGCTGCTAGACCAAAGAGATGGATCAGAGAGAGAGTTAAAGAGAGAGATGGATCGCGGCCACCAAAAGAAATCGCAAGCCTTGTCTAATCCCTTAGGGTTTTCGATTTTTAGCTCTCTCATTAATGGGCCCAAGTCATTAGACTAATGGCTCATTAATCTTTTGGGCCCAAGACACAAATCAGACAAAAGCCTGTATTTTGTCTGGCCCAATTCTCTGATCTAATACAGTAAATGCCATTGCATCTTACCGTATTAATTCCATTTAACTTTCCCGTTAGCTATGGTGTGTGACCCTTTGGGATCATACAACACTGGCAATAAGTCCTAAACTTATAGATCATGAGCGGGCTCTAGCAAGTCATCATGATCACCCAGTATTTATGACTTATGTCTGATCTCGACATTTATCATACTTTCTAGAGATAGTACAGTAGATTTCAGGACATTCCCAACACTATGATTATAGTGTTATCAGGCTGCTCATCATCTGCTTCTATTATGGAGAATGTCTGCCCATCTATCAGTGGTCTTCGCAGCTTATCCATCTCATAACGCATCGGCTCATCTCCCAGATGGAGGTCTATCAGGCTGTTCCTGACATCTATTACTGCTCCTGTTGTAGCCAAAAATGGTCTTCCAAGCAACAATGCTTCATCCGGATCACAATCATATTTCAGCACTAGAAAGTCTGTTGGAACTAAGTAGTTACCAACTCTCACCGGGATGTCCATAAGGAGTCCTTCAGGAACTCGTATGGACTGATCAGCTAGGACAAGAGAGGTCCTAGTAGGAGTAAAATCTAGCATACCCAGCTTCTCTGCCACATAGTATGGCATCAAACTTCTAGCAGCTCCTAAATCACATAGAGAACGCCTAAAGCCATCCTCAAAGATCGAACAATCAAGCACAAAGACTCCAGGATCTGGCAGCTTTTTCGGGATCTTGTTTAGCAGAACATTACTAATATGCTGAGGAACTATAATCTGTGGGAACTGTTTAGTTGATCCTGATGTAATTCACAGATTCATATCAACCTAAACATACATATCTAGGTTCTCTTGATTAGAAACATTAGATGATCTCACCTTTTACCTGTTTGTTGCAGCGGAAGGAATAGAACAGGTCAGAGATCAGAGAGATACACCGAGGGATGAATCCTCCAAAGGTTCACACACGCGATCACAGAAAACGGCTGCTAGACCGAGCTGGTGGGAGGCGCAGGGAGAGAGGAAAATCGGCGCTGGGGGCTAGGGTTTTTTTTTTTTTGTGAAAGAGATTTGGCTTTTAGTTTATTAAAAGCCTTCTCTTTCCCTTTTGGGCTTATGGGCCCAAAACACCAATCTGATTAAATCCCATTTAATCAGACCCATTAATCTTTCTCTCTTAGTACGACAAATGCCTGGCACTTTTGTCGTACTTCTGCTAAGCCGTTCCAACACATTTTCCTGTTAGCTTAGGCGTGTGACCCATATGGGATCATATAATAAAGGCAATAAGTCCAAGACTTATAGATCATGAGCGGACTCTAGCAAGCCATCATGACCCCCAGCATTATATGACTTATGTCTGATCATTGACATACTCTTACTTTCTAGAGACAGTACCGAGATTACTGGACACAATTCCAACAATCTCCCACTTGTACTGGAATCTCTCTGTATTCATAATCCTTTTGTCTCAATATCTCGATTAGTCATAAGGCAAGATTGGTGTCATCCTTATAAAGCCTAATCTTGTTCATCGGACTCTGATTCGATACTGACAATCCAAACGACTCGGGACAGTCCGTTTGAGCATGGCCATGCATTTTCCAGTATTCAAATCTCCGATTGGCCTAGAGATATTCACTCCATTTATATTGGAGGGACAAATCCCGTCTTGTTCCATCACTGTAAACTACGCATTTCATAATACACCCAAACAAGGTCCTTATAACTATCGCAGAACGATAGCATTAGACAATGATCAAAGTGCATTAGTCCATGTGCAGTCACATGCATGCGAACTCAGGTCTAAGGACTATACTCTATAGTCGTAGTAAGAATCTCTTATGACACAGATATAAATATCCTGAATAGTTCTTATAAGCGGGTCTTGTCCGGTCGTATGTTCCCAAACATACACCTATGTACTGACTTTGATGCCGCGCATCTATGACACACTGAGACTTTGTCATAAGTCACGTACCAATCCAGTCTCACACGGTTGTTGGTGTTCCAATTTCAACAACCTTCGACTAGGGACAGGATGATATAAAACATTTATCAAATATAGGGTCTCATAATCAAGCTAAATGACTTCGATGACTCAAGATCAAGTCATTTACTTCGATGACCTATAAAATGGTTTATATCACTTTGGAACGATTATTTCATCACAGTTAAAATAATCTTGAAATAATAATTTCATTAAACATCTTAAATGTTATTTCAAGAACATATCCAATAACTAAATAAAGCCCTTTAATAACTCCCACTGAAATTAAGACTACATCTTAATTTCACTTATCCTACAGCAACAGTCTGCGACTCGTGCTTAGGCCTAAGGAGTGGCTTCGTTAATAGATTAGCAACGTTCTCATTCGTTGAAACTTGCTGATCTACTTAACTTCTCTGTCATTTATCTTACGGAATAGGTTATACCTATCCTCAAGGTGTTTGGACCTCTGATGTGCAGCTAGTCTCATCTATGCTGGAAATCACATCAAGTTCAGTGACGAACTCTTCTTTCCAAACAACCTCTTTCGCCACTTCCCAAGTTGCGAAATATTCAGCTTAAGTCATGGAGTCTGCAACAGTGCCTTGCACCGCCAGATAGACACAAGATATAACCGGACTGTGATCGGAAATCATCTTTGTCTATTGGAAACTTGCCTTTCAGACTCTATCGACTTATAGCACCTCACTTTCTCCGTAAATCAAGAACTTATCCTTAGTATTCCTCAAATACTTTAGGACATACTTTAGGAAAATTGATTCTTTGCTGGATTTGACTGGTCTTTATTTGTCTTGCTTAACATTAAAGCAACATCAAACAAGTATGTTTCATGGCATACATGATAGATCCAATTGCCGACGCATATGGAATCTTATCCATGCATTTAAGCTCAGCAGTTATCGTAGGATACTGTATCTTGCTTAACTTAATGCCATGTGACATTGGCATAAAACCCTTCTTGGATTGCTCAAAATGTGTAGGACTTTGTCAATTTAAGAATCCTGACTTTGTCCTACCAGCTCTTTTGGATCTCTATCTTTAGATCCAAAATCCAAGAGCTACGTGGCTTTACCCATGTCAATCATTAAACCAACTCCCAAGCTAGTCCTTTACCGACTACAGCGTTGGGACGTTATATCCGAGAATCAGTATGTCATCGACATACACTTTGAGAAATGCAATATCGCTCCCACTAATCTATTAGTAAACACACAGTTCCGCTTCGTTCCTGTTCAAGTCAAAACCTTGACTACTTCAACAGAACGAAGATTCCAACTCCGATATGTTTGCTTCCATCCATGAATGGATCGATGAAGCTAACTTACATAAAATGTAATTTTTTCGGAGTCCGGGCTCACTTTCGCTTCTTTGAATTTCGCAGATTCGTCGCTTTCAATGATCATCAGATCATGCGAACATTCAATGATCATCAGGCTGAACTAATGACGAGAATTCACTCTCGGATTAGTGACTGATTCTTTCATATCTGCGAACTTCAGGCTCCTGTATTTCTCGAATTTCTTCGAGTTGTACTTTTACTCCCACTGTTCTTCTTGGAAAGTAACTTCCCTTCTTAGAAAACAGAATGGTCGTAAAAATACTTTTTACTCCCACTGTTCTTCTTGGAAAGTAATTTTCTTTCTTAGAAAACATAATGGTCGTAAAAGTACCGAGCCTTGGTTTCCCTAAGAAAACTTCGAGTTATGCTTTTACTCCCACTGTTCTTCTTGGAAAATAACTTCCCTTCTTAGAAAACAGATTGGACGTAAAAATAACAAGTCTTAGTTTCTCTAGGACAACCAGCGAAGTAGCACAACTACAAATACTCAGTAAAGACAAATTTGGATCGATTTCAATCCACATTAACGTGGTGTCTTTCAACTGATATTTGTGGAACTATTTCAGCGTAAACTTAGATATTTTAGAGCGTTATTCTTTAATAATATCATGGAAGATTCGTGTGACTCATCTTTAATCATTTCTAATAAGATCTGATTCTTTCTCACAGAAACACCTTCAGGTTTTCAGGAGAAATGAGCTGTGAAACGATTTCACACTTCATTAAGATGATCACACAATCAATGACTTAAGTATTCTCACTCGTGATTTAATCCAGAGTCTTAATACTTTTGTCACTCAGATCCTATACTTCATTCTGGAACTCTTTCGACCATGTCAAAGAATTCCGACTTGTGTCTCATCAAATGAACACAGTCACACTCACTGAAGTAATCAGTAGAGACAATGAAGTACAGGAAATTTTCTCTGGCATTACTGCTCATTGGGCCACATACATCAGTATGTTCCAGGTCCAATAAGTCTTTGGGCCTTTCTCTAGCTCGGCTAAGATAGGCCCTTTTCCTTTTGGTCCAGTAAACAGAATTCAAGTCTCATAAGATATCTTATCAAATGAGCCCAACAGTCCATAACTATGGGATTTCTGAATCCGACTTACTCTATGTGACCAAGACTTTTATGCCAAGAAAAATCAGGTTTAATTCATTAGATTTAAACCAATTCGGTATTTCTGTTACATTTAGGCACTCTTTGGTTTAAAATATAAAACCCATTCCATGAATAGGGTGCTACAATTAATATTTCATTAAGATCAAAAGAACAAAACTTGTCTTTTATCAAAATGAAAAACATTCAAATTCTTACAAGAAAATGAAAGACAATTCTGCTTAAAGCAGGTACATTGTAGCAATTACTTAATACAAAACCAAGCCTAAAAGGGATCTATAAGTGAAAACCCTACGACTGAGGCAGCATCCCAAGCTCCTTCCAGACATGTAGTTTTACTTGCCCTTCCTTCAACGTTCTACTGTTGCTTAGGCTCTGCATATTATCACAAATATCAGTGCCACAACCAGTATCCAATACTTTTAAGGACGTTCTACTGTTGCTTAGGCTCTGCATATTATCACAAATATCAGTGCCACAACCAGTATCCAATACCTTTAAGGTAGAACTTGAAGTAATAACATGAATACCTGAGGAAGTAGTCTCATACATCGACTTTAACTCCTCATCATCTTCCATGAATTTAATGCAATCTCTCTTCCAATGCCCTGTCTCCTTACAGTAGCAGCACTTACCAACGTAAGAGGTATCTGACTCGGGCTCAGAAGACACACGCTTGCCATGATTCAAAATCTGGACAACTTTGTCTTCACCCTTGTCAGCATTAGGTTTAGTAAACCTACCCTTCTCATTCATGAGATTGTACAGGGTACTCTTCACGCTTGGCTCAACTGTCTTGAGCATATCATGCAGTTCAGTCAGCGTCTTCGTTAAGCCTTTCTTGATATAGTTCTTTCTGAACTTATCATAGCTTGACGGCAGTGACTGCAGAATGATTTCAGTTGCCAACTCTTGGCTAACTGGATAATCCAGTTTCCTCAGGTTATCTATGTAACCCATCATTTTACTGACATGAGGACTCACTGGATTATCATTTGGTAGCTTGCAGCCAGTGAGAGACTTAACCAACTGGTATCTCTCCACCCTTATCTGCTCCTGAAATTTCAATTTCAGGCTGCTGATCATCTCTATTGGCGACTCCATGTTCTCATATTGCTTTCGCAAGTCTGAGTCCATGGTAGCCAATATCAGACCACGCACATCTACCGCATCATTATAATGCTTATTCCAAGCATCATATACTGCATGAGAAGCATTGGACCCGATCCTCACGGGGAGAGCTCTCTCAAGGACATAGTCCTTTCTCTCCTGTCTGAGAACTAGCCTCAGGTTCCGCGACCAAGTCAAGAAATTTGATCCGTTCAGCTTGTCCATCTTAAGGACAGACCGGATCGAGAAAGTGTTTTGATTGTTTGTGCTAGTCATAACTGAAAATTAAGATAAAAGGATTTTAGTTAATATGTTCAATATGATTAATCTCGTATTAAATTTAATATGATTAATCACGCATTATATTCAATAACATAAGTTACCCTCAATAGAATATAATGATTCCAAGATCCACATATAACTAAGATTAAAGTGGGCCACTTGCCGTCACCCAACCTTAGCTTATATCGGTAAGCCCTATATCGGCTAATTATATCCGTGATATAACTCTTGGTTGTGAATCTGGGCCCGAGGCCCAATCCACTCTGATGTCTCAAGGCCCGGGACTCCCGATGGCCCAGTCAAGAAAACCAGACTATACAGTCATGTAATCATTAATGTCTGGGACTCCCAATGACATTTATGAATCACAAACCGTCTTATCCACGCAAAAGCAGACACCCTCACACTGTAAGGCCATGAATACAATTGAATGGGCTTCGACAGCTGACATAGAATGGACAAGACATCCAGCGCTTGATATTGTTTGAGGTTCGTAGGTTTATTTTAAAATCTCATTCCCAAAATAGAAGATTACTATTTCGGGAAACTTTCCATTTTAGAAAACCTACTATTTTTGGAAACTTTCTAAAATTGGAAACTTTCTAAAAACGGAAACTTTCTAACTTTAGAAATTTCTTAAAATCCAAAACCCGCAAATCCATAAACTTCTATTTTAAGAAACTTTCTAATTTCAAAAATTTCGGAAACTTTAATTTAAAATCGACTTTATAATTTTATAAAATAAATTTTAAATTGATCTGAAGAAAGACTCAAATAATTGGCCCAATTGTTTTAACTTCTTGGCCTGAGGCCCAAGAATTGGTCCATGTCCAAGACATGACCCAATTGTCCAATTAAATGACATAACCGGTCTGGTTCATTAAAATTGGTCTAACCAAATTTTAATTACTACGATGACCACAATTGTCAACCGGTTATTTACTAAACCGGATTTTCTCAATTTATTTGGTCCAACCAAATCAAATTAGAAAATCCTGGTTTAGGCACAAAATCCAATAATTCTTTCGACATTGGATTTCTTATCCCGGTTTAACCAGATTTAATAAAATTATTAAAATCTGTTTATTAAACTGAGACGTTTGATTTATCAAAATTCTAAACCGAACCATTAACCGAACCGAACCGATTGAACCGTGATCACGTTGTCCTAGCTTTGCGATCAAGGAACGATCGTCCAGCCGCAAGCCGTGCGCCAACGATCCGAGATCGAGACGACAGCCGGACGGGACGATCCATCGGGACGGGATGGTGCTCGGGTCAGGCGGGATGATGCTCGGCGTGAGGTACACACGATCGTATTGATCCATGCTCAAAGCACGCGATCAGCTCGTCGATCGGCTCATCACTCGCCGTGAGCTTCAAGCGATCGGCATGATCACGCGATCGATCCGCGATCGACCCGTGCATCAAACGATCCGCTCGGCAGTGATCATGCGATCGATCATGGATCGACCCATGCATAGTTGATCCTGATGTAATTCACAGATTCATATCAACCTAAACATACAGATCTAGGTTCTCTTGATTAGAAACATTAGATGATCTCACCTTTTACCTGTTTGTTGCAGCGGAAGGAATAGAACAGGTCAGAGATCAGAGAGATACACCGAGGGATGAATCCTCCAAAGGTTCACACACGCGATCACAGAAAACGGCTGCTAGACCGAGCTGGTGGGAGGCGCAGGGAGAGAGGAAAATCGGCGCTGGGGTTAGGGTTTTTGAGAAAGAGATTTGGCTTTTAGTTTATTAAAAGCCTTCTCTTTCCCTTTTGGGCTTATGGGCCCAAAACACCAATCTGATTAAATCCCATTTAATCAGACCCATTAATCTTTCTCTCTTAGTACGACAAATGCCTGGCACTTTTGTCGTACTTCTGCTAAGCCGTTCCAACACATTTTCCTGTTAGCTTAGGCGTGTGACCCATATGGGATCATATAATAAAGGCAATAAGTCCAAGACTTATAGATCATGAGCGGACTCTAGCAAGCCATCATGACCCCCAGCATTATATGACTTATGTCTGATCATTGACATACTCTTACTTTCTAGAGACAGTACCGAGATTACTGGACACAATTCCAACAATCTCCCACTTGTACTGGAATCTCTCTGTATTCATAATCCTTTTGTCTCAATATCTCGATTAGTCATAAGGCAAGATTGGTGTCATCCTTATAAAGCCTAATCTTGTTCATCGGACTCTGATTCGATACTGACAATCCAAACGACTCGGGACAGTCCGTTTGAGCATGGCCATGCATTTTCCAGTATTCAAATCTCCGATTGGCCTAGAGATATTCACTCCATTTATATTGGAGGGACAAATCCCGTCTTGTTCCATCACTGTAAACTACGCATTTCATAATACACCCAAACAAGGTCCTTATAACTATCGCAGAACGATAGCATTAGACAATGATCAAAGTGCATTAGTCCATGTGCAGTCACATGCATGCGAACTCAGGTCTAAGGACTATACTCTATAGTCGTAGTAAGAATCTCTTATGACACAGATATAAATATCCTGAAGAGTTCTTATAAGCGGGTCTTGTCCGGTCGTATGTTCCCAAACATACACCTATGTACTGACTTTGATGCCGCGCATCTATGACACACTGAGACTTTGTCATAAGTCACGTACCAATCCAGTCTCACACGGTTGTTGGTGTTCCAATTTCAACAACCTTCGACTAGGGACAGGATGATATAAAACATTTATCAAATATAGGGTCTCATGATCAAGCTAAATGACTTCGATGACTCAAGATCAAGTCATTTACTTCGATGACCTATAAAATGGTTTATATCACTTTGGAACGATTATTTCATCACAGTTAAAATAATCTTGAAATAATAATTTCATTAAACATCTTAAATGTTATTTCAAGAACATATCCAATAACTAAATAAAGCCCTTTAATAACTCCCACTGAAATTAAGACTACATCTTAATTTCACTTATCCTACAGCAACAGTCCGCGACTCGTGCTTAGGCCTAAGGAGTGGCTTCGTTAATAGATTAGCAACGTTCTCATTCGTTGAAACTTGCTGATCTACTTAACTTCTCTGTCATTTATCTTACGGAATAGGTTATACCTATCCTCAAGGTGTTTGGACCTCTGATGTGCAGCTAGTCTCATCTATGCTGGAAATCACATCAAGTTCAGTGACGAACTCTTCTTTCCAAACAACCTCTTTCGCCACTTCCCAAGTTGCGAAATATTCAGCTTAAGTCATGGAGTCTGCAACAGTGCCTTGCACCGCCAGATAGACACAAGATATAACCGGACTGTGATCGGAAATCATCTTTGTCTATTGGAAACTTGCCTTTCAGACTCTATCGACTTATAGCACCTCACTTTCTCCGTAAATCAAGAACTTATCCTTAGTATTCCTCAAATACTTTAGGACATACTTTAGGAAAATTGATTCTTTGCTGGATTTGACTGGTCTTTATTTGTCTTGCTTAACATTAAAGCAACATCAAACAAGTATGTTTCATGGCATACATGATAGATCCAATTGCCGACGCATATGGAATCTTATCCATGCATTTAAGCTCAGCAGTTATCGTAGGATACTGTATCTTGCTTAACTTAATGCCATGTGACATTGGCATAAAACCCTTCTTGGATTGCTCAAAATGTGTAGGACTTTGTCAATTTAAGAATCCTGACTTTGTCCTACCAGCTCTTTTGGATCTCTATCTTTAGATCCAAAATCCAAGAACTACGTGGCTTTACCCATGTCAATCATTAAACCAACTCCCAAGCTAGTCCTTTACCGACTACAGCGTTGGGACGTTATATCCGAGAATCAGTATGTCATCGACATACACTTTGAGAAATGCAATATCGCTCCCACTAATCTATTAGTAAACACACAGTTCCGCTTCGTTCCTGTTCAAGTCAAAACCTTGACTACTTCAACAGAACGAAGATTCCAACTCCGATATGTTTGCTTCCATCCATGAATGGATCGATGAAGCTAACTTACATAAAATGTAATTTTTTCGGAGTCCGGGCTCACTTTCGCTTCTTTGAATTTCGCAGATTCGTCGCTTTCAATGATCATCAGATCATGCGAACATTCAATGATCATCAGGCTGAACTAATGACGAGAATTCACTCTCGGATTAGTGACTGATTCTTTCATATCTGCGAACTTCAGGCTCCTGTATTTCTCGAATTTCTTCGAGTTGTACTTTTACTCCCACTGTTCTTCTTGGAAAGTAACTTCCCTTCTTAGAAAACAGAATGGTCGTAAAAATACTTTTTACTCCCACTGTTCTTCTTGGAAAGTAATTTTCCTTCTTAGAAAACATAATGGTCGTAAAAGTACCGAGCCTTGGTTTCCCTAAGAAAACTTCGAGTTATGCTTTTACTCCCACTGTTCTTCTTGGAAAATAACTTCCCTTCTTAGAAAACAGATTGGACGTAAAAATAACAAGTCTTAGTTTCTCTAGGACAACCAGCGAAGTAGCACAACTACAAATACTCAGTAAAGACAAATTTGGATCGATTTCAATCCACATTAACGTGGTGTCTTTCAACTGATATTTGTGGAACTATTTCAGCGTAAACTTAGATATTTTAGAGCGTTATTCTTTAATAATATCATGGAAGATTCGTGTGACTCATCTTTAATCATTTCTAATAAGATCTGATTCTTTCTCACAGAAACACCTTCAGGTTTTCAGGAGAAATGAGCTGTGAAACGATTTCACACTTCATTAAGATGATCACACAATCAATGACTTAAGTATTCTCACTCGTGATTTAATCCAGAGTCTTAATACTTTTGTCACTCAGATCCTATACTTCATTCTGGAACTCTTTCGACCATGTCAAAGAATTCCGACTTGTGTCTCATCAAATGAACACAGTCACACTCACTGAAGTAATCAGTAGAGACAATGAAGTACAGGAAATTTTCTCTGGCATTACTGCTCATTGGGCCACATACATCAGTATGTTCCAGGTCCAATAAGCCTTTGGGCCTTTCTCTAGCTCGGCTAAGATAGGCCCTTTTCCTTTTGGTCCAGTAAACAGAATTCAAGTCTCATAAGATATCTTATCAAATGAGCCCAACAGTCCATAACTATGGGATTTCTGAATCCGACTTACTCTATGTGACCAAGACTTTTATGCCAAGAAAAATCAGGTTTAATTCATTAGATTTAAACCAATTCGGTATTTATGTTACATTTAGGCACTCTTTGGTTTAAAATATAAAACCCATTCCATGAATAGGGTGCTACAATTAATATTTCATTAAGATCAAAAGAACAAAACTTGTCTTTTATCAAAATGAAAAACATTCAAATTCTTACAAGAAAATGAAAGACAATTCTGCTTAAAGCAGGTACATTGTAGCAATTACTTAATACAAAACCAAGCCTAAAAGGGATCTATAAGTGAAAACCCTACGACTGAGGCAGCATCCCAAGCTCCTTCCAGACATGTAGTTTTACTTGCCCTTCCTTCAACGTTCTACTGTTGCTTAGGCTCTGCATATTATCACAAATATCAGTGCCACAACCAGTATCCAATACTTTTAAGGACGTTCTACTGTTGCTTAGGCTCTGCATATTATCACAAATATCAGTGCCACAACCAGTATCCAAAACCTTTAAGGTAGAACTTGAAGTAATAACATGAATACCTGAGGAAGTAGTCTCATACATCGACTTTAACTCCTCATCATCTTCCATGAATTTAATGCAATCTCTCTTCCAATGCCCTGTCTCCTTACAGTAGCAGCACTTACCAACGTAAGAGGTATCTGACTCGGGCTCAGAAGACACACGCTTGCCATGATTCAAAATCTGGACAACTTTGTCTTCACCCTTGTCAGCATTAGGTTTAGTAAACCTACCCTTCTCATTCATGAGATTGTACAGGGTACTCTTCACGCTTGGCTCAACTGTCTTGAGCATATCATGCAGTTCAGTCAGCGTCTTCGTTAAGCCTTTCTTGATATAGTTCTTTCTGAACTTATCATAGCTTGACGGCAGTGACTGCAGAATGATTTCAGTTGCCAACTCTTGGCTAACTGGATAATCCAGTTTCCTCAGGTTATCTATGTAACCCATCATTTTACTGACATGAGGACTCACTGGATTATCATTTGGTAGCTTGCAGCCAGTGAGAGACTTAACCAACTGGTATCTCTCCACCCTTATCTGCTCCTGAAATTTCAATTTCAGGCTGCTGATCATCTCTATTGGCGACTCCATGTTCTCATATTGCTTTCGCAAGTCTGAGTCCATGGTAGCCAATATCAGACCACGCACATCTACCGCATCATTATAATGCTTATTCCAAGCATCATATACTGCATGAGAAGCATTGGACCCGATCCTCACGGGGAGAGCTCTCTCAAGGACATAGTCCTTTCTCTCCTGTCTGAGAACTAGCCTCAGGTTCCGCGACCAAGTCAAGAAATTTGATCCGTTCAGCTTGTCCATCTTAAGGACAGACCGGATCGAGAAAGTGTTTTGATTGTTTGTGCTAGTCATAACTGAAAATTAAGATAAAAGGATTTTAGTTAATATGTTCAATATGATTAATCTCGTATTAAATTTAATATGATTAATCACGCATTATATTCAATAACATAAGTTACCCTCAATAGAATATAATGATTCCAAGATCCACATATAACTAAGATTAAAGTGGGCCACTGGCCGTCACCCAACCTTAGCTTATATCGGTAAGCCCTATATCGGCTAATTATATCCGTGATATAACTCTTGGTTGTGAATCTGGGCCCGAGGCCCAATCCACTCTGATGTCTCAAGGCCCGGGACTCCCGATGGCCCAGTCAAGAAAACCAGACTATACAGTCATGTAATCATTAATGTCTGGGACTCCCAATGACATTTATGAATCACAAACCGTCTTATCCACGCAAAAGCAGACACCCTCACACTGTAAGGCCATGAATACAATTGAATGGGCTTCGACAGCTGACATAGAATGGACAAGACATCCAGCGCTTGATATTGTTTGAGGTTCGTAGGTTTATTTTAAAATCTCATTCCCAAAATAGAAGATTACTATTTCGGGAAACTTTCCATTTTAGAAAACCTACTATTTTTGGAAACTTTCTAAAATTGGAAACTTTCTAAAAACGGAAACTTTCTAACTTTAGAAATTTCTTAAAATCCAAAACCCGCAAATCCAGAAACTTCTATTTTAAGAAACTTTCTAATTTCAAAAATTTCGGAAACTTTAATTTAAAATCGACTTTATAATTTTATAAAATAAATTTTAAATTGATCTGAAGAAAGACTCAAATAATTGGCCCAATTGTTTTAACTTCTTGGCCCGAGGCCCAAGAATTGGTCCATGTCCAAGACATGACCCAATTGTCCAATTAAATGACATAACCGGTCTGGTTCATTAAAATTGGTCTAACCAAATTTTAATTACTACGATGACCACAATTGTCAACCGGTTATTTACTAAACCGGATTTTCTCAATTTATTTGGTCCAACCAAATCAAATTAGAAAATCCTGGTTTAGGCACAAAATCCAATAATTCTTTCGACATTGGATTTCTTATCCCGGTTTAACCAGATTTAATAAAATTATTAAAATCTGTTTATTAAACTGAGACGTTTGATTTAAATCAAAATTCTAAACCGAACCATTAACCGAACCGAACCGATTGAACCGTGATCACGTTGTCCTAGCTTTGCGATCAAGGAACGATCGTCCAGCCGCAAGCCGTGCGCCAACGATCCGAGATCGAGACGACAGCCGGACGGGACGATCCATCGGGACGGGATGGTGCTCGGGTCAGGCGGGATGATGCTCGGCGTGAGGTGCACACGATCGTATTGATCCATGCTCAAAGCACGCGATCAGCTCGTCGATCGGCTCATCACTCGCCGTGAGCTTCAAGCGATCGGCATGATCACGCGATCGATCCGCGATCGACCCGTGCATCAAACGATCCGCTCGGCAGTGATCATGCGATCGATCATGGATCGACCCATGCATCAAAACCGTCGGCCGATCACAAAAACATGTCATATAGCATGTTTTGCGATTTGATTAATGTGTTTAGGGTTCAATTCGTTTCTTAAGTGTTTTATCTTATCAATAGTTGATTCAAAACACTTCTAAACAGATTAAACAACCTAAACATGAATCTAAAACAAGAAATCCTAAGAACCAATGGCTCTGATACCACTGTGGGAACTGTTTAGTTGATCCTGATGTAATTCACAGATTCATATCAACCTAAACATACAGATCTAGGTTCTCTTGATTAGAAACATTAGATGATCTCACCTTTTACCTGTTTGTTGCAGCGGAAGGAATAGAACAGGTCAGAGATCAGAGAGATACACCGAGGGATGAATCCTCCAAAGGTTCACACACGCGATCACAGAAAACGGCTGCTAGACCGAGCTGGTGGGAGGCGCAGGGAGAGAGGAAAATCGGCGCTGGGGGCTAGGGTTTTTTTTTTTTTTGTGAAAGAGATTTGGCTTTTAGTTTATTAAAAGCCTTCTCTTTCCCTTTTGGGCTTATGGGCCCAAAACACCAATCTGATTAAATCCCATTTAATCAGACCCATTAATCTTTCTCTCTTAGTACGACAAATGCCTGGCACTTTTGTCGTACTTCTGCTAAGCCGTTCCAACACATTTTCCTGTTAGCTTAGGCGTGTGACCCATATGGGATCATATAATAAAGGCAATAAGTCCAAGACTTATAGATCATGAGCGGACTCTAGCAAGCCATCATGACCCCCAGCATTATATGACTTATGTCTGATCATTGACATACTCTTACTTTCTAGAGACAGTACCGAGATTACTGGACACAATTCCAACATAATCACCCAGTCTCTTAGCTCGTCATCTAGGGGCAGCATCTTGTTCAAGTACCTCTGCACACAAGGATGATAAGGTGGATCCTCAGAAGGTGGAATTTCTTCCAATTCTTCACCAATCTTCTCTAGCTTCTTCAGCTCTTCAATCTCTTGCTTAATCCCGTGACCACTTCGGAGTTACTAACTCATCCTCAGTTTATTATTATTATTTTTACTTTATGGAAGGGGAGAAGGGAACTAAATAGGACATGTTTACAGGCTGTGTCAGAACTAACAAGTGAATCTGACACAAAGTATACCAAGCCCTTAAGTGAGAAATCTAAGTCAGTATTAATTTTGAAGTCAGTAAAAGATCCTCTGATACCTGAAGTGATATGGGTGTTCCCAGTAGGTTGATCTGTGTCTGGGATTTCTAATAGTCAGAGATAGATCCTGCAACTTCATCCCAATGGTTACTTAAGTTCCTGAAAGTGCTATAAATCTTCTCAAAAATTCATTGTTTCTTACTTAAACAATTTTGACTCAATAAAACAAAATTTTTGAAAAATGGATTGACTCTTAAGAAAACAGAAAGATAAATGTCAGTAGCACCTCCCCCACACTTAAGACACACTGTCCCCAGTAGTGTCAAGCGAAGAATCGGTAAAAAGAAATAAATAGATAAAAGATGATATTATGTCTGTCGGGTTTTGCCTATGTCGCTCATGCATCGATCGTTGCGCTAAGGGCATCGACCGTTGCTAGGCGATTTTCGTGTATGGTCGATCGTTGCTAGTAGTGCAACGATCGCTGCAAAGTGATTCCGATCGTGTTGTGACGATCGACACAGAAGTGCGTCGATCGACGCTCTGCGATCTTGTCCGAGACCTGCAAACATAAACTCACCAAAACCAAAGACAAACATAAAATCCTAACAAAAACACCAAAAATTAAGTAGAAAAACACCAGTACCTAATGGTGGGTTGCCTCCCACCCAGTGCTTGTTTAAGGTCATTAGCTTGACCGGACGAACAAGATTTTTCAGGCACCAGGAGATCCCGACAGAGACTTTTTCAGTCTCTGTTCAAGTCTCCTCATCCAAAGTGGCGAGTAGGCTGTTGCCGAATGCTCATGTCCAAGAAAAGATGGAGTGAAGTGTGCTCCAGGATCTACAATCACAGTGTCATCCGGCTGCTCATCATTTGCTTCCATGATGGTGAATGTCTGCCCATCTATCAGTGGTCTTCGCAGCTTATCCATCTCATAACGCAGCGGCTCATCTCCCAGATGGAGGTCTATCAAGCTGTTTCTAACATCAATTACCGCTCCCGCTGTAGCCAAAAATGGTCTTCCAAGTATCAACGCTTCATCCAGATCACAATCATATTTCAGCACTAGGAAGTCTGTTGGAACTAAATAGTTTCCAACTCTCACCGGGATGTCCATAAGGAGTCCTTCAGGAACTCGTATAGACTGATCAGCTAGGACAAGAGAGGTCCTAGTAGGAGTAAAATCAAGCATACCCAGCTTCTCTGCCACAGAGTATGGCATAAGACTTCCAGCAGCTCCTAAGTCACACAGAGAGCGCCTAAAACTATCCTCGAAGATAGAACAACTAAGCACAAAGACTCCAGGATCAGGCAGCTTCTTCGGGATCTTGGTCAGCTGAACATCACTAATATGTTGAGGAACTATAATCACCCAGTCTCTCAGCTCTTCATCTAAAGGCAGCATCTTGTTCAGGTACCTCTGCACACATGGATGATAAGGTGGATAATCAGAAGATTGGAATTTCTTCCAACTCTTCACCAATCTCCTCTAGCTTCTTAAGTTCTTCAATTTCCTGCTTAATCACTTCAGACACTGATGAGTGTTGTCTAACGATCTGTGCATAAATCTCTTGTTGAGAAATCTCAGAGACCCCAGAGAATAAGCCATCAAGTTCCAAATCTGCATCAATACCATTATCATTCGGCAAGTTGATAGGTTCTAAGTTTTCCCTATACTAAACTGCAAGTGAACAGCAATGTCAAAGTAGTATATAGGGTTATCGAATCCACATGGACACTTGGTCTCAAGAGAATCAAACTATAGGAATAAATACTAGAAATAAGCAAATAGTGAATGGAATAAATTGCGGTGCGAGAAAGTAAATCAGTAGCAGAGATTAACGGTTGTGAAGCAAGTAATTAAAAGCGTCAAGCCTAGGGTATTCTCAGGAAATCAGACAAGCAGACAGTTCATTCAGCAAGGATCTAATTAAGCACAGTTCTAGAACTCAAAACACAGATATAGAATTAACCAAATTCCTTTGCGATAATTCTCTAAGTCTAAGTGCAGCAAACCAAACTTTCGTTTGCGAGAACTAACAGATTAAACTAGCAATAAGTCCAAGTTTGATATGTTCACAATTATCCTAAACCAAACTTCCGTTTGCGCAAAGTTTAATTGCCCAATTTAATTAGTTCAGATTCCTAAACCCCACTTCCGTGACGTATTTAGCAACCTAAGATCTAGATTCTAATTGATCAGGTTAGAACTAGCTTTAAGCACAATTAAATTGAAGAACAGATATAGTTATGAATCCTTAACTGAATTTGAACAAGTCTAGCAAGTCATGAAATCCTATGTGAGAAACCCTAAACCTAACTAGGAATCTACTCAGACATAGATAATGAAAACATAATCTTAGAATGAATAAATTGCATAAAAAATAAGAGTAAAAGGGGTTCGAAATCTTCTCCAAATACAGGTGATGTAACAGGTTCAGATCAGCCCCAAAAAAGCTCTAAAATCCTCTGCTCTTAATTATCAAAGTGTATTGTAAAAAGTATAAAGCGTATCTAATAAAAACACTAAAAACTCTAATATATAGGCATAATCTCGGTCATGGGCTTCTTTGTAAATATCAGGAACTTCTGGATCAAAGTGCAATAACTTGATTCTTCTAAACCGCTGAGTTTCGGCCCATCTCGCTGGTGCATCGATCGTTGCTAGAGTGCAACGATCGACACCTTCCTCTGTTTCGGACAGTGAACTCTATCTCTCGGCCAAACACTCCAAAAATCTCCAAAATGCTCCATTATCTCCAAATTAGCTCCAAACCTGATTATACCTGTAAAAGACTCTAAAAGAACACAAAAGACACTAAAAACACACTTATATCATGGTTTAAAACTAGTAAAAACCATGATATATCAACTCCCCCACACTTAGCCTTTGCTTGCCCTCAAGCAAAACAGAGAACTAAAACATGGTGAAGAGGTTTGAAAACTCTTCAGAAACTCATTTCATCCTCGAAGCTACAATACTCAGATTCCCCTTAGTAAACCACTGAAAGAATCAATCATAGGATATCAAGACCACAATGTACTTCCCCCACACTTAGCAACTGTCCTAGGTAAACTCCACAATCACATTCAAGCATTCAAATTCTCCCTACTGACTTCTGCAAGTATTTAAGTGCGGTCTCACCTAAGGAGTATCGATCTAAAGGCACATGGATTCTTACCTTATCAGCTCTAGACCACCATACTATCTTTCTCTAGTCCCTTTCTTCTCTTTCCCTTCTTTAACAACTGATTTTTCCCCACTGGGTATCATTTTATTTTTTTTATCAGTGTTCTTCCCGTTATGGGGTGTACTTTGGACACATTCCATGGATCACATGAGAGAAAATAGTGTTTGAAGGAATGTTTAGTCAATCCTGATTCAATTCTCAGATTCAGATTAACCTAAACATGCTGATCTAGGTTCTCTTGAATAGAAACAATGATAGATCTCACCTTATACCTGTTTGCAGCGGAAAGAGATGGTATGTCAGAGATCAGAGAGCCACCGAGAGATAACTCCTCCAGAGGTTCACACACGCACACCAATCAGGAAGAAGGCTGCTAGGCCACTAGGGGAACTCGGCGCAGAGGGAGAGAGAGTTTTCGGCTAGGGTTTTTGGTTCTGAACTCGAGTTTTATTTATAAAACTTGTCCGGTTCCATTTGGGCCATTTGGCCCAAACACCAATTAACTCGACGGCATTCGCGCACTGTGTCGATCGACACACCTTGTGTATCGATCGACACACAGTGGCTAAACCGTTTTATTCTCTCTAAGTACAGTAAATGCCTAGCACTTTTACCGTACTTCTGCTAAACCGTTCCTACACATTTTCCTGTTAGCTTAGGCGTGTGACCCATATGGGATCATATAATAAAGGCAATAAGTCCAAGACTTATAGATCATGAGCGGACTCTAGCAAGCCATCATGACCCCCAGTATTATATGACTTATGTCTGATCATTGACATACTCTTACTTTCTAGAGACAGTACCGAGATTACTGGACACAATTCCAACAATCTCCCACTTGTACTGGAATCTCTGTATTCATAATCCTTTTGTCACAATATCTCGATTAGTCATAAGGCAATATTGGTGTCATCCTTATAAAGCCTAATCTTGTTCATCGGACTCTGATTCGATACTGACAATCCAAACGACTCGGGACAGTCCGTTTGAGCATGGCCATGCATTTTCCAGTATTCAAATCTCCGATTGGCCTAGAGATATTCACTCCATTTATATTGGAGGGACAAATTCCGTCTTGTTCCATCACTGTAAACTACTCATTTCATAATGTACCCAAACAAGGTCCTTATAACTATCGCAGAACGATAGCGTTAGACAATGATCAAAGTGCATCAGTCCATGTGCAGTCACATGCATGCGAACTCAGGTCTAAGGACTATACTCTATAGTCGTAGTAAGAATCTCTTATGACACAGATATAAATATCCTGAAGAGTTCTTATAAGCGGGTCTTGTCCGGTCGTATGTTCCCAAACATACACCTATGTACTGACTTTGATGCCGCGCATCTATGACACACTGAGACTTTGTCATAAGTCACGTACCAATCCAGTCTCACACGGTTGTTGGTGTTCCAATTTCAACAACCTTCGACTAGGGACGAGATGATATAAAACATCTATCAAATATAGGGTCTCATGATCAAGCTAAATGACTTCGATGACTCAAGATCAAGTCATTTACTTCGATGACCTATAAAATGGTTCATATCATTTTGGAACGATTATTTCATCACAGTTAAAATAATCTTGAAATAATAATTTCATTAAACATAAAATGTTTTACAAGAACATATCAAATAACTAAATAAAGCCCTCAAACTCCCACTCAAACTTAGATTACATTTCAATGTTTCTAATGCCTACAGCTTCAGTCAGGAACTCGAGCTTAGGCCTTGGGAGTGGCTTTGTCAACGGATCAGCGACATTATCATCTGTCGGGACTCGGCTGATCTTGACTTCCTTTCTATTAACGATGTCACGTATCAAGTGAAATCTTCTTTGAACATGCTTGGATTTCTGGTGTGATCTTGGTTCCTTTGCCTGAGCAATAGCACCATTGTTATCACAAAACAGTGCCAGAGGCTCAGCCGCATCTGGTATCACACCTAGTTCAATGATGAACTTTCGTATCCAAACAGCTTCCTTCGCAGCTTCTGAAGCGGCGATATATTCAGCTTCTGTAGTGGAATCAGCAACGGTTTCTTGCTTGGAGCTTCTCCAACTGATTGCACCGCCATTCAGACTAAAGATATAACCGGACTGTGACCGAAAATCATCTTGGTCTGTCTGGAAACTTGCGTCTGTGAATCCACTGACTTTAAGCACATCACTTCCACCGTACACCAAGAACTTATCCTTAGTATGTCTCAGATACTTCAAGATGTTCTTTACGGCAATCCAATGGTTTTCACCTGGATTTGACTGGTATCTATTCGTCATGCTCAATGCATAAGCAACATCAGGACGAGTACAGATCATGGCATACATGATAGATCCTATTGCAGATGCATAAGGAATATTTTTCATGCGCTCAAGCTCAGCAGCCGACGTAGGGCTCTGCTTCTTGCTTAGCGTTGTGCCATGTACCATTGGCGTGAAGCCCTTCTTGGAATCTTTCATGCTGAATCTTTGCAGGACTTTGTCAATGTATGAGTCTTGACACAAGCCTATCAGCCTTTTAGATCTATCTCTATAGATCCTAATTCCAAGAACGTATGCGGCTTCACCCATGTCTTTCATGGAAAAACAACTTCCAAGCCAGTCCTTTACCGACTTTAGCATTGGAACGTCGTTTCCGAGAAGCAGTATGTCATCGACATACAGAATAAGAAATACAATCTTGCTCCCACTAGATTTCTTATACACGCATTGTTCTTCTTCGTTTCTGATGAAGTCAAATTGCTTGATCGCTTCATCAAAACGAAGATTCCAGCTCCTCGATGCTTGCTTCAATCCATAAATGGATTTATGAAGCTTGCATACTTTTCCAGCATTCTTTGGATCTATGTAACCGTCAGGTTGTGTCATATACACATCCTCTTCCACAATACCATTTAGGAAGGCGGTTTTCACGTCCATCTGCCAAATTTCATAATCATGAAAAGCTGCAGTTGCTAGTAGAATCCGAATAGATTTCATCATAGCCACTGGTGAATAGGTTTCATCGTAATCCACACCGTGAACTTGTCTGAAACCTTTTGCCACCAACCTGGCTTTATAAATCTGGACATTTCCATCCACGTCAATCTTCTTCTTGAAGATCCATTTGCACTCGATGGCTTTTACACCAGCGGGTAAGTCAACCAACGAAAACACTTGGTTGACCGACATGGAGTCCATTTCGGAATCAGTGGCCTTGCGCCACTTAGAGGAATCTGGGCCCATCATGGCTTGATTGAAGTTCGATGGTTCATCACCATCAATGATCAGAAGATCATGACAGTCAGTCACGAGGAATCCTTGATATCTCTCGGGTTCGTGACGGATCCTCCCGGATCTTCGAACTTCAGGTACTACAGGTTCAGGCTCTACAATTTCTTGTAGGTCCTCCTGCTGCTCTTCCTCATTAGGTTGAGCAGTATCCTGTTCATCTTGAATTTCTTCAAGCAGTACCTTACTCCCACTGTCTTTCTTAGAGAGAAACTCCCTCTCAAGAAAGTTACAATCCCGGGCAACAAAGATCTTGTTCTCGGAACGTAGATAGAAGTAATAAGCCTTGGTTTCCCGTGGATAACCAATGAAGTAGCATTTATCAGACTTTGGTGTAAGCTTGTCTGAGATCAATCTCTTGACATAGGCTTCACAACCCCAAATTCTGAGATAAGACAGCACTGGAGCTTCTCCAGTCCATAATTCATATGGTGTCTTTGCTACTGCTTTCGATGGCGCTCTATTTAGAGTGAACACTGCTGTTAGCAGAGCATATCCCCAAAGGGATATTGGAAGGTCTGTGTGACTCATCATAGATCGAACCATATCCAATAAGGTCCGATTTCTCCTCTCAGACACACCATTCCATTGAGGTGTTCCAGGAGGAGTGAGTTGGGACACGATCCCACACTCTCTTAGATGATCACTGAATTCTTGGCTTAAGTATTCTCCTCCTCGGTCGGACCGAAGAGCCTTAATGCTTTTGCCAAGTTGGTTCTGTACTTCATTTTGGAATTCTCTGAACTTCTCAAAAGATTCAGACTTATGTTTCATCAAATAAACATATCCATACCTACTGAAATCATCAGTGAAGGTAATGAAGTACTGATAGTTTCCTCTTGCATTTGTGGACATTGGGCCACACACATCAGTGTGTATCAGGCCCAATAAGTCACTGGCCCTCTCGTTAGGTTTATTAAAGGGGGCCCGTGTCATTTTGCCCATCATGCAGGATTCGCATTTCTCACATGACTCAAAGTCAAAAGAGCCAAGAAGTCCATACGTATGGAGCCTCTTAATGCGTTTCTCGCTGATGTGCCCTAAACGACAATGCCATAGAAACGTTTGGTTCTCCTCATTAGGTTTGAACCGTTTGGTATTAATGTTATAAATTGGCGCGGATATGTAAAGCCCATTCGAAAGAGGGGCAGAACCATAGAACAAATTGTTGCGATTGAAGGAACATAATTTATTCTTAACTGAAAAATCATAACCTTCCAAATCCAACAAAGAAATTGAAATAATATTTCTGCTTATAGCAGGTACAAAATAACAATTATTGAGTTCTAAAATCAATCACGAAGGTAAAGACAACAAGTAAGTGCCTACAGCTAGTGCTGGAACTTTCGCTCCATTCCCAACTCGTAGCTCCACTTGTCCTTGCTTCAGCCTTCTACTGTTGCTGAGTGCCTGCATATTAGTACAAATATGAGCCCCACAACCAGTATCCATAACCCATGAGGTATTATCAGAAGTAGTTGTATTAACTTCTATAACAAAAATACCTGTTGAAGAAGTCTCAAATGTCTTCTTCTTCAGTTGGCCCAGCCTTGGACTTGGGCTTGGGCTTTGGCGTGTCCTTGTCCGCGACTTGGACAGCCTTGGCCTTTCCCTTATCCTTAGCAGAGGATTTCTTAAACCCCTTGCCCTTCTGCACCATAAGCACATTGGGGTCCTTGGCGGTTTTCCTCAAATTGGGCTCCGCAGTCTTGAGCATTCCGTGAAGCTCAGGCAATGTCTTACTCAAGCCATGCATGTTAAAGTTCAGAATGAACTGATCATAGCTTGCAGGTAATGACTGCAGAATGATGTCGCAGGCAAGTTCCTGGCTGATAGGGCAGTCGAGTTTCTGAAGATGATCGAGATAACCCATCATCTTCAAGACATGAGGACTCACTGCCGCATTCGCAGCCAACTTGCATTCCAAGAGGTTCTTAACTGTCTGGAACCTCTCAGTCCTAGCCTGCTCCTGAAAAAGCGATTTCAGGCTTGCCATTATCTCGATGGGTGACAATACACTCTCGAACTGTTTTTGCAGCTCAGCAGTCATTGTCACCAACATCAGGCAATAGGCATCATTTTCATCTGACGAATGCTTTTCCCAAGCATTATGCAGAGTCCTGGCGGCATTGGCAGGAGGCCTCTCGGGGAGAGGATCACGAAGGACATAATCCTTCTTCTCCTGCTTGAGGACTAGCCTCAAGTTCCTTGACCATGTCAGGAAGTTCGTTCCAGTCAGCTTCTCCTTCTCGAGAACAGACCGGATCGAGAATGTGTTTTGTGCGCTTGTAGTAGTCATAGCTGAAATATATAAGATAAAAAGGTTATTAGTTGTTATGTTCAATATGATTAATCTCGTATTAAATTTTAATATGATTAATCATGCATTATATTCAATAACATCAGTTACCCTCAATAGAATATAATGATTCCAAGATCCACATATAACTAAGATTAAAGTGGGCCACTGGCCGTCACCCAATATTAGCTTATATCGGTAAGCCCTATATCGGCTAATTATATCCGTGATATAACTCTTGGTTGTGAATCTGGGCCCAAGGCCCAATCCACTCTGATGTCTCAAGGCCCGGGACTCCCGATGGCCTAGTCAAGAAAACCAGACTATACAGTCATGTAATCATTAATGTCTGGGACTCCCAATGACATTTATGAATCACAAACCGTCTTACCCACGCAAAAGCAGACACCCTCACACTGTAAGGCCATGAATACAATTGAATGGGCTTCAACAGCTGACATAGCCTGGACAAGACATCCAACGCTTGATATTATTTGAGGTTCGTAGGTTTATTTTAAAATCTCATTCCCAAAATAGAAGATTACTATTTCGGGAAACTTTCCATTTTAGAAAACCTACTATTTTTGGAAACTTTCTAAAATTGGAAACTTTCTAAAACCGGAAACTTTCTAACTTTAGAAATTTCTTAAAATCCGAATCATGCAAATCTAGAAACTTCTATAAATTAAGAAACTTTCTAATTTCAAAATATCGGAAACTTTAATTTAAAATCGATTTATATTCTTTATAAAATAAATTTTAAATTAAATCTGAAGAAAGACTCAAATAATTGTCCAATCGTTTTAACTTCTTGGCCCGAGGCCGAAGAATTGGTCTATGTCCGAGACATAACCCGATCGTCCAATTATATGACATAACCGGTCTGGTTCATCAAAATTGGTCTAACCAAAATTAATTACTACGACGACCACAATTGTCAACCGGTTATTTACTAAACCGGATTTTCTCAATTTATTTGGTCCAACCAAATCAAATTAGAAAATCCTGGTTTAGGCACTAAATCCAATAATTCTTTCGACATTGGATTTCTTGTCCCGATTTAACCAGACTTAATAAAATTATTAAATCTGTTTATTAAACCAGGACGAATTAATTTTAATCAAAATATTAAACCGAGCCTTAAACCAACCATGTTGATCGATGAACCAACCATGTCGATCGATCCATCAACCGCATCGGTCGATGCTCTTAGCATCGATCCTGCATCGATCGTGCATCGATCCTGTATCGATCGATGCTCTCACGCATGCACGGAACCGAGCCAAAACCCTAACCGTGTCGATCGATGCACCAACCGCATCGGTCGATGCACCAACATCGAACCTGCATCGATCCTGCATCGATCGATGCTTTCACGCGTTAACAGGGTTAGCCGATAGACTGTATCGACCGATCCATGCGATCGTATCGATCGATCCATGCGATCGCAGTCGATACTGACTTTTGAAAATCGCATTCTACCAAATCAATATAGCTTGGTTTCTGCGATTTTAAGTGTGTTTAGGTTTCAATTCCTTGTTGCTTAAGTGATTTCTCTTATCAGTAGTTGATTCAAAACACTTTTAAACAAGAAAAACAATCCTAAACTTGAATCTAAACAAGAAAAACCAGAACCAATAGCTCTGATACCACTGAAGGAATGTTTAGTAAATCCTGATTCAATTCTCAGATTCAGATTAACCTAAACATGCTGATCTAGGTTCTCTTGAATAGAAACAATGATAGATCTCACCTTATACCTGTTTGCAGCGGAAAGAGATGGTATGTCAGAGATCAGAGAGCCACCGAGAGATAACTCCTCCAGAGGTTCACACACGCACACCAATCAGGAAGAAGGCTGCTAGGCCACTAGGGGAACTCGGCGCAGAGGGAGAGAGAGTTTTCGGCTAGGGTTTTTGGTTCTGAACTCGAGTTTTATTTATAAAACTTGTCCGGTTCCATTTGGGCCATTTGGCCCAAACACCAATTAACTCGACGGCATTCGCGCACTGTGTCGATCGACACACCTTGTGTATCGATCGACACACAGTGGCTAAACCGTTTTATTCTCTCTAAGTACAGTAAATGCCTAGCACTTTTACCGTACTTCTGCTAAACCGTTCCTACACATTTTCCTGTTAGCTTAGGCGTGTGACCCATATGGGATCATATAATAAAGGCAATAAGTCCAAGACTTATAGATCATGAGCGGACTCTAGCAAGCCATCATGACCCCCAGTATTATATGACTTATGTCTAATCATTGACATACTCTTACTTTCTAGAGACAGTAACGAGATTACTGGACACAATTCCAACAGTGTTTGCTACCATTCTCATGACCACTTCGGAGTTACTAACTCATCCTCAGTTTATTATTATTTTTTTTACTTTATAGAAGGGGAGAAGGGGACTAAATAGGACAGGTTTACAGGCTGTGTCAGAACTAACAGGGAATCCGACATAAAGCATACCAAGCCCTTAGGTGAGAAATCTAAGTCAGTATTAAGGTTGAAGTCAGTAAAGGATCCTCTGATACCTGAAGTGATGTGGGTGTTCCCAGTAGGTTGATCTGTGATGGGGTTTTCTAATAGTCATAGATAGATCCTGCAACTTCATCCCAATGGTTACTTAAGTTCCTGCAAGTCTTGTAAATCTTCTCAGAAAATCATAGTTTCTTACTTAAACAATTTTGACTCAATAAAACAAAATTTTTTTTGAAAAACGGACTGACTCTTAAGAAAACAGAAAGATATAAGTCAGTAGCACCTCCCCCACACTTAAGACACACTGTCCCCAGTAGTGTCCAGCGAAGGATCGGTAAAAAGAAAATAAAAATTGAAAAGGTGAAATTATGTCTGTCGGGTTACCTCTGTCGTCTAGCATCGACCGTTGCACTGAGTGCATCGACCGTTACTTGGCGATTTTCGTGTATGGTCGATCGTTGCTCAGGACCGCAACGATCGCTGCAATGCGATTCCTTTCGTGTTGTGACGATCGATGCAGAAGTGCATCGATCGCTGCACTGCGATTTAACCGAGACCTGCAAACATAAACTCACCAGAAACAAAAACAAACGTAAAATCCTAACAAAAACACCAAAAATTAAGTAGAAAAACACCAGTACCTAATGGTGGGTTGCCTCCCACCCAGCGCTTGTTTAAGGTCAATAGCTTGACCGGACGGATTGGAATTTTCAAGTACCAGGAGGTCCTGACAGAGACTTTTTCTGTCTCTGTTCAAGTCTCCTCATCCAAGGTGGTGAGTAGGCTGTTGCGGAATGCTCATGGCCAAGAAAAGATGGAGTGAAATGTGCTCCAGGATCTATAATTGCAGTCTCATCTTGCTGCTCATCATCTGCTTCCATGATTATGAAAGTCTGTCCATCTATTAGTGGCTTTCGCAGCTTCTCTATCTCATACCGCAGCGGTTCATCTCCCAGGTGGAGGTCTATTAGACTCTGTCTAACATCAATCACAGCTCCTGCTGTAGCCAAGAATGGTCTCCCAAGCAATAAAGCTTCATCCGGATTACAATCATATTTCAGCACAAGGAAATCCGTTGGAACTAAGTAGTTCCCAACTCTCACCGGAATGTCCATAAGAAGTCCTTCAGGAACTCGTATGGACTGATCAGCTAGGATAAGAGAAGTCCTAGTAGGAGTAAAATCCAACATTCCCAGCTTCTCTGCCACAGAGTAAGGCATTATGCTTCCAGCAGCTCCTAAATCACATAGAGAGCGCCTAAAACTATCCTCAAAGATAGAACAATCTAGCACAAAAACTCCAGGATCAGGCAGTTTCTTCGGGACCTTAGTTAGCAGAATATCACTGATATGCTGAGGAACTATTATCACCCATTCTCTCAGCTCCTCATCTAAAGGCAACATCTTGTTCAAATATCTCTGAACACATGGATGATAAGGTGGATCATCAGAAGGTGGAATTTCTTCCAAGTCTTCACCACTCTCTTCTAACTTTTTCAGCTCTTCAATCTCTTGTTTAATCACTTCAGACACCTTGGGATATTGCCTAATGGCTTGTGCATAAACATCCTCTTGAGTGATCTCAGATACATCAGGGAATAGGCGGGCTAGTTCTGCATCAATCTCACTTTCATCCCACGGATCTTCTGCTCGTTCACGACTTGCATCGATCGATGCCAGCTATGTTTCGATCGTTGCATCACTGCAGTTTCTACCCGAGAGTTTTTCACAGAAATCCGAAAATTCTGCCTCAGTCACCAACTCAGCTGTACTTAGCTCAAATTTCTCCCCTAGATAAGATCCATCATTAATGAGTACAGACCAGGCCTTAATATGAGTCTCTGCAACTCCTTTTCCCTTCATTGAGCTGGACATCTGGTTCACCTGAGTGTCCAACTGCTTCATGTGAGTGCTCAGTGACTCAAACTGCTAGACCAGTAGGGAGGGAGGCGCAGAGAGAGAGAGAGAGAGGCGCAGAAGAGCTCAGAAAATTAGAGAGCTAGGTCAAGTTTTATTCATTAAAACCCCTTTTAGTTCTCATGGGCTTTTGGGCCCAAGTATCAGTCTGATTAAATCCCTTAGATTTAATCAGGCCCTTTAATCTCTCTAAGTACAGTAAATGCCTAGCACTTTTACCGTACTCCTGCTGCACCGTTCCTCCATATTTTCCTGTTAGCTTAGGCGTGTGACCCATATGGGATCATATAATAAAAGCAATAAGTCCAAGACTTATAGATCATGAGCGGACTCTAGCAAGCCATCATGACCCCCAGTATTATATGACTTATGTCTGATCATTGACATACTCTTACTTTCTAGAGACAGTACAGAGATTACTGGACATAATTCCAACAATCTCCCACTTGTACTGGAATCTCTGTATTCACAATCCTTTTGTCTCAATATCTCGATTAGTCATAAGGCAAGATGAGTGTCATCCTTATAAAGCCTAATCATGTTCATCGGACTCTGATTTGATACTGACAATCCAAACGACTCGGGACAGTCCGTTTGAGCATGGCCATGCATTTTCCAGTATTCAAATCTCCGATTGGCCTAGAGATATTCACTCCATTTATATTGGAGGGACAAATCCCGTCTTGTTCCATCACTATAAACTACTCATTTCATAATACACCCAAACAAGGTCCTTATAACTATCGCTTAACGACAGCGTTAGACAATGATCAAAACGCATCAGTTGATGTGCAGTCACATGCATGCCAACTCAGGTCTAAGGACTATACTCTATAGTCGTAGTAAGAATCTCTTATGACACAGATATAAATATCCTGAAGAGTTCTTATAAGCGGGTCTTGTCCGGTCGTATGTACCCCAACATACACCTATGTACTGACTTTGATGCCGTGCATCTATGACATCCTGAGACTTTGTCATAAGTCACATACCAATCTAGTCTCACGCGGTTGTTGGTGTTCCAATTTCAACAACCTTCGACTAGGGACAGGATGATATAAGCCATCTATCAAATATAGGGTCTCATGATCAAGCTAAATGACTTTGATGACTCAAGATCAAGTCACTTACTTCGATGACCTATAAAATGGTTCATATCATTTTGGAACGATTATTTCATCACAGTTAAAATAATCTTGTAAGATAATTTTATTATTAAACATCTCAAATGTTTTACAAGAACATATCAATAACTAAATAAAGCCCTCAAACTCCCACTCAAATTTAGATTACATTTCAATGTCTCTAATGCCTACAGCTTCAGTCAGGCACTCGAGCTTAGGCCTTGGGAGTGGCTTTGTCAACGGATCAGCGACATTATCATCTGTTGGAACTCGGCTGATCTTGACTTCCTTTCTATTAATGATATCACGTATCAAGTGAAATCTTCTTAATATATGCTTGGATTTCTGGTGTGATCTTGGTTCCTTTGCCTGAGCTATAGCACCATTGTTATCACAAAACAGTGCCAGAGGCTCAGCTGCATCCGGTATCACACCTAGTTCAATAATGAACTTTCGTATCCAAACAGCTTCCTTCGCTGCTTCTGAGGCGGCGAGATATTCAGCTTCTGTAGTGGAATCAGCAACGGTGTCTTGCTTGGAGCTTCTCCAACTAATTGCACCGCCATTCAGACAAAAGATATAACCGGACTGTGACCGGAAACATCTTGGTCTGTCTGGAAACTTGCATCCGTGAATCCACTGACTTCAAGCACATCACTTCCACCGTACACTAAGAACTTATCCTTAGTATGTCTTAGATACTTCAGGATATTCTTGACGGCAATCCAGTGGTTTTCACCTGGATTTGACTGGTATATACTCGTCATGCTCAATGCATAAGCAACATCAGGACGAGTACAGATCATGGCATACATGACAGATCCTATTGCAGATGCATAAGGAATATTCTTCATGCGCTCAAGCTCAGCAGCCGTCGTAGGGCTCTGCTTCTTGCTTAGCGTTGTGCCATGTACCATTGGCGTGAAGCCCTTCTTGGAATCTGCCATGCTAAATCTATGCAGGATTTTGTCAATGTATGAATCTTGACACAAGCCTATCAGCCTTTTAGATCTATCCCTGTAGATCCTGATTCCAAGAACGTATGCGGCTTCACCCATGTCTTTCATGGAAAAACAACTTCCAAGCCAGTCCTTTACCGACCGCAGCATTGGTATGTCGTTTCCGAGAAGCAGTATGTCATCGACATACATAATAAGAAATACTATCTTGCTCCCACTAGTCTTCTTATACATGCATTGTTCTTCTTCGTTTCTGATGAAGTCAAATTGCTTGATAGCTTCATCAAAACGAAGATTCCAGCTCCTCGATGCTTGCTTCAATCCATAAATGGATTTATGAAGCTTGCATACCTTTCCAGCATTCTTTGGATCTATGTAACCGTCAGGTTGTGTCATATACACATCCTCTTCCAGAATTCCGTTCAGGAAGGCGGTTTTCACGTCCATCTGCCAAATTTCATAATCATGAAAAGCTGCAGTTGCTAGTAGAATCCGAATAGATTTCATCATAGCCACTGGGGAATAGGTTTCATCATAATCCACACCGTGAACTTGTCTGAAACCTTTTGCCACCAACCTGGCTTTATAAATCTGGACATTTCCATCCACGTCAATCTTCTTCTTGAAGATCCATTTGCACTCGATGGCTTTTACACCAGCGGGTAAGTCAACCAACGAAAACACTTGGTTGACCGACATGGAGTCCATTTCGGAATCAGTGGCCTTACGCCACTTAGAGGAATCTGGGCCCATCATGGCTTGATTGAAGTTCGATGGTTCATCACCATCAATGATCAGAAGATCATGACAGTCAGTCACGAGGAATCCTTGATATCTCTCAGGTTCGTGACGGATCCTCCCGGATCTTCGAACTTCAGGTACTACAGGTTCAGGCTCTACAATTTCTTGTAGGTCCTCCTGCTGCTCTTCCTCATTAGGTTGAGCAGTATCCTGTTCATCTTGAATTTCTTCAAGCAGTACCTTACTCCCACTGTTTTTCTTAGAGAGAAACTCTCTCTCAAGAAAATTACAATCCCGGGCAACAAAAATCTTGTTCTCGGAACGTAGGTAGAAGTAATAAGCCTTGGTCTCCTTCGGATAACCAATGAAGTAGCATTTATCAGACTTTGGTGTAAGCTTGTCAGAGATCAATCTCTTGACATAGGCTTCACAACCCCAAATTCTAAGATAAGACAGCACTGGAGCTTCTCCAGTCCATAATTCATATGGTGTCTTAGCTACTGCTTTTGATGGCGCTCTATTTAGAGTGAACACTGCTGTTAGCAGAGCATATCCCCAAAGGGATATTGGAAGGTCTGTGTGACTCATCATAGACCGAACCATATCCAATAAGGTCCGATTCCTCCTCTCAGACACACCATTCCATTGAGGTGTTCCAGGAGGAGTGAGTTGGGAAACTATCCCACACTCTCTTAGATGATCACTGAACTCTTGGCTCAAGTATTCTCCTCCTCGGTCGGACCGAAGAGCTTTAATGCTTTTGCCAAGTTGGTTCTGTACTTCATTTTGGAATTCTCTGAATCTCTCAAACGATTCAGACTTATGTTTCATTAAATAAACATATCCATACCTACTGAAATCATCAGTGAAGGTAATGAAGTACTGATAGTTTCCTCTTGCATTTGTGGACATTGGGCCACACACATCTGTGTGTATCAGGCCCAATAAGTCACTGGCCCTCTCGTTAGGTTTATTAAAGGGGGCCCGCGTCATTTTGCCCATCAGACAGGATTCGCATTTTTCACATGACTCAAAGTCAAATGAGCCAAGAAGTCCATTCGAATGGAGCCTCTTAATGCGTTTCTCATTGATGTGCCCTAAACGACAATGTCATAGAAACGTTCGGTTCTCCTCATTAGGTTTGAACCGTTTGGTATTAATGTTATAAATTGGCGCGGATTGATCAAGTATGTAAAGCCCATTCGTAAGAGGGGCACAACCATAGAACAAATTGTTGCGATTGAAGGAACATAATTTATTCTTAACTGAAAAATCATAACCTTCCAAATCCAACAATGAAATTGAAATAATATTTCTGCTTATCGCAGGTACAAAATAACAATTATTGAGTTCTAAAACCAATCCCGAAGGTAAAGACAACAAGTATGTGCCTACAGCTAGTGCAGGAACTTTCGCTCCATTCCCAACTCGTAGCTCCACTTGTCCTTGCTTCAGCCTCCTACTGTTGCTGAGTGCCTGCATATTAGTACAAATATGAGCCCCACAACCAGTATCCATAACCCATGAGGTATTATCAGAAGTAGTTGTATTAACTTCTATAACAAAAATACCTGATGAAGAAGTCTCCAGAGTCTTCTTCTTCAATTCCTTTAGACCTTCCAGGAATTTCTTACATTCTCTCCTCCAATGCCCCGGTTCTTTACAGAACCTGCAGATGTCAGTAGGCCCAGCCTTGGACTTGGGCTTGGGCTTTGGCGTGTCCTTGTCCGAGACTTGAACAGCCTTAGCCTTTCCCTTGTCCTTGGCAGAGGATTTCTTAAAGCCCTTGCCCTTTTGCACCATAAGCACGTTGGGGTCCTTGGCTTTCCTCAAGTTGGGCTCTGCAGTCTTGAGCATTCCGTGAAGCTCAGGCAATGTCTTACTCAAGCCATGCATATTGAAGTTCAGAATGAACTGATCATAGCTTGCAGGTAAAGACTGCAGAACGATGTCGCAGGCAAGTTCCTGGCTGATAGGGCAGTCGAGTTTCTGAAGATGATCGAGATAACCCATCATCTTCAAGACATGAGGACTCACTGCCGCATTTGCAGCCATTTTACAGTCCAAGAGGTTCTTAACTGTCTGAAACCTCTCAGTCCTTGCCTGCTCCTGAAAAAGCGATTTCAGGCTTGCCATTATCTCGATGGGTGACAGCACACTCTCGAACTGCATTTGCAGCTCAGGAGTCATGGTCGCCAACATCAGGCAATAGACATCATTTTCATCTGACGAATGCTTTTCCCAAGCATTATGCAGATTCCTGGCGGCATTGTTAGGAGGCCTCTCGGGGAGGGGATCACGAAGGACATATTCCTTCTTCTCCTGCTTGAGGACCAGCCTCAAGTTCCTTGACCACGTCAGGAAGTTCGTTCCAGTCAGCTTCTCCTTGTCGAGAACAGACCGGATTGAGAATGTGTTTTGTGTGCTTGTTGTAGTCATTGCTGAAATTTAAGATAAAAAGGATTTTAGTTTATATGTTTAATATGAGTAAACTCGCATTATATTCAATAACATTAGTTACCCTCAATAGAATATAACGATTCCAAGATCCACATATAACTAAGATCAAAGTGGGCCACTGGCCGTCACCCAACCTTAGCTTATATCGGTAAGCCCTATCTCGGCTAATTATATCCGTGATATAACTCTTGGTTGTGAATCTGGACCCGAGGCCCAATTCACTATGATGTCTCAAGGCCCGGTTATATCTTGTGTCTGTCTGGCGGTGCAAGGCACTGTTGCTGACTCCATGACTTAAGCTGAACATTGCGCAGCGGAAGCGTGGTGGGCCCATAACCCACAGGTCCCAGGATCGGAACCTGGCTCTGATACCACTGAAGGATTGTTTAGTGTTTATCCTGATTCAATTTCTCATTGATTGATTCCTACTAAACAGATTGGATCTAGGTTCTCTTGCAGAAACATAAGGGATCTCACCTAATACCTTGTTATGCAGCGGAATAGAGAGGTATTGTCAGAGATCAGCAGAACCACCAAGAGACAGCTCCTCCAAAGGTTCACACACGCACACTTCAGGAAATTGGCTGCTAGACCAGTAGGGAGGGAGGCGCAGAGAGAGAGAGAGAGAGGCGCAGAAGAGCTCAGAAAATTAGAGAGCTAGGTCAAGTTTTATTCATTAAAACCCCTTTTAGTTCTCATGGGCTTTTGGGCCCAAGTCTCAGTCTGATTAAATCCCTTAGATTTAATCAGGCCCTTTAATCTCTCTAAGTACAGTAAATGCCTAGCACTTTTACCGTACTCCTGCTGCACCGTTCCTCCATATTTTCCTGTTAGCTTAGGCGTGTGACCCATATGGGATCATATAATAAAAGCAATAAGTCCAAGACTTATAGATCATGAGCGGACTCTAGCAAGCCATCATGACCCCCAGTATTATATGACTTATGTCTGATCATTGACATACTCTTACTTTCTAGAGACAGTACAGAGATTACTGGACATAATTCCAACACAAACTTCCCATTGAGGTCTTGATAGACAGCGTCCAGCTTCTTATTGTTGTCCACAGAAAGCTTGGTTTGACTCTCCATCAGTTGTTCCATCATAGCCTCCATTTTGCTCTCATGGGCTGTAGGTGCAGGAGGAGTCTGATAGGATGTAGACCCATAGGTTCTCTGATTACCTTGTCCATAGGTCTTCTGAAAACCACCAGTCTGTCCACCATTGGAGAATCTGTTCCCCTGTTGATTACCAAATCTATTACCTTGGAAACCAGAACCTCCTATGAAATTCACATCTTCTTCCTGAGTTTCCTCCTCAGCCTGAATCACCTCTACATCTTGGGCAAAGTGGACAGATTTCTTACTAGTCAGGAGATTGTAGACTGTGTCCAATCTGGATCTTATATTAGCTATATCAGAATTCTCTACAGTTCCACCAGATTTCTTCCTCCTTTCATCCATTGTTTTGCAACTGTTGCTGCCAATCAGGTTCTCTATCAACTGCTTAGCCTGTGTAGGAGTCCTGGTGTTGAAATTAGCATTACTGGAATTATCCAGCGCAGTCTGATAAGGGAGATCTATGCCTCTGAAAAAGATACCAATCAGCTGTACTTCTGTGAATCCATGGTGTGGACAGTCACGCTGATACTGCTTAAATCTCATCCATGCAGTCTTCAAGGGCTCCACAGCTCCTTGGGAAAAGGTGAGTATGTCCTGTCTGGACTGATCCGAGCGTGCATCATCATAAAAGTGACGCATGAACTCACTCTTTAAGGCTGTCCAAGTAGTATACTGACCAGGTGCCAGTTGTCTCAGCCATGCACTAGCGTCTCCAGCAAGACTGTGCGGAAATAGCTTAAGGAACAGATAGTCCGGGCATACTCCTTCATATTTCATGCCAGTGACTATGTCCTCAAACTTGTCAATGTGATCCATAGGCTGCTCTGTTTGAAGACCATGAAAAGCAATCTGTCTCATCAGCTGGTAGTAGATGGTTTTTACCTCAAAATCATTCCTCTCAAAAGTAGGAAGCACTAGAGCTGCTCGGTTTGCATGAAACTCATCAGGTCTGTTGTAATCAGCTAGTGTCCTCTCATGAACCACCATCTCTCTACCATGGGCCTGTCCTTGACCCTGGTTTCGGTTCAGCTCCCGTTGCTCAGGAGGATCAGGGATGACATTCCCTTCAGCATCAACCCGATGCCCAGCAGCATTGTACGGGTTGTCATCTTGGTCCCTTAGGGTACCTTCAGCATCTGGTATCAAGATCAAACGTTCTCGTACCATTCTCTCTCTCTTTTCTCTTCTGTTAGTCCTTTCTAGACGTCCAAGTTCCTCAAGATCGAGATTAACCAAGCTCGAGTTCGGATTACTTTGAGTTTTCTGCGTTGGCATAAACTGTCTGTAATCGTCCAGCAACGATCGATGCTATCAGTGCAACGATCGATTCAATTCTCAGAATCGTCTAGTGACGATCGATGCAAGGGATGCAACGATCGACGCAAGGCGAAATTCGTACCTGCGACAGAGAGAAATCAGAGAAAAAGTTAGCAAAATCAAAATAAAACAAAAAACGAAAAAGAACAAAAACAAAAAGAAAAATTTCTAGCAAAAACCCTAAGTTCGGTCCTATCGAAGACTCAAAGAGTCCCCGGCAACGGCGCCAAAAACTTGATAGGTTCTAAGTTTTCCCTATACTAAACTGCAAGTGAACAACAATGTCAAAGTAGTATATAGGGTTATCGAATCCACAGGGACACTTGGTCTCAAGAGAATCAAACTATAGGAATAAATACTAGAAATAAGCAAATAGTGAATGGAATAAATTGCGGTGCGAGAAAGTAAATCAGTAGCAGAGATTAACGGTTGTGAAGCAAGTAATTAAAAGCGTCAAGCCTAGGGTATTCTCAGGAAATCAGACAAGCAGACAGTTCATTCAGCAAGGATCTAATTAAGCACAGTTCTAGAACTCAAAACACAGATATAGAATTAACCAAATTCCTTTGCGATAATTCTCTAAGTCTAAGTGCAGCAAACCAAACTTTCGTTTGCGAGAACTAACAGATTAAACTAGCAATAAGTCCAAGTTTGATATGTTCACAATTATCCTAAACCAAACTTCCGTTTGCGCAAAGTTTAATTGCCCAATTTAATTAGTTCAGATTCCTAAACCCCACTTCCGTGACGTATTTAGCAACCTAAGATCTAGATTCTAATTGATCAGGTTAGAACTAGCTTTAAGCACAATTAAATTGAAGAACAGATATAGTTATGAATCCTTAACTGAATTTGAACAAGTCTAGCAAGTCATGAAATCCTATGTGAGAAACCCTAAACCTAACTAGGAATCTACTCAGACATAGATAATGAAAACATAATCATAGAATGAATAAATTGCATAAAAGAATAAGAGTAAAAGGGGTTCGAAATCTTCTCCAAATACAGGTGATGTAACAGGTTCAGATCAGCCCCAAAAAAGCTCTAAAATCCTCTGCTCTTAATTATCAAAGTGTATTGTAAAAAGTATAAAGCGTATCTAATAAAAACACTAAAAACTCTAATATATAGGCATAATCTCGGCCAGGGGCTTCTTTGTAAATATCAGGAACTTCTGGATCAAAGTTCAATAACTTGATTCTTCTAAACCGCCGAGTTTCGGCCCATCTCGCTGGTGCATCGATCGTTGCTAGAGTGCAACGATCGACACCTTCCTCTGTTTCGGACAGTGAACTCTATCTCTCGGCCAAACACTCCAAAAATCTCCAAAATGCTCCATTATCTCCAAATTAGCTCCAAACCTGATTATACCTGTAAAAGACTCTAAAAGAACACAAAAGACACTAAAAACACACTTATATCATGGTCTAAAACTAGTAAAAACCATGATATATCACAAGTCTGTCTGTTCACGACCTGCATTGATCGACACTAGGTGTGTGTCGATCGTTGCAACACTGCAGTTTTCACCCGAGAGTTTTTCACCAAAATCCGAGATTTCTTCTTCCTTCACCAATTCAGCTGTACTTAGCTCAAATTTTTCACCTAGGTGAGATCCATCATTAATGTACACAGACCAGGCCTTAATATGAGTGTCTACTACTCCTTTTCCCTTCATAGAACTGGTAATCTGGTTCACCTGAGTATCCAACTACTTCATGTGAGTGTTCAGAGACTCAAACTTCCCATTGAGGTCTTCATAGACAGCATCCAACTTTTTGTTGCAGTCCACAATACTCTTGGTCTGACTCTCCATTAGTTATTCCATCATAGCTTCCATTCTACTCTCATGAGCTGTAGGTGCAGGAGGAGTCTGATAAGATAAAGATCCATAGGTTCTCTGAGCACATTGTCCAAAAGGTTTCTGAAAACCACTTGTCTGTCCAAAAGAGCTCTGATTGCCTATGAAGGCACTCTTATGTCCTTGGTTGAAGAATTTGTTTCCCTGCTGGTTACCAAATCTGTTACCTTGGAAACCAGATCCTCCAATGTAATTCACATCTTCTTCCTGAGTGTCCCCCTTAGTCTGAATTACCTCAACATCTTGAGCAAAATGGACAACCTTCTTACTGGCCAGAAGATTGCAGATTGTGTCCATCTTAGATCTCAACTCAGCCATCTCTGTGTTCTCTACACTTCCACCAAATTTCTTCCTCCTCTCATCCATAGTCTTGCAACTGTTGCTGCTCACTAGATTCTCAATCAACTGCTTAGCTTGTGCATGAGTCCTGGTGTTGAAGTTGGCATTACTGGAGTTATCCAGCGCAGACTGATACGACAGATCTATACCTCTGAAGAAGATACCAAGCAACTGAACTTCAGTAAATCCATGGTGTGGGCAGTCACGTTGGTATTGCTTAAATCTCATCCAGGCAGCATTTAAAGGCTCCACAGCTCCTTGGGAAAAGGTAAGAATGTCCTGTCTAGATTGATCTGAACGCACATCATCATAGAAATGACGCATGAACTCACTCTTCAGGGCTGCCAAGTGTCAAACTGCCTAGATGGCAATTGTTTCAGCCATGCACTAGCGTCTCCAGCAAGACCGTGCGTAAAGAGCTTAAGGAACAGATAGTCTTGGCAAACTCCATCATACTTCATGCCAGTAACTATGTCCTCAAACTGATCAATGTGATCCATAGGCTGATCTGATGGGTAACCATGGAATGCATTCTGTCTCATCAGTGAGTAGTAGATGATCTTAATCTCAAAATTATTCCTTTCAAAGCCAGGCATCACCAAAGCTGACCGGTTTGCATGAAACTCATCCGGTCTATTGTAGTCAGCTAAGGTCCTTTCATGAACAACCATCTCTCTACCTTGGGCTTGTCTTTGGCCTTGGTTCTGCTCCTGTTGCGGTTGCTCAGGAGGATCAGGGATGACATTCCCTTCAGCATCAACCCTTTGCCAAGCAGCATTGTATGGGTTGTTATCTCAGTCCCTCAGGGTACCTTCAGCATCACGTACCAGAACTAGTCGTTCGCGTACCATTCTTTCTCTTCTTTCTCTTCTGTTGGTTCTCTCTAGACGTCCAAGTTCTTCAAGTTCGAGATTGACTAAGTCTAAGTTCGGATTACTTCTAGTTTTCTGCGTCTGCATAAACTGTATGTAATCGTCCAGCAACGATCAATGCTATCAGTGCAACGATCGGTTCAACCTCAGAATCGCCTAGTGACGATCGATGCAAGGGTGCAACGATCGACGCAATGCGAAATCGGTACCTGCGACAGAGAGAAAACAGATAAAATTAGTAACTAAAAAAATAACAAAAACAAAAACGAAAAGAAAACGAAAAATCCTAGTAAAATCCTAGGCTCGAAGATATCGAAGACTCTAAGAGTCCCCGGAAACGGTGCCAAAAACTTGATAGGGGTTTAGTTTTAATCCTATTCTACTGCAAGTGCACAGTTCAGTGATTGTAGTATATAGGGTATCGAATCCACATAGACTCTAGTTTCGATAACTAAAGAACAAGGAATTAAACTAGGAAGAAAGCAATGTGATGTAAATAAAAGCAATGCGAGAAAGTAAACAGAAAGCAGAGATTGTTGGTTGTGAAAGCAAGTTATTAAAAGCGCTAAGTCTAGGGCGTTCTCAGGAAATCAGACAAGCAGACAGTTCATTCAGCAAGGATCTAATTAAGCACAGTTCTAGAACTCAAAACACAGATATAGAACTAACCAAATTCCTTTGCGATAATTCTCTAAGTCTAAGTGCAGCAAACCAAACTTTCGTTTGCGAGAACTAACAGATTAAACCAGCATTAATTCCAAGTTTGATATGTTCACAATTAACCTAAACCAAACTTTCGTTTGCGAGAAGTTTAATTGCTCAACCTAAATAGTTCAGATTACTAAACCACACTTCCGTGTCGTATTTAGTAACTTAAGATCTAGATTCTAATTGATCAGGTTAGAACTAGCTTTAAGCACAATTAGATTGAAGAACAGATAGTTATGAATCCTTAACTGAATTAAACAAGTCTAGCAAGTCATGAAATCCTATGTGAGAAACCCTAAACCTAATTAGGAATCTACTCAGACATAGATAATGAAAACATAATCATATGAAGAATAAATTGCATAAAAGATAATAAAGAATTAAAGGGGTTCAAAATCTTCTCCAAATACAGATGAAGTAAAGGTTCAGATCAGCCCCAAAAGCTCTAAAAATCCTCTCCTCTTAATTATAAAAGCGTATCTAATTAAAACACCAAAAACTCAATAATATAGGTCTAATCTCGGCCAGGGGCTTCTTTGTAAATATCAGGAACTTCTGGATCAGAGTGCAATATCTTGACTCTTCATAAACCGCCGAGTTTTGGCCCATCTCGCTGGTGCAACGATCGTCGCAGGAATGCAACGATCGACGCAGTACTCTGTTTCGGACAATGAACTCTATCTCTCGCCCAAACACTCCAAAAATCTCTAAAATACTCTAATATCTTCAATTCAGCTCCAGACTTGATTATGCCTGTAAAAGACTCTAAAAGAACACAAAAAGACACTAAAACACACTTATATCATGGTCTAAAACTAGTAAAAACCATGATATATCAACCGATACGGGATGCAAGAATTAAATCCGAGAGTTGATATCGGCTGGCGTATCGGTTGGCCAACTGATATGCACCTTCGCCCGGATAAGTCTACTCGAACTTAAACCATTTTCAACCCGGATTTTTGACCCAAAATCGATTTAATGAACCGGTTTGAACCGATTTTCCCCTTATTTTCTCCTCAAAATCCCGACTTCATCTCCTCTTCTCTCACTTTGGCGATTTTCTCAACAAAACTCACTCAAGTTTCCAAAATCTCTTCCTCTCTCAATTCAACTTGGTTTTCAGTGATTCAAAGCTCTAAGTTTGCGATTTTGTTGGCTCTATCACTTGTTTTCACTCTCCATCGCCATCCTTCATCACAAACCAAGGTAATAATCCCAATTCTCTCAAGAATTTTCGGATTGAAAAATCCAGAAATTTTGAACTCGAACTCTTTTGGTTGTGGATGATTGATATAGCTTGAAACTGTCCCCAATATGTGTTTGAATGAATACCCATTGCCAATTTCGCCCTAGGAATGAATGAATTTGTTTTTTGGTGAATTAGGGTTCTTGAGAAATTTGGAATCCGAAATTTTTTGGGGGTTTTCTAATTGGATGGTTTCTAATGATGCATTGGATTGTTAAAGGCTTAATTTTGTGATACTACTTGATTTGGATGAATTTTGTTTCACAAAAGTTTCAAAAATGTGCATTAAGGACCTTTGGTTGATGAGATTGTGAATTGCTCAAGAATGTGATTGATTTGTTCGTTCATTGTGCTTATGATGAGCTAGAGTTGAGTTTGGTTAAGAGGCTTAAGCTTGTTTACTCCATTGAAGTAGAAAAAGTATGCAATTGTTAAGCTCCCACAATTGTTGATCATTAATGCTTTAAGCTCTTATTGATTGTGTTGGTAGACTGTACGATGTGCTTATTCGTTCTTTGAGTTGTCTTTTGCAGGACAATGGGCAGAAAACGCGCCAACCCGAAACCAAACCCAAAGGCACAAGAGCCGGTACAAGATGTGGGAACCTCATCAAAAGGAAAAGGGGTAGCAGTTGAGGAAGAGGTACCCGAGGCCCCATGAAAAGTGACTCAGGTCCCACATAAGTACTCCGCCTCTGAGATATATGACAAGTTGGAAGGGATACCATTTTGGCCGACCTGATATCCTCACACCCGACACTTACTGCACTTGGGTTGTTGGATGACTACAACGAGATTGTAGAGTGTTGGATTAGAGGTGTTTTTCAAGGTTTAATTGCAAATTACAACCTAACACATAATCACAATTGGATCTAGGTTCTAGTAACTGAATCATAAACAAACCTGATCTTTACCTTTGCAGCGGAATGGTTGTTGGTAACGAGATCAGATCAGAACAGATGCTTACCTGTTCCTCCTCGGTATCCACACTCTTACAAGCAGTGGGATAGGCTGCTAGACCCGATGGATGAACAGAGAAGAGAGAGAGAGATCAAAGAGCCCCTGCGGCCATGGCTGCTACAAAAATCGCCAATGAGCATTAGGGTTTCATAACCCCTAATGTTGCAACTTAATCTCCTCATGGGCCCAAGTTTAATTAATTAAACTAATGGCCCATTAGTCTTTTGGGCCCAAGACACAAATCAGACAAAAGCCTATTTGTTGTCTGGCCCAAATCTCTGTACAAATACAGTAAATGCCTTAGCATCTTACCGTATTTATTCCATCTTAACTTTCCCGTTAGCTATGGTGTGTGACCCTTTGGGATCATACAATACTGGTAATAAGTCCTAAACTTATAGATCAAGAGCGGACTCTAGCAAGCCATCATGATCACCCAGTATTTATGACTTATGTCTGATCTCGACATTTATCATACTTTCTAGAGATAGTACAGTAGATTTCAGGACATTCCCAACATAGAGAACATGGGCCTTAAGGAGTTCTTCAGCCTAGCCAGTGACTCCTACCAGAGCTCAGCATGCCAATTCTTCTCATCTATGCAAGGGACGGTCAACATGAAAAAGGCAGCTTTGAGAGGAGAAGTGAGTCGAGGAAAGATTGATTTCCAAATGGGTAGGAAGAAGCTCAGCATGACGTTTGAAGACATAGCTTCAGTCTTCGGTTTTCAGGAGCATGGTGCTCAGCTGGGATCTTCCATCCTTATTGAGAGGAATGACCTCGAGGATATGTGGCAGATGATAGCCGATGGGCCATTTAAGCTAGGGGCTATGAAGAATGCAAGGATCAGGCACCCGGCTATCCGATATGTGCACAAGGCACATTTTGGCCGACCTGATATCCTCACACCCGACACTTACTGCACTTGAGGTATATGACAAGTTGGAAGGGATACCATTTTGTCATATGTGGCAGATGATAGCCGATGGGCCATTTGACACTTACTGCACTTGGGTTGTTGGATGACTACAACGAGATTGTAGAGTGTTGGATTAGAGGTGTTTTTCAAGGTTTAATTGCAAATTACAACCTAACACATAATCACAATTGGATCTAGGTTCTAGTAACTGAATCATAAACAAACCTGATCTTTACCTTTGCAGCGGAATGGTTGTTGGTAACGAGATCAGATCAGAACAGATGCTTACCTGTTCCTCCTCGGTATCCACACTCTTACAAGCAGTGGGATAGGCTGCTAGACCCGATGGATGAACAGAGAAGAGAGTGAGAGATCAAAGAGCCCCTGCGGCCATGGCTGCTACAAAAATCGCCAATGAGCATTAGGGTTTCATAACCCCTAATGTTGCAACTTAATCTCCTCATGGGCCCAAGTTTAATTAATTAATTAAACTAATGGCCCATTAGTCTTTTGGGCCCAAGACACAAATCAGACAAAAGCCTATTTGTTGTCTGGCCCAAATCTCTGTACAAATACAGTAAATGCCTTAGCATCTTACCGTATTTATTCCATCTTAACTTTCCCGTTAGCTATGGTGTGTGACCCTTTGGGATCATACAATACTGGTAATAAGTCCTAAACTTATAGATCAAGAGCGGACTCTAGCAAGCCATCATGATCACCCAGTATTTATGACTTATGTCTGATCTCGACATTTATCATACTTTCTAGAGATAGTACAGTAGATTTCAGGACATTCCCAACAATCTCCCACTTGTACTGGAATCCTACATTCCCTAGTCCTTTTGTCTCAATATCTCGATCTGGCATAAGGCAAGATGCGTGTCATCCTTATATAGCCAGACCATTTTAATCGGACCAGATTTGATACTGACAATGCAAACGACTTGGGCAAGTCCGTTTGGGAGTGGCCACTCTCTTACCAGCTATCAAGTCTCCGATTGGCCTAGAGATATTACCTCCGTTAAACGGCAGGGACAAATCCCATCTTGTTCCATCACTATGAACTACATACTTCATAATACACCCAACCAAGGTCCTTATAGCTCCCAGTTACGAAACAGCGTTAGACAATGATCAAAGTGCATCACTCCATGTGTAGCCACATGCATGCGAACTCAGGTCTAAGGACTATACTCTATAGTCGTATATGAGAACCTCTCATGACACAGATATTAATATCTTGTAGAGTTCTCATCAGCGGGCCATGTCCGGTCATATGCTCCCCTACATATACCTATGTGTCGACTTTGATGCCGCGCATCTATGACCCCTCGAAACTTGGTCATAAGTCTCAACACAATCTAGTCTCAAGTGGTTGTTGGTGTTCCAATTTCAACAACCTTCGACTATGGACACTATGATTTATGTCATTTCGTTAAATATGGGGTTTCAGGATCAAGTCTACTCATGTACTTCGATGGCCCATATATAATGACATGAATCATTTTGGAACGATTATTTATATCACAGTTAAAATAATCCAGAAATCATAGATTTCATAAACATAAAATATTATGTTTACATGAACCTTTCAAAACAACTAAGTAAAGCCCTTTACAAACTCCCACTGAAATTAAGACTACATCTTAATTTCACTCATCCTACAGCTACAGTCCGCGACTCGTGCTTAGGCATAAGGAGTGGCTTCGTTAATAGATTAGCAACGTTCTCATTCGATGAAACTTGATTATCTACTTAACACCTCTGTCATTTATCTCACGGAATAGGTTATACCTACCCTCAAGGTGTTTGGACCTCTGATGTGCAGCTAGTCTCATCTATGCTGGGAATCATATCAAGTTCAGTGATGAACTCTTCTTTCCAAACAACCTCTTTCGCCGCTTCTCAAGCTGCGAAATGTTCAGCTTAAGTCATGGAGTCAGCAACAGTGCCTTGCACCGCCAGACAGACACAAGATATAGCCGGACTGTGACCAGGAATTATCTTTGTCTATTGGAAACTTGCCTTTCAGACTCTATCGACTTGTAGCACCTCACTTTCTCCGTAAACCAAGAACTTATCCTTAGTATTCCTCAAATACTTTAGGATATTCTTTACGGCAATCCAGTGATTCTTTGCTGGATTTGACTGGTCTTTACTTGTCTTGCTTAACATTAAAGCAACATCAAAACAAGTACGTGTCATGGCATACATGATAGATCCAATTGCCGACGCATATGGAATCCTATCCATGCATTCAAGCTCAACAGATATCGTAGGATACCGTATCTCGCTTAACGTAATGCCATGTGACATTGGCATAAAACCCTTCTTGGATTGCTGAAAACGTGTAGGACTTTGTCAATTTAAGAATCCTGACTTTGTCCTACCAGCTCTTTTGGATCTTCATCTTTAGATCCAAAATCCAAGAACTACGTGGCTTTACCCATGTCAATCATAAAACCAACTCCCAATCCAGTCCTTTACCGACTGCAGCATTTGGACGTTATTTCCGAGAATCAGTATGTCATCGACATACACTATGAGAAATGCAACATCGCTCCCACTTATCTATTAGTAAACGCACAGTTCCATTTCGTTCCTGTTCAAGTCAAAACCTTGACTACTTCAACAGAACGAAGATTCCAACTACGATATGTTTGCTTCCATCCATGAATGGATCGATGAAGCTAACTTACACAAAATGTAAATTTTCGGAGTCCGGGCTCACTTTCGCTTCTTTGAATTTCGCAGATTCGTCGCTTTCAATGATCATCAGATCATGCGAACTTTCAATGATCATCAGGTTCAACTAATGACGAGAAATCACTCTCGGATCAGTGACTGATTCATTCATATCTGCGAACTTCAGGCTCTACAGGTGTAGATTCTACAGAAATCTGTAAATCCATCCGTTGCTCTCCCTCAACAGGTTGAGCAGCCTCCTGTATTTCTCGAATTTCTTCGAGTTATACTTTTACTCCCACTGTTCTTCTTGGAAAGTAACTTCCCTTCTTAGAAAACAGAATGGACGTAAAAGTAACAAGCCTTGGTTTCCCTAGGACAACCAGTGAAGTAGCACAACTACAAATACTCAGTAAAGACGAATTTGGATCGATTCCAATCCACATTTACGTGGTGTCTTTCAACTGATATTGGTGGAACTATTTCAGCGTAAACTTAGATATTTCTAGAGCGTTATTCTTAAAGAATATCATGGAAGATTCGTGTGACTCATCTTTAATCATTTCTAATAAGATCTGATTCTTTCTCACAGAAACACCTCCAGGTTTTCAGGAGAAATGAGCTGTGAAAAGACTTCACACTCATTCAGATGATCACACCATCAATGACTTAAGTATTCTCACTCGTGATCTAATCCAGAGTCTCAATACTTCTGTCACTCAGATTCTATACCTCATTCTGGAACTCTTTCAACCATTTCAAAGAATTCTGACTCGTGTCTCATCAAATGAACACGTCATACTCACTGAAGTAATCAGTAGAGACAATGAAGTACAGGAAAATTTTCTCTGGCATTACTGCTCATCGGACCACATACATGAGTATGTCCAATGTCTAATAAGCCTTTGGGCTTTTCTCTAGCTCGGCTAAGATGGGCCCTTGGTGTTTTGGTCCAGTAAGCAGAATTCAAGTCTCATAAGATATCCATTCAAATGAGCCCAAAAGTCCATAACTATGGGGTTTCTGAATCTGACTTACTCTTTGTGACCAAGACATTTACGCCAAGAAAAATCAGGTTTAATTCATCAGATTTAAACCAATTCCGTATTTATGTTATTTCTAGGCACTCTTTGGTTTAAGACATAAAACCCATTCCTTGAATAGGGTGCTACAATTAATATTTCATTGAGATCAAAAGAACAAAACTTGTCTTTTATCAAAATGAAAAACATTCAAATTCTTACAAGAAAATGAAAGACAACTCTGCTTAAAGCAGGTACATTGTAGCAATTACTTAATACAAAACCAAGCCTCAAAGGCATCTACAAGTGAAAACCCTACGGCTGAGGCAGCATCTATAGCTCCTTCCAGACACGCAGTTCCACTTGTCCTTCCTTCAACGTTCTACTGTTGCTTAGGCTCTGCATATTATAACAAATATCAGTGCCACAACCAGTATCCAATACCTATAAGGTAGAACTTGAAGTAATAACATGAATACCTGAGGAAGTAGTCTCATACATCGACTTTAACTCCTCATAATCTTCCATGAATTTAATGCAATTTCTCTTCCAATGCCCAGTCTCTTTACAGTAGCAGCACTTACCAACGTAAGAGGTATCTGACTCGGGCTCAGAAGACACACGCTTGCCATGATTCAAAATCTGGACAACTTTGTCTTCACCCTTGTCAGCATCAGGTTTAGTAAACCTACCCTCAACATTCATGAGATTGTACAGGGTACTCTTCACGTTTGGCTCAACTGTTTTGAGCATATCATGCAGTTCAGTCAACGTCTTCGTTAAGCCTTTGTTGATATAGTTCCTTCTGAACTTATCATAGCTTGACGGCAGTGAATGCAGAATGATCTCAGTTGCCAATTCTTGGCTAACTGGATAATCCAGTTTCCTCAGGTTATCAATGTAACCCATCATTTTACTGACATGAGGACTTACTGGATGATCATTTGGTAGCTTGCAGCTAGTGAGAGACTTAACCAACTGGTATCTCTCCACTCTTACCTGCTCCTGAAATTTCAATTTCAGGCTGCTGATCATCTCTATCGGCGACTCCATGTTCTCATATTGCTTCAGCAAATCTGAGTCCATGGTAGCCAATATCAGACCACGCACATCTACCGCATCATTATAATGCTTATTCCAAGCATCATATACTGCATGAGAGGCATTGGACCCGATCCTCACGGGGAGAGCTCTCTCAAGGACATAGTCCTTTCTCTCCTGCCTGAGGACTAGCCTCAGGTTCCGCGACCAAGTCAAGAAATTTGATCCGTTCAGTTTGTCCATCTCAAGGACAGACCGGATCGAGAAAGTGTTTTGATTGTTTGTGCTCGTCATAGCTGAAATTTAGAGATAAATAGAGTTTTAGTTATTTAGTTCATAAAAGAGTAATCTTAACAACTTATAAGAAAACTTGCATTGTATTCAAAATTTCTTTGTTTAACCTCATAAGAATACAATGATTCCGAGACCCATGTTCAGCTAAATCCAAAGTGGGCCACTGGCCGTCACCCGGAATTAGCTTTACTTGGTAAGCATACACACAGCTAGTTATATCTCATATAACTCTCGGTTGTGAATTGGACCCGAGGCCCAAATTCACCAGATGTCTCAAGGCCCGGGACTCCCGATGGCCCAGTCAAGGAAACCAATCTCTTACAGTCAAATAATCACTAAAGTCTGGGACTCCCAATGAAATTAGTGACTATATACTACTTTACTTACGCGAAAACAGACACCTCACACTGTAAGCCATATCTGTAATCGAATAAGCGTCAAGTAGCTGACAAGATTGGAAAGACATCTAAACTTGATATTGTTTTTGAGGATTTTAAGTTTTATTTCCAAAAATAGAAGATTACTATTTTGGGAAACTTACTTATTTTAGAAACTTTCTAAATTTAGTAACATACTAAAAATAGAAATTTCTAATTTAATATTTTATAAATATTTTTGGGTTGGGTCACAAATTATAGGCCCAATTCTTGGCCCAAGACCATAGAATTCCAGCTGGCCCAATAATTTGACATAACCGATCCGGTTTATTAATTCTGGTCCAAGACCAAATTAATTATCAAAACCATCGGTTATTTACTAAACCAGACCAGCTCTAAATTATTTGGTCCAACCAAATCAAACTTAGACCAGCCTTCGGTTTAGGTTAAAATTCAATTTTTGAATTTCAATCCGGTTTAACCAGAAAATAAATAATACCATGTATTAAATAATTTCCAGCAAACCGCGATTCGGGTTAACCGCTTGAACCACCAATCAAATTGGATCGGTTCAGTTAAATCCAAAACCGGGAAGAAACACCTAGTGTTTTAGCCAATTTGATTTAACTTGCGGTTTAAGGCTTTAAACACACAATTAACCGCCAATTAAATTGGACCGGTCTAATCGGTGTGGTTTGGGCAACGAACCGCGAAGCTCGGTTTAACCGATTGACTATTCGCGGGACGTAAAATTTTAACGGGCCAAACGATCGGATCCATGATCCAACTCGGTCCATCACGCATGATCCGTCCCTCGGCCTCACGATCGATTGATCGATCTCGGCCATTCACGATCACACCGGCTCGATCAAAAGCATGATCACTTCTCGATCACACGCTTTAACATCGGCCGATCATCACACGCGATCCAACGATCGATCAACATGCCATGAACCCACGATCGCTTTGATCAACATGCCATGTGCACGCGATCCAACGATCGATCATGTGCATTTGATCATGTGATTGACAAAGTCACCATTATGATTATCAAATAAGACAAACACAATTTTGTCTTTAGCTTGATTATCATAATCGATTAACTTTTTGGCCCATTAACGATTGATCACATGATCTTCGACCATGATCAATCGATCTTTCGTCCACTACTCGATCATCTCAGCCCTCGGTTCAAATACGATCGATCAGCATGAATCATTGATTAATCATCGACTCCAAGCCGAGACCTTATCAACCGGACAATTCATGTGATTATAACCGAGACCATAATAAAGCATTATGGCGATTAGGGCATAGATACCAAACGGATCACGCTTCAATCTTAATTATTGATCCGAGACATCAGCAAGTAAAGCGATTAGGGTTTATTAATTCTTAATCAATTTACTTAACAAAATTGATTCTTTTTAAACAATTAATCAACCCTATGATCCAAATTACATGCAACCTAATGAACTTAGCTCTGATACCACTGTTGGATTAGAGGTGTTTTTCAAGGTTTAATTGCAAATTACAACCTAACACATAATCACAATTGGATCTAGGTTCTAGTAACTGAATCATAAACAAACCTGATCTTTACCTTTGCAGCGGAATGGTTGTTGGTAACGAGATCAGATCAGAACAGATGCTTACCTGTTCCTCCTCGGTATCCACACTCTTACAAGCAGTGGGATAGGCTGCTAGACCCGATGGATGAACAGAGAAGAGAGAGAGAGATCAAAGAGCCCCTGCGGCCATGGCTGCTACAAAAATCGCCAATGAGCATTAGGGTTTCATAACCCCTAATGTTGCAACTTAATCTCCTCATGGGCCCAAGTTTAATTAATTAAACTAATGGCCCATTAGTCTTTTGGGCCCAAGACACAAATCAGACAAAAGCCTATTTGTTGTCTGGCCCAAATATCTGTACAAATACAGTAAATGCCTTAGCATCTTACCGTATTTATTCCATCTTAACTTTCCCGTTAGCTATGGTGTGTGACCCTTTGGGATCATACAATACTGGTAATAAGTCCTAAACTTATAGATCAAGAGCGGACTCTAGCAAGCCATCATGATCACCCAGTATTTATGACTTATGTCTGATCTCGACATTTATCATACTTTCTAGAGATAGTACAGTAGATTTCAGGACATTCCCAACATAGAGAACATGGGCCTTAAGGAGTTCTTCAGCCTAGCCAGTGACTCCTACCAGAGCTCAGCATGCCAATTCTTCTCATCTATGCAAGGGACGGTCAACATGAAAAAGGCAGCTTTGAGAGGAGAAGTGAGTCGAGGAAAGATTGATTTCCAAATGGGTAGGAAGAAGCTCAGCATGACGTTTGAAGACATAGCTTCAGTCTTCGGTTTTCAGGAGCATGGTGCTCAGCTGGGATCTTCCATCCTTATTGAGAGGAATGACCTCGAGGATATGTGGCAGATGATAGCCGATGGGCCATTTAAGCTAGGGGCTATGAAGAATGCAAGGATCAGGCACCCGGCTATCCGATATGTGCACAAGGCAATAGCACATACTCTGTTTGCTAGGAAGGAGACAAGGCAGGTAACAGAGATGGAAATGAAGATTCTCTACATTGGATTACAGCCCCTCCTGCTCACATTTCCCAACGGTCAGCCAATACCACCCGTTGAGCTCCTTCCGAGCTACACTACCATTTTGGTAGAACAGTTTGCTGTCCACCAGGATTGGGCAATGTCAGTCAGGGATTCTGCTCCGAAGTTCAGCATGGGTAGTTTGATCATGCCATTGCTTGTGAAAAGGAAAGTGAAACTGGAAGGAAGTGTGAATGAGAATACATTTGGGGCGCCTACACCATTTGCATGGCTGGATGTTCCGCAGCTTATCCGAACTCACTACCTCGCCTCCAAGCCGCCTCCAGAGCGCCATCTCTACCGGATGTGCTCGAGTACTTCCCACAAAGAAGGGTATCTCCTCCTCAAACCCGACTTACTCCATGGGAGACTCATCACCTCCATACCTCCATTTCTAGCCAGGTTACACTCCACTTTTGTACATAGTTTTTCTTCTTTCTTTCGTTTGCTTTTTGTGTTTTCGGTCTTTCTTCCTTGCCTAGATCACACAAGGGACCGTGTGATTTAAGTTTGGGGGAGAGACCAGTTGCTAATTTGGTTTGTTTTGTTTCTTATTTTCCTTTTTATCACTTGAGTCTCATGCATTCATCTAAGGCATAGAAAATCCACACAAAAAAAAAATTGAAAAATTTCAAAAAAAAAAGCATGTAGTTGCAATAGCATAAGAGGATTGAGTCTAGTTGCATCATATAGGACGCATGCATAGGGAGCAATGATTGAATTTCCTTGTAAGATTGATTGAGTGACGACTTGTTCTTTATGCTAGTTGTTTGAGCTAGTTGATTGTCATAAGATTGTAATTCAAGAAAGGCTAGAAAGTTAAGACGAACCATGCTCGGATTGCTTGCTTTGAAACTTGGTTTGAAACTGAAATAAGCTTTGAATTGACACTAGCTCTACCTAAGTGAGAACTTTAATGATGACATCTAATTATCTTACTCTTGCTTTGTGTACTAAACTCATGGATACTCTGAAAATATTTGAGCATTCTTATCCTTTCCGCCCCTCTCGACTTGCTCAAATAGATTTCTATACCTTTCACCACCCTTCTTTCATGCCACAAACACTATCTTGAGTGGTAGGCCTATTTGGAATGAGCTAGGTAAAAAGTGTTGAGTATGAGGCGACTAGGAGAAATTTCCATATAGATGCAAGCTCAACATCTTTGGCTTTGCAATAGGCTAGGATCAAAGTTTGGGGGAAGAGTTGGGAAAGGAGAGAGAGAGTAAAGAAAATAAAGAATGAAAGGGATTTTGGTTGGGATCTTATCTTTGTTGGCAAAGTGTTTTAAAAGAAGAAAAGCTCTCATGTGTTTAAAGAAAAGAAAATTGTCTCATATTTTGAAATGAAAAGAAGCCAAAGGCTCACCTTTAAGAAAAAAAAGAGACCACCATTGCAAAAGAAAAGATTTGCCACTGTTTTGAAAAGTCTTTATTGATCCTTGGGGAGTTTGATTGGAAAGTGTCTAATTGAAAAGGGGGATGAGGCAAAGATAGCCTTGGTCAAGGGTAGTATCCATTTAGGTGGGCTAGATTAGGAGAAGAAGTAATTGGGGCATGGGTAGATGGAAATCAACCTAGTATGCACCAATTGCCTCTAACTCTTAGCATTTTACTATAGCTCATTCACTTCTTTATGAGAGAACCTTCATGCTTTTGGAATAAACCCCCCCTTTTGATTGAGATCACTTTAATCTAAAAAAAAAACCTTGTCCCTTTGCCAAATGAGTTTGGTCACCTTGTATTGAGTAAGATCCACTTGAAAATCTAATGAATGTTAAAGAGCTAGTTGATAGGAATGCTTGTCTAGGTTGAGAATTGAGCTAAGAGTTTTGTCTTGATGAGCATGGCTAAATTTTTGGAGTAAGCCTAACTTGATTGCATCTTGGTGACGTTGACTCGGATTGGAACTCGTTGATCTCGGTTTTGTCTTTGGATATGAGCTCCCGCTTTCAAACCTTTTTCCCCAACTTGTTTTGATTGACTTATGCTTGCTTGTGTACAAGCAAGATTCAAGTTTGGGGGAATTGATATTCATACATTTTCATGCATTTAGGCTTGTATATAGTTCTTGTTTTGACTTCTTTTCTCCATCGTTCATACCATTTTGTCGAGTCTTTGTCGCATCTAGAGTCTAGAGTTGTTTAGGACTAGGAGTAGGCATTCTAGGCTTGCATTTGGAGTGTTTCTTGTGTTTCGCAGGTGAAAGGAGGTGTCTAGGAGCATTGGTGAGCTTGGAAGTGGAGTTTGGAGCTCAAAGGACCAAGAAAGAGGCAGCAGACGTTCATATCGATCAGGATATCAGCTTGCAGGTCGATACGCACTCTCGGTTTAAATCGGAAGAAGCCATATCGGCCGGGATATCGGCTGGATGAGCCGATACGTTTGTTCGGGCAAAAATCCGAGAGTTCATACCGGTTTCAGTATCGGTTGCCTAAACCGATATGAAACTCTCAGATGAAGAATATCAGTTGGTATATCGGTTTAGCCAACCGATACGTTTTGTGCCAAATAAATCCGAGACTTGATATCGGCCCGCGTATCGGCTGGCCGGGCCGATACGCGTCCAAGAAGATGTTCCGGATCCGGGTTAACACCCGGTTTGTTCCGGGTTGACCCGGCTCGCACCCTATTGAATATTTAAGCCAAAAACCTATTTCTATTTGTTTCTTAAGCTGTTTTTTGATGTTCTAAACTCTTTTGTAAGAACACATTTGATTCTTGGGATTAATCTAGTATTTTTTTTGTTATTCCTTCAGCAAACCTCTCAATCCCTCACCAATCTCCATGATCAACTCTATTCATATGAGTTTTGTTGATCTAGTTATGATTAGTGAGTAGTTCTCCATAGGCTTGTGGGTTGGGTAGGATTAGGTTGATTAGGGGTGATCAATAGATTTCTAGTGGTTAATTGTTTAAAATCTCATCTAGCAAAGTATGCTTAATGCCTAATTAATCTTGATCACATTGATTAGGATGTTTAGAATTTCTTGTTCACAACATGTTCGATGAAATTCCAGTATCTAGCTTTGTTAGGACTTTCACATTCTAGCACATGAAAATGTATGTCTAGAGTGATTGTTTTCTAATAGGAACTTGTTTGAATGCTCGTTTGATTTTAATTCACAAATGATGATTTGTTCTTGAGTTAAGATTAAGTGAAGAATTGGTATTAAGAGCTTAAACTGATTTACTTGGTGCGTTCCTTGCTAGGAGATTAGCTTTTAGAAGTTTAAATTAGGATTCCTTGATCATCCCGAGTCACCTATCCGTTGACCTTAACCCTTGGGCCTTATTCTTATCATTGATTGAATCGTTTGTTTATTTGCTTTCGTTTACTTCGGTTTGATATGCTTTTGTTAGGATTGTTAGAAACTAAAACCAAATTGTTTGATTCGACTCTGAAGGTTTAGTGTTTGCTTATTAGTTTTATCCGTCCCAAAAAGGTTTGATACCTCAAGGCTACATCGATAAGCTTGAGGAATTGGTACCTCAAAAGGATTGCAAAATCCTAGTTATCAGTAGTGTTGAGTACTCAGATTCTGATAGTCAATTTATGTTACGGTTTGATCTTGGTATGATCTTAATGGCAACCAATGACTTTTCTTCTGAAAATAAGCTTGGCCAATGTGGATTTGGTGCGGTCTATAAGGTAGTGATACCTTTTGTTTTCCTAATTATATATGAGCTCTTAATCAGTCTTGGCTTGGATGAGAAACAAATCTTGAGACCGGTTTCAGGGCATATTACTAAAAGGGAAAGAGATAGCGGTGAAAAGATTATTAACCAGAGGTTCAGAAGAAGGAGGAATGGAGTTTAAGAATGAGGTTTCACTCTTAACAAGACTCCAACATAAGAATCTGGTTAAGCTTCTTGGTTTTTGTAATGAAGGAGATGAAGAGATTCTTGTCTACGAGTTTGTCCCTAACTCAAGTCTTGACAACTTTATTTTCGGTGAGACAACTTCATTTTCGATACTTTTTAGATATTCTTTGCAATAAAATGTTTTATTTGAAATCTGCAGATGAAGAGAAGCGTTCGCTTCTTACATGGGAGGTGAGGTCAAAATTATAGAAGGCGTTGCTCGAGGTCTTGTTTATCTCCATGAAGATTTTCAGCCAAAGATTATTCACCGAGACTTGAAGGCAAGCAACATCCTTTTAGATGCCGATATGAACCCTAAAGTTGCAGATTTTGGGACCGCGAGGTTGTTCGATATTGATGAGACTCGAGCTGGAACCCGGTAAAAACATAGCATCAACTTTGAAGATACATAAGTATGCTCCATAGTTAATTAACATTATTAGTTGCTTATATGCAGTGTATATATGGCTCCCGAGTACCTAAATCGCGAGCAATTATCAGGCTAAATCTGATGTATATAGCTTCGGTGTTATGCTTCTTGAGATGATAAGTGGTAAAAGAAACAATAGATTCGAAGGAGAAGGAATTGCATCTTTTGTATTAGTATTCTTGGTACTTTAGTTCCTATCTTGTAACATATGTAGAGAAAGTAAGTCCACATAAAATGAGAAAGAGAGTTGTAAAAAGTATTGTTTACGATATTAAATGGTTATTTATTAAATTAGTTCCCTTTTCATAGTCGTTTTTGATATATTTTTCTGTACAATATCAATATTGGGAAAGAAAACGAGATACACGTTTCATATAACAAGAATATTAACCATATAGAGTGAACTATAAGATTATAATGCTAACGCAAGTTAGAGTTCTTCATATACCAATAACATCATTAAGAGAGTGCATGCGCGTCTTTAGTAAGTCGGTACACAGAAAACATGTACACACGTTACTGTTTTAGTTCTGCGATAACTGATAATTAAACATGCTGGGCTAAAACGGGCCAAAAAAGCCCAACATAACATCCTGTAATGATTCATTAATTCATTTTAACAATATAGCTTCGTGAGAAAGATGAATGCAAGGGAGGGAAACAAAATATAGTTACGTAACAAAAGAAGTTAGTTTTACTATTTAGGGGTTGTTATATTTAATCACAGAAATATAAAAATATCTGTACTTCCCAAGTCTTAAGCTTTTCTCCCCAAATCTTTGACACCACTTGGGCAGTTATAGGTCCAAGACATTGTTAAAATCTATACATACACTTAATATAGATTCAAGATAGGAGAGCGAGAGTAAAGAAAAGTGGCCAGAAACTTGACCGTTGTGCCTTTTTGCATCTCATACCATTCAATGTGAAGCGAGGGTGTGAAATAATTGTGAAATTCCAAAAATTCAAATTAATTCGATTTCTCCTTCTCTCTCTCTCACTAGAGTCGCCGTCTGTCAAATTTGTCGATCTCTTGGATACAGAATCCTCCGCGTTCGACACACTACCTCTAATCACCACCAACTTTTTCAGGTAGTGCGATCTGGTGGAGCCGCCGGGAAAACCATCGGAAGTAGATAAAGAGATATCTAAAAGGTTAAACTCCGTATGATTTTGTTGAGTTTGAGAACGACGCAGAGAGGCTGGCGAACTTGTGTTGATTGTTGATTCGTTTAAGACCAAGTCCATTGGGGTTTATTAAGGGTATTTGGGCTCAGATTCTTAGGGAAAATGGATGTAAAAAAATGAATTAGTGTGTAATTGTTTAGGATCGATCCTTAGCTAAAGATTTTAAGAGCCCGTTTCTTAACAACTTGTCAGCGTGGTATTGGTCTTTTTTAGCCTGCGAAGATTTCTCCTTTTATGTAAACGTGATGTTGTTCAGTGACATTAGTGGGGAGGGGATTTCTTCGCTTAATCCGCCTTCCCAGCTATTCCATTTCTGGAATTAAAGGAGGATTTAGGGTTTTTTTCGTGCTGTGTTTCCGAATCTAGGGTTCGTAGAGATCTAATTGTAGTGAGAAACGAGAGATGAGAAAGAAGAGTAAGTCATGTCGAATTCTGCTAAAGATGTTGAGAAACTGATTCTGGAAGCAGGGGAAAAGCTTATTTACCCACCTTCTTCACTCGATGAGCTTCTTTCTATCCTTGATGTAAGCTCCTTCACCATTCCACTATATCTTTGTCAAGGATCATCATACAGGGAACGTATTTTCATATATGGAGAAAATTATGACACTTTTTTTAGAAGAAAGCGAGGAACTAACTCCAATGATGCTTTCACCAATTCTGCATTATGTTAGAAAGGATGATGAGGTGATACATTGATGGTCTTGCTAGTTATGTTTCAGTAACCAATGCTCTTTTGTTAACTCTTTCAACTTGTCCTCAGGTTCCCCAAGTAGCACGGATGTTGGCAGAACAATTTCTTAGTAATACTTCAAGCCAACTTCAAGAGTATCTGACTGAAGCAGTGGAATCATCTGGTGTCTCTTTAGATAAGATAGTGGCTTTGATTTGTGAAGGGACATTCAGTGCTTTGCAGCAGGAGCAACTTGTTGAGAATGAAAAAGCGGTAGGCCTTCTCGTCTATTTCTCTACCCAGCCAGTTTTATTTGTCACTCGTTTTTTTGTAGAACTTCCTCATCTTTTGGTCATCCAGTTATGTTGCATGCTTTTATAACCTTCTCCCATTTTTTACCCTGCAGGATAGTCAAAGTCATTATATAGCAAAGAAAGCAGAAGTACAGGCATGTTTCTCTTCCCTTAAATCAGCATTGAGAAATAAAACTGCTCAAGTAGATTGTTAATTGTTTTTTTATTTTCCAATCAGCAGGGTGAACAGGAAGCAGCAGTCATTTCTACATCAACTGATGCACCTAAGGATGAATCTGGTAAGGCAGGATTCAGGAATGGTGTTACACAACAGAATGATTCTTCTGCTGATACTGAGTCTACAAATAAGCAAGATGATACAAATGCTAAAGATGAGCCTCAACTTCAAACAAAACTTTTGATAATATATATTTTTAATTTTTAAAACTCCAAATTGGGTAACACCAATGGAGGAGTCAAATAAACAAAAGTTCTTAACTATTCCTAACTAACAAAAATATTAATAAAATATTGATAAGAAACCCATGTTGGGTAACACCAATGTGGTTTCTCTAAGAGGTATAATCTTCGTACATGAGTTGGAACGATGAAGATGAGCATGATTTTACACCAGAGGAACCAAGTAATAGTGTCACTTACATTAGTGACGCAGACCTTAACTTGAGTATCATCATCATAATGAAAATAGGTCTTCAACTTGCTTTCATTCCACAAATGGGTACCTGAATCAATGAAATCAACCACTTTAAAAGAAGGTACCTTTCTCTGTTTTTCTCTTTCGAGTCTGTTGTATAAGCTAATTAGAGGTCTGATTGTTCTTTATTCAGTCCCATCCTGGAGTTTTCTTGTTTACTAAGTTTGGTGGCAACCAAACAGCACTGTTGGATCTTGCCGTTCCGGTATGACTACTTAGATTTGGTAATCTTTCTGAGATGTTTAAACTGATATTTTCCATATGATCTGCAGGATAATTTTGGTAAACTGGAGAAAAGAAACACCGAAATCAATGAAGCAAATAACTCGCGATTCAGTTACCTCTAATTATTTCATTTTTCTTACGCTCGTAAGACATAACAGGATGAAGCTTCTTCGCTCACAGATTGGAAGGAGAAATTAGACCGAGATTTTGAAAGTTCAAGCTAATATAACCAGCATCCTCTCAGTGAGCATATGTCTGTCATTTTGGTAATCTTAAGCGTTCATTTTCTCTTTAGCTTGATGATGGATTACAGGTTCTCACGTCTAGACTGCCCTGACCTTGGAACCTTGAGCATCAAAGATCAAACCCTTCCACCTGAAAATAAGGACTCTTTCTCTTCTCCTTTCTAGGATTGTTTTTATGTGATCAACGAAGGTAAAAACCTTCTTTTTTTTTTTTACTATGTTCTCTCTCTTTTTCATCTTGCAAACATTGTTGAACTTGAGCTTCCTCTGGATACTTGTATTTTTCAGGTTAATGGTGAAACTTCCACAGCAAAGATATTGAGTGTTATTTTAGCTAAAGAAGTAATAGCACCAGACTTTGATTTAGATTAACATAAACTCTCCAACTGAGAAAGCTTCCGCGCGCCTACAAAAGCCCATGACCTGCAACACAATACAAAGCCCAAACGAGTTTCCTTCTCAAAACAAGAGTATTGAAAATAAAGAACAATACAACAGTCAATAGTGAAAGAACATATATGTGGCTAGATCTATGTGTTTGTGTATGTATGAGCATAAAGTAAAGAACACATAGAGTTTTTTATTGAGGTTCGGTTTCCCTACAACCCCGGGACCTAGTCCAGAACAAATCCACTAGAACAAGATGCAATTACAATTGCTATGATATCCAACACTACAGTGCCTATCATTCTTTTCTAGATGAATCATTATGGAAACGATATCTCTACAAAGAATATCACCCGGCAGCACCGGTGCAACACCATCTTTATCTGGCTGCAGAATCCATAGACAAACCACCAATAAGATCTACTAATCTTCTCTGGTGGGGCGACGCCACACACACACTTGTGTGCATCTCACAAATAAACCCTAGACGCGCGCCCATACAAGTCGTCGTCTCTTGGTTTATATAGTCAAGGATCAAAACCCTAAGCATCCATAAGCCCATGTGATTTTTTCATCCTTTGGGCTTCTCAACTCACGTGGCTAGGTTTCCTAAAACAAAGGAAACTCCACCAATAAGGAAATAATCATTTATTTCCATTTTACTGTTCTGAGCTACGTCCTGAGCTACGTTCTGAGCTACCAGCTGTTGTAGCACAAACTACCTCAGGAACTGTATCCATAACTGTCTCAACCTCTGTGTCAGTTATGCTTGTCCAAACTGCCACAACAATAAGTCCCAGTCTTTGTATCACGCACATTCTAAATTAGCTCCATCTCTGCACCTTTGTCTTATCCGTCATAGGAGATGTATCACATATTGTTCCAGTAACTGTATCATGTTCTGTACCAGTAGTTGTGTCGAGTTCTGTTCCAGAAGGTTCTTAAACCAATCATCAATACATCTTCAATCTCTCCCTTAATGATTTAGTTTTAGAATCCAAAGACACACTCAATGCTTCGTGTCACACCATCTGATAGATTCAAAGTATCTATCATCTTCATTCTCTCCCTTTTTAACTTAGTTTGATACTCAAGCACATTCAGCTTCTGGTGACATCCATCTCTCCAAGTTTCAGAACCAAACACAGAGAACTCTCCCTAGAGATAGGAATTCTCTAACATTAGACATCTCTCCAAGTTTCAGAACCAAATTGCTCTCCCATAATCTGAGCAAAAACTACAGCCAACTGAACAGCATTGGCACCAAACATAACCACTTCTCTCCCTGCTTGAGTACACAACTAAGCTAAAAACATCACATATCGTGTGCTAACTTTTGTGGCAAACTCTTATAATTCCCATATCCATCAGTACTACCTCTTGCCAAGTTTCCTCCCATACTGAGCTCATTTTCCCAACCAAGAATTATAATACACTCAGTTTCCTTTAACCAAGTCTGTCTCAGAAACACATGAATAAATCACAAAATAACCGTTGAAACCTTAAACCCACCGTTGGATATTCAGCTAGTAGAATCATGAATCTCTACACAAATTTTCGGTCAGATCAGACTCTGTTTTGACCCTCAAACAATGTCTTGAAAAATCTATCATGGAACTGGTTTCTGAGTTTTTGAAATTCTGGATGATTCTGGGCCAACTTCTAAAGAGAATTGCACCTAGAGCTTAGCTCCTATTGACATGTTGTCAACTTCCATACCTTTCTTGCAGTGAGATCTTGCAACATATACCTTCTTAGTATCTCAACTCGTTCCAGCCTGTTGGGAAAATACCTCCCAATACCTCATCTTCAAACAACAATTAATGGCTTTCAGTCTTTGCAGATTTTCACAGTTTCTTCTGTTTCTTGGCCATAACACAATCAACTTAAACTCTGAAATTCGATACTGATTTGAGCACTTTTTTCTTCTAAGAATTCTTTAACACCATGACTCTCAATATCCACCATTTTTCCATACGCACATGCTCAGACATGGTTGAAATCTCACCCTCAGAACTCCTTTTCAAAACTGCTATTTTAGTTCTTTCTTATTTCTTCTTCTCTTACCCCACTGTTTTCAAAAACATCAGCTCCAATAATTTGATCTTCCACTTCTTCAAATCCGTCCGTACAAGTACCATGGGTAGTCATTGCAGAGATGAGCCACATCATAACATCGGAATGAACTACATTGTTACAGGAGGAGACGACGACCAATCCTTGGCGAAATATGAATGTACGTGATCAAGTCATCTTCCAAATATCAGCACAAGAGACCAATCCTTGTGATGTCCCACATGCAATTTTTTTAATATATAGCTAGCATCCCATAATCAGAAACCTTGCATGCCAATTCTAACAAGCACAAAACTCCCTAAGGATCACCAAACAGTCATACTTCCCTTCAGCTTCAAAGAGATTTTCTTATTGACGTATGTAAGACGGCATCAGACTCTGATCAAGCACAAATGCCAGAAAGCTCTTAGATTCCTGCAACTCTTTCGTGAGCTTTACCGGAATCATCCTTTTGATTTTCATAGTGACTGCTTAATTGAAGTCAATCTTCTTCTCCATTGAATTAATCTATGAGTGAAGCACATAAATAGAAATCCTCCGGTACCTTAATTCATCATAAATCTATCCAATTATTAGATGAAAGCTCTTGATCCTCATTCAAATTCTCTCCATCTTCCAAGAAATCCTCTGTCGCTGTTGATCCCTTCTGATCTTCCTGGCTCAAAGCTCCACCTCGCTCAGCCACTTTTAGGCCTTGGAATTTGAGCTTTGTTCTTGCATAGTCTTTAGGCTTTGCCATTGTTTCTTTTTGTGAGATGGTGCTCTTAAAAATTCACGATCCAGCAAACACACGAGCATAGCCTCTCTGAAAATCAGAAACCTCTTTTGTCACATGCCAACACTGAGTTAGAACATGGCTGAGTATTTCAAGAGGCTTCCTTGTCGATGGTGTTTCTTAACCTCACCTGCAGCAACCATCGTATTCATTGTAGATACTGCCACCTGAGCCACAACAAACCAGTTTTATTATATATATATTTTTTAATAAACTCAAACAACCGCAACTGCTCGTCCTTGTCTTCCAGAGACAATTCAACATTCAGCCCAAACAATCACTGAGCCACTTTCTTCTGCATCCATTGCATATTATAACTGTGAGCTCTAATCAGACCTGCACTTCTTTAATAAGACCACTTCAATCAAAAGCAAGACTGATGCTTAATATTTCAAACCGGAAATCCAAAGAAAATCAATGATCCAACATAACTCCCCCAACTCCACAGATTTCGACCACGGAAAACGAAATCTTGTATTCTCCAAGACTTTACCCTGCCATCATCCATGCTTCAGTGATCTCTATAGACTCATACTGTAAGAAGCTTCTCCTATGTACAACACACAGTAGCCACTCCCTCGACAGCTTCTATCAGCCTTCCTTCTCTCTCTTACAGCTCAAATTCACTCAGCTTCTTGAGAATAACCCAAATTGAGATTCCATGGAACCACAAGTGACAAGCTTCATATCCACAAAAATCATGCTTCACTAACGACACATATTCCTTTTCATCAGATAATCAGTAGCAAGAGAAACGACCTGATTAAGCATCGTATCCAAGAGCATCTTGGGGTTACGATTCAAAAGTTATGACCAATTCTCCAAGACAGAATCGAAAGATACAAACCTGTGAACAACCAACTTGGTAGCAATTCTTTATCAACCTAAACAGGATCCAGATAGCAATCTTTAGATCCTTGGAAAGATCTCACTTTCAAGTTTCCAGAGCATCTTTGATTCTGAATTCTTAATCAACCAACGTGTGATATCTTTGAACCTTCTTAATCATTTTTGCTTGAGCTTACAACATCCTCAGAAAAGCATTCTCTGTTTCTCTTTTAATTTTCTTCACGTACAACATGCTTTCATTAGTGATTCTTACCAGCGACTTAAATTCACCTCTACCTGTGAATTTGGTCTTTCTTGTAAAACTTGTCTTCCTCAGGCTGTTTTAAGAGTTCAAATCCTGTATATATATGCTTCGAGTGATTCCATCCCAACAAAATTGACCAGTTCAAGTAGCTTACATACTAAAACTTTCTGGAATATCTCAGATCTATAACAGCCTACTGCAACAAAGCAATCTCTTCAACAAATCACATCATTTCATCATCCCTTGCCTCACCAATGATGCCTCATCAACATAACTCTTGAATTTTGCTTGAAATTCCCAGCCTTTGTACGAACAGTCTTGATAAAAATTATTGGCTCTTACAATGGTCTTGCACATACTGAAAACGACTCATCAGCCTTTTTGGTCTCGCTTGAAGTGACCATAATCCAATTGTCTCTTGTTCCTTGTATTTCAAACGATGTCACAGAAAAGAAATATCTTTCACATATGTCCTGAAACAATCCTTGTGTGATACATTTTATCCCTCTTGTCCTTGACTCAGCTCTGTAATTGAGTGTACAGTGTGCCTTGGTTCTCTGTAATCGCTTCTCCTCGTTCTTTTTAACAACTTTGGACAAAAAGATGACTTGGAAAGGGCTAAACACATCATATTTTCGACTTAGATTGAGCCCAGATAGGAACACTTAACTGAAGCCCATATTGCTACCAATCCATACGATTCTTCTTCTTCCATAATGGTTTCTTCTCTTTTTTTTCTTTTTCTTTTTGTTGACCACAAAGAGAATCACTGTGCAATCATAGTTTCTGATCATAGTACTTAGCAGGATCTTCATCATTGACTACAGACATCCCCATATCAGATTAATCACAACAAACTTCAAATGGTTCAGCTTTCACGGAAACAACAGAGCTTCCAGTCTTCCACTAGCATGATCGACTCTCAATGCTAATTTAACAAGATTCACTGGCAATCTTGAGTCACAAAATCGTCAGTGACTATACTGCAACTTGCTTTCGTTGAAAATTCTGAAACCTCCAGTGAACCTCTTCATCAAACTTTTTGCACCCCAACTCATTGAACTTAACTAGAGAGAAACAGTATTGAGGTCCATCCTCATATTGAGCACCACGTCTTTGTCTCTATTAACAACAATGTCGACCTGTTTCTAATTAATCAACGCTTCTTTCAAAATTTATCTTGATGGTGATGACAAAGACTTCTATTCTGATAGTGTAAGGAATACGATCTTCATCTCCAATGGTGAACATGATTCTGATTTTCTGACTACAACTTCAGTGAATCTTGCCGATAGTAGCTCTGTCACCTGTTATATCTGGTAATCACAGAATCCTGAAACTACATCATCCAATAACCTTTCATGTATGTGAAAGGTTACGCAAACACTCAGATAAATTTCGCCGGAGTCTATGAAATTCTCCATAAGATCGAATGGTATCTAGATGCAGCAATTTCTCGCATCATTATATTTCCTTTGATCAACAGTTTGTGACTCTTCTCCTCAAGTTTATTGACTCTGTGCTAACTATTTTTCCAATTAAGATAGCAACTAGAACAAGGGGTTTATCACTGACCACGGAGTTCCTTTCTCTACCAGAACATCTCCCTTCTCTGAATAATCAAAGCAGGTCATATGCTTGCTCTTCGTCTCCGACTTTTCTTATACACTTATAAGTCAAACAGAATCTTCACCGTCCCAAACAAGAAAAAACGCATATTAGAGACGCTGATAGAGATCGTGTCATTGCTTCTCACAGCCAATATAGCCATTGAAATCTCAAACCACTGAGCTTCTTTATATTTATGATTCATCTTGCTTCTGATCTTCTTCCAACTTTATACTCAAACATAAACTGAGACGATCTCATGACCGGATGATATTACCCACGACAAAACCTGAAAATGTTGCAACTTTCTTTATTCCTTAAAGCCTTTTTGAGACCAAAGGCCCTTACCAGATTTGTGTCTCACTTCTTATCCACCTTGCGTCAGTGCTCGCGATTTGTCCCGTGAACACTTATAAGTGTTGGGCTATTCTCACAGTAGCAACACACCCAATTATCCAACTGAAACAAAATAATTGTACTTTCAGCTTAATCTTTCCCGATATCAAGCTTGAAAATTGAAGTTCTAGAGATTCATTCGCAGTTACTCTCTGTTGATTGCAGGGACTCGTGACGACATCCTTAAGAATTAAAATCATCAGAGCTTGTCGTAGTTCCCACATCTCTGATTTGTCAATTTTAACACAAAGCCAGAAACTTTCCAGGAGATCCTTACACATTCTGAGAAATTTCTAGCACACTGATTTGTAAACCCAAGTTTGTTGCACTGCAACTCTCCATTCAAATATGCAGTCCTCCTCTCCAAAAGCTTCAGAATTCAGATTCAGGAACGAGTTTCTTCTTTTTCCGGCGGGTTTCTGCCCTTTCTCTTCTCCTTAATTCATCAAGTTCAAAGATGACCAAGCAATGATCCGCACTGCACATCCCTAATTCTGAAAGCTCCTCTCAATCAGAGACCACATATTGACATTCTCATGGCCAGGAGAAACAAATTTAACATTATTGATGTTGCCTCCTTTAGCTCAATAGTTCTCTCCAGCAGCTTCTACAATCCGACACACTTCATGATTTCTGGAATCAAGGACATCATTCATAAAACCCATAAGATATTAACCAAAATCAGTAGAAGAAAGCTCAAATTCCTCAATTGCTTCAAACTTCTTTTCTCGATGGTGAGAAAGAGAGAATCCCTTTTTTTTTTTTAACATCAAATTGAGACTTCTCTGACAAGAATGTTGCTGTTTCCAGAAACCAAAATATCAAGCCAAAATTTTCTTTTCCGTTGATAGCTTCTGACGACATCATCTTCACTGCTTCACGTCAAGTTTTCCCATCTTCTAGCCATACCTATCCGGTTCCCCTTTTTTTTTATAGATTGGGCTTGATTGAATCTTTGGCCCATGGATAATAATATATAATCCATTTGCAAACAGACCCACAGAGTAACAAACCCTATCTTGTGATACAACTCTTCTTCCTGTACGAGAAGCGGATAACAAGCTTTGCTTCTTCTTCTTTTCTTATTCTTTTTTTTTTCCAGAAGACCTCAAACTTTAGTATTCTTATCAGATCCACTTTCATGTTCCATGTTGACAAGAAATCAGAAACCCACGCTAACAACCAAAAATCTCGTTCCTCTTAGACACACTCTAATCGATTCACAAAACAAAAGAAAACCGAACATATATGATCTCTTGACTGTTTTAACCAATCTAACCACAAATCCAGGATCTTCTACCCGAAAATAAGCTTAACCTCTGACGGGTTAGGCTCTGATACTAATTGAAAGAACATATATGTGGCTAGATCTATGTGTTTGTGTATGTATGAGCATAAAGTAAAGAACACATAGAGTTTTTTATCGAGGTTCGGTTTCCCTACATCCCCGGGACCTAGTCCAGAACAAATCCACTAGAACAAGATGCAATTACAATTGCTATGATATCCAACACTACAGTGCCTATCATTCTTTTCTAGATGAATCACTATGGAAACGATATCTCTACAAAGAATATCACACGGCAGCACCGGTGCAACACCATCTTTATCTGGCTGCAGAATCCATAGACAAACCACCAATAAGATCTACTAATCTTCTCTGGTGGGGCGACGCCACACACACACTTGTGTGCATCTCACAAATAAACCCTAGACGCGCGCCCATACAAGTTGTCGTCTCTTGGTTTATATAGTCAAGGATCAAAACCCTAAGCATCCATAAGCCCATGTAATTTTTTCATCCTTTGGGCTTCTCAACTCACGTGGCTAGGTTTTCTAAAACAAAGGAAACTCCACCAATAAGGAAATAATCATTTATTTCCATTTTACTGTTCTGAGCTACGTCCTGAGCTACGTTCTGAGCTACCAGCTGTTGTAGCACAAACTACCTCAGGAACTGTATCCATAACTGTCTCAACCTCTGTGTCAGTTATGCTTGTCCAAACTGCCACAACAATAAGTCCCAGTCTTTGTATAACGTACATTCTAAATTAGCTCCATCTCTGCACCTTTGTCTTATCCGTCATAGGAGATGTATCACATATTGTTCCAGTAACTGTATCATGTTCTGTACCAGTAGCTGTGTCGAGTTCTGTTCCAGAAGGTTCTTAAACCAATCATCAATACATCTTCAAATAGCAGAGTTCGTACAGCAGAACCTGCAAGCTTTCACGTGATAAAACTTCAAAATCGCTATGATATCCTTAGATCTAGAGTTAATTGAAGACATGTGGCATTCTCTCATACATTCCTTTTGTCTATAAATATAGATTTTGTAACTATGATTAAGTTATGTTGAATGAGAAAGTTTGAGTTTCTCCCTTCTTCTCCTATGTCCGCTTCTAGGGTTTGAAACTGCCTTCATAATTTACTCTTTTCAGCTTTAAATTTACAACAACAAATTTCCTTCAATCTCTTTCGCAGTCAAGAATCTCAGTGGCGGCTATAATGTCAGGTGAGATGATAAGAATCCTTCCTCTACTTATCATTACTAACACTACAAGAAATCTTAACATTGATAGCAGTATAAGATAGCACAAAATTCAAATCTGCTATAGTAGATGAATTTAGTTTTTCGATTTGTATATTATAGCATTAATAAAACGGTAAGATATTGTTTCAGTGACCGGGAAACAAAATTAGCTAATTCCGCCAATAATTGGGCCCAAAATCAGCTAGCGCCAATACTTAGAATTTTTTCCTCTCACCCAAAAACACTGTTGAAGCTTAATCCATAGCTCCTCTCTTTCCCTCTTTCTCACTCGTAACAGCTCTCGATTCTCTCCGTCGATCCGTCGTAACTAGCCGCAACAAGATTCACTTTCACCTTCCACGATTTGAACTTCCGTCGTCGGCGTCGTTCTTCAAATCAGGTTGCATTGTCCGTTTTACCGAAATTCTGTCTCTTTTTCTTACAGTCAATTTCGTATTTGTTCTCTATGTTGGGATTATGTCCTGAAATCATATTGTACTTACTCTGCATGATAGTTATATTGTCGAGATCGGACAATTCATGTAATACTAGGTGGTCATAATGCTTTGCTAGAAGCCGCTTATGACAAATGAGTTGTAACTCATTGCTGGTATTATGTGAACCTACAGGGTCAAACACCTAAGCAAGCTGGATACACTTTGTATGGGATTGATCATTGGAATATGGTCCGATCAATGTGTATTCAATACACATTGATATCGAGTTTTTAAGAGGTGTGTCGATCGACACTATTGGGTGTGTCGATCGACACAAGGCCGATACCAAAATTGATGTTTCGGTTTATGTCGAGGTCTAATATATATAGGCTTATGTATACGACCTAGAGGGCAAGAGCCGTTGCAGAGAGAGTTTTTATTGACAGAAAAACGCAGCCACCTCCAAAAAACACAGAGAATCCCTGAAGATCCGATTCCTGACACTAGCATCCCGGCGGATTCCAGCTTGCGTGCGTGTGGACTGCAGTAGAGGCGCAGCATCTGAGGCGCTCTTGATCTCAATTACCTGTTCATCATTCCGCTGCAAATCTCCAGGTAAACACGAGATCACTCCTGATGATTCAATTAAATAAACCCTAGATCCTAGGAGATCTAACAGTGGTATCAGAGCTATAGGTCTTAATCATTGAATATGAAGCATGTAATTCGAATAATATTGTGTTTGAATAAGTTGATGCTTGTTGATTTTCGTTTTGATAAATATAATCTCAGATTTTGTTTGTATCGAAAACGATGAACCTGTGTTTTCGCACAGTGTCGATCGACACAAGTTTGTGTCGGTCGACACACTGCGAAAACGATTATAAAATTTTAGGGTTTTCGCACAGTGTCGATCGACCCTAAGCTTGTGTCGGTCGATGCACCGCGAATACGTTTATTAAAATTTGGGTATCAATCTTAGAGAATGCACTTTGTCGATCGACACACTGGGTGCATCGATCGACACGGGCTGTGCGAAAGGATAGATCGGTTCAATTGGATTGAACTGGTTATCTTGCATGGTTGAAATTTCCCGATACCCTACTGTGTCGATCGACACAGGTTAAGTGTCGGTCAACACAGGCCTTGCGATTGGTTGATCGGTTCAATTGGATTGAACTGGTTATCATACTTGGTTAAGGTAGATCAGATCGGTTTAAATTAGATGAATTGGTTCAATTGGATCGGACTGGTTATCTCAATTAGTATAAACCGATTTGATTGGATAAGATCAGTTTGATTGAATAAGTCGGTTCAATTGGATTGGACCGGTTATCGCGATTAGTTAAAACTGATTGAATCGGTTCAATTGGATGGACCAGTTGAATTAGATTTGACTAGTATCTCAATTGGTCTAAACCCGGTTCATTTGGTCAATTACCGGTTCAATTGGATTGACCGGTTACCGGGTTTTGTTAAGGTTGGATGCGAACCGTAATTGTTTGGTTATTGAACCAAATGATTGAGAAACCGAACCAAATGACCTAACCCAATTTTGTTAGAACAATTAAAACTCAATTAAAAATTAAAAGTTAAATGTGTTCTAAACCTGTCGAATACACATTGGATGTGTATTAGATCAAAGTTTAGTTTTCAATATGGTCAACTGTCAAGACTCATTTCGTTGTTGGATAGTATTGGAGTCCTTGGTATCCACAATTACATGAGTAAGGCATGTAGTAGTGTTGATGGTATTGCAGTGCTTGACATCAACAATTACGTGACATAAGAGATTGATTCACTAACCTTTTAGAGTTCTGTTTCCTCAACTAAATATCAAGTGACCTTGATGTTTTTCCCAATCTTGTCTACTATCAAGACTCGTTTCGTTGTTGGATAGTCTTGGAGTCCTTGGTATCCACAATTACATGAGTAAGGCAGGTGATAATTGATAGACTTGCAGTGCGACTGTCAATGATCACAAGAATAAAGAGATTGGTTTACTTGACTGGGTCATCAGAAGTTCTGGACCCAGAGACGTCAGAGTGGGTGAGACATGGATTGTCTTATCTGCGACCAAGAGTTGTACTGGGTACAATTAGCAATGATTTGTTTACCTAGATAACTGAACTTTGGGTGATGGCGAGTCGTCCACTCAGATTCTGGTGAAGTATGGATATTGGATCATTATATTCATAGAGGAAACATTGTTTGAATATAATGCGAGTTTTATTATTAGATAAGATTTTTCATTTCATGAACTTCATAACTAAAATTTTCTTTTCTTAGTTTTTAGCCTATGTCTAAAACTACTTTCTCGTTGCGATCCGTCCTTGAGAAGGACCAGTTAAATGGATCAAATTTCCTGGATTGGTATCGGAACTTGAGATTTATTCTCAAGCAAGAGAGTAAGGACTATGTCCTTGAGAAAGCTCTCCCCGAGAGGCTTGGGACCAATGCCCCGCATGCAGTATATGATGCTTTGATTAAGCATTATATTGATGTGGTAGATTTGTGTGGTCTGATGTTGGCTACCATGAACTCGGACTTAAAGAGTCAATACGATAACATGGACTCCCAATAGAGATGATCACCAGCCTGAAACTGAAGTTTCAGGATCAGGCACGAGTTGAGAGATACCAGATGGTTAAGTCTCTCATTGGGTGCAAGCTACCAAAGGATGCTCCAGTGAGTCCTCATGTCATTAAAATGATGGGTTACATTGATAACCTGGGGAAACTGGATTGTCCTGTTAGCCTGGAGTTGGCTACTGAGATTATTCTGCAGTCACTGCTGTCAAGTTATGATAAGTTTAGGAAAAACTATATCAAGAATGATTTGACGAAGACGTTGACTGAGCTGCATGGCATGCTCAAGACAGCTGAGCAAAACATTATAAAGGGTAAAATGTTTGAGAAATCTTGTGTTAACAAGGGTAGAGGCAGGGCCGTCCAGATTTGGAATCAGGATAAGCCTGTGTCATATTATAAGCTCAAGTTCGGCCCATCTGATGTTGGTAAGTGCTGCTACTGTGATGAGTTTGGGCATTGGAAGAGAGATTGCATTAAATTCTTGGAAGATTCACAAGAGATGAAGGAGATGTACGGTACTTCTTCTTCAGGTATTGTGTTATTACTTCAAGTTCTATGTGGGTATTGGATACTGGTTGTGGTACTGATATTTTTGAAATATGCAGGGCCTAAGCAAAAGTAGAACGTTGAAGAAAGGACAAGTGGACCCGCGCACATGGTATGGAGCAATGGTTGCTGCATGAGCCGTAGAGATTCTCCACTTCTAGGAGCCTTTCAAGCTTGGTTTTTGAATTAAGTAATTGCTACTATGTACCTGCTTTAAGCAGAGATGTCTTTCATTTTCTTGTAAGAATTTGGATGTTTTTCATTATGATAAAAGACAAGTTTTGCTCTTTTGATCTTGATGAAATATTCTATGGTAGCACCCCTTTTGTAAAATGGGTTTTATGTCTTAAGCCAATGTACGTCTGTATATAACATAAATACCAAATAAGTCTGATGACTTGAACTCGACTTTTCCTTGGCATAGTCGTTTCAGCCACATAGAGTGAAACGGATTCAGAAGTTCCATAGTTATGGGCTTTTAGGCTCATTTGATTATAAATTATATAAGATATGAATTCTGCTTACTGGGCCAAATGACTAAGGGCTTCTTTAGCAGAGCTAAAGAAAAGGGCCAGAGGCTTATTGGGCCTTACTCATACTAATGTATGTGGCCCGGTGAGCGTTATTTCCAGAGGAAATCTTCAGTGCTTCATTACCTTATTGATGATTTCAGTAAGTATGGATGTGTTCATTTGATGAGACACGAGTCGGAATCCTTCGAAATGATCAAAGGAGTTCCAGAATGAAGTATAGAACCGATATGACAGAAGTATTAAACATCCTCGATTAGATCGCGGAGGAGAATACTTGAGTCAAGAATTGGGTGATCATCTAACTGAGTGTGAAGTCTTCTCACAGCTCATTTCTCCTGAAAAACTTGAATGGTGTTTCTGTGAGAATGAATCGGACCTTATTAGATAGGCTCCGAATAATGATGAGTCACATGAATCTTCCATTATCCCTTTTTGGAATACGCTTTAGAAATGTATGTGTTTACGCCAAATAGGTTTCTATCAGAATCAGTTGAAAGACACCACATTGGATGTGGACTGGGAGTTTTCCAAGTATGTTTTCCTGATTAATTGGGATTGCAAGGTTTGTATAAGGCAGTTGTCAACAAACAAGCTTGAACCCATATCTGATAAGTGCTACTTCGCTGGTTTTCCTTGGGAAACCGGGTCTTATTACTTTTGCAACCAATCCGAGAACAAAGTTTTGTTGTTCGGAACTCTGTTTTTCTAGATAGAAAGTTTCTTTCCAAGAAAAACAGTGGGAGTAGAAGTACAACTCGAAGAAATTCGAGAAACACAAGAGGCTGCTCAACCTGTTGAGGGAGAGCAACAGTTAGATCTACAAAGTGTTGTAGGACCTACACCTGTGGAGCCTGAAGTTCACAGATCCGAAAGGATCCGTCACTAACCCGAGAGTGATTTCTCGTAACCGATTGCCGTGATCTGTCAATCATTGAAAAGTGACGTGCCTGCGAAATTCAATGAAGCGATGGTGACCTCCAACTCCGAAAATTTGCTAGGTATGCATGTTAGCTTCACCGATCTATTTCTGGATTGAAGCAAACATCTTGGAGTTGGAACCTACGTTCTGTTAAAACGGTCAAAAGTTTTGACTTGATCAAGAACGAATAGGAACCGTGCGTTTACAAGTAGACTAGTGGGAGCGTAGTTGCATTTAACACACTGTATGTATATAACATACTCAATCTCATAAACGACGTTCCGTCGCTTAAGTCTTGTCAAGACTTGGGTCAGAAGTCATTTTAACGATAGACATGGGAGAAGCCGCATGAGTTCTTGGAATAAGGATCTATTAAAAAGATTGGGGTAGGCTAATTGGATCGTGTCAGAATCCTTATGTTGATAAGGTATTGGACAGTTCTAATTGAAAGGAATTCCTAGCAGTTCCTAATCCAATTAGGCAACCCTGGTCTGAATTCCGAGCCTAGGATCTAAGGTTCATATAATTGAATCATTGGGATCTCAGAATTACCTGGTGATTAGCAGCGGAAGATTTGCAGATAATCGAGATCTAGAGCGCCTCAAATGCTGCGCCTCTACTGGTATCCACACGCACACAAACAGAACAGGAGGGATGCTAGTGCCTATAGAGATCAGATCTCTCAAGAGGTTTCTCTCTAGTTTCTGGTGGCTGTGAATTAGGTTAGATTAGTGTTTTGGTCGACCATATATCTTTATATATGTTGACTTAAACTACAACGGAATTAACCAACAATTAAACCGATTTAATTTGGTAATCCGCGAGTCGTGTCGACCGACACACTCTATGTGTCGATCGACACGGTCGATCTGTGTCGACCGACATACTTATTATGTCGATCGACACTGTTCCAGAAACTTGATATTGAATGCATATCTAATATGCATTCACCCGATCATTACATTAATGATCAACCTCATGTTCAACGTCCAGTTTGCTTAGGTGTGTGACCCTGTAGGATCATATAACACTAGTAATGAGTTCTCAACTCATTGTGTTGGATCGTTTAGTGTTTCCTGATTCAATTCCCAGATTGATTCATCCTACTAAACATGCAGATCTAGGTTCTCTTATTTAGAAACTTAATGGATCTCACCTTATACCTGTTTATGCAGCGGAAAGGGAAGGTATGGTCAGAGATCAGCAGATCCACCAAGAGATGGATCCTCCAAAGGCTCACACACGCAATCACAGAAAATGGCTGCTAGACCGAGCTGAGGGAGGCCGCAGAGAGAGAGAGAAATCGGCACAGGGGCTTAGGGTTAGGGAAGAGAGAATTAGGCTTGGTTTTATTTATAAAACCCTTCTCTAATTCTTTTGGGCTTTTGGGCCCAAATTCCCAGTCTAATTAAATTCCTCAGATTTAATCAGACCCATTAATCTCTCTTTATGTTCGGTAAATGCCTAGCACTTTTACCGTACTTCTGCTAAGCCGTTTCCTCATAGTTTCCTGTTAGCTTAGGCGTGTGACCCATATGGGATCATATAATAAAGGCAATAAGTCCAAGACTTATAGATCATGAGCGGACTCTAGCAAGCCATCATGACCCCCAGTATTATATGACTTATGTCTGATCATTGACATACTCTTACTTTCTAGAGACAGTACCGAGATTACTGGACACAATTCCAACAATCTCCCACTTGTACTGGAATCTCTGTATTCATAATCCTTTTGTCACAATATCTCGATTAGTCATAAGGCAAGATTAGTGTCATCCTTATAAAGTCTAATCTTGTTCATCGGACTCTGATTTGATACTGACAATCCAAACGACTCGGGAAAGTCCGTTTGAGCATGGCCATGCATTTTCCAGTATTCAAATCTCCGATTGGCCTAGAGATATTCACTCCATTTATATTGGAGGGACAAATCCCGTCTTGTTCCATCACTGTAAACTACTCATTTCATAATACACCCAAACAAGGTCCTTATAACTATCGCTTAACGACAGCATTAGACAATGATCAAAGCGCATTAGTTCATGTGCAGTCACATGCATGCGAACTCAGGTCTAAGGACTATACTCTATAGTCGTAGTAAGAATCTCTTATGACACAGATATAAATATCCTGAAGAGTTCTTATAATCGGGTCTTGTCCGGTCGTATGTACCCTACATACACCTATGTACTGACTTTGATGCCGCGCATCTATGACACATTGAGACTTTGTCATAAGTCACATACCAATCTAGTCTCACACGGTTGTTGGTGTTCCATTTCAACAACCTTCGACTAGGGACATGATGATATAAGCCATCTATCAAATATAGGGTCTCATGATCAAGCTAAATGACTTTGATAACTCAAGATCAAGTCACTTACTTCGATGACCTATAAAATGGTTCATATCACTTTGGAACGATTATTTCATCACAGTTAAAATAATCTTGAAATAATAATTTCATTAAACATCATAAAATGTTTTACAAGAACATATCAAAAACTAAATAAAGCCCTCAAACTCCCACTCAAATTTAGATTACATTTCAATGTCTCTAATGCCTACAGCTTCATTCAGGAACTCGAGCTTAGGCCTTGGGAGTGGCTTTGTCAATGGATCAGCGACGTTATCATCTGTCTGAACTCGGCTGATCTTGACTTCCTTTCTATTAATGATGTCACGTATCAAGTGAAATCTTCTTAGAACATGCTTGGATTTCTGGTGTGATCTTGGTTCCTTTGCCTGAGCTATAGCACCATTGTTATCACAAAACAGTGCCAGAGGCTCAGCCGCATTTGGTATCACACCTAGTTCAATAATGAACTTTCGTATCCAAACAGCTTCCTTCGCAGCTTCTGAAGCGGCGATATATTCAGCTTCTGTAGTGGAATCAGCAACGGTGTCTTGCTTGGAGCTTCTCCAACTGATTGCACCGCCATTCAGACAAAAGATATAACCGGACTTTGACCGGAAATCATCTTGGTCTGTCTGGAAACTTGCGTCCGTGAATCCACTGACTTTAAGCACATCACTTCCACCGTACACCAAGAACTTATCCTTAGTATGTCTTAGATACTTCAGGATGTTCTTGACGGCAATCCAATGGTTTTCACCTGGATTTGACTGGTATCTGCTCGTCATGCTTAATGCATAAGCAACATCAGGACGAGTACAGATCATGGCATACATGACAGATCCTATTGCAGATGCATAAGGAATATTCTTCATGCGCTCAAGCTCAGCAGCCGTCGTAGGGCTCTGCTTCTTGCTTAGCGTTGTGCCATGTACCATTGGCGTGAAGCCCTTCTTGGAATCTTTCATGCTGAATCTTTGTAGGACTTTGTCAATGTATGAATCTTGACACAAGCCTATCAGCCTTCTAGATCTATCCCGGTAGATCCTGATTCCAAGAACGTATGCGGCTTCACCCATGTCTTTCATGGAAAAACAACTTCCAAGCCAGTCCTTTACCGACTTCAGCATTGGAACGTCGTTTCCGAGAAGCAGTATGTCATGGACATACAGAATAAGAAATACTATCTTGCTCCCACTAGTTTTCTTATACACGCATTGTTCTTCTTCGTTTCTGATGAAGTCAAATTGCTTGATCGCTTCATCAAAACGAAGATTCCAGCTCCTCGATGCTTGCTTCAATCCATAAATGGATTTGTGAAGTTTGCATACTTTTCCAGCATTCTTTGGATCTATGTAACCGTCAGGTTGTGTCATATACACATCCTCTTCCAGAATTCCATTCAGGAAGGCGGTTTTCACGTCCATCTGCCAAATTTCATAATCATGAAAAGCTGCAGTTGCTAGTAGAATCCGAATAGATTTCATCATAGCCACTGGTGAATAGGTTTCATCGTAATCCACTCCGTGAACTTGTCTGAAACCTTTTGCCACCAACCTGGCTTTATAAATCTGGACATTTCCATCCACGTCAATCTTCTTCTTGAAGATCCATTTGCACTCGATGGCTTTTACACCAGCGGGTAAGTCAACCAACGAAAACACTTGGTTGACCGACATGGAGTCCATTTCGGAATCAGTGGCCTTGCGCCACTTCGAGGAATCTGGGCCCATCATGGCTTGATTGAAGTTCGATGGTTCATCACCATCAATGATCAAAAGATCATGACAGTTAGTCACGAGGAATCCTTGATATCTCTCGGGTTCGTGACGGATCCTCCCGGATCTTCGAACTTCAGGTACTACAGGTTCAGGCTCTACAATTTCTTGTAGGTCCTCCTGCTGCTCTTCCTCATTAGGTTGAGCAGTATCCTGTTCATCTTGAATTTCTTCAAGCAGTACCTTACTCCCACTGTCTTTCTTAGAGAGAAACTCCCTCTCAAGAAAGTTACAATCCCGGGCAACAAAGATCTTGTTCTCGGAACGTAGATAGAAGTAATAAGCCTTGGTTTCCTTCGGATAACCAATGAAGTAGCATTTATCAGACTTTGGTGTAAGCTTGTCTGAGATTAATCTCTTGACATAGGCTTCACAACCCCAAATTCTTAGATAAGACAGCACCGGAGCTACTCCAGTCCATAGTTCATATGGTGTCTTTGCTACTGCTTTCGATGACGCTCTATTTAGAGTGAACACTGCTGTTAGCAGAGCATATCCCCAAAGGGATATTGGAAGGTCTGTGTGACTCATCATAGATCGAACCATATCCAATAAGGTCCGATTTCTCCTCTCAGACACACCATTCCATTGAGGTGTTCCAGGAGGAGTGAGTTGGGACACGATCCCACACTCTCTTAGATGATCACTGAATTCTTGGCTTAAGTATTCTCCTCCTCGGTCGGACCGAAGAGCCTTAATGCTTTTGCCAAGTTGGTTCTGTACTTCATTTTGGAATTCTCTGAACTTCTCAAAAGATTCAGACTTATGTTTCATTAAATAAACATATCCATACCTACTGAAATCATCAGTGAAGGTAATGAAGTACTGATAGTTTCCTTTTGCATTTCTGGACATTGGGCCACACACATCAGTGTGTATCAGGCCCAATAAGTCACTGGCCCTCTCGTTAGGTTTATTAAAGGGGGCCCGTGTCATTTTGCCCATCATGCAGGATTCGCATTTCTCACATGACTCAAAGTCAAATGAGCAAGTCCATTCGAATGGAGCCTCTTGATGCGTTTCTCGCTGATGTGCCCTAAACTACAATGCCATAGAAACGTTCGGTTCTCCTCATTAGGTTTGAACCGTTTGGTATCAATGTTATAAATTGGCGCGGATTGATCAAGTATGTAAAGCCCATTCGTAAGAGGGGCACAACCATAGAACAAATTGTTGCGATTGAAGGAACATAATTTATTCTTAACTGAAAAATCATAACCTTCCAAATCCAACAAAGAAATTGAAATAATATTTCTGCTTATCGCAGGTACAAAATAACAATTATTGAGTTCTAAAATCAATCCCGAAGGTAAAGACAACAAGTATGTGCCTACAGCTAGTGCAGGAACTTTCGCTCCATTCCCAACTCGTAGCTCCACTTGTCCTTGCTTCAGCCTCCTACTGTTGCTGAGTGCCTGCATATTAGTACAAATATGAGCCCCACAACCAGTATCCATAACCCATGAGGTATTATCAGAAGTAGTTGTATTAACTTCTATAACAAAAATACCTGATGAAGAAGTCTCGAGAGTCTTCTTCTTCAATTCCTTTAGACCTTCTTGGAATTTCTTACATTCTCTCCTCCAATGCCCTGGTTCTTTACAGAACCTGCAGATGTCAGTAGGCCCAGCCTTAGACTTGGGCTTGGGCTTTGGCGTGTCCTTGTCCGAGACTTGGACAGCCTTAGCCTTTCCCTTATCCTTAGCAGAGGATTTCTTAAAGCCCTTGCCCTTCTGTACCATAAGCACATTGGGGTCCTTGGCGGTTTTCCTCAAGTTGGGCTCTGCAGTCTTGAGCATTCCGTGAAGCTCAGGCAATGTCTTACTCAAGCCATGCATATTAAAGTTCAGAATGAACTGATCATAGCTTGCAGGTAAAGACTGCAGAATGATGTCGCAGGCAAGTTCCTGGCTGATAGGGCAGTCGAGTTTTTGAAGATGATCGAGATAACCCATCATCTTCAAGACATGAGGACTCACTGCCGCATTTGCAGCCAACTTACAGTCTAAGAGGTTCTTAACTGTCTGAAACCTCTCAGTCCTTGCTTGCTCCTGAAAAAGTGATTTCAGGCTTGCCATTATCTCGATGGGTGACAATACACTCTCGAACTGCATTTGCAGCTCAGCAGTCATTGTCGCCAACATCAGGCAATAGACATCATTTTCATCTGACGAATGCTTTTCCCAAGCATTATGCAGAGTCCTGGCGGCATTGTTAGGAGGCCTCTCGGGGAGGGGATCACGAAGGACATAATCCTTCTTCTCCTGCTTGAGGACCAGCCTCAAGTTCCTTGACCACGTCAGGAAGTTCGTTCCAGTCAGCTTCTCCTTCTCGAGAACAGACCGGATTGAGAATGTGTTTTGAGTGCTTGTAGTAGTCATAGCTGAAATATAATATAAAAAGGTTATTAGTTAATATGTTCAATATGATTAATCTTGTATTATACTTAATATGATTAATCACGCATTATATTCAATAACATAAGTTACCCTCAATAGAATATAATGATTCCAAGATCCACATATAACTAAGATCAAAGTGGGCCACTGGCCATCACCCAACCTTAGCTTATATCGGTAAGCCCTATGTCGGCTAATTATATCCGTGATATAACTCTTGGTTGTGAATCTGGGCCCGAGGCCCAATCCACTCTGATGTCTCAAGGTCCGGGACTCCCGATGGCCTAGTCAAGAAAACCAGACTATACAGTCATGTAATCATTAATGTCTGGGACTCCCAATGACATTTATGAATCACAAACCGTCTTACCCACGCAAAAATAGACACCCTCACACTGTAAGGCCATGAATACAATTGAATGGGCTTCGACAGCTGACATAGACTGGACAAGACATCCAACGCTTGGTATTATTTGAGGTTTGTAGGTTTAGTAAAAATTCATCCCAAAATAGAAGATTACTATTTTGGGAAACTTTCCTTTTTGGGAAACCTACTAATTTTGGAAACTTTCTAAAATTGGAAACTTTCTAAAATTGGAAACTTCCTAAAATCCAAAACATGCAAATCTAGAAACTTCTAATTTAAGAAACTTTCTAATTTCAAAATTTCGGAAACTTATTAATTTAAAAAACGATTTTATAATTATATAAAATAAATTTTAAATTAATTCTGAAGAAAAGACTCAAATAATTGGCCCAATTGTTTTTAACTTCTTGGCCCGAGGCCCAAGAATTGGTTCATGTCCAAGACATAACCCAATTGCCCAATTAAATGACATAACCGGTCTGGTTCATTAAAATTGGTCTTAACCAAAATTAATTACTACGATGACCACAATTGTCAACCGGTTATTTACTAAACCGGACTTTCTCAATTTATTTGGTCCAACCAAATCAAATTAGAAAATCACTGGTTTAGGCACAAAATCCAATTTTTCGACTTTGGATTTCTTATCCCGGTTTAACCAGAACTTAATAAAATTATTAAATCTGTTTATTAAACCGCGACGTTTTGATTTTAATTAAAATTTTAAACCGAGCCTTAAACCGAACCGAACCGATTGATCATGTGAACCAATCACGACCTAGCCGTGAGCTTCACACGATCATGACAGCCGCAAGCCTCACGAACGGGACGATCGGGACAGGCTGCTGGACGGGACGGGACGATCGCTCGGGACGGGACCGTGATCGTCGAGCTCGGGTCGTTGGCTTCACGCGATCGCCAAGAGACCGGGACAGCGCGGGACGAGAGCGGGACGACGCTGGCCGAGACGCACGCGATCCATGCGATCTGCCTAGCGGATCCATGCGATGCTCGCGCCTCACGGTCGATCGATCCGACCAGGCAACGCGATCCACGCCATCGATCCGTGATCGATACATGCGATCAGCTTGGTCGATCGGATCATCACTCGGCCGACGCATACCAAATCATATAGTTTGGTCATGCGATTTTCATTAGTTTAGGTTTTTAATTCATTGTTTCTTGAGTGTTTTTCTCTTATCAGTAGATTGATTCAAAAACACTTCTTTAAACAATCCTAAACAAGATTCTAAACAAGAAAAACCACAGAACCAATGGCTCTGATACCACTGTTGGATCGTTTAGTGTTTCCTGATTCAATTCCCAGATTGATTGATCCTACTAAACATGCAGATCTAGGTTCTCTTATTTAGAAACTTAATGGATCTCACCTTATACCTGTTTATGCAGTGGAAAGGGAAGGTATGGTCAGAGATCAGCAGAACCACCAAGAGATGGATCCTCCAAAGGCTCACACACGCAATCACAGAAAATGGCTGCTAGACCGAGCTGAGGGAGGCCGCAGAGAGAGAGAGAGAAATTGGCGCAGGGGCTTAGGGTTAGGGAAGAGAGAATTAGGCTTGGTTTTATTTATAAAACCCTTCTCTAATTCTTTTGGGCTTTTGGGCCCAAATTCCCAGTCTAATTAAATTCCTCAGATTTAATCAGACCCATTAATCTCTCTTTATGTTCGGTAAATGCCTAGCACTTTTACCGTACTTCTGCTAAGCCGTTTCCTCATAGTTTCCTGTTAGCTTAGGCGTGTGACCCATATGGGATCATATAATAAAGGCAATAAGTCCAAGACTTATAGATCATGAGCGGACTCTAGCAAGCCATCATGACCCCCAGTATTATATGACTTATGTCTGATCATTGACATACTCTTACTTTCTAGAGACAGTACCGAGATTACTGGACACAATTCCAACACATTGATCATAAGTGGCTTCTAGCAAAGCATTATGAATACCCAATGTCATATGATTGTCTCATTTCGACAGTACGACTTTCACTTAGAACAAGTACAATAGATTTCAGGACATTCCCAACAATCTCCCACTTGTACTGGAATCATCTATTCCTATAATCCCTTCGTCACTATATCTCGATCCGGCATAAGGCAAGATCCGTGTCATCCTTATTAAGCCAAAATCATGTTCATCGAATTCCGATTTATACTGACAAGCCAAACGACTGACAATCACCTCGTTTGAGTGTAGCCACACATTTCTCAGTATCAAATCTTCGATGGGCCCTGAGATATTTATCTCCTGTTATATAGGAGGGACAATTCCCATATTGTTCCATCCCTGTTTCTTCACACGCTTCATGATACGCCCATTCAATGTCTTTATGATCACCAGTTACGGCTGACGTTTGACAAAGTCAAAGCGGACCAATTCACATGTAAGAAAACATGATGAACTCAGGTCTAAGGACTATACTCTATAGTCGTAATGAAAACTCTCATGACACTTATATAACTATCCCGTAGAGTTCTCATCAGTGGGTCATGTCCGATCTTGTGTTCTCCAACACATATCTATGTGATTGACTTTAATACTCTTATTAATGACTCCATGAAACTTAGTCATCAGTCACCTCACATACTAGTCTCACGCGGTTGTTAATGTCCCATTTTAACAACCTTGACCAGGGACTAATCATAATTTATGTCATTTATTATCTATAGGATTTCATGATCAAGTCACATACTTGATGACCTATAAATGGTCATAAATTACTTTGGAACTATTATTTAATAACCATTATTAAATAATACAGATGTCAGATTTCAATAACATAATCAAATTATGTTTATACGAACATCATATCATAACTAAAATTAATAACAATGACTCCCACTAAAATTAAGATCATATCTTAAGACATCTAATGCCTTTAGCAGTAGCCTGACCCTCATTCGCCCTTGCTCAGCGTGTGTCAAAGGACACTGCGTCTTGCTAAGAGTAATACCAAGAGTAATTTGCACAAAGCCCTTCTTGGAATCCTGCATACTGGATCTGTGCAAGGTCTTATCACATAAGTATCTTGACACAATCCACTTGGCTTATCCAATCTATCTCTATAGATTCTTATTCCAAGAATGTATATGGTTTCTCCCATAATTTTATCGAAAAACAACTTTCGAGTCAAGTCTAAACAGACTGAAACGATGGAACTTCATTTCCGAGAAGTAGTATGTTATCAACATACAATACCAGAAATGTAACTGCGCTCCCACTAGTCCTCTTGTAAACATTCGGTTCCTCTTCATTTCTGATAAAAATCAAACCTTTTGATTACTTTATCAAAACGAAGATTCCAACTCCGAGATGCTTGCTTCAATCCATAAATGGATCGATGAAGCTTGCATATCTTCCTAGCTTCATTAGGATCAATGAAAACTTCAGGTTGTGTCAGGTACACATCCTTTTTCATAATTCCATTAAGGAAAACTGTTTTCACATCCATCTGCCAGATCTCATAACCATTATGAGTGGCGGTTGCTAGGAGAATCCGAATGGACATAAGCATGGCGTCTGGGATTAAGTTTCTTCACAGTTAATACCATGAATTTTCTTGAAACCTTTTTCCACCAATCCAGCTTTGGACATCGCCATTCCGGATTCAGCGGCTTTCAGCCACTTTCGGAGTCAAGACCCATCATTGCTACTTCAAAATTTGCAGGCCCGTCACTTTCGATGATCAGTAGATCACGGCAATTGGTTACGAGAAATCCCCATTTCTCGGGTTCGTGACGGATCCTTTTGGATCTGCGAGCTTCAGTTTTTCTGTAAAAGTCGCGCACACATATCTCATATGTATACTTTTACCACGACCTAATTAACCAAGATTTAAACCGTAGTTAATTAAGTCATAAACCAAAATCAATATTTGGTTCGCGATCTGTGTCGATCGATGCAACTTTTGTGTCGATCGACAGTTCTTAAGAAACTCGCCTTTTGAATGTATATCGAATATACATTCATCAGATCCTTTATAAACTTTAGACCCCACAGGTGCAGGTTCTACAACTCTTTGTAGATCCAACTGCTACTCTTCCTCATCAGGTTGAGCAGTCTCCTGTGTTTTTCGAATTTCTTCGAGTTTTACTTTACTCCCACTGTTCTTCTTGGAAAGAAGATCTTTCTCAAGAAAACATAGTTCCGAGCAATAAACAATTTGTTCTCGGACTGGTTGTAAAAGTAACATGCCTTGGTTTTGTTAGGACAACCAATGAAGTAGCACTTATCAGATTTGGGTGTGAACTTATCAGAGATTAAACATTTTATATAAGCCTCACAACTCCAAATCTCCATGATGGATAAATCAGAAACACTTCTATTCCACATCTCATGTGGTATCTCTGTAACTGATTTTGATGGAACACTATTTAATGTAAACTCAGATAATTTTAGAGCATATTCTTAGAAGGATAATGGAAGATCTAAGTGACTCATCATTGATCGAACCATCTCTAATAAAGTCCGATTCAGGAGGAGTGACTTGTGAAACACTTTCACAATCTATCAGATGATCACTACATTCTTGACTTAAGTATTCACCTCCATGATCTCATCGTAGAGCTTTAATACTTTTGCCAAATTGATTCTGTACTTCATTCTAGACCTCTTTGAACTTTTCAAAAGATTCTGACTTATGTCTTATTAATAAGATATAACTGTACCTACTGAAAACATCAGTAAAGTTAATGAAGTACTGAAAATTTCCTCTAGCATTTGCGCTCATCGGGCCATTTACATCCGTATGTATAAAGCCCAATAAGCCTCTGGCCCTTTCATTTTGTTCGTTCGCGACGTGTGTCGACCGACACACCGTTTGTGTCGATCGACACTACCCTTTTCGAAAGGGGCCTTTGTCATTTTACCCAATAAACAAGATTCATTTTACCCATTATGATTCATAATCAGATGAGCCCAAAAGTCCATCACTATGGAGCTTCTGAATCTGTTTCTCATTTATGTGGCCCAAAACGACAATGCTAGAGAGAAGTTTGATTCGTATCATTTGACTTGAATCTCTTGGTATTAATGTTATATTTATGCACATTCTGGTTTAGAACATAAAATCCATTCTCTAATGGATTGCTACTATAAAATATATCACTGTAATCAAATGAATAACACTTATTCTTAATTTGAAAACTGATATCCTTTCATAATCCAATCAAGGATTAGAAATAATCTTTCTGCTCATAGCAGATACATAGTAGCAGTTCTTAAGTTCTAAAACATGCCATAAAGGGAAAAACAAATGAAATACTCATACGGTTAATGCAGCAACTCTTGCTCCATTCGTACGCGTAGGTTCACTTGTCCATTCTCTATAATCCTACTTTTGCTCAGGCCCTGCACATTTTCACAAAACATGAGTACCACAGCTGGTATCAAATACCCAATAAGTAGGATTATAAGAAGTAACATTTACTTCTATAACATAATACCTGAAGAAGAAGTCTCGTACGTCTTCTTCAGCTTCTCATAATCTTCCAAGAATTTATTGCAGTTTCTTTTCAAATGCCCATAACCATTACAATAATAGCACTTAACATCTTCAGAAGGACTGGTTTTAACCTTAGGAGCATGGCCAGACTCGCTTGGATTCACAATCGAGCTCGTCTTGCCATCACCTTTGTTCTTACCAAGTTTCTTAAACTTTTTACCCTTTTGTACCATAAGGACATCTGGGGTGTCCTTCTTGATGTTAGGTTCAACAGTCTTAAGCATCCCATGCAATTCAGTCAACGTTTTCGTCAAGTTGTTCATGTTATAGTTCATAACAAATTGATCATAGCTTGACGGCAGCGACTGCAGAATGATGTCAGTAGCCAACTCTTGGCTAATGGGACAATCCAGTTTCTCCAGGTTATCAATATAACCCATCATCTTAATGACATGAGGACTAACTGGTTCGCCCATTGGTAGCTTGCACTCAATCAGAGACCTAACCGTCTGGTATCTCTGAGTTCGTGCCTGCTCCTGAAACATACTTTTCAGGCCAGTGATCATCTCTTTTGGCGACTCCACGTACTCATATTGCTTCTGCAATTCCGAGTTCATGGTAGCCAACATGAGATAACTCACATCCACCGCATCATTAGAATGCTTATCCCAAGCATCCATATCTGACTGCCAGGCATTGGCTCGGTACTTTTTAGGGAGAACTTTCTCAAGGACATAGTCCTTTTTCTCCTGTTTGAGAACAATTCTCAAGTTCCGATACCATTCAAGAAAGTTCGATCCATTTAACTTGTCCTTCTCAAGGACGGATCGCAGGGAGAAATTGTTACGATGGTTTGAGTTAGACATAGCTGAAAAACAAGGGAAGTTTTAGTTATGATGTTCAAGAAATGAGAAGTCTTAACAATTAAGAAAACTCGCATTATATTCAAACAATGTTTCCTCATATGAATATAATGATCCAAGACCCATACTTCACTAAACTTGAGTGAGCCACTGGCTATCACCCAAATTTAGCTATCTAGGTAAGCAACAACCTTGCTAGTTATATCCAATATAAATCTTGGTTGTGGATTGACATCTTATGTCCAATCCACCTGATGTCTCTGAGCCCAAAACGATTTTGATGGCCCAGTCAAGTAAACCAATCTCTTCAGTCATGTAATTGTTGACGCCTTGCACTGCAAGCCCATCAACACGATTACTTCCTGTCTTACTCATGAAATCGTGGACATATTGCACTGCAAGTTTATCACACAACTAAATGAGTCTTGACAGTTGACAAGATTGGAAAGGCATCAAGTATCACTTGATATTTGGTTGAGGAACGGAACCTTAAAAAACGTTCAGTTTTATTATGTTTTAATTCTTATAATTAAATGATCTGTCTTGCTTTGGTTCTGTGATTGCAGGTTCCATAACCCAATCATCGAATCTGATGTCGACCGACACTACTATAGTGTCGATCGATGTAGAATAACCAAAAGCAATCCGCGATAACCGATCAATCCAATTGATCCGGTTTTGAATACCGGTCAGTGTCGATCGATGCTACATTAGCATCGGTCGATACCAACCTAATCAAACCAATCGCAATTAAACCATTTAACCAAGCTCGATAACCGGTCCAATCCAATTGAACCGATTTATCAATTTCGCGAGGTTTGTGTCGACCGACACAACTCTTGTGTCGATCGACACTAGGCGAAAAGTTTTATTCGGGTTATCCTTCTGTGTCGACCGATACCCGTTTGGTGTCGATCGACACAGGGCGATAAACCTTAATCGTTTTTCAAATTCAAACCCTAAGACTAGAATTTAATCAAAAACGAATTTCAGCATGCTTGTATCAACTATACAGAGATCCAGATTCAACCAATCTAATCAACATGCCACAGATTCAATGGAACCCTAAAGCTCTGATACCACTGAAAGGAATTCCTAGCAGTTCCTAATCCAATTAGGCAACCCTGGTCTGAATTCCGAGCCTAGGATCTAAGTTTCATATAATTGAATCATTGGGATCTCAGAATTACCTGGTGATTAGCAGCGGAAGATTTGCAGATAATCGAGATCTAGAGCGCCTCAAATGCTGCGCCTCTACTGGTATCCACACGCACACAAACTGAACAGGAGGGATGCTAGTGCCTATAGAGATCAAATCTCTCAAGAGGTTTCTCTCTAGTTTCTGGTGGCTGTGAATTAGGTTAGATTAGTGTTTTGGTCGACCATATATCTTTATATATGTTGACTTAAACCACAACGGAATTAACCAACAATTAAACCGATTTAATTTGGTAATCCGCGAGTCGTGTCGACCGACACACTCTATGTGTCGATCGACACGGTCGATCTGTGTCGCCCGACATACTTATTATGTCGATCGACACTGTTCCAGAAACTCGATATTGAATGCATATCTAATATGCATTCACCCGATCATTACATTAATGATCAACCTCATGTTCAACGTCAAGTTTGCTTAGGTGTGTGACCCTGTAGGATCATATAACACTAGTAATGAGTTCTCAACTCATTGATCATAAGTGGCTTCTAGCAAAGCATTATGAGTACCCAATGTCATATGATTGTCTCATCTCGACAGTACGACTTTCACTTAGAGCAAGTACAATAGATTTCAGGACATTCCCAACACTAATATGCATGATTCCAAGAATGGCTTCACACCAAAGGTCTTGTGGCAATAATCTTAGCAAGAAGAAGTGTCTTGGACACTGGCTGAGCTAGTATCTATGAGTCTAATTCCTTATGCTTCCGCAATAGAATCCATCATGAATACCAAACTTTGCGCTCGTCTAGATGCAGCTTACGCATAAAGCGTGACGAGAAGATACCAATATGTTCCGGTAAAAGTCACTAGACAGTTGTAAGGAATATCCCCAAGTGTTTGAGAAACACTAAGGATAGGTTCTTGTTCAACTGAGAAAATGACGAATCTGTTAAGAGTAGTTAGACGGACAAAGACGATTCCCGGTTCCCACCTGGCTGTGTCTCTTTGTCTGTGTAGCGGTGCTATCTGTTGGAAGGGCTCCAAGCAGGGGACTGTAGAATAGTGCTTATTAAAGTATAGCGGTGTGGTTTGTTGGAATAGTTCCAAGAAAGAACACTGCAGCCTCTCTCACAACCTAAGCACCAGTTTTATACTGTTGCTGTAGGTACTAGGTATCTGAAGACGTGGTCTTGATTCTAGTGGGAGTTTTGTTAGTTATGATGTTCACATAGACATGCTATGGTTATGTTTATAAAAAAAACTGACATCAGCATCATTTGATTATTGGACAATTAAATAATGGTCCCTAAGTATTTTATGTTCATTTTATAGGTCATCAAGTTGAGGACTTGATCATGAAACCCTATAAGTGAGAGATGGCATAAAATTATGTTTGTCCCTGGTCGTAGGTTGTTGAAGTGGGACACTAACAACCGTTAAGACTGGTATGTGAGGTGACGTATGACTAAGTTTCATGGAGTCATTGATATGAGTATCAACGTCAATCACATAGATATATGTTGGTGAACATATGATCGGACATGACCCGCTAATGAGAACTCTACATGATAGTTATATCAGTGTCATGAGAGGTTCTCATTACGACTATAGAGTGTAGTCCTTAGACCTGAGTTCATCATGCTTTCTATCATGTGAATTGGTACGTTTTGACCTTGTCAAACGTCGTCCCGTAACATGTGACTATAAAGGCATTGCTTAGGCGTATCATGAAGTGTGTGTAGAAACAGGGATGGAACAAGAAGGGATTTGTCCCTCCTGTATAACAGAAGTTAAATATCTCAGGGCCCATCAAAGATTTGATACTGAGAAAATGCATGGCCATGCTCAAACGAGGTGATTGTCAGTTGTTTGCTTTATCAGTATAGATCAGGATTTCGATGAACATGATGTTGGCTATAATAAGGATGACACAGTTTCTTGCCTTATGCCATATCGAGATATAGCGATGAAGGGATTATGGAAATAGATTATTCCAGTACAAGTGGGAGATCGTTGGGATTATGTCCTGAAATCATATTGTACTTACTCTGCATGATAGTTGTATTGTCGAGATCGGACAATTCATGTAATACTAGGTGGTCATAATGCTTTGCTAGAAGCCGCTTATGACAAATGAGTTGTAACTCATTGCTGGTATTATGTGAAACCTACAGGGTCACACAACTAAGCAAGCTGGATACACTTTGTATGGGATTGATCATTGGCATATGGTCCGATCAATGTGTATTCAATACACATTGATATCGAGTTTTTAAGAGGTGTGTCGATCGACACCATTGGGTGTGTCGATCGACACAAGGCTGATACCGAAACTGATGTTTCGGTTTATGTCGAGGTCTAATATATATAGGCTTATGTATACGACCTAGAGGGCAAGAGCCGTTGCAGAGAGAGTTTTTCTTGACAGAAAAACGCAGCCACCTCCAAAAAAAACACATAGAATCTCTGAAGATCCGATTCCCGGCACTACCATCCCGGCGGATTCCAGCTTGTGTGCGTGTGGACTGCAGTAGAGGCGCAGCATCTGAGGCGATCTTGATCTCAATTACCTGTTCATCATTCCGCTGCAAATCTCCAGGTAAACACGAGATCACTCCTGATGATTCAATTAAATAAACCCTAGATCCTAGGAGATCTAACATTCTAAATATCGTTCACAGAGTTACAAAATCAGTCCATTTAAGTCGGTTATTGTGGGTTCTAGGATTTGTTTGCATGTATCTATTAGGACCAATTTCTACTTAAAAATAATGTCTTAGCATTTTGCATGCATATGTGATTCGCCATTTCTTGATATAGAGAAGAAATAAAGTCTGGATTTTGAGTTTATGTGTCATATGAAAGCATTCTCTAACAGTTTGTTTTGGTTTTGTTTGTGACTCAATTAAAGTTGTTGCTTTCATGTATTTCATTACATATACTAATTCGGTTTTCATGTGTGCAGGTTCTAGCTAGTGACTGCTCTATTATCGACTTCCAACTTCCACTTCATCTCATATACAAAACAGGTTTGTCCCATCTATCCATTTTTCCATTTAAAGATGCCTTTAACTTATCTTTTTGATGCCCTATATCATAAGTGTTTTCTGTTTAACTAGGCTTGCTTAGTAAACTCTTCACTGTGTTCGTTGTTCAATAAGTTTTTTGTTGTTTAGTTGTCGACATTGAGATTTGTTTATCTGATGATGACTAAGAAGCTGTGCTGAATTGCTTTTGAGACAGTGTTATAAATATGTAATATCTTGTTTATGTTGTACTGGTTTATAACTGATTTTTATATCCGATAATGATTATGAAACTGTGATGATTTGCTTTTGAGACAATTGTTTTAATGTGTAATATCATGTTTATGTGATAATGATTCAAAAATGATTTGTTTATGTGATAATGATTATCAACACCTGTCTAAATATGTAATATCATGCATATGCGATTGAATGATTGTCTGTGTGTTTTGTAAACTGTGATGAACTGCTTCTGAGATTGAATTCTTCTCCTGAAGGATTTTAAATATTTAATAACATGCTTATGATTTTGAATTCTTCTCCTGAAGGATTCAAATAACATTATTACAAATAATGTTGGAGAAGGCTTGGGTTCATCTATGCAGGTATTAAATCCACTAATTTAGGTTAGTTTCAGTTGGGGTTTGGTGTCTTAAAGTTTTTCCTTCTTTTTTTCCCATTCAACTAAAGAGCTGATCCTGGATACGAGAGTGGTGCTTGGAACTTCGTACAGGCTGTGTCTTCAGGGTCTGGAAAATTGATTGTCCTTGCGTAGACTGTCGTAAAAGATCAGAAAGAGGGGGGCTGTATTTTTTCCTTGCGTAGACTGTCGTAATGTAGATCGCCACTCAAGCACTGATGTAGTTGCTCATCTAGTAACTAGAGGAATGGATGAGACTTACAAGCTGTGTGAGGAATGGTACCATCACGAAGATGTGAGCATAGGACCTGAAGCTGAAAGCAAATCTCATCATTGGAATGATGAGATTCATGAGTTATACAGAGCCGCTCAGTATTCAGATGAAGTGTTGGCTGGCAAATATGACTTATGTGAGATTGCAGAGGGAGAAGACAGGAGTGAAGATGATTTCCTTGCAAAGTTAGCTAATGCAGAAACACCATTATATCTGAGCTGTGCAAACCACAACAAGCTATCAACCATTGTACCATTATTCAGAATTAAGACACAAAATGGATGGTCTGATAAGAACTTCAACGATCTGCTAGAAGCATTACCAAAGATGTTACCTGAAGAGAATGTGCTTCATACCTCCCAGTACGATGTGAAGAAATTCTTAAAGTCTTTTTATATGGGTTATAAGAAGATTCATGCATGTGTGAATGACTGCTGCCTGTTCAGAAAGAGCTACAAAAAGCTTGAAAGTTGTCCAAAATGCAAAGCTTCTAGGTGGAAGACTAACATGCAGACGGGTGAGTTAAAGAAAGGTGTTCCACAAAAAGTGTTGAGATACTTTCCTATAATCCCAAGGCTGAAGAGAATGTATAGGTCTGAGGAAATGGCCAAGTACTTAAGGTGGCATTTCAGTAACAAGAGCAACGATGGGAAACTCCGTCATCCAGTAGATTTTATGACATGGGATCAAATTAATTACAAGTATCCTGAATTTGCTGTTGAAGAAGGGAGATTTGTGTAAAAGGGATGGAAAAAAAAGATTATTGTCCTTTTACCCCTTTTTCATATTTTACTTAAATTTTACATAATTACCCTTATTATTATTTTTAAAAATTCATATTTCAAATTATTTTTAATCCCAAAAATACAAAAAATAGGCAAAATAAAAATACACCAATCTGAATTTTTCAAATTTTTTTTTGTCATTTTCGAATTTTAATATATTTTTTTCTTACTTGTTCTAAAATAATAGAAGATGAATTCTACCATGTAGAATACGTGTTCTACCGTTTTCACTAATATCCAAATAATTTAGAATACATAATCTATCACTTGCACTATGATCCACCTTTTGTAGATTGTAAACTCTACGGTTTCAACTGTATTCTAAAAATGTGGAATATGATTTCTACACTTTTCATTATATTCTAAAAATTGAATATTTTGCAGAATACGTAATCTAAAGGTTTAACTTTATTCTACAATTTTGTAGAATTTACATTCTACCAATTACTCATTATTCTAACCTTCGTGGAAAATACAATCCACGGTTCTCTCTTTCTTCTACATTTTGTGGAATGTACATTCCACAAAATCTGTTAAAAATAGAGAAAATCTAGGTACAAAATCTATGATCATTTTTATCTTTATCTATATGTAACACACAAAACTATTATGATAATTTTGACCTATCCTCTTTTTTTTTTTTTTTTAAATTGTTCTTCTATCTCCTATTTGACATCAAGGTGGGGAGTGGAGACGATGATAATTGTGGTTCAGCTGCTCTTTGTGACATAATGTGTTTGCAGGCAAGAAACTTGGCATGCATCATTAACAAATGGTCTCAATAAGAGACATGAAACTGAGAAACTTTCACGGATACTGTCAAAGCATATATAACATATGCTTCATATTTTGTATAACCTAGCCAATGTGAATGTGGTCCTCCGTTTCTTGGACTTTTAACAATTATATAAAAATATGGAATCTAACAATTATGTTACTTAAGTAAGTACTCGAATGTTTGCAGTTTTTTTTCAGAAGTTGAAAAAACTGATACTAGTTTGAAATAGAATTTTTTTTTAGGGTGCCTCGAAACTCGGTTTACGAAATTTTACATGACACCGTTAGTTTGTGTATGAGGATCCTTGAGCGTACACACAAACTAATTCTCATGGTCTCTCGTTGTTTGACCGGAACAACGTTTTTTCTTACACAACAAGACAAGTGGTTAAGTGAAATGACTGGGACATGAGCCTTGATCTCAGCTGTTGGTACATACACTACAGAGTCTTCTTCAGTTAAAGAAGAAGAAGACTTGCCTAACTTTTTACGACATTTCAGTGTTCTAAATCTCTCAAGCCTCTGTGTCACATCTAATAACTTGTTTTCCGCCCTACAAAGCACCTCCATCATCGCTTCGAATTCTTCCTCTTCCGATATCTTCCTCTCAGTCTCCTTGTCCTCAAGAGGCATCTCTAAAGTCATTCCGATGTTTTGCTCTTCATGCGGCTGTACACAAAAGAAGAATAACTAACTTTAGAAATCTAATGTTTTCAAAACCACTGGTCAAGACAAGTTCATGAGAGCAGTACTGAATCAATAACTAGTTCATGATCTGTAATAAACTCGTTTAGGCAGAAAGGGTTTATTTATATCTTACCACTAGAGCGAAAGAAGAGTCTTTCGGCTCAAGATACTGTTGTCTTTCATCTTCTGAGGGTGTAGGAAAGGAGACATTGGCGTGTTCAGTTTCCTCCTGGTTATCATTACAGGCAGAAACTGTCGTTTGATTCTTAGAATCATCGTATCCGAGTGGGACCATCTCGTCCATGGTATCCTGGATTTCATTTATTTCTGTTTTAGTCTCGTCCATGGCGTCTTGGATTTTATTTGTTTTTGTGTTTTTCTCCACGTCCACAATATCTTGCATTTCCTTAGTTTCTGTGTTTTGCTCAATGACAGTGTCGGCTGCGGTATCTTGAATCTCATTTCTTTCTGGACAGGATGCATATTTTTCTACTATGGATGATGTATTCTGCTGTAAGTTGGTTTCCAAGCTTCTCGTGGCCAGCTAGATTTTTCCACTATTGTTGCTGTATTCTGATGCAAACACTTAAGCGACGGATCTTTGGTGGCTGTTAAACGTCTCAAAGACTGTAACATTGCAGGCGGAGAAGTCCAGTTTCAGAAAGAAGTAGAGACTATATGTTTGGCTCTTCATCGCAATCTCCTTAGGCTTCGCGGGTTCTGTAGTGGCAACAATGAGAGAATCTTTAAGCAGCAACAAACCAGGAACTTGGATAAAATAACAAAAACAGAAACTGAATATAAGTTGGTGTTATCAAAGAACAAGCTTTAACAAATTGAAGTAAAAAAAAAACAAGCAGAGATAGCAAGAGAGAGAACTAATCAAGGGAAAAGAACTGAAATTTAATACGATAATGAATTCTTAGCAGAAAAAGCTACAAACTTTACGAAATTAGAATTTACCTAAATGAGCAAAAGAGAAGGAAACAAATTTTTGATACAAACCTGTTTAAACCCGTAACGCAGATGCACATAGAAGGAGGAGCAGAGGCAGAGATGAAAAATCGGCGGTGAAGAAATCTCTTTCGCAGAAACGTCACTTTGAAGGAACAACAAATTTGTCGATCCGCAGAAGCGCACATCGTTGTCGGAGGTGAGGCTCACAGTCGGGCAGAGGCGGAGTCTCAAAGGCGGCCGGAGACAGAGGCTCACATGCGGCCGAAGGAGGTTAATCAGAGGTTAGGTTTTCTCTCCGTCAAAGAGAAGAAGGGTTCAACGGAGAAAAAAAAAGATGGTTCACTTTCTTTTTATTTTATTGTTTCATATAAAATATTTTTTTTTAAATCCATTTTATTTTTATTTCTAAACACAAGGTTAAATAAGGATTTACAAAAAACAAAATACCATTGAGACATTTTTAGTGAATGAAAAGTGTATTAGGACAATAGTTTCTTTTTCCCAGCCTTATTAGCCAAATTTCCCGTTGAAGAAAGGAACATAAGGCTAGGACTCTCAACTGATGGATTTAATCCTTTCAATATGAAGAACAGTAGGTACAGTTGTTGGCCTGTCTTGCTGGTTAACTACAATTTACCTCATGATCAATGCATGAAGAAGGAGAATATCATGCTCACACTATTGATTCCTGGACCTCACCAACCTGGTAACAACATTGATGTTTACTTAGAACCCCTAATAGAGGATCTAACCAAACTGTGGAAGATAGGAGAGTTAAGATACGATGCGTTTAGCAAAAATACTTTTACAATGAAGGCAATGCTTCTTTGGAGACCATCTTCTGAGATCGAGTGTATGCAAGATGCAATTGGTACTTCCATTGCTTGGCCGAAGGACAAGGTGATCTTATGTTAGACTTGTAGTGTTTCTTAAGTAGTTCTTCAAAAACCTGGAATGAGACAATGTGTGTTTTGTTTTATCTAAGTTTGGTTAGCTTTGGACTAAGTATTATGTATTATGGGTACAATGGTTGTATAAGACTTGTGTTGAAATGTATGATCTTTTTAGTTAATCATGTTTCTGGAAACAAGTTCTATTAGCGTACAAAGATTCAGGTGAAGAAATAATAGGATCATTAGAATAATATACATAGCATTTGTAAAAATGCTACCAAACCATGACAGCTTATATAAAATGCTACAACACTACCAACAACAGCGTATAAAAAGAGTTATATTAAAATAGATAATAGCGTTCGGAATAAGCTATATATAAAATTATGATAGCACTAAAAATAAATGCTATTATAAAAATATTCAATTACAGCATTTGAAATATATCGCTATCATATATAGAACATACAATAGCAAACAAAATAAACGCTATAATATAAGACGAACCTAAGATAGCTCCTCATGTCCTAGCGTTTATAGAAACACTATCTATTACCTATTATGGTGCTTATAGTGTGCTAACAATGTACAAATTTCTTGTAGTGTAAATGTTACAAATTTGAGATGAATCTAAGCCTTCTTTGTTTTCTTGGTCCGTAGATAAAACAGAAACATGAATACAAATTTAATAAGGTCATTAAAAAGTCTCATCATTCATGCTATTCTACCAGATGAATGCATAAGCACAAACTTTTTTTTGTTACTTTTCTGTATGATTTACAATTTATTAATATTTGGACTAATCAATCACATATTTAGTAAAATATTTATTTAATCTGATATTTAATTATTTATTCCTAAAAATAAATTAGTTTTAATGAAAAAAATCGTTAGAATTTAAAAATATTAATCATAAATTGTCAATACAGTATTAAAAACTTGACGATCATGATTAATAAATTTTTACATGGTGTTTTATGTTATATATATATATAATACATATATAACATATAATACGTAATTAAAAAAATCAATTTATTATTTTTTTTCCTTTGAATTTGAAGGTGAGATCGAAGTCCACGTTTTCTGGGATGCTAACTATATGCCTTTACTGGCGAGCATAGGGGATGGATCGATGCTTATGGATTTCCTTACGGCCGGTCTGGAATGCTATCAATCAAATATGGTAGTCACTACTATAACAAATTTCGGAGTATCACCAACTCATGATGAACTTCGCTTTAGGGAGCATCACCGTGCACGCTTCTACGCACTTTCAGAAAGGCGAATTATTTGCGCTTCTTGTCAGAACCATTGGCTAACACGGGATGGGAAGAAAACTGAAGGCCCTAACTGTTGCTTTATCAGGATACTGCCAATGACGGTCTAACGTTTTCGAATGCCCTATACGAATCTAAAAAATATATTCTTTTATAAATTTGGTTCAAAATCATAAATAATAGTAAAAATAAGATTAAACAATTCAATATTCAATGTATTCATTCATTTTTCTCTAAAGTAAAAGACCTCTATAATAAAAATTTTCTCCAATGTATTACTTTATTTTTCCCTAAAGATAAATATTCTCTTTAAAAATCTATTTTTATTTTAGTACAGTACAATGTTTGTACAAAAATTTGAAAAAAAATATTCTAAAATAGAGTTTAAAAAAAAAAATAAAGGTATGTTGAAGATGACCTTATAGATATTTAATATATAATATATTCACTTTCGAATAACAAACTTTATTAATAAAATATGATTTATTTGATAATATACTTAATAAATAAATTTATTAGTAAGAAAGTCCATAAACATTATTAAAAGCCCTATATTTTTTTAACCAAAATTATGCCTTTAAAATTTATATCTTAATAACAAAAGTATACATAAAATGCTTTTCAATTTTAATTTTCTCTAAATTAAAATACCTCTATAATAGAGTTTTTCTCCAATGCATTACTCTATTTTTCCCTAAAGATGAATATTCTCTTTTTTTTTGCATCAAGATGAATATTCTCTTTATAATTCTATTTTTATTTTAGTATAGTACAATGTTTGTACAAAAATTTGAGAAAATTTTATTCTAAAATAGAGTTTAGAAAAAGAAAAAGAAAAAAGGTATGATGGAGATGACCTTATAGATATTTAATATATAATATATTCACTTTCGATTAACAAACTTTATTAATAAAATATAATCCCTATATTTTTTAACCAAAATTATGCCTTTAAAATTTATACCTTAATAACAAAAGTATACACAAAATGCTTTTCAATTTTAATTTTCTCTAAAGTAAAAGACCTCTATAAAAGAGTTTTCACCAATGTATTACTCTATTTTTCCCTAAAGATGAATATTCTCTTTATAATTCTATTTTTATTTTAATATAGTACATTGTTTGTAAAAAAATTTGAGAAAATTTTATTCTAAAATAGAGTTTAGAAAGAAAAAAAATAAAGGTATTTTGTAGATGACTTATAGAAATTTAATATATAATATATTCACTTTCGATTAACAAACTTTATTAATAAAATATGATTTATTTGATAATATACTTAATAAATAAATTTATTAGTAAGAAAGTCAATAAACATTATTAAAAGCCCTATATTTTTTTAACCAAAATTATGCGTTTAAAATTTATATCTTAATAACAAAAGTATACACAAAATTATTTTCAATTTAAAAAAAAAATTATATTATGAAAATATGTTTAAAAATGCCATTGTAATGTTTTTAAAAATATATATTGATATTATTATTTTTTTACAAAATGCCTTTCAAAATTGGATGCCCTAATCAATGGCTTACCTCGCTTATGCTCTGGGCCGGCCATGTATACTGCATAAGAAGATTCGCGAAGACACAAGTATCAGGAATATTCTACTTATCACCGGAGATAGCAACTTTTCCCTTCCGATGGTAGATCTTAAAAATAGGGGAATAGAATGTAGAAGCCCTAGGAGGTTTCCTCTCAAGCCCGTTTCCCTAGAAGCCACCGCTGCCTCTCTTATGGCTTCCTCCGCCGTGTCGTCGACTCTTTCCTCCTCCGCCTGAGTTATGGTGCTGCTCCTCTCCGCCTTCTGTGCGTCCACGGTGCCGCCTCTTCCTCCGCCGTTGTTCAAGCCTCCTCCAGATCCGCCGCCGGGATTGCCATCTCTTGCTCTCCGATTCACCATGCTCTTCAGTGGCCCACCGTCTCTGTCGTCTTTTCCGCTCACCTCTCCTCTTCCTGTGCTCGTCTCCCAGCGGACAGCTCCGCCGTTCGTGGTCAATCCTTTCACTTCCGCCGCTCTCAGACTCGCGTCTTCGCTTCCTCCACACCTGTGCTCACGCCTCAGCAGTACCCACTGCTCGTGCACTTCTCAGCTCCGCCGTCTGTTACTGCACCTCCGTCTTTCGACGCCTTGGCCCCCAGATCCGAGCTTGGTCGGACCTCTGCCTTCAGATCCGCCATCTCCTCCGATTCCTCCAGTCCCTCCGGACCCTCCTTCGTTTGCCCCTCTCCTCTTGCTGTTCGTTGATGGTCCACAACTCCTCACCTCTCCACCTCGCCCTCACCATGCCTCTTCCTCTGTGAGTCGTTATGGTTGTGGTTTCGACGGGATTAGGTTATTTAGGGATTTGTTGTGTTTGAAATCGCTTACCCCGTTATGGAGTATATTGTTTACATTTGTTCTCTCCTTTGTGCTCCTCAGTGGCATTTATATCGCGTTGATGCGATCTCTTACCGCGGTATGCGGATCTCTTACCGCAGTATGCGGGTTTTGGACTAGTTTCTTTTTGTTGTTTAGTATTGCGATTTTGGTCTTTTCCTTTATGTGGCAGTTGGAAGAACACCTTATCTTTTGGCCTTCTTCAATGGATTTGGTTCCTTTGGGTCTTTGGTACCCTTTAGTTTCCCTTGTGGAACTGTTTATTAGCATCCCAAGTTTCCCTCTTATTTGGAGTGGCGTGGATGCACAAGACTCGTCGGTATTGCAAGGATCTTCCTCTCGACAAGTTATCTCATTTGCTATTGTTGCAGAGCCTGTAACCCTTTGGGTTATGTTGGATTCATTTTATCAAGAAGTTTCTGTGATCGTTTCTTTTGGACGATCTTCTATGAGTTTCTTTGATGATGTATCTCTTATCTATCTTCCTTTGACCAAATATTGGGTTGCCTTGGTGCACTTGTTGGTTTATGTTGTTGTCTTTACTTTGCATTTGGATGTACCTTCTCCTCCTTTTATAGAGTTTGAGTTTTAAGATTAATGAAAGTTGGTTTGATCAAAAAAGAAAAATAGGGGAATGACTGTGCTTTTAGCACAACCTAATTCCAATCACGTAAGTCGTGATTTTCGGACGGCTTCCAATGCTGCATGGTTTTTTTGACGATATCTTAACGGGGAAACGTCATATGTATCTAGTGTAGTATTTTTATTTTGCAAATGTTATTTTTTTTTATGTATTGTTTAGTTAAAATGTTGTTCTGGCTTTTGTATCCGTATCAAGTTATCATATGTATCCATAACAAGTTAATCCAAATTTCTCAACTTTTCAAAAATTTGTTCTTTGACTTTTGGTACGGATAACTAGAAGAACTAAATGCCAAACGACATTTATCTTTGTGTAAATCAAAACTCAAATCTTTGTGTGACATTGTAAACAAGTTCTCATGGGTTAGGGAAAGTAAAAGCGGATTTACAATGAAGTTGAAACAAGAATATATAACAAGCGATTCCAGTTATATTGCAATCCCAATTGCATTTCCTCCCATATCCAGCAAGCATCCGATTTCGTCCAATATTCTGAAACTGTTTTTGTAATGCCCTTTTCTCATTCTCCGCTGACCGTCGAGCTGACCGGCCAACAATCAAACAAGAACATGACCGATCGAACCCGAGCAAGTCGAACAGGAAAAGTTCGCCACAGGACGAAGTCAAAGATGGATCGGTTTGAGACAAAGGCTTGCACCAATCTGTCTCCGACTCCGTTATCCTCATAACCGTAGCGCAAGCAGTACTACTTGCACTACTTCAACGAGTTGTCGGTTCGGACTGAAACCTCATATCAGGGAAACAATTTCATTTTTAAGTAATCAAACGTTGAATGCAACGTTTAACGAGTTTTTTCAAACAATCATCCATATACATATATAAACAATCAAATCACGAAATATCGCAGCTGCCGAACCGAAATAAAACATCCCAAAATCATCGAATCAAAACCCCGCCACAAGCAATCCCGACACTACACCGAGGACCTCCCGCGTCCGTCGCTGCTACACCTGAAAAACACAAACAGAGTCTAATGAGCAATCTAAGATCACCCAGTGAATCGGCTCCCCACTACGGCTTCTAGTCTATCTATCATCTATAGATCCCCGCCCGAAAACCCCAAAATAACAATCAACACGCAAATAGCCGATCACGCACTACCACGTCGCGTCGAGCCCACACACAATCATTTGTCAAAAGAAAGAGAAGGCGATTAGAGGAAATCGGGAGCACTGCGGCACATGTCCCCGATTGAGACTCGATCTATCTACCGCACACTACCAACCACACCAAAACACACACACTGGGCCCTACGATCTTGGTGACTTCCACGGGTTTCCACTGTTACCGATATGTCAACTAACCCACGTGACTCCTAGCCGTCCACACAACGACTAGGACACCGTTCTCTGTCAATCGATACGCGGCGACTCCGGTTACCCCCGGCAACCCGAGATTCCATGCAGTCCGGCCCTAGGACGCTGACCCCGTATTCTCCGGACTACACCCTACAGACGTCACTCCATAGGTTCGCACCTGCTAGAACTAACTGACCAGGTTCTCAATTCCCGAGGATCCAATCGGGATGGAAGTACCAGCACGTAATCAAACACCTAGACTTGCGGGATCTAACGCACCCTAGAGTCCTAGTGCAGAAATGTAAACACGCAGACTCACTTGACTCTAGCAATCAATCACAATCAACAACACACTCAACTAAACCCCGCATACCGCAAGTCTACTCACACACACACACACTACCGCTCTGATTCGGCACCGTACCGAGTCAGCACCACAACTTAACCAGTCCCGAGACCGAGTTAAGTAACAACGAGGATCGCTCGGCCCAACACCGAGACGATCTAAAGGCCTGCATAGAAACGTCAACCACAACCACACAACAACCACAATCACGCAATCAACAGTCTACTCGGCCCAACACCGAAGTAGACTCACAATCACACAAACACAACACAACATGCCTATGGGTTTCTAACGTCTTTTAACCCATTCACGCCCGCTACCTTGGGTTAACCGCTTGTTAACCCGTAGACGGTTCACCGCTCACAACACTTCTCATTTCTTAACCACTCCTAATCATCTTTTAATAACTCCTCGATCCGTCGGTTTAGAGCTAGAAGCTTACTAAACTCTCCGACGTCTCATCATTCATTACTTAATCCATTTAACCTCGGGAAACCCCGACATCGTTCCATACTCTATACGTTTATTCAAGTTCAATTCCGTATTTTAACTCGTCTTAATTCCCGTATATAGATTCATTTAATACCGTGCTTTACTTACATATATATGCATATATAGTCCTACTCATGCCACGACTATATGAATGCATCACACAACGTTCTAACAACCTAACGGCACGCAATAGGTTTAATCCGTTTTAATCTAACATGCTTCTTTAACCCTAGCCGGTTTAACGTTAATCCATCAATCAATTCAATTCAACTCAATTCAATTCGGGTATGCAATCCTATCACAACGGTTTCCCATTTATCGTTCTACATGCAATAACGGTGTTTAAGTCGACTCACAGTGATTTGACAGAACGAACGGCACGGATGCGGATACGGATTTCTGAGACCCCGAACTAAACCCGAACCTCCCGAACACACGATCACGAACCCCAAAACGTCACGAACCCTCGCACATGAACCGCACACACAAACCGGCCAGAGTCAACGCGTTGACCGGCGTTGACCGCGGTGTTGACCAAGGCTGACCGTTGACCGTTGACCGTTGGCCCTACTGAACCGGTTGACCAATTGAACCAAAAACCAATTGACCGGTTTAGGTAAACCGGGTCAAAGTCAAAATGTTGACCGAGAGTTGACCGGTTAACCTAAACCGATCTAAACCCAACCAAACCAGCTTCTCTCTCCTATGGATCTCTCTCTTCTTTCTCTCTCTTCTTTCTCTCTCCTCCGATTCTCTCTCTTTCATCCGGTTCTCCTCCATGTCTCTCCCTCTCTCTTCTTCTCCAATCTTCATCTTCTCTCTCTCCTTAACGCCTCCTTCTCTCTCTCTTCTTCATCTTCACGCCTCTCTCTCTCCTTTTTCTTCTTCCTCCTCCTCCTTCTTCTTCTTCTCCTCCTTCTTTCAGCTTCTTCTTCTTCTTCTTCTTCTTCTTCTTCTTCTTCTTCTTCTTCTTCTTATTCTTCTTCTTCATCTTCTTCTTCTCCTCCTCCTCCTCTCACGCCTTTCTCCTTCTCTTCTCTCTTTGTTTTTGTTGTTGGTGTGAGTAAAATGAGAGGGTGAAACTCCCTTTTTATAGTAAAATGAGATTCATGTTTTGTTGACACATGTTTGGACACATGTCTCTTCCTCCTTCTATCTGATGCCACACATTGATACATGGCTCCTCCTCTCCTCCTATCCATCCACGACACCATTCCCAAGAATCAGCCAAGTTCCATGTACACTTGGGGAGCAAGTCTCCTTTTATTCTACATTCAATTACCCAAAACTCATTCTTTGTATCCAAAAAGAAGAGGTGGCGCCTCCAGGGAGTGGACACTTGTCCTCCAGGTAAGTGTTTGAGTCAAATAATCCAGTCATTAAGCCCTTAATCTTCTCTTAATCCCCTTAATCACTTATGCTCGGTTTGCTCGTTTTCTTGATAATTGTTTTAGAAAATACCAGACGATTCTTATAAATCCTCAAACCTCCATAAACTGATTCTCCTTGCTTTTATATGAATTAAGCAATTTGAATAACCTCATTTGGATATTCCTAGCTCCGGTTATGAATTTCTGAAGTTTTCCCGGTTTTGCTCGGTTTTCACCTGACACTCCGCAAAATGCATTTCTGCTCCGTTTCTTCGAATTCTGATCTTGTAAATGTTCTTTTTTGTTTTAAAAAGAGAACATTTGGCCCGTCTCGTCTTCCGTCTCGAACTTTGGCAAAATTACTATTTTGCCCCTATTGACTTTTTCTGCCCGTTGACCATATTTTGTGATACGGGGTATCACATTCTTCCCCAATTACAGGAATGCGGTCCCCAAATTCTCCGTCACTACCAGACTTTGAATCGGTTCCAACCCGTGTAAGTTGTTCCGCCACTTGCTTTCAGCGCTTCCTTACTCGAACATCGCTTCATACCCCTGCCACTTGTCGTTACATCGACCCCTTCTGTCTCAGACCATTCTATTCCTCTGGCCTCATCAATCGTTCCACTATTGCTTCCCGTTTCGCATTTCGTACTGGGCTTCACGCTCAACTGTCTTCCTCCGTTCATTCATCTCGATCTCGGCCTTATACCCGCTGGTTTCCCTTCTTTGACCCGCATTCTGACTTCCCCACTTCGCTTCGTCTCTCATGTCTTTCACGATACTAGTCTGTCTTCCTGAGACTCTCTTCAAGAATCTACATTCTACGCCTGACGGCTTTCTGACTTCCAACTCCCTGTACTGATAACATCACTCTAACACGGTCACGATCTCTTCATACTCACACGTCTCGGTTTCTGAATCCGATTTCGCTAACTTCCCACCGCATTCTCGCTAACAACTTTGCTCTGGTTTCCATAAGATCATTGTTGCTAACACCTCATATTGATCGCTTCGCTCTTTCCGCTGCTCGGTACTGACACTTCCCACTGACACTCCACACTGACCGTTTCGCTTCTCGGGTCAACTTGTCTCGCGGCCTCCTTTCCAGCCCATCTTGTTTTTGGGTTCGGGTTCGGTATCGCATTCGTATCGCATCGTCCATTCCGTCCTGCATTCAACACAACAATTTTCACTGGAGCGGTGAATTCAAACCAATCCAATCCCCGATATCACTTCCTCATAGAAATATAGTTAGTTAATCATGTACCCGATGGTCACCCATGATTAAGTAACGATACTCTATAATTCCGCTCCCTCGCGAATCGACAGTCGATTCAACCCATTCTCACGTTAGCTCAACACCTTAAACGAGAAGGTTCTAACACACCTATTCGCAATGACTACGATTGCGAATAAAAGAAATTAAGCTACTCAGCCACTAGCTTACCACCACCACTCACACTCCGCACATGCTAAGCATGTCACAACACTATCACTCTCATAGTGCTACACCACACACGAAACGCAACCCAAATTAACTAATGCACCACACAAGCATTAGATAAAACACACAAACAATTAAATGCAAAACAACCAATGACCACACGCAATCAAGCAATCATCAGATCGCTCCGGATATGTCGTCAGTCTAGGTTTAGGTTATGATGAACGGTCATCAGTTCCACTCATCATCAGACTTCACATGGTAATTCGTTTGCATCACAAACCCATCACACGCATGCAAACAATTACTACTAAAGTCATAATGATAAGTGAACAATCTGCATAACATACATACACAAAAACAACAACATACACATGTCTCGAGGTTTATAGAATACATAGAGAAACATAAATACAACCATACGATGTCCGTCATCAATAACCCAACCCACGAACTGCATCGCCATATCCTGGAGATGTTCCCAACAACATACAAAAATCCGTCGATCTGGATACACACAAACAACATAGTTAGTGCCCATACTCACCTGGCTTAACTACTCAAACCCTAACAGCCCCAGCACGACCGAAATGCCATATACAACCAGCATCGCGGCTCGCGCCGGTAACCACTGGCAGGCGCGCCGGGAGGGTGTGGTGGGTGTGCCTCTCTGGTCGGTGGTCCGACCTGCTGCGGCTCCGCTATCGGACACAACTGTGCGACGTGACCCCCGCGACCACAAATCTCGCAAACCGGTACGGGCGCTGGGCATGGCCCACAGAAACAATCTGGCGCCTGATGGTCTGTCGCCCCACACAGCTGACAAGAGGAGGCTGATCCTGATGAAGGCTCCTGGAGACAATTTGCGGCTCTATGCCCCTGACCTCCACAAATCTGGCACCTGACGGGCGCTGAACGGGACTGACGAGACGTGGACCGACGGGAACAAGTAGATGCTATGTGTCCCTCGTCTCCACATCTCCTGCATGACCTCGAGAGTCGCGGCAGCTGCACCAATGATGGCTGCGCTACAGGTAGTTGCGCGGCTGGCTGCTGAAAAACTGGCTGTCGAATGAGCCCAGCATCTCTACGACTCGGTCCTGGTCGACACTCCTCCGGTAGTGGGGCACGATGCGGCTCTCCGCCTGACATACGCGGTCCAGGCCCCACGACTGGACAAGTCGGTGCAAGATGACCGTCAATGCCACACACCTGGCAATAGTAGGGGCTCGGTACCGGCTGGCGCGTCTCACGGTAGCGCGGATCAACTGGTCGTGGACACCAGTACAGATGAAAACCTTGGACTCCGCAGGCGCTACAAGTCTGGTACATGGGCATCTGAGGCACGGACTCTGGCGTGTCTGCGAATGGCATCTCCGGTGGTACATCTGGCTTGGTCAGTGGTGCCTCTGGAGATGTGAATGACTCGAACTGTGTGCCTGATCCCGACATCGACATCGGCACTACTCCTGCGGCCGATCCCCTATCTAAGCGTGGCTCGGTACCATCGGGTGAGGGATCTCCTGACCTCTGCGGCGATCATGGCTGGTGATGCGGCCCCACCTACTGCTCCAACACGTCTGCTAATATCGCCACCTTCTCGTCCATCCGCTGCGCCCACTGCGCATGCCGCTCCGGGTCCAACGGCTCCATGTCCAGATCCATATCAAAAGCTGGGTATACCTGGTCCTCCTGATAATCCCCTCCACCAAAAGGAATGAAGTCCGACTCATGCAGACTAAAGGGTAGTGGCACATCATGTGCCTCAAGCTGCATCCCCGCTGGTACTGTAGGTGCCTCCAACTGAGGGGGAAATGCTGGCAACCCGTAATCCACTGGTACAGCCTCAGAATCACACCGATGCTAAACCACTTGATGATCAGATGATCCCTAAGCCAAGTTTGCGGAAGATGGATTGAAAGTAGAAGTGGTGGTGGAATTTGTGATTGACTCTCTCAACCAGTGGGTTTGATTGACTCTCTCAATCTAAGAACAAGCTATATGAATCACTCAAATATATTGATTTGGAAATCCTAAGAACAAGGTGAATCACTCACAATATTCAGAGAAGGAAGACTTCACAAAGAACACAAACTTTGGAAGAAAAACAGAATATTTCTATTAACTTTAAAATGGTTGAAAAGGGTGATTTACAATGAATTCGAAGCTGAGATTTTATAGGCTCATACACAACGGTCTAAAAGAGATAATACAAGAAAATAATCGAAAAATATGAAGAATAGAGCCGTTGGTGCATTGATGAAGGTATCTTGGCCAAATAAGGGAAATGGGCCAAATAAGGGAAATGATGTTTGTTTGAGTCTTGAAAGCTTTGGCATGAATGTATAGTGTCTAGGTACATTCTGGATGATGTTAGAGAGCTTAATTTCGTGTTCAAACTTCAGTAAAAAGAGTTGTTGGTGATTGATCTCCATTGGCTCCAAATTAGGCAAGTGTGAGGATAATGGGATCCTCCAGATCCTATGGTTGCTGGTGCATGGGAACTTGATAGATAACTCTCCTGGATGATTAAATGTTTCTCCTGAATGCTTAGATATCTCTCCTGGTCGCAAATGTCTTGTTTGTAACTGATTGAATCCTTGAGCCTCCAAATCAAGCATGCTGAGAATCATCTGTTTTAGAAGTTGAATAACTTCTTCATCTGAACTCCATTTGTGATGATTCAAACTCTCCATGATTCCTTGATGAGTTAAGTTTCTGTAACAAGTCGATTTGTAGCTTAACTCCTTCTTGTTGGTTAGATATGCTCCAAGACATGCACGTATGTCTCCTGTGCATTTAAGCTGTTTTTCTCCAAAGGTCTTGGCTGGTTGATTTATGGCCTCTCCATGCTCCTTTATTGATGACGACTTGATGTCCTCATCATACTCTCTCTCTTTAAAAGGTTTCGAACTCGAAACTGAATAATCTGCACCAAGAGAAAGCAAGTTAGCTTTCATTCTCCTTTGGGAGTTTAGGGTCTTACCTTGATGTGTATGTGGTCTTGTGATGAGTGTTGTGTCTGGTGGTTCTCCTTTGAGAAGATAGGATAGTATTACTCCTCTTATTTGAGCTGGTATGGTGTCTTCTTTGCTTATCTTGCTCCTGCTTTCCTTAAGACCTGAAATATGCTCAACACTTTGGCAAAGAGACAAGTGCATTATGGGCTCTTTATTACAGAATAAACAACTTGAATCCTTCTCCTTAGAGTCAGTTTCCTGTGCTAGTGATATCTCATCTTCTTGCAAGCATAAAAAGTTCTTTAACTGATAACAGGAATTTATCTAATTCCCGAGGTATCAATCCCTCAAGCTTATCGTGTAGCTATGAGGTATCGAACCAAATTTGAGAATGGATAAAGACCAATTGAGTGCACCTAACCACAAAAGCCAAGCAAATCAATTCAAATAGAAATTCTAGCAGTTCTAAGCATAACTAACAAAGATAAAGCAACTAAACAAGCAAGCAATCACTAATTAAGATAAGAGACAAGGATAAATCAATGTAAAAGACAAGGCTTATGGGCTAAGGTCAATGACTAGAACTATCTAGAGCTAACAAGGATGTCTAAACAATCAATCAAGAAGCAAATCCCAAGCTAGGAACATTAACAATTGACTAATCCAATTCCTTGGTACTAATCACTTTCCCTAATCACATTTCAAGATCAAATTCTCATTTGTGAAATAAGATAAGGCAAGCATTAACAATCAAGTTCCATGAGCTAATAATCATTCTAAACATTCATCCCATGAGCTAGAATATGAAAATCCCCTAAAAGATCATAGCTTGCATTTCATCAAACACTTGGTGTGCAACAAAAGCCAAAGGATCTAGATTAACTTGATCATGGATAACCTAGCATTAAGAACATCTAGAAGGGTGAGATCAATAATAAATAAGCTTTAAACATCCTTGATTCACTCTAAATAGCCCTAATCTACCTAACCCATAATCCTTGAATAAGACTACTCACAAATCATGCTTAGCCCAACAAAATCCATGAGAAAGATGTTAAGCATGATGATTTGTGAAGGATTAAAGAAAAGAGATGAAGAATCAAACCAAAACAAGTCTTAGATTAAGAAAAGATTCAACTTTTGTCTTACAAGAACTTAGAACAAAAACAAGCTTAAGATCCTCTAAAAATTAGGTTTTTAGCTTTAAATAGTAAAAAGGGGCGAACCGGGTCAACCTGGAACAAACCGGGTCTTGACCCGGATCCATGGGTCAAATCTGGTCAGAATTGGGAAAGTCAAAATAAACTGGTTCGACCGCGGTTTCATCCGGACTGGTGGCTCAACCGCGGCCGACACGGCTTCTCAATCACTTTCTCGACGTTGGCTTAAGCTCGGACCCGCGGTGTCGTCAAGTCCGGTGGAGGGACCGCGGCCGACACGGTTGCTCGACGTCGCTTTGGTGCTCGGCGGCTCGCGGTCTCGATCAGGCCGGTGACCCAACCGCGGTCAATACGGTTGTCTTGGCTGGAAAACACGTCGAAGGATCCGCCTGAGCTCGCGGTCTCGACGTCGCCGGTGGTTGGACCGCGGTTGACGCGGTGGACTGGCGTGTCTCGCCTCTTCTTTGCGGTGGAATCCCGCGGTCTCGACGTGCCCGGTGGAGGGACCGCGGTGAACTCGTCCGCTGCTTCTCCAAAACCCATCCATCAAGCTTCTTCTCTCCAACCAACTCCAAGCTCTCCTAGTCGATCCTAGCACCCTTTCCAACACCTGAAAAAGATAAAAACGAATGCAAAATGCTCCTAAACTAACTAAGACAGGTCCTAGATGCAATAATCCAAGAAACACAAGGAAGAACAAAGAAATGAAGAGAAGGAAAGGTAAAAGAGATCGAAAACTAACTAAACAATGCTCAAAACACATGAAAACATAAGTATATCAATTCCCCCAAACTTAAACCTTGCTTGTCCACAAGCAAGCATAAGACAATCAATCCATTTGGGAGAAAGGTTTGAAGGTGGGAACTCATATCCAAAGGTTCAATCAAGCTTCAACAAGTTTCAAGTCTATACAACCAAAGTGCAACCGAGAAAAGCTTACTCCAAGGATATAGCCATACTCATCAAAACAAAACTTCTAGCTTAACCTTCAACTACACAAGCATTCAAATCCACTAGCTCCTTGACATTCATTAGATTTTTTTCTTTTTAAAGTGAATCCTTATTCAAAGCAATGTGATCAAACTCATTTGGCTTAAGGGACAAGGTCTTGAGACAAAAATGGTTTCAACTGAAAGAAAGGCTACTCCACAATCATTTAGGTTCTCTCGGAGGAAATACGAACAAGCTATAGTAAAATGCTAAGAGTTAGAGGAAATTGGTGCATACTAGGATAGATTCCCATCTACCCATACCCCAAGAACTTCAACTCCTAGTCTAAACCCCCCCTAAATGAGTTCTACCCTTTTTTCTTAAGGCTATTGTTGCCTTTTCTTTCTTTCACAATATAAAACTTCCCAAGAAACCCCCAAGGATCATTAAAAACATTTTGAAAACTTTGGTAACTTCATTCTTTTCAACTTAGCTCAAAACTCTTCTTTCTTTTCTTTAGTCTCTTCTTTCACAAACTTTCTTTTCTTTTTGGTGAGCCAATTGGCTTCTTTTCACTTAAAAACATTGAGACTCTTTTATTCTTTTTCAAAACACTTAAGAGCTTTTCATTCTTTGTTACCAAACAACTTTGATCTCATTCAAACCTCTTTCTTTTCTTTACCCTCTTTTTCTTTTCCCCAAATCTTACCCCAAACTTAAATTCTAGCCTATTGCAAAGCCAAAGATGATGAGCTTGCATCTATAATGGAAATTTTTCCTAGTCGCCTCATACTCAACACTTTTTACCAAGCTTGTTCCAAATAGGCCTACCACTCAAGATAGTGTTTGGGGTTTAAAATAAGGGTGGTGAAAGGCATGGAAATCTATTTGAGCAAGTGGAGAGGGGTAGAAAGGATAAGCTTGCTCAAATATTTTGGGGTACCCATGAGTTTATCACACAAAGCATGAACGAGGATAATTGGATCATTCAATTAAAGTTCTCACTTAGATGGAGCTAGCTTCAAATCACACAAGTTTCAGCATCAAATCAAGTTTCAAAGCAAGTTATCCAAGTATGGTTCGTTCTAGCTTTCAATGCGATTCTCGAGTTACAACTTTAGTGTGGTCTATCTAACTAAAAGCTAGCATGTGAAACGAGTTTAACCCAATTGAACCTTACAAGGAAATCAAATCATTGTTTCCCATGCATGAATCCTACAACACTAGCTAGACTCGATCCTACATGCTTCTTTTTGTGAAAATTTTTGAAATTTTTCAATTTTTTTTTTTTTGGATTTTTCTATGCCATAAATGATATGTATGAGACTCAAGAAACAAAAAGGAAAAATAAGAGCAAAGCAAACATAATTAGTAACTAGCCTCTCCCCCAAACTTACTTCACACCGTCTCGGTGTGAAAGCAAACTTGAGAAAGAGACAAGATAAAAGAAGAAGAAAACTAAATGCAAATATGTACAGAGATGGTGCGGAAAGTGATAGAGACTCGTTGCTTGAGGTTGGTTCGGAGAGCTCGGGCGAGTAGCGAGCACTGTATCTTGGGCCGCTGATGGAGGCACGGTGGCTCTGTCTGGGTGCTGAGCTTGATGCTCCGTCTCCTTGATAGGAGTGTCTCCTCTCACATGGAGGCTCATCAAAATCGAACATCTGCATGGGCAAAGGCATGGGCTGCCCCGCTGAGGCATCTACCGCTGAGGAGGATGCACAACCGAGCTTCTCCGTGAGGGATTTGAGCTGCCTCTGCATCTCCTTGCACCCTTTCTTCATGTGCTCATATCCTCTTTTCAGCTCTTCGTACCCCTTCTTCATATCTTTACAGCTCTGGATTACCTTCAAGTTAACCCTATCTTGGAACTTGTTCCAGCGTTGGAGTACTCTAATATGGGTGTGAGCGTCACGACTGGGCCTGCTGGAAGAGCCTCCCCGTAAGGCTGGAAATGGTACCTCACACTACCGTAGATATGATCAGGAGACTCTACCTCTTCCATTGCATCTAGCATCTCTTCATCTCTCTCTGCTTGGGAGGGCATTTCCCTTCTCCTCTTGGGCCTGCTGATGTGCTCCATCAGCTCATCAGTCGCGGTGACGAAGAGAGATGGGTCGACATAGAACCCGAGGTTGTCTTGATCGGAGAGGGAGGTGATGGCTGTGTTTGGCAAGAAGACTTGGGCCTTCTCCTCTCTGTCGATGCAGAAGATGTAAGCATACTTCTGGTGCAGCTTGCCAGACAAATAGCGGGTTAACTTCAGATGAGGCACGTCGATCAGCTCATAACCGCAAGTCAACGGTCCCAAGTTAATCCCCTTCTGCATCAGTATTGGCGTGATTAATCCCCCAATCCGCAACTCAGGGGTGTGATCTGATGTCGTCCAAGCCCACTGTCTATAATGGAGAAGGCGGCGTGCAAAAAGTCCCGTAGTCCCTAAGTTCTCATAGTACTCAATGTGTGCTTCCTGCATACTGGAGAATACGCGAATAGTCCTCATACCCCATGCTATAAGTCTCATCTCCTCTTCAGTTGGCCCACCCAAGTCATGCCTGGCATACATAGTGTGTGCCATCACCTGATGGACATATCGAATCGCTGGGTGGCAGATATGAGTGTTCTTGCTACGCCCACTCTTCCACGTGCCTACTCCAATAGCTTTCCAAGCTTCATGTGCTAACATTGGGCATGGGGCGACAGCCGCGTGGTGTCCGTCTGTGAACCCGAAGATCTCTGTCAATTCCTTGAATGATGTCTTGTAGGGTTGTCCATCAATCTCATAAATTAAGTACCCATGCCCGTCTTCTTCTGTTGATGCACGGCCCAAAAGCTTGACCTGGAGTGAAGCAAGGAATTGACTCGCAACATCCTTGTGTGTGGGATGGGCCATGCGGATAAATCCCTCCAGCCCCATGTTGTCGAGCACTGTGCTCACGTCATCAAGGATCCCAAGCCTGGTCAATGTGACCGGATCACCGAATCTGGTTGGAGTCCATTTCATGTTCTTCAAGTGTTCATACAACCGAGTGTAGGAAGGAAGCTTCTTCGGATCCCCAGCAGGACCTTTCTTCTTACTCCTAGAACTTGCTCCTCCCCTTTTCTGACTTGGCTTTTTAGCCGGTTTCTCAATCACTTTCCCTTTTCCCTTGTCTTGCGGTGCACCAGCTCGTTGTCGTGTTGTGACCATAATGACCCTACAAAACAACAAAGCTCGGAGATGTCTTAGTATAAAGTTCAATCCATCAACACATTTATCTCAACAAGCAATGCTATTCAATATCAATGCACAAAGCCACAAGACATTCTTCTTATCTCCAAGTTCAAACATTTCAACAACTTGCTCATAAACAAGATTTGCAAATTAGATGGTCACACAAGTTTTTCCACTTCATTCAGTCCTCATTCAAGCATTTAAAAGCTTAATCAACCACCAATTTACTACTCATTCAACACTTAGCTAAATTTTTCTTAGTAAAGGCTCTCTAAGCACATTTTGAAAAATTTAATGAAACAAAACTGAACAAAATTGAGTAGTCTCACAAACATGACAATTAAACAACCAAATGCACCATTAGAAACAATCAAATCAACTTTCCCCCAAAATTTTTGAAAATCATAAACCTCAAGAACCCTAATTTCTGAAAATTCAATTCAAGCAATTCAAGGGTGAAATTGAGTTGGGTTTTTATCTAGGAACAACCTAGCAAAGGTTTCTAACAAGAATCATCAATCAAGCACCACAATTTCGAGTTTTCTAAAATCTGAGAATTTTGAACAATTTCGAAATTGAAAGAGAGGAAGTTATACTTTGGCTTGCTGATGAGAGGTGATAGTAGAGAGTGATTGCAAGAGATAGAGCTAAGAAAAATGTGAATTTAGAGCTTGAAAACGCGAATTTTGGTTGAGAAATGAGTGAGAGAGAGTGTTTTGAAGTTCGAGAGGAAAACTGATTTTTTTTGTGGAAAACGCAGAGGAGAGCAAGGAAGAGAATCACGCGTAGGAGAAAAAAAATGGGACCCGGCTGGTCAAAATGCTACTGATTAGTCAAAATCCGGTTTAAATCCGGTTTTGAAAACCGATTTCGGGTAAGAGATCTTACCTGCGATGGAGCCCGCGGTGTGGGTCGAGTCCGCGACGTCGACCGCGGTGAACACGGTAGGTTGGCGTTGTCTCTTCGTCTCTTGGCCCGCGGTTTGTGTCGAGCCCGATGGACGAACCGTGGTCAACACGCAGGTTGGCTCATTGTTTGCGTCAACTCGGCCAGCGGTGTTGGTCTGAACCGCATGGACAAGCGCGGTTGATACGGTGTTATGGCTCGGATTCGTCACGCGTTTTCTGGGTTAACCGCGGTCTCAGAATGAACCGCGGTCGAGGCGTTATCTCGGCATCGTCACCTCTTCACTTGGCCCGCGGTTTCGTTGAGAACCGCGACACGAACTGCGGCGAACTCGGTATCTCGTGGTCGTGTCTCGCGGTTTGCGGTGGGCCGCTGGAGAGACCGCTGGGTCAACCAGATTTCACAAAAATCCCGACCAATCTTAACTTGCCAACAATTTGACTCATGTAAAGCCTATAGACCTGAAAACACTTAAATAAAAGCATCAAAAATAACAAGATAATCAAATATGTACAAGGATAAACATGGGAATGTCTCCCAAGTGCGCTTTTGTTTAAAGTCGGTAAGCTCGACTGTTCAAACCGTGATATCAGGTTGAGGTAGGGCTAGAGAGTGGAATTGAGATCCCTTCCTCTATAGCTTCTGAAGCGGAGTAGTGCTTAAGGCGCTGACCATTGACGGTGAATTCTTCTTCTGACTTTCCCCAGAGGACAACTGCTCCATAAGGCCTTACCTCCTTCACCTTGAAAGGTCCTCACCATCGAGACTTTAGCTTTCCGGGAAACAGCTTCAACCGGTAGTTAAACAGGAGTACAAGATCACCTTCCTTGAACTCTCTCTTCAATATCAGCTTGTCATGGAAGAGTTTGGTTCTTTCTTTGTAGATCTTTGAGCTTTCAAAAGCTTCAAGTCTTATCTCATCCAATTCATTAAGCTGAATCAATCTCTTCTCAGTTGCTGTTTTGATGTCAAAGTTCAGCAACTTGACAGCCCACATAGCCTTGTACTCAACCTCAACTGGTAGATGGCAAGACTTCCCATACAGCATATTGAAAGGAGTGGTTCCAAGGGGAGTTTTGAATGCTGTCCTATAAGCCCACAAAGCATCATCAAGCTTTTTAGACCAATCTTTCCTTAAAGCCCTGACAGTCTTCTCTAAGATAGCCTTTATCTGTCGGTTTGAGACTTCTACTTGACCACTTGTTTGAGGGTGATATGGTGTGGCAACCTTATGCTTAACTCCATATTTCTTCATCAACCCTTCAAACAACTTGTTGATGAAATGAGATCCCCCATCACTAATCACCACTCTTGGGATTCCAAACCTTGGGAATATTATGCTCTTGAAGAGCTTGATAACAACCTTAGAGTCATTGGTGGGGCTTGCCACTGCTTAAACCCATTTGGATACATAATCAACAGCCACCAAGATGTAGTTGTTCCTATAAGAGGATGGAAATGGTCCCATAAAGTCTATCCCCCACACATCAAACACTTCCACCTCTAGTATTGGATTTTGGGGCATCTCATTCCTCTTGCTAATATTTCCCTTTCTTTGGCAAGGGTCACACCTTGAAATGAAGGTCTGAGCATCTTTAAACATTGTTGGCCACCAAAACCCAGCTTGTAGAGCCTTTTGGACAGTCTAAAATGTGGCAAAGTGACATCCATAGGGTGATCCATGACAGTGTAGTAGGATCCCTTCCACCTCCTCATCAGTTACACATCTTCTGTAGAGTTGATCCTTGCATAGGGTATTAAGGTATGGCTCATCCCAATAATATCTGTTCACATCCCGGAAGAACTTCTTCCTTTGATAGCTGTCTAGACTAGGAGGTTCTTTCCCACAAGCTAGGTAGTTCACAAGATCAGCGTACCATGGTTCCATATCAACAAGGGAATTAGCCTCCTCCAACTTCTGCTTTGTTTCATGAGCTTCTCTCACGGTCTTAACAGCCATTAATTGCTATTCAGGAAGTGAGTCATCAATGGGAACACCATCTTCGATTCGCAGCCTTGAAAGATGATCTGCCACTCCATTCTCTATCCCCTTCTTGTCTTTAATTTCAAGATCGAACTCTTGAAGTAGCAAAATCCACCTTAGAAGTCTCGGTTTCGCATCCTTCTTTGCCAACAGATACCTCAAAGCCGCGTGATCGGTATACACTATCACTTTGGAACCCACTAAGTAGGATCTGAACTTCTCGAAGGCGAAGACTACAGCTAGAAGTTCTTTCTCAGTTGTTGCATACTTCACCTGTGCATCATCTAATGTCCGGCTAGCGTAGTAGATAACATGCAGCTTCTTGTCTTTTCTCTGTCCCAGAACTGCTCCAACTGCATAATCACTTGCATCGCACATGATCTCAAAAGGCAATTCCCAGTCAGGAGCTTGTACAATTGGAGCACTAATCAAGGCTTCTTTAATCCTGTGAAACGCATCCAAGCACTCCTCGTCAAACACAAAGTCAGCTTCCTTACACAGTAAACGAGTGAGTGGCCTAGCAATCTTGGAGAAATCCTTGATGAACCGTCTGTAGAAACTAGCATGACCCAAGAAACTCATGATCCCTCTAACTGAGTTTGGTAGCTGAAGACTTGTCATAACTTCTATCTTAGCTTTGTCCACCTCAATACCCTTCTCTGAAATCTTATGACCCAAGACAATTCCCTCTGTCACCATAAAATGGCACTTCTCCCAGTTAAGCACCAAGTTTGTCTCCTCACATCGCTTCAAAACCCTGCACAAGTTCAACAAACAAGAGGAGAAAGAAGAGCCATATACAGAGAATCGTCCATAAAAACTTCTACAATGTCCTCGATAAGATCTGAGAAAATGGACATCATGCACCGCTGGAAAGTGGCAGGTGCATTACACAAGCCAAATGGCATCCTTCGATATGCGAAGGTACCATAAGGGCAAGTGAAAGTCGTTTTCTCTTGATCGTTTGGGTGTATCGGGATCTGAAAGAACCCACTGTACCCATCGAGAAAACAGTAAAAAGGATGGCAGGCAAGACGCTCAAGCATTTGATCTATAAAAGGCAAAGGGAAATGATCTTTCCTAGAGGCTGCATTGAGTTTCCTATAGTCTATACACATCCTGTGTCCGGTTATTGTCCTAGTGGGGATTATTTCATTGTTATCACTTTTCACTACAGTAATCCCCCCTTTTTTCGGGACACAGTGCACGGGAGACACCCACGTGCTGTCCGAAATAGGGTAGATTATACCAGCATCAAGAAGCTTAAGGATTTCTTTCTTGACTACCTCTTTTAGATTAGGGTTCAATCTTCTCTGATGTTCAATTGAGGACATAGATTCGTTTTCAAGATGAATCCTATGGGTGCATAAACTAGGTGACAGCCCTTTTATATCCTCAAGAGAATAACCTATAGCCTTCCTAAACCTTTTCAATTCGGTAGTCAAAGCAATCAATTCATCATCACTCAGCAACTCATTCACAATGACAGGATAAGTAGAATTAGGACCAAGAAATGCATACCGAAGCCCCCGCGGAAGGGGCTTTAACTCAACCTTTGGTGTCTTGAGCTCACTCCAATCATCAGCTACAAGCTGCTCCTTGATACCCTCAGCCCCATAAGAGCCATCAGCTCCCGTACCCACTGCGAAGACCTCTATCTCTGTACCAACTGAATCTGATCCCAACTCAATGTACTCAACCTCTCCTTGCAAAGGCTTGTGTGAATCAAGAGCTGTCATGTAAGCCCAACTCTCATCGCGAAGATACCCATACTCTCCACATTCCTTTGTTAGAGCCACTTCCAATGGATCACTCATATTCAACTCTTCAAGAAGTTCATCAGCTAGCATATCCATAGTCTCAATATAAAACATATGCCCTTTTATAGTTGGCTTCTTCATCACTTTGTTGATGTCAAACTAGAGCACTATGTCCTTTTCAAGGTTGAGATCAATCTTCCCTTTCTTGACATCTATGATAGCACCAGCTGTGGCAAGAAATAGTCTCCCAAGAATTAAAGGATCCTTTGGTTCTTCATCCATCTCCAACACAATAAAATCTGTTGGAACCTCAAATCCTCCCACTTTCACCGGAAGATCCTCTAGTAGACCAATTGGATATCTAATTGATCTATCTGCCAACACCAAGGAGATCCTACAAGCCTTGTAGGTGGAGAAGCCTAGCCTCTTGGCTACTGAGAAAGGCATTAGCACATGGTAGAGTGAAACTGCCCGGGTCTTCAAGATTTTTAGGGACAATGCTCCTTTGAATGAATGCACTACACTCATGAGTAAGCATGACCATACCCTGCACCTCCTTAGTTCTTTCCTTAATTGCATCCTTTAAGAACTTGTTTTACTGAGGAACAAGTAAAAATGCATCTATCAAGGGCATTGTGAGCTCTACATTCTTCATCTGTTTTTCAAAAAGAGCTTTATACTTCTCTAAGAGCTGCTTTTTGAATCTGCCCGGAAAGGATAACTTGGGTTCATAGGGAGGTGGAACAAACTCACTAGCTTTCTTCTTGGGTGCCTCTTCCACTACTTCTTCTACCACATCCTTTCCTTTCCTCTTGGCAATCTCACATTCACTTTCTCTGTTGAGAGCAGAACTTTCAGAACTCTCCTCCCCCTCTTGAACTTCAGTGTCCTCATTGATTTGAGGAGTAACCTTAGGCTTGAGAACTTGATGATGTTGCAGCTCTTTACCACTTCTCAATGTTATGGCATTGATATACTCCTTTGGGTTTTGCTCAGATTTTCCGGGTAGAGTTCCTTGAGGTCTAGAGGTTGAAGCATTTCGGTTCTCCATGTTGGTGACCCTAGATGTCAAATTCTGCAACTCATTCTTCAAATCTCTAACTTCCATAGCTCCTGAGGCATGTCCCTGAAGTAGTTGCTGCATCATACCCTTTAACTCACTGTCCAAACCTGAAGAAGAAGAGGCTTGTGTCTGCTGTTGGTTAAATCCGGGTGGAGAGTATTGTTGCTTTGGGATAAAGGGTTGTTGACTCTGGAACTGTGGTTTGTTAGCAAACCCTTGCTGGTTGGTGTAGGGGACAAAAGGCTTTTGTTGCTGAAGTTGTGTGAAGCCTTGTTGCCCTTGTTGTTGAGCTTGCGCTTGGGGTTGAGCTTGAGGATAAACCTGATCTTGTGGGTTGACAACGTTGGGATTTCTGTAAGAGAAGTTGGGGTGATTCTTGTAGTTTGGGTTGAAACCCCTGTTGAAACCTCCTTGGCCAGCAATGAAATTGATCTCTTCTTGGGTCATATCTCCTTCAAGGCTGAATAGGACTGGTTGGGAATCATCATAGTTCTCCACAAAGCTTATTTGCTTCTGGTTGGAGGAGATCATCTTGTTTATCTTGTCATTTAGAGACTAGATTTCCTTCTCATACTTCTCATCCATGGAAGATGATCCTCTAGTAGTCCTCTCATAGTCCTCATTGTAGTTCCCATCACTTGTAGCCAAGTTTTCAATTAATTCCATAGCCTCATCAACTCCCTTTCCTAGGAAGTGTCCATTACTACAAGAATCAAGCATTGCCCTCATTTTAAGAAGCACTCCTCGGTAGAGGTTACTGAGTAGTGTCTCCTTGGTGAAACCATGGTGAGGGCATTGAGTGGTGAGCTTATTGAACCTATCCCAAGCTTCAGCGAAGGTCTCGTTATTTCGTTGCACAAACCCAGATAACTCATTGCGAAAGCGGGCAGTTCTTGTAGGTGAGAAGAATTTCTTCAAGAAAGCCTTCTTAAGGTCTGCCCATGTAGTGATGGACCCAGAAGGGATGGTTCTTTCCCAATCTTTGGCTCTATCTGCCAAGGAGAAGAAGAAGAGGCGCATCTTGAGACCCTCATCTGTCACGCCATTGAGCCTAGTTGTGGCACAGATTTTATCGAAGGTATCCAAGTGTTGCAATGGGTCTTCTGAAGCAAGACCATGGAATTGGTTTTTCTGCACCATATTCATCACCATAACCCTGATTTCAAAATTGTTGTTGTTCACTGGTGGTGGAATGATGCCCCTTCGATTAGCATTAGTATTTGGTGTATCGCCATCTCCAATGGCCCTGAAAGGTCTCTCACGATGAACCGGGATTCTGTTTCCCTGTCCATCTCTAGCATCCTCAGCCTGTTGATGCTGCTCTTGGTGGCCCTGTTGGCCATGTTGGTCCTGGTGACCCTCTAGATCCATAACTGGCTGCTCTCGAGGCTCAAGCAAAGGCTGAACTACTTCTTCCTGTTCCAACCCGAGTCTCTCTAAGTGAACAGCTCTTTCTATTGCTCTTCTCTCTCTTGCTAACTGTCTTTCAAGTGCTTTGATATCTGAAACCCGCGCAACCAAATCTGTAGGTCCTCTGCTCCGCAAGTTCATGCACCTGACATCAAAGAGAGAGGAAGTAGTAAAATTAGTAACCAAAACTTGATCTAAATAGGAAAGGAAATCGAATTGATCTATCCAAGTTCCCAAAATGGCAACGACGCCAAATTGATAACAGGAATTTATCTAATTCCCGAGGTATCAATCCCTCAAGCTTATCGTGTAGCTATGAGGTATCGAACCAAATTTGAGAATGGATAAAGACCAATTGAGTGCACCTAACCACAAAAGCCAAGAAAATCAATTCAAATAGAAATTCTAGCAGTTCTAAGCATAACTAACAAAGATAAAGCAACTAAACAAGCAAGCAATCACTAATTAAGATAAGAGACAAGGATAAATCAATGTAAAAGACATGGCTTATGGGCTAATGTCAATGACTAGAACTATCTAGAGCTAACAAGGATGTCTAAACAATCAATCAAGAAGCAAATCCCAAGCTAGGAACATTAACAATTGACTAATCCAATTCCTTGGTACTAATCACTTTCCCTAATCACATTTCAAGATCAAATTCTCATTTGTGAAATAAGATAAGGCAAGCATTAACAATCAAGTTCCATGAGCTAATAATCATTCTAAACATTCATTCCCATGAGCTAGAATATGAAAATCCCCTAAAAGATCATAGCTTGCATTTCATCAAACACTTGGTATGCAACAAAAGCCAAAGGATCTAGATTAACTTGATCATGGATAACCTAGCATTAAGAACATCTAGAAGGGTGAGATCAATCATAAATAAGCTTTAAACATCCTTGATTCACTCTAAATAGCCCTAATCTATCTAACCCATAATCCTTGAATAAGACTACTCACAAATCATGCTTAGCCCAACAAAATCCATGGGAAAGATGTTTAGCATGATGATTTGTGAAGGATTAAAGAAAAGAGATGAAGAATCAAACCAAAACAAGTCTTAGATTAAGAAAAGATTCAACTTTTGTCGTACAAGAACTTAGAACAAAAACAAGCTTAAGATCCTCTAAAAATTAGGTTTTTAGCTTTAAATAGTAAAAAGGGGCGAACCGGGTCAACCTGGAACAAACCGGGTCTTGACCCGGATCCATGGGTCAAATCTGGTCAGAATTGGGAAAGTCAAAATAAACTGGTTCGACCGCGGTTTCATCCGGACCGGTGGCTCAACCGCGGCCGACACGGCTTCTCAATCACTTTCTCGACGTTGGCTTAAGCTCGGACCCACGGTGTCGTCAAGTCCGGTGGAGGGACCGCGGCCGACACGGTTGCTCGACGTCGCTTTGGTGCTCGGCGGCTTGCGGTCTCGATCAGGCCGGTGACCCAACCGCGGTCAATACGGTTGTCTTCGCTCGAAAACACGTTAAAGGATCCGCCTGAGCTCGCGGTCTCGACGTCGCCGGTGGTTGGACCGCGGTTGACGCGGTGGACTGGCGTGTCTCTCCTCTTCTTTGCGGTGGAATCCCGCGGTCTCGACGTGCCCGGTGGAGGGACCGCGGTGAACTCGTCCGCTGCTTCTCCAAAACCCATCCATCAAGCTTCTTCTCTCCAACCAACTCCAAGCTCTCCTAGTCAATCCTAGCACCCTTTCCAACACCTGAAAAAGATAAAAACGAATGCAAAATGCTCCTAAACTAACTAAGACAGGGTCCTAGATGCAATAATCCAAGAAACACAAGGAAGAACAAAGAAATGAAGAGAAAGAAAGGTAAAAGAGATCGAAAAACTAACTAAACAATGCTCAAAACACATGAAAACATAAGTATATCATTAACACAGCTGTTGAATCATTGGAAATGAAATGTATCAAAGACAGACTTACCTTGTTAATAGATGTGGTGTCTTTGATTTGGTCTGGGGGTTTCTCCTTGATGTTCTCCTTTCCTCTACTGCCTTGATCAGTCTGATCACTTAGTGTAAGGGCTGTTTCTGAGCTTCTCTTCACATTCTCTTCTCCCTTGTGCTTTATATATGCAGAGATGCTCATTGGGAAGTACAAGTGCATTATATCTGTTCTTGGAGTACTTAAAACAGATTGTATGATACTTATACTTACATGTTCAGCTTCAGTAGGTTGTATGAGGGTTTGGACCTTCTGCTCTTGTGAGCTAGTGGTCATTAAACATTCATCTTCTTCCCTGATCACCAAAACATGTTTCTCTGGTCTTTGATCTTCCCTACTGAATTTGGTTTGCTCATGCTCTTTACTGCTCAGTTCTTCTTTCCCTGTATCAAATCCTTTTGACAAAGACAAATGCATGACACTAGAATTGGGAAATAACAAATCAGAATGAGCTAAACTAGCACTGGTTTTAGCTAATGGGATTTTATATCCTAGTGATGTTTCTTTCAACAATTGTTTAGATGGACAGGTTGCAGCAAAATGTCCTCTCTTATGAAATATATAACATGTCTGATCTTTAAGTCTCTTAGAGTTAGTAGACTTACCTTGTGTTGGCAGGTTTAAAAGCTTGAGTGAGACATCAAAGCTGGGTCCGGTTGCATTGGGTGAAGCTTTGTGGCTTTGCTTTTGTTCTGTTTTCTTTGGGTGCAACATCTCCATGATCTTCTGCCATTCCTGATCCTGTTTTACTTGAAGAGCCTTCTTAGCTTCTGCTTGGTAGGTGTAAGTGTTTGAGAACACATCTTTGGCCCTTGGATAGCAAATAGACTTGTGCTTAGAAGCAGTCTTCGTTTTGGATATAGGCTTCACTCTCTTGGTTGTAGCCTGAAGCTTCTCTACAAATTCCTTATGCATTCTGGACTTAAGAACTCTCCAATCTAGTACTGGCCTCTTGTAGATGGTTGAAGTGCTTTCTTTTATCCACCATTCATAAGCTCTTCCTATTAATGATGAGGCGGCTTGTTAGCTTCTGATCCTTTGTGATTTTGTTGTCTTGTAACCACTGCTCCATGTTGCTTTCCCACTGCAAGTATACTTCAGGATCATTGCTAGTTCCTGAGAAGACTAGGGATCCTCTCCTCTTGTTGCCTGGTTTCTTTGTGCTAGTTGGTTGTGATTGATTGGTCATCAAAGTCTGGTGATGCTCCTTCTTCCATGGTGAGGTTTTGTAGTAGTGGTACTCCTCATCCTCAGCCTCGTCATAATATGAAGATTGACAGCCTTGTTCTTTCCATAAATCTTCTTCTTTGTACCATGTTTCTTTGAGATAGCTTCTGGTGCAATCTGGTGGGTCTGATTCAATTTCCTCCTCATGTGGTTCTTTTTGAAAATCAGAATAGTCTTCTGGCTATGGAGGTTCTTCATAGTCTGTGTGCTCATCTGAACAGGTTAGACTCTCCTCTTTCTCACTCCAATTGTCTCCATAAGATTCTTCTTCTTCCATAGTCATGTCTCTCAAATTTAGAAATTAAAGTGTATCAATGGAGTTTCCGAAAACTTATCTTTGGACAAGATATTAGTTTAGAAAAAGATACAAATTCGAACTCAAAGCTTTGAAAATCCTGGACAGAAGTAAGTTTCATTTTGTGTTCTAAATCAACACGTTTTTTTTTGTGAAGTAAAAAGGAAAACTGGATGTCAGCAATACTTAATGGGAAACTTATGATTTTTGTTTTATGTTTTCGAAAATAAAACTCTAGAAAGGATACTGAAGGCTTTTAGAAAGGGAAATAAACAGATTGTTGACTTGAAAACAGGGAAAAATGGATCAAAACAAGTAAACTCTTTCTTTTTGAGTTTTCTGGTTCTTAAAAACAATATGAACTTCTGAAAAGACTAAAATCTAATAAAAACACAAAACTGATGCAAATCTTTTGGTTTTTGGGTTTAAATATGCAATAGATGAATGAAAATCAGAAACAACTAAAGAGCAGATGCAAAAAGCAGAGACTATCTTTATGATTTTCGATTTATATACACTAAGGAACAATGAACAGAAACTAGATGCAATGATGACACTTTTTTTTGGATTTTCTTTTATGAATGCAGTGAAACCAAATGAAAACAAGACATGATGAATAAATCTAGATAAAAACAGAATGGATGCAAAAACAGAATGGATGCAAAAACAGATTTAGAACAGAAACACAATTTTTATGGGTTTTCGAATTTAATGAAACAAACAGAAAAGATAAGGGTTGGATAAACACAACCTGATGGATAGGAGCTTTTGAAGCTCTGATCCCAGATGATGCAGCCCCGGAATCACACCGATGCTAAACCACTTGATGATCAGATGATCCCTAAGCCAAGTTTGCGGAAGATGGATTGAAGGTATAAGTGGTGGTGGAATTTGTGATTGACTCTCTCAACCAGTGGGTTTGATTGACTCTCTCTCAATCTAAGAACAAGCTATATGAATCACTCAAATAGATTGATCTGGAACTCCTAAGAACAAGGTGAATCACTCACAATATTCAGAAAAGGAAGACTTCACAAAGAACACAAACTTTGGAAGAAAAACAGAATATTTCTATTAACTTTAAAATAGTTGAAAAGGGTGATTTACAATGAATTCGAAGCTGAGCTTTTATAGGCTCATACACAACGGTCTAAAAGAAATAATACAAGAAAAAAATCGAAAAATATGAAGAATAGAGCCGTTGGTGCATTGATGAAGGTATCTTGGCCAAATAAGGGAAATGGGCCAAATAAGGGAAATGAGGTTTGTTTGAGTCTTGAAAGCTTTGGCATGAATGTAGAGTGTCTAGGTACATTCTGGATGATGTTAGAGAGCTTAATTTCGTGGCCAAACTTCAGTAAAAAGAGTTGTTGGTGATTGATCTCCATTGGCTCCAAATTAGGCAAGTGTGAGGATAATGGGATCCTCCAGATCCTATGGTTGCTGGTGCATGGGAACTTGATAGATAATTCTCCTGGATGATTAAATGTGTCTCCTGAATGCTTAGATATCTCTCCTGGTCACAAATGTCTTGTTTGTAACTGATTGAATCCTTGAGCCTCCAAATCAAGCAAGCTGAGAATCATCTGTTTTAGAAGTTGAATAACTTCTTCATCTGAACTCCATTTGTGATGATTTAAACTCTCCATGATTCCTTGATGAGTTAAGTTTCTGTAACAAGTTGGTTTGTATCTTAACTCCTTCTTGTTGGGTAGATATGCTCCAAGACATGCACGTATGTCTCCTGTGCATTTAAGCTGTTTTTCTCCAAAGGTCTTGGCTGGTTGATTTATGGCCTCTCCATGATCCTTGATTGATGATGACTTGATGTCCTCATCATCCACGAACCCCAAATACCCCGTCACTCCCGTAGTCGGGTCTGCGGTACCTGCATCGTCCTGTAGAGAAGGCGGTAATGGGTCCAGTAATGGGCTCCAATCTGCTGCGGCTGCTCTCGCTCCCTGATGCACACAGGGAACAACTGGCGGCCGATCCGACACTCGCGAACCCTGCGACTGACCCTGCGGTCCTATCCTCAGACCTGCCTGATGCTGGTCTACCAACTCCTGGTACTCTGCTCGAGTCATCCGTCTCTCGCCCATACTGCTCGTGGCAATCTCTCACACCCACTGCACGCACCCACACACACTCCGTCCAAGGACGCTCTGCTGTTGTCTGCAATCACAAACCACAAATAAAAATTAGTACGCATAATACAAATTTTCTACCCCATCCCAACCCCGGATTTACGGACGCGGCTCGGTTTCCTAATGGATGCTTGGGTATGACACAATTTTGACTCGATAAAACCACGGAAAACACCCAAAAATGAAATGTTTCGAAACCCATGCAGAACCAGGCTCTGATACCACCTTTCCTGTAACCCCCCCTTTCCCATTCTCCGTTGACCGTCGAGCTGACCGTCCAACAATCAAACAAGAACATGACCGATCGAACCTGAGCAAGTCGAACAGGAAAAGTTCTCCACAGGACAAAGCCAAAGACGGATCGGTTTGAGACAAAGGCTCGCACCAATCTGTCTCCGACTCCGTTATCCTCATATCCGTAGCGCAAGCAGTACTACTTGCACTACTTCAACGAGTTGTGTCGGTTCGGACTGAAACCTCATATCAGGGAAACAATTTCATTTTTAAGTAATCCAACGTTGAATGCAACGTTTAACGATTTTTTACAAACAATCATCCACATACATATATAAACAATCAAATCACGAAATATCGCAGTTGCCGAACCGAAATAAAACATCCCAAAATCATCGAATCAAAACCCCGCCACAAGCAATCCCGACACTACACCGAGGACCTCCCGCGTCCGTCGCTGCTACACCTGGAAAACACAAACAGAGTCTAACGAGCGATCTAAGATCACCCAGTGAATCGGATCCCCACTACGGCTTATAGTCTATCTATCATCTATAGATCCCCGCCCGAAAACCCCAAAATAACAATCAACACGCAAATAGCCGATCACGCACTACCACGTCGCGTCGAGCCCACACACAATCATTTGCCAAAAGAAAGAGAAGGCGATTAGAGGAAATCGGGAGCACTGCGGCACATGTGCCCGATTGAGACTCGATCTATCTACCGCGCACTACCAACCACACCAAAACACACACGCTGGGCCCTACGATCTTGGTGACTTCCACGGGTTTCCACTGTTACTGATATGGCAACTAACCCATGTGACTCCTAGCCGTCCACACAACGACTAGGACACCGTTCTCTGTCCATCGATACGCGGCGACTTCGGTTACCCCTGGCAACCCGAGATTCCAAGCAGTCTGGCCCTAGGACGCGACCCCGTATTCTCCGAACTACACCCTACAGACGTCACTCCATAGGTTCGCACCTGCCAGAACTAACTGACGAGGTTCTCAATTCCCGAGGATCCAATCGGGATGGAAGTACCAGCACGTAATCAAACACCTAGACTTGCGGGATCTAACGCACCATAGAGTCCTAGTGCAGAAATGTAAACACGCAGACTCGCTTGGACTCTAGCAATCAATCACAATCAACAACACACTCAACTCAACCCCGCATCCCGCAAGTCTACTCACACACACACTACCGCTCTGACTCAGCACCGTACCGAGTCAGCACCACAACTTAACCAGTCCCGAGACCGAGTTAAGTAACAACGAGGATCGCTCGGCCCAACACCAAGACGATCTAAAGGCCGGCATAGAAAAGTCAACCACAACCACACAACAACCACAATCACGCAATCAACAGTCTACTCTGCCCAACACCGAAGTAGACTCACAATCACACAAACACCACACAACAGGCCTATTAGTGTTTGTAACATCTTTTAACCCATTCACGCCCGCTACCTTGGGTTAGCCGCTTGTTAACCCGTAGACGGTTCACCACTCACAACGCTTCTAATTTCTTAACCACTCCTAATCATCTTTTAATAACTCCTCGATCCGTCGGTTTAGAGCTAGAAGCTTACTAAACTCTCCGACGTCTCATCATTCATTACTTAATCCATTTAACCTCGGGAAACCACGACACCGTTCCATACTCTATACGTTTGTTCAAGTTCAATTCCGTATTTTAACTCGTCTTAATTCCCGTATATAGATTCATTTAATACCGTGCTTTACTTACATATATATGCATATATAGTCCTACTCATGCCACGACTATATGAATGCATCACACAACGTTCTAACAATCTAACGGCACGCAATAGGTTTAATCCGTTTTAATCTAACATGCTTCTTTAACCCTAGCCGGTTTAACGTTAATCCATCAATCAATTCAATTCAACTCAATTCAATTCGGGTATGCAATCCTATCACTACGGTTTCCCATTTATCGTTCTAGATGCAACTACGGTGTTTGAGCCGACTCACAGTGATTTGACGGAACGAACGACACGGATGCGGATACGGATTCTCGAGACCCCGAACTAAACCTGAACCTCCCGAACACACAAACACGAACCCCGAAACGTCACGAACCCTCGCACATGAACTGCACACACAAACCGGCCGGAGTCAACGCGTTAACCGGCGTTGACCGCGGCGTTAACCGGCGTTGACCGGCGTTGACCAAGGCTGACCGTTGACCGTTGGCACAACTGAACCGGTTGACCAATTGAACCAAAAACCAATTGACCGATTTAGGTAAACCGGGTCAAAGTCAAAATGTTGACCGAGAGTTGACCGGTTAACATAAACCGATCTAAACCCAACCAAACCAGCTTCTCTCTCCTATGGATCTCTCTCTCTTCTTTCTCTCTCTTCTTTCTCTCTCTATTCTTTCTCTCTCTTCTTTCTCTCTCCTCCGATTCTCTCTCTTTCATCCGGTTCTCCTCCATGTCTCTCTCTCTTTCTTCTTCTCCAATCTTCATCTTTTCTCTCTCCTTCACGCCTCCTTCTCTCTCTCTTCTTCATCTTCACGCCTCTCTCTCTCCTTTTTCTTCTTCCCCATCCTCCTTCTTCTTCTTCTTCTCCTCCTTCTTCAGGCTTCTTCTTCTTCTTCTTCTTCTTATTCTCCTCCTCTCACGCCTTTCTCCTTCTCTTCTCTCTTTCTTTTTGTTGTTGGTGTGAGTAAAATGAGAGGGTGAAACCCCCTTTTATAGTAAAATGAGATTCATGCTTTGTTGACACATGTCTCTTCCTCCTTCTAGCTGATTCCACACATTGACACATGGCTCCTCCTCTCCTCCTAGCCATCCACGACACCATGCCCAAGAATCAGCCAAGTTCCATGTACACTTGGGGAGCAAGTCTCCTTTTATTCTACATTCAATTAACCAAAACTCATTCTTTGTATCCAAAAAGAAGAGGTGGCGCCTCCAGGGAGTGGACACTTGTCCTCCAGGTAAGTGGTTGAGTCAAATAATCCAGTCATTAAGCCCTTAATCTTCTCTTAATCCCCTTAATCACTTATGCTCAGTTTGTTCGTTTTCTTGATAATTGTTTTAAAAAATACCAGACGATTCTTATAAATCTTTAAACCTCCATAAACTGATTCTACTTGCTTTTAGATGAATTAATCAATTTGAATCACCTCATTTGGAGTTTCCTAGCTCCGGTTATGAATTTCCGAAGTTTTCCCGGTTTTGCTCGGTTTTCACCCGACACTCCGCAAAATGCATTTCTGCTCCGTTTCTTCGAATTCTGATCTTATAAATGTTCTTTATGTTTTAAAAAGAGAACATTTGGCCCGTCTCATCTTCCGTCTCGAACTTTGGCAAAATTACCATTTTGTCCATGGGTTTGGCAAAATTACAATTTTGCCCCTGTTGACTTTTTTTTGCCCGTTGACCATATTTTGTGATACGGGGTATCACAGCTTTGGAGTCAACTGCTACCAGGAACTTGTGTCCATAGCTTTGCAAATCTTTCATCATGTGGGAAAAATCTTGATCCCCAGAGACTATCAAGAAAACGGTATTCTCCTTCTTCTAAGTCAGTCGCTTGTCAAGAGATTTCAGCAATGCTATGTGCATCAAGAAGAAATCTGCCACCACTTTTGCCCTCGCGTACGGATTATGTTTGGGATTGGGATTAAATTTCGACAGCACACCTCACAATCTGCTGGCACGAAAGAGAGCACTATGATTAAGACATTAACTCCAAGTTTGACACAATCAGATTTGAATTGTAGCGCCCATGGTCGGGCAAGCTTGTGATCTCCCCCGCACACCCTCAATTCACGGAGAACATAGTTTGGGTTGAGGGTTTGTAGTGCTCTATTCATATTGTCGATGAATTCTTTTGTACTTAACGTTGAACGCCGTAGGGAATTCTCAATGTCCCAAAGCATGAATACTGGGATTTCACAAACTCGCCTGCCATAACATAATCGGCTGTGTTGTCCTCCGCCAGACGAACCACCACCAATTCTTCCTTTAACAGGAAGATAATTTGGTCCAGACACATCTACAATAGCCCTACGACCTGATTTGTCACTCCCGATCACGTACTCTACCAATTCCCCAGGTGATAATAGCTTCAATCCGGAAGTCAGAAATTTTATGGAAGTGACATGAACGAATGTATTGGGGCTACCATCATCCGGTATGATGAAGCCAAACCCACGGTGAACGTTGAAATTTTCCACCTTTCCGCTTAATCTTTTCCCTGCCATTGTTGCCGCCGATTGTCTGCATGCAACAAAGGTTTTGTTAGGGTTTTTAAACAACTAAAGAGCCTAAAACAGTTCACATTTTATCCATAAACAATGATTCAACATCAAAAGAACCTTCAACAGTTCAGACTATACACGATAACAATGATTCAACATCAACAAGACTGTACTGTGAGTCTACGACTACTTCTTATCTATGATTATGAGCTAAGATTGGCTAAATCATCTACTGAACAATCCAGGTTTCAAGAAACAACTAAAGAGCCTAAAACAGTTAAAATTCTATCCAAAAGCAATGATTCAACATCAAAAGAACCTTAGACAATTCAGATTTTACATTTGCAATGGTAGAGAATCCAGGAAAAACAATAGAAATCTAAGTTGAGGAAACATTCAGATTGAGAATCGTTCTTCTGAAAAAAGACTAATCTATACAACATCAACGATTAATTCAACCGATAACCAAATTCCACCAAATCCAGGACATCGAAATTAGGGTTTCTACGATACAGTGATAAACTCGAAACAAGAACAATGTTATGATTAAATCTAGACTAATTAAGGTCAATTTTTCAACAATAGAACGGCGGAAACTAGATTTTTTCAAGCTTTTTGCTTAATTCCAAATCTATGTTGAGATTCGACACAAAGCTTTTGAAAAAGGAAGGAAAAACGAACGAATTCACAAGAAGATGCGGAAGAAAGATTTGAGCTAAGAGGAAAATCGAAGAAGCTTTTTTACATGTGATGAATTGAAGACGGTGATGATTGAGTCTAACCTCTTTGACTTCTGAGGAGAAAACGAGAAGACGGCACAGAGCGATTAAAAATAACAACAATAATGGACAGTCTACCGAGCTTCCTGAACTTCGTCATTTCTGCGTCGGCGAAATCGAACATAAAATGTGATTGAGAGGAAGAAGAAGAACCCTATGAAGGTGAACGATAAACCCAAGTGATATAGCATGGTTTTTAGGACTTTTTGTTGGAATTGTGTCCAGTAATCTCGGTACTGTCTCTAGAAAGTAAGAGTATGTCAATGATCAGACATAAGTCATATAATACTGGGGGTCATGATGGCTTGCTAGAGTCCGCTCATGATCTATAAGTCTTGGACTTATTGCCTTTATTATATGATCCCATATGGGTTACACGCCTAAGCTAACAGGAAAAATGTGTAGGAACGGTTTAGCAGAAGTACGGTAAAAGTGCTAGGCATTTACTGTACTTAGAGAGAATAAAACGGTTTAGCTACTCTGTGTCGATCGATACACAAGGTGTGTCGGTCGACACAGTGCGCGAATACCGTCGAGTTAATTGGTGTTTGGGCCAAATGGCCCAAACGGAACAGGACGAGTTTTGTGTCATAAAACTCGAGTTTCTGAGCAATTAACCCTAATCCCCCAGCCGAAAACTCTCTCTCTCTCTGCGCCGAGCTCCTTGTGGTCTAGCAGCTGTTTCCTGTGAAAGCGTGTGTGAACCTTTGGAGGATTCATCCCTCGGTGTTTCTCTGATCTCAGACATACCATCCATTTCCGCTGCAAACAGGTATAAGGTGAGATCATCATTTGTTTCTATTCTGAGAAGAACCTAGATCGCATGTTTAGGTTGATATGAATCTAAGAATTGAATCAGGATCAACTAAACAATCCTTCAGTGGTATCAGAGCCAATGGTTCTGGTTTTTCTTGTTTAGATTCAATGTTTAGGATTGTTTTCTTGTTTAAAAGTGTTTTGAATCAACTACTGATAAGAGAAACCATTTAAGCAACAAGAATTGAAATCTAAACACACATAAAATTGCAAAAACCAAGCTATATGATTTGGTAGAATGCGATTTCAAGAGGTCTGTATCGACTGCGATCGCATGGATCGATCGATACGATCGCATGGATCGGTCGATACAGTCTATCGGCTAACCCTGTTAACGCGTGAAAGCATCGATCGATGCAGGATCGATGCAGGTTCGATATTGGTGCATCGACCGATGCGGTTGGTGCACATCGATCGACACGGTTAGGGTTTTGGCTCGGTTCAGTGCATGCGTGAGAGCATCGATCGATACAGGATCGATGCACGATCGATGCAGGATCGATGCTGAGAGCATCGACCGATGTGGTTGATGGATCGATCGACACGGTTGGTCCATCGATCGACATGGTTGGTTTAAGGCTCGGTTTAATTTTGATTAAAATTGATTCGTCCTGGTTTAATAAACAGATTTAATAATTTTATTAAGTCTGGTTAAACCGGGACAAGAAATCCAATGTCGAAAGAATTATTGGATTTAGTGCCTAAACCAGGATTTTCTAATTTGATTTGGTTGGACCAAATAAATTGAGAAAATCCGGTTTAGTAAATAACCGGTTGACAATTGTGGTCATCGTAGTAATTAAAATTTGGTTAGACCAATTTTAATGAACCAGACCGGTTATGTCATTTAATTGGACAATTGGGTCATGTCTTGGACATGGACCAATTCTTGGGCCTCGGGCCAAGAAGTTAAAACAATTGGGCCAATTATTTGAGTCTTTCTTCAGATTAATTTAAAATTTATTTTATAAAGAATATAAATCGATTTTAAATTAAAGTTTCCGATATTTTGAAATTAGAAAGTTTCTTAATTTATAGAAGTTTCTAGATTTGCATGATTCGGATTTTAAGAAATTTCTAAAGTTAGAAAGTTTCCGTTTTTAGAAAGTTTCCAATTTTAGAAAGTTTCCAAAAATAGTAGGTTTCCAAAAATGGAAAGTTTCCCGAAATAGTAATCTTCTATTTTGGGAATGAATTTTTAAATAAACCTACGAACCTCAAATAATATCAAGCGTTGGATGTCTTGTCCATTCTATGTCAGCTGTCGAAGCCCATTCAATTGTATTCATGGCCTTACAGTGTGAGGGTGTCTGCTTTTGCGTGGATAAGACGGTTTGTGATTCATAAATGTCATTGGGAGTCCCAGACATTAATGATTACATGACTGTATAGTCTGGTTTTCTTGACTGGGCCATCGGGAGTCCCGGGCCTTGAGACATCAGAGTGAATTGGGCCTCGGGCCCAGATTCACAACCAAGAGTTATATCACGGATATAATTAGCCGATATAGGGCTTACCGATATAAGCTAAGGTTTGGTGACGGCCAGTGGCCCACTTTAATCTTAGTTATATGTGGATCTTGGAATCATTATATTCTATTGAGGGTAACTTATGTTATTGAATATAATGCGTGATTAATCATATTAAATTTAATACGAGATTAATCATATTGAACATTTTAACTAATAACCTTTTTATCTATATATTTCAGCTATGACTACTACAAGCACACAAAACTCATTCTCGATCCGGTCTGTTCTCGAAAAGGAGAAGCTGACTGGAACGAACTTCCTGACGTGGTCAAGGAACTTGAGGCTAGTCCTCAAGCAGGAGAAGAAGGATTATGTCCTTCGTGATCCTCTCCCCGAGAGGCCTCCTGCCAATGCCGCCAGGACTCTGCATAATGCTTGGGAAAAGCATTCGTCAGATGAAAATGATGCTTATTGCCTGATGTTGGTGACAATGACTCCTGAGCTGCAAAAACAGTTCGAGAGTGTATTGTCACCCATCGAGATAATGGCAAGCCTGAAATCGCTTTTTCAGGAGCAGGCTAGGACTGAGAGGTTTCAAACAGTTAAGAACCTCTTGGACTGCAAGTTGGCTGCGAATGCGGCAGTGAGTCCTCATGTCTTGAAGATGATGGGTTATCTCGATCATCTTCAGAAACTCGACTGCCCAATCAGCCAGGAACTTGCCTGCGACATCATTCTGCAGTCATTACCTGCAAGCTATGATCAGTTCATTCTGAACTTTAACATGCATGGCTTGAGTAAGACATTGCCTGAGCTTCACGGAATGCTCAAGACTGCGGAGCCCAATTTGAGGAAAACCGCCAAGGACCCAAATGTGCTTATGGTGCAGAAGGGCAAGGGGTTTAAGAAATCCTCTGCTAAGGATAAGGGAAAGGCCAAGGCTGTCCAAGTCGCGGACAAGGACACGCCAAAGCCCAAGCCCAAGTCCAAGGCTGGGCCAACTGACATATGCAGGTTCTGTAAAGAACCAGGGCATTGGAGGAGAGAATGTAAGAAATTCCAGGAAGGTCTAAAGGAATTGAAGAAGAAGACTTTTGAGACTTCTTCAACAGGTATTTTTGTTATAGAAGTTAATACAACTACTTCTGATAATACCTCATGGGTTATGGATACTGGTTGTGGGGCTCATATTTGTACTAATATGCAGGCACTCAGCAACAGTAGAAGGCTGAAGCAAGGACAAGTGGAGCTACGAGTTGGGAATGGAGCGAAAGTTCCAGCACTAGCTGTAGGCACTTACTTGTTGTCTTTACCTTCGGGATTGATTTTAGAACTGAATAATTGTTATTTTGTACCTGCTATAAGCAGAAATATTATTTCAATTTCTTTGTTGGATTTGGAAGGTTATGATTTTTCAGTTAAGAATAAATTATGTTCCTTCAATCGCAACAATTTGTTCTATGGTTCTGCCCCTCTTATGAATGGGCTTTACATACTCGATCAATCCGCGCCAATTTATAACATTAATACCAAACGGTTCAAACCTAATGAGGAGAACCGAACGTTTCTATGGCATTGTCGTTTAGGGCACATCAGCGAGAAACGCATCAAGAGGCTCCATTCGAATGGACTTCTTGGCTCATTTGACTTTGAGTCATGTGAGAAATGCGAATCCTGCATGATGGGCAAAATGACACGGGCCCCCTTTAATAAACCTAACGAGAGGGCCAGTGACGTATTGGGCCTGATACACACTGATGTGTGTGGCCCAATGTCCACAAATGCAAGAGGAAACTATCAGTACTTCATTACCTTTACTGATGATTTCAGTAGGTATGGATATGTTTATTTAATGAAACATAAGTCTGAATCTTTTGAGAAGTTCAGAGAATTCCAAAATGAAGTACAGAACCAACTTGGCAAAAGCATTAAGGCTCTTCGGTCCGACCGAGGAGGAGAATACTTAAGCCAAGAATTCAGTGATCATCTGAGAGAGTGTGGGATCGTATCCCAACTCACTCCTCCTGGAACACCTCAATGGAATGGTGTGTCTGAAAGGAGAAATCGGACCTTATTGGATATGGTTCGATCTATGATGAGTCACACAGACCTTCCAATATCCCTTTGGGGATATGCTCTGCTAACAGCAGTGTTCACTCTAAATAGAGCGCCATCGAAAGCAGTAGCAAAGACACCATATGAATTATGGACTGGAGAAGTTCCAGTGCTGTCTTATCTCAGAATTTGGGGTTGTGAAGCCTATGTCAAGAGATTGATCTCAGACAAGCTTACACCAAAATCTGACAAATGCTATTTCATTGGTTATCCACGGGAAACCAAGGCTTATTACTTCTATCTACGTTCCGAGAACAAGATCTTTGTTGCCCGGGATTGTAACTTTCTTGAGAGAGAGTTTCTCTCTAAGAAAGACAGTGGGAGTAAGGTACTGCTTGAAGAAATTCAAGATGAACAGGATACTGCTCAACCTAATGAGGAAGAGCAGCAGGAGGACCTACAAGAAATTGTAGAGCCTGAACCTGTAGTACCTGAAGTTCGAAGATCCGGGAGGATCCGTCACGAACCCGAGAGATATCAAGGATTCCTCGTGACTGACTGTCATGATCTTTTGATCATTGATGGTGATGAACCATCGAACTTCAATCAAGCCATGATGGGCCCAGATTCCTCTAAGTGGCGCAAGGCCACTGATTCCGAAATGGACTCCATGTCGGTCAACCAAGTGTTTTCGTTGGTTGACTTACCCGCTGGTGTAAAAGCCATCGAGTGCAAATGGATCTTCAAGAAGAAGATTGACGTGGATGGAAATGTCCAGATTTATAAAGCCAGGTTGGTGGCAAAAGGTTTCAGACAAGTTCACGGTGTGGATTACGATGAAACCTATTCACCAGTGGCTATGATGAAATCTATTCGGATTCTACTAGCAACTGCAGCTTTTCATGATTATGAAATTTGGCAGATGGACGTGAAAACCGCCTTCCTGAATGGTATTCTGGAAGAGGATGTGTATATGACACAACCTGACGGTTACATAGATCCAAAGAATGCTGGAAAGGTATGCAAGCTTCATAAATCCATTTATGGATTGAAGCAAGCATCGAGGAGCTGGAATCTTCGTTTTGATGAAGCGATCAAGCAATTTGACTTCATCAGAAACGAAGAAGAACAATGCGTGTATAAGAAATCTAGTGGGAGCAAGATTGTATTTCTTATTCTGTATGTCGATGACATACTGCTTCTCGGAAACGACGTTCCAATGCTAAAGTCGGTAAAGGACTGGCTTGGAAGTTGTTTTTCCATGAAAGACATGGGTGAAGCCGCATACGTTCTTGGAATCAGGATCTACCGGGATAGATCTAGAAGGCTGATAGGCTTGTGTCAAGATTCATACATTGACAAAGTCCTACAAAGATTCAGCATGAAGGATTCCAAGAAGGGCTTCACGCCAATGGTACATGGCACAACGCTAAGCAAGAAGCAGAGCCCTACGACGGCTGCTGAGCTTGAGCGCATGAAGAATATTCCTTATGCATCTGCAATAGGATCTGTCATGTATGCCATGATCTGTACTCGTCCTGATGTTGCTTATGCATTGAGCATGACGAGTAGATACCAGTCAAATCCAGGTGAAAACCATTGGATTGCCGTAAAGAATATCTTGAAGTATCTAAGACATACTAAGGATAAGTTCTTAGTGTACGGTGGAAGTGATGTGCTTAAAGTCAGTGGATTCACGGACGCAAGTTTCCAGACAGACCAAGATGATTTCCGGTCACAGTCCGGTTATATATTTTGTCTGAATGGCGGTGCAATCAGTTGGAGAAGCTCCAAGCAAGACACCGTTGCTGATTCCACTACAGAAGCTGAATATATCGCCGCCTCAGAAGCTGCGAAGGAAGCTGTTTGGATACGAAAGTTCATTATTGAACTAGGTGTGATACCAGATGCGGCTGAGCCTCTGGCACTGTTTTGTGACAACATTGGTGCTATAGCTCAGGCAAAGGAACCAAGATCACACCAGAAATCCAAGCATGTTCTAAGAAGATTTCACTTGATACGTGACATCATTAATAGAAAGGAAGTCAAGATCAGCCGAGTTCAGGCAGATGATAACGTCGTTGATCCATTGACAAAGCCACTCCCAAGGCCTAAGCTCGAGTTTCTGACTGAAGCTGTAGGCATTAGAGACATAGAAATGTAATCTAAATTTGAGTGGGAGTTTTGAGGGCTTTTATTTAGTTATTTGATATGTTCTTGTAAAACATTCTTATGTTTAATGAAATTATTATTTCAAGATTATTTTAACTGTGATGAAATAATCGTTCCAAAGTGATATGAACCATTTTATAGGTCATCGAAGTGAATGACTTGATCTTGTGTCATCGAAGTCATTTAGCTTGATCATGAGACCCTATATTTGATAGATGTTTATATCATCCCGTCCCTAGTCGAAGGTTGTTGAAATTGGAACACCAACAACCGTGTGAGACTGGATTGGTACGTGACTTATGACAAAGTCTCAGTGTGTCATAGATGCGCGGCATCAAAGTCAGTACATAGGTGTATGTTTGGGAACATACGACCGGACAAGACCCGCTTATAAGAACTCTTCAGGATATTTATATCTGTGTCATAAGAGATTCTTACTACGACTATAGAGTATAGTCCTTAGACCTGAGTTCGCATGCATGTGACTGCACATGGACTGATGCACTTTGATCATTGTCTAACGCTATCGTTCTGCGATAGTTAAAAGGACCTTGTTTGGGTACATTATGAAATGAATAGTTTACAGTGATGGAACAAGACGGAATTTGTCCCTCCAATATAAATGGAGTGAATATCTCTAGGCCAATCGGAGATTTGAATACTGGAAAATGCATGGCCATGCTCAAACGGACTGTCCCGAGTCGTTTGGATTGTCAGTATCAAATCAGAGTCCGATGAACAAGATTAGGCTTTATAAGGATGACACCAATCTTGCCTTATGACTAATCGAGATATTGTGACAAAAGGATTATGAATACAGAGATTCCAGTACAAGTGGGAGATTGTTGGAATTGTGTCCAGTAATCTCGGTACTGTCTCTAGAAAGTAAGAGTATGTCAATGATCAGACATAAGTCATATAATACTGGGGGTCATGATGGCTTGCTAGAGTCCGCTCATGATCTATAAGTCTTGGACTTATTGCCTTTATTATATGATCCCATATGGGTCACACGCCTAAGCTAACAGGAAAAATGTGTAGGAACGGTTTAGCAGAAGTACGGTAAAAGTGCTAGGCATTTACTGTACTTAGAGAGAATAAAACGGTTTAGCTACTCTGTGTCGATCGATACACAAGGTGTGTCGGTCGACACAGTGCGCGAATACCGTCGAGTTAATTGGTGTTTGGGCCAAATGGCCCAAACGGAACAGGACGAGTTTTGTGTCATAAAACTCGAGTTTCTGAGCAATTAACCCTAATCCCCCAGCCGAAAACTCTCTCTCTCTCTCTGCGCCGAGCTCCTTGTGGTCTAGCAGCTGTTTCCTGTGAAAGCGTGTGTGAACCTTTGGAGGATTCATCCCTCGGTGTTTCTCTGATCTCAGACATACCATCCATTTCCGCTGCAAACAGGTATAAGGTGAGATCATCATTTGTTTCTATTCTGAGAAGAACCTAGATCGCATGTTTAGGTTGATATGAATCTAAGAATTGAATCAGGATCAACTAAACAATCCTTCACTTTTGACCATGGTATATGTCTTCTTATCGAGTATTTTAGAGTCCTTTGGAGTTCTTTTATCTATGTTTTCAGGTCTAGACACGTTTGGAGCAAATTTGGACATTATGGTGCATTCTGGAGCATTTTGGAGAATTAACCCGAGAGGAAGAGTTCAGTATCGATTTCACAGACCTGTGTCAATCGACACAACATGTGCATCGATCGACAGAAGGTCGACACAGACAATTCTCGGAATTTAATGAAGAATTTGGAATTTGCACTTTGGCCCAGAAGTTTTCCATAATTACAAAGAAGCCCCAGCCGAGATTAGATCATTATATTAGGGTTTTTAAGCCATTGTTTAGGCTACGCATTATAGGACTTATGAGAGAGTTAGGGGCTGATCTTGTACTCGAGAGAGATAAGAGATTTTGAACCCCAGTTCTTTATTTTATTATATGCTATTTGGTTTTCTATTCATGATGTCTTCTGTTTCGATGATCATGTCTGAGTAGTTTACCAGTTAGGTTTAGGGATTCTCACAGGGGATTTCATGGAATCATAGGTTGATCAATCTGTAGGGATTCATATATTTCTAGTTCTTCAACTAGGGTTGTTCTTAATGCTTGCTCTGAATTGACCACTTAGATTATTGATGTTAGGTTGATTTCTGCAACGAAAGTTGATTAATTAACTAGAAAGAACTTAGATGAGCAATTTGACTATTCGCAAAGAAATTTGGCTTAAGAGAATTCTGAACGAAAGAACCTGAGATTAATGCTTGTTTAGAACTCTAGGATTCGCAACGAAAGTTACCTTGCTAGGTTATTAGACATAGATAATATTCGCAACGAAAGTTGGCTGTTATAATTCTGTGATTCTAGTTCTAGAACAATTCTTAATTAGATCCCGATTGATTGATTAGCATGTGTTCCTGATTTCCTGAGAACTCCCTAGACTTGACGCTTTTAATACCTGCTTACAAAACCACTTCTGCTATTGATTTACTTTCTGCTTTGATATTTAGTTTCTGATTAGTTTCACCTAACTTAACTTGACATTCTATAATCTATCGTAAGGTCTTGAGTCTCTGTGGATTCGATACTCTATATGCTACTAGTTTAAATCTGTGCACTTGCATTGTAGATCTAGGGATTAAAACTCTGATCGTATCACCAAACTCGTGTGTGGAAGCATAAGTAGTAATGGGCCAGGCTTTTCAATTTTGAGCCTAATGGAATGAAGCCTTTTTGTATCATTTTATCAGCTCTGTATATTCTCTTTTAGTTTGGAATAAGTTTTGTGGTACCTCTTTGATAAACAACAGCCACAGATATAATCCAAGCATTTTCCAACCTTTGTTTGTTAACTTTTTCTTTTATCAACTACCTTTTACTTTCTTTTTTTTAACGCTCTTTAATTATAAAGGCATGACCGCCAAAATACAAAACCAGAGTTTAAACATGTATGCCAGTCGGCATGTTACAAACAGTAATGAAAACCATCAGCAACAAAGAGTTGGAGCATCGATACAGAGATCAAAGTTTCTCCACCTATATAATGGACAATGCGCAGCTCTTACACAGTCAGATGTGATTTGCTTCAGCTTTAAGCAATTGTCTAAGCCAAGAGGGACCATCCCTCGCGACGTAAGATCGTAGCATGTGCCCCTGCGTCACACTAATAGCGATTAACATCGCTGCAGTATTACATGACTCAGACGAATAGTCCAACGACCAGTAGCAAATACGGTTCAAGAGCAAAAGGATCTTGTTGACCAGTCCTTGCAGATGGGGGAAAAGGCCTGGGTTGAGCATAGCCTCCCTTGCCCGAATAAGAGATGATTCAAAGATAACCCTATCCAGTTTCAAGCTGCTTATACATTCTACTGCCCAGAGGAGACTAAGGAGTTCAGCTTCCCATTCTGAGTTCACAAATACATAGGGGCGTCTGCTGTGAAACAGAGTTTCCCCGTGGTGATTTCTGATCAGCCAAGATGCACCTCCATTTCTGTTACCTTCTGACCAAGCTGCACCAAAATTACATTTCAAGACATTAGGAATTGGTTGCCTCCAAGTGACGTGGGGTCAGACATGGAGAGTGGTTGACGGTGGGCTTGGTGGAAGGTGGTTGTTAACCTTTAACCAGATTTCTGCATCTTCTAAGTGTTGGGAATGTCCTGAAATCATTCTTGTACTTGCTCTAAGCGAGAGTCGTATTGTCGAGATAAGACAATCATGTGATACTAGACGATCATAATGTTTTGCTAGAAGCCGCTTATGATCTATGAGTTTAGAACTCATTACTAGTATTAGATGATCCTACAGGGTCACACACCTAAGCGAACTGGAAGTTGATACAGCTTGATCATTATCGGAATGATCCAATGTATAATTGTTATATGCGTTTCTAATAGCAGTGTCGATCGACACAAACGTTGTATCGATCGACACAGGTCGAAAGTCGATCGATTCAATCTTTGGTATCGGTCGATACAAAAGTTGAAAGCGACAGAAGTTAGGTCACCACTAACTTGTGTCGATCATTGTGTCGATCGACACAAATGTTGTGTCGATCGACACAGGTCGATTGTCACTCGTGCCTATAAATACCATTTGTGTTGAAACGAGTGTGAATAGATAACATAACAAGATTCGACAGAGAAAATAGTTTTTTACAATACGATTGTCACAAAAACGCAAGAAAGAAACGCAGATAACCCGAGAGATAAAGATCTCTTCCGGCACTAGCATCCCGGTGTTCCAGTAAGCGTGTGTGTGGATACCAGTAGAGGCGCAGCATTTGAGGCGCTGCCGATCTCGAGTCCCTGACAACATTCCGCTGCAAAACCCGAATCAGGTATACTCGACATCTGACGACGTAGATCGACTTTAAATATGAAATCTAGATCCTAGGCGCGGAATAAAAACCTAGAGTTGTCTAATACGATTAGAAACTACCCGGTAATTTCCAACAGTGGTATCAGAGCCTAAGGTTTCTAGTCGTTCGTATTGTCGCCTTGAAAATCACCCTGTGTCGATCGACACAAATGTTGTATCGATCGACACTAGGCAAAAGTCGACCGTTGCAAGTGTTGCATCAACCGACAAATAGGTGAAAAGTTGCATTGTGTCGATCGACACAAATGTTGTATCGATCGACACAGAGTTAATGCGGCTGGTTCAATTCGATTGAATTGGTCACCGCAACTGGTTAAGCTGGTTTAATGCGAATGGTTTGATCCGGTTGGCATCGATCGATACCAATGAGGCATCGATCGATACTGACCGGTTTATCAAAGCCGGTTCAATTTGATTGATCGGTTATCGCATTGGTTCTAGCATGGTACATCGATCGATACTAATGTAGCATCGATCGACACAGAATTAAATTGTTTAATTATTAAACTTATAATTTCAGAACCAAAACCAGAATTAAACTCGATTTTAGAAATCATTAAAAACCTAATAAGATTAGCTGTTTTAATAAAATTTAAAACCCTCAAAAGATGCATATATGATATGCGATTAGTTCTGTTCCTCAAAACTAAATATCAAGTGTTGATGTCTTCCCGATCTTGTCAACTGTCAAGACTCGTTTAAATGTGTCACAGACTTGCAGTGCAAGATGTCCATTATTACATGAGTAAGGCAGAAGGTAATCGTGTTGATGGACTTGCAGTGCATGGCATCAACGATTACATGACTTAAGAGATTGGTTTACTTGAATGGGCTATCAAAATCGTTTTGGGCCTAGAGACATCGGGTGGATTTAACATAAGATGTTAATCTACAAACAAGAATTATATTGGATATAATTAGCAAAGAGTTGCTTACCTAAATAACTTAAATTTGGGCGATAGCCAGTGGCTCACTCAATTTTAGTGAAATATGGATCTTGTATCATTATATTCATCTGAGGAAAAATAATTTTGAATATAATGCGAGTTTTCTTAATTGTTAAGATTTCTCTATTCCTGAACATCGTAACTAATCCCTATTCCTCTCTTTTGTATCAGCTATGTCAAACCCAACTCACAGCTCATTTTCCATTCGATCCGTCCTTGAGAAGGACAAGCTGAATGGATCGAACTTCCTCGAATGGTATCGGAACTTGAGAATTGTTCTCAAGCAGGAGAAAAAGGACTATGTCCTTGAGAAAGTTCTCCTAGAGAAATATAAGACCAATGCCCCTCATGCAGAAAGGAATGCTTGAGATAAGCATTCAAATGATGTGGTCGATGTGTGCTGTCTCATGTTGGCTACCATGAACTCAGAATTGCAAAAGCAATATGAGAACGTGGAGTCGCCAATCGAGATGATCACAAGCCTGAAAATTATGTTTCAGGAGCAGGCACGAACTGAGAGATACCAGACGGTTAAATCTCTCATTGAGTGCAAGCTACCAAAGGATGCTCCAGTAAGTCCCCATGTCATTAAGATGATGGGTTATATTGATAACCTGGGGAAACTGGATTGTCCAATTAGCCAAGAGTTGGCTACAGACATCATCCTACAGTCGCTGCCATCAAGTTATGATCAGTTCATTATGAACTACAACATGAACAAATTGACGAAGACGTTGACTGAGCTGCATGGCATGCTCAAGACAGCTGAGCCAAACATCAGAAAGGGCACCCCAAATGTACTCATGGTACAAGGGGGTAAAAAGTTTAAGAAACTTAGCAGCAAGGACAAGGGAAAGGGCAAGGCCATCCAGATTGCGAATCAGGATGAGCTTGCGCCTCCTCCCAAGCCCAAGCGTGGCCCAACTGATGCGGATAAGTGCCATTTCTGTAATGAAAATGGGAATTGGAAGAGAAACTGCGAAAAATTCCTGGCAGATCTGAAAAAGACGAAGAAGAAGACTTTCGAGACTTCATCTTCAGGTATTTATGTTATAGAAGTAAATGTTACTTCTTCTGGTTCTACTTCTTGGGTATTAGATACCGGCTGTGGTGCTCATATTTGTACAAATATGCAGGGCCTAAGCAACAGTAGGACCTTGGAGAAAGGGCAAGTAGACCTGCGTGTGGGAAATGGAGCAAGAGTTGCTGCATTGGCCGTGGGAGATTATCTTTTGTCTTTGCCTTCGGGCTTGGTGTTAAAACTTAATAATTGCTATTATGTACCTGCTGTGAGCAGAAACATCATTTCTATTTCCTGTTTGGATTTGGATGGATTTGAGTTTTCGATTAAAAACAAATGTTGTTATTTTAATCATGAAAACTTGTTATATGGTAGCGCCCCATTAGAGAATGGGCTATATGTTTTAAACCAATCTATGCCAGTATATAACATAAACACCAAACGGTTCAAGTCTAAGGACTCAAACCAAACTTTTCTTTGGCACTGTCGTTTGGGCCACATAAATGAGAAACGCATTCAAAAGCTCCACAGTGATGGGCTTTTGGGCTCATTTGATTATGAATCATGTGAGAAATGCGAATCTTGTTTACTAGGCAAAATGACTAAGGCCCCTTTCAACAAGACAAATGAAAGGGCAAATGACTTGTTGGCCCTTATACATACAGATGTATGCGGTCCAATGAGCACAAGTGCCAGAGGAAGCTTTCAGTACTTCATTACCTTCACTGACGACTTCAGTAGGTATGGCTATGTCTATTTAATGAGACACTGATATATCATGGTTTTTACTAGTTTTAGGCCATGATATAAGTGTGTTTTTAGTGTCTTTTGTCTTTGTTTAGAGTCTTTTACAGGTATAATCAGGTTTGGAGCTGAATTGGAGATAATGGAGCATTTTGGAGATTTTTGGAGTGTTTGGCCGAGAGATAGAGTTCACTGTCCGAAACAGAGGAAGGTGTCGATCGTTGCACTCTAGCATCGATCGATGCACCAGCGAGATGGGCCAAAAACTCGGCGGTTTAGAAGAGTGAAGAATTTGCACTTTGATCCAGAAGTTCCTGATATTTACAAAGAAGCCCTTGGCCGAGATTATGCCTATATAATAGAGTTTTTAGAGTTTTTATTAGAGACGCTTTATACTTTTTACCATACTTTTTGATAATTAAGAGCAGAGGATTTTAGAGCTTTTTGGGGCTGATCTGAACCTGTTACATCATCTGTATTTGGAGAAGATTTCGAACCCCTTTTACTATTATTCTTTTATGCAATTTATTCATTCTATGATTATGTTTTCATTATCTATGTCTGATTAGATCCATAGTTAGGTTTAGGGTTTCTCACATAGGATTTCATGACTTGCTAGACTTGTTCAAATTCAGTTAAGGATTCATAACTATATCTGTTCTTCAATTTAATTGTGCTTAAAGCTAGTTCTAACCTGATCAATTAGAATCTAGATCTTAGGTTGCTAAATACGTCACGGAAGTGGGGTTTAGGAATCTGAACTAATTAAATTGGGCAATTAAACTTTGCGCAAACGGAAGTTTGGTTTAGGATAATTGTGAACATATCAAACTTGGACTTATTGCTAGTTTAATCTGTTAGTTCTCGCAAACGAAAGTTTGGTTTGCTGCACTTAGACTTAGAGAATTATCGCAAAGGAATTTGGTTAATTCTATATCTGTGTTTTGAGTTCTAGAACCGTTCTTAATTAGATCCTTGCTGAATGAACTGTCTGCTTGTCTGATTTCCTGAGAATACCCTAGGCTTGACGCTTTTAATTACTTGCTTCACAACCGTTAATCTCTGCTACTGATTTACTTTCTTGCACCGCTTTCAATTCAATCACATTGCTTATTTCTAGTATTTATTCCTATAGTTTGATTCTCTTGAGACCAAGTGTCCCTGTGGATTCGATAACCCTATATACTACGACTACTGAACTGTGCACTTGCAGTTAGAGAATAGGGAAAACTTCCTATCAAGTTTTTGGCGCCGTTGCCGGGGACTCTTTGAGTCTTCGATAGGACCGAACTTAGGGTTTTTACTAGAAATTTTTCTTTTGTTTTTGTTCTTTTTCGTTTTTTTTGTTTTGATTTTGCTGATTTTCTTTTTTCTCGGTTTCTTTCTGTCGCAGGTACGAATTTCGCCCTGCGTCGATCGTTGCATACCTTGCGTCGATCGTCACTAGGCGATTCTGAGAATTGAATCGATCGTTGCACTGACAGCATCGATCGTTGCTGGACGATTACATACAGTTTATGCCAACGCAGAAAACTCGAAGTAATCCGAACTCGAGCTTGCTTAATCTCGGACTAGAGGAACTTGGACGTCTAGAAAGGACTAACAGAAGAGAAAAGAGAGAGAGAATGGTACGAGAACGTTTGATCTTGATACCAGATGCTGAAGGTACCCTGAGGGACCAAGATGACAACCCGTACAATGCTGCTGGGCATCGGGTTGATGCTGAAGGGAATGTTATCCCTGATCCTCCTGAGCAACAGGAGCTGAACCAAAACCAGGGTCAAGGACAGGCCCAAGGTAGAGAGATGGTGGTTCATGAGAGGACACTAGCTGATTACAACAGACCTGATGAGTTTCATGCAAACCGAGCAGCTCTAGTGCTTCCTGCTTTTGAGAGGAATGATTTTGAGGTAAAAACCATCTACTACCAGCTGATGAGACAGATTGCTTTTCATGGTCTTAAAGCAGAGCAGCCTATGGATCACATTGACAAGTTTGAATACATAGTCACTGGCATGAAGTATGAAGGAGTATGCCCGGACTATCTGTTCCTTAAGCTATTTCCGCACAGTCTTGCTGGAGACGCTAGTGCATGGCTGAGACAACTGGCACCTGGTCAGTATACTACTTGGACAGCCTTAAAGAGTGAGTTCCTGCGTCACTTTTATGATGATGCACGCTCGGATCAGTCCAGACAGGACATACTCACCTTTTCCCAAGGAGCTGTGGAGCCCTTGAAGACTGCCTGGATGAGATTTAAGCAGTATCAGCGTGACTGTCCACACCATGGATTCACAGAAGTACAGCTGATTGGTATCTTCTTCAGAGGCATAGATCTTCCTTATCAGACTGCGCTGGATAATTCCAGTAATGCTAATTTCAACACCAGGACTCCTACGCAAGCTAAGCAGTTGATAGAGAATCTGATTGGCAGCAACAGTTGCAAAACAATGGATGAAAGGAGAAAGAGATCTGGTGGAACCGTAGAGAATTCTGATATAGCTAATATAAGATCCAGATTGGACACAGTCTACAATCTCCTAACAAGTAAGAAATCTGTCCACTTTGCCCAAGATGTAGAGGTGATTCAGGCTGAGGAGGAAACTCAGGAAGAAGATGTGAATTTCATAGGAGGTTCTGGTTTCCAAGGTAATAGATTTGGTAATCAACAGGGGAACAGATTCTCCAATGGTGGACAGACTGGTGGTTTTCAAAAGACCTATGGACAAGGTACTCAGAGAACCTATGGATCTACATCCTATCAGACTCCTCCTGCACCTACAGCCCATGAGAGCAAAATGGAGGCTATGATGGAACAACTGATGGAGAGTCAAACCAAGCTTTCTGTGGACAACAATAAGAAGCTGGACGCTGTCTATCAAGACCTCAATGGGAAGTTTGAGTCACTGAGCACTCACATGAAGCAATTGGACACTCAGGTGAACCAGATGTCCAGCTCACTGAAGGGAAAAGGAGTTGCAGAGACTCATATTAAGGCCTGGTCTGTACTCATTAATGATGGATCTTATCTAGGGGAGAAATTTGAGCTAAGTACAGCTGAGTTGGTGACTGAGGCAGAATTTTTGGATTTCTGTGAAAAACTCTCGGGTAGAAACTGTAGTGATGCAACGATCGACACACAGCTGGCATCGATCGATGCAGGTCGTGAACGAGCAGAAGACCCGTGGGATGAAAGTGAGATTGATGCAGAACTAGCCCGCCTATTCCCTGATGTATCTGAGATCACTCAAGAAGATGTTTATGCACAAGCCATTAGGCAATATCCCAAGGTGTCTGAAGTGATTAAACAAGAGATTGAAGAGCTGAAAAGGCTAGAAGAGAGTGGTGAAGACTTGGAAGAAATTCCACCTTCTGATGATCCACCTTATCATCCATGTGTTCAGAGATATTTGAACAAGATGTTGCCTTTAGATGAGGAGCTGAGAGAATGGGTGATAATAGTTCCTCAGCATATTAGTGATGTTCTGCTAACCAAGGTCCCTAAGAAGTTATCTGATCCTGGAGTCTTTGTGCTAGATTGTTCTATCTTTGAGGATAGTTTTAGGCGTTCTCTGTGTGATTTAGGAGCTGCTGGAAGCATAATGCCTTACTCTGTGGCATAGAAGCTGGGAATGTTGGATTTTACTCCTACTAGGACTTCTCTTATCCTAGCTGATCAGTCCATACGAGTTCCTGAAGGACTTCTTATGGACATTCCGGTGAGAGTTGGGAACTACTTAGTTCCAACGGACTTCCTTGTGCTGAAATATGATTGTGATCCGGATGAAGCTTTATTGCTTGGGAGACCATTCTTGGCTACAGCAGGAGCTGTGATTGATGTTAGACAGAGTCTAATAGACCTCCACCTGGGAGATGAACCACTGCACTATGAGATGGATAAGCTTCGAAGGCCACTGATAGATGGGCAGACATTCACCATAAGGGACGCAGATTTTGAGCAGCCAGATGAGACTGCAATTATAGATCCTGGAGCGCATTTTACTCCATCTTTTCTTGGCCATGAGCATTCCGCAACAGCCTACTCACCACCTTGGATGAGGAGACTTGAACAGAGACAGAAAAAGTCTTTGTCAAGACCTCCTGGTACTTGAAAGATCTCATCCGTCCGGTCAAGCTATTGACCTTAAACAAGCGCTGGGTGGGAGGCAACCCACCATTAGGTACTGGTGTTTTTCTTTTTCATTTTTGGTGTTTTTGTTAGGATTTTACGTTTGTTTTTGTTTCTGGTGAGTTTATGATTGCAGGTCTCGGTTAAATCGCAGTGCAGCGATCGATGCACTTCTGTATCGATCGACACAACACGAAAGTAATCGCATTGCAGCGATCGTTGCGGTCCTGAGCAACGATCGACTATACACGAAAATCGCCAAGTAACGGTCGATGCACTTAGTGCAACGGTCGATGCTTAGCGACAAAGGTAACCCGACAGACATAACTTCACCTTTTCAATTTTTATTTTCTTTTTACCAATCCTTCGCTGGACACTACTGGGGACAGTGTGTCTTAAGTGTGGGGGAGGTGCTACTGACTTATATCTTTCTGTTTTCTTAAGAGTCAGTCCGTTTTTCAAAAAATTTTGTTTTATTGAGTCAAAATTGTTTAAGTAAGAAACTATGATTTTCTGAGAAGATTTACAAGACTTGCAGGAACTTAAGTAACCATTGGGATGAAGTTGCAGGATCTATCTATGACTATTAGAAAACCCCATCACAGATCAACCTACTGGGAACACCCACATCACTTCAGGTATCAGAGGATCCTTTACTGACTTCAACCTTAATACTTACTTAGATTTCTCACCTAAGGGTTTGGTATGCTTTATGTCGGATTCCCTGTTAGTTCTGACACAGCCTGTAAACCTGTCCTATTTAGTCCCCTTCTCCCCTTCTGTAAAGTAAAAAAAAAAAATAATAATAATAAACTGAGGATGAGTTAGTAACTCCGAAGTGGTCATGAGAATAGTAGCAAACACTATTATCTCTCATGTGATCCATGGAATGTGTCCAAAGTATACCCCATAACGGGAAGAACACTGATAAAAAAAAATTAAAATGATACCCAGTGGGGAAAAATCAGTTGTTAAAGAAGGGAAAGAGAAGAAAGGGACTAGAGAAAGATAGTATGGTGGTCTAGAGCTGATAAGGTAAGAATCCATGTGCCTTTAGATCGATACTCCTTAGGTGAGACCGCACTTAAATACTTGCAGAAGTCAGTAGGGAGAATTTGAATGCTTGAATGTGATTGTGGAGTTTAACTAGGACAGTTGCTAAGTGTGGAGGAAGTACATGTTGGTCTTGATATCCTGTGATTGATTCTTGCAGTGGTTTACTAAGGGGAATCTGAGTATTGTAGCTTCTAGGATGAAATGAGTTTCTGAAGAGTTTTCAAACCTCTTCACCATGTTTTAGTTCTCTGTTTTGCTTGAGGGCAAGCAAAGGCTAAGTGTGGGGGAGTTGATATATCATGGTTTTTACTAGTTTTAGGCCATGATATAAGTGTGTTTTTAGTGTCTTTTGTCTTTGTTTAGAGTCTTTTACAGGTATAATCAGGTTTGGAGCTGAATTGGAGATAATGGAGCATTTTGGAGATTTTTGGAGTGTTTGGCCGAGAGATAGAGTTCACTGTCCGAAACAGAGGAAGGTGTCGATCGTTGCACTCTAGCATCGATCGATGCACCAGCGAGATGGGCCAAAAACTCGGCGGTTTAGAAGAGTGAAGAATTTGCACTTTGATCCAGAAGTTCCTGATATTTACAAAGAAGCCCTTGGCCGAGATTATGCCTATATAATAGAGTTTTTAGAGTTTTTATTAGAGACGCTTTATATTTTTTACCATACCTTTTGATAATTAAGAGCAGAGGATTTTAGAGCTTTTTGGGGCTGATCTGAACCTGTTACATCATCTGTATTTGGAGAAGATTTCGAACCCCTTTTACTCTTATTCTTTTATGCAATTTATTCATTCTATGATTATGTTTTCATTATCTATGTCTGAGTAGATCCATAGTTAGGTTTAGGGTTTCTCACATAGGATTTCATGACTTGCTAGACTTGTTCAAATTCAGTTAAGGATTCATAACTATATCTGTTCTTCAATTTAATTGTGCTTAAAGCTAGTTCTAACCTGATCAATTAGAATCTAGATCTTAGGTTGCTAAATACGTCACGGAAGTGGGGTTTAGGAATCTGAACTAATTAAATTGGGCAATTAAACTTTGCGCAAACGGAAGTTTGATTTAGGATAATTGTGAACATATCAAACTTGGACTTATTGCTAGTTTAATCTGTTAGTTCTCGCAAACGAAAGTTTGGTTTGCTGCACTTAGACTTAGAGAATTATCGCAAAGGAATTTGGTTAATTCTATATCTGTGTTTTGAGTTCTAGAACCGTTCTTAATTAGATCCTTGCTGAATGAACTGTCTGCTTGTCTGATTTCCTGAGAATACCCTAGGCTTGACGCTTTTAATTACTTGCTTCACAACCGTTAATCTCTGCTACTGATTTACTTTCTTGCACCGCTTTCAATTCAATCACATTGCTTATTTCTAGTATTTATTCCTATAGTTTGATTCTCTTGAGACCAAGTGTCCCTGTGGATTCGATAACCCTATATACTACGACTACTGAACTGTGCACTTGCAGTTAGAGAATAGGGAAAACTTAGAACCTATCAGACACAAGTCGGAATCTTTTGAAAAGTTCAAAGAATTCCAGAATGAAGTACAGAACCAACTTGGCAAAAGTATTAAAGCTCTTCGATCAGATCGTGGAGGAGAATACTTAAGTCAAGAGTTTGATGATCATCTGAGAGATTGTGGAATTGTTTCACAACTCACTCCTCCTGGAACACCCCAATGGAATGGTGTTTCCGAGAGGAGAAATCGGACTTTATTAGATATGGTTCGATCAATGATGAGTCATACAGATCTACCATTATCCTTTTGGGGATACGCTCTTGAAACGTCTGCGTTTACACTGAACAGAGTTCCATCAAAATCAGTAGCAAAGACACCACATGAGATGTGGACTGGAAATGTTCCAAACTTGTCTTTTCTGAAGATTTGGGGTTGCGAAGCTTATGTTAAGCGTTTAATCACTGATAAGCTTGGACCCAAATCTGATAAGTGCTACTTTGTGGGTTATCCTAAGGAAACCAAGGCTTATTACTTTTACAACCAATTCGAGAACAAAGTGTTTGTTGCTCGAAACTGCGTCTTTCTTGAGAGAGAATTTCTCTCCAAGAAAATCAGTGGGAGTAAAGTACAACTCGAAGAAGTTCGAGTAACACAGGAGGCTACTCAACCTGTTCAAGAAGAGCAGCGATTGGATCTACAAAGAGTTGTAGAAACCACACCTGTGGAACCTGAAATTCGCAGATCCGAAAGGATCCGTCATGAGCCCGAGAGATATGGATTTCTCGTGACCAACTGCCATGATCTTTTGATCATTGACAGTGACGAGCCTGCGAGTTTCAAGGAAGCCATGATGGGCCCTGACTCCGAAAAGTGGCTTAAAGCCACTGAATCCGAAATGGAATCCATGTCACAAAACCAAGTGTGGTCTTTGGTTGATTTACCTAATGGCGTAAAACCCATTGAGTGTAAATGGATTTTCAAGAAGAAAATCGATGTGAATGGTGATATCCAGATATACAAAGCTAGGTTGGTGGCAAAAGGTTTCAAACAAATTCATGGTATTGACTATGAAGAAACCTATTCCCCCGTCGCTATGCTTAAATCCATTCGGATTCTCCTAGCAACAGACGCTCATTATGATTATGAGATTTGGCAAATGGATGTGAAAACAGCATTCCTTAATGGAATCCTGGAAGAGGATGTGTACATGACACAACCTGAAGGTTTCACTGATCCTAAAGCTGCTGGGAAAGTATGCAAGCTTCTCCGATCCATTTACGGGTTGAAGCAAGCATCTCGGAGTTGGAATCTTCGTTTTTATGAAGCAGTCAAAAAGTTTGAATTCGTCAGGAACGAAGAGGAACAGTGTGTTTACAAGAAGACTAGTGGGAGCGCAGTCGCATTTCTCATACTGTATGTAGATGACATACTCCTTCTCGGAAACGACATCCCGCTGCTTCAGTCTGTTAAGACTTGGCTCGGAAGTTGTTTTTCAATGAAAGACATGGGAGAAACCGCATACATTCTTGGAATAAGAATCTATAGAGATAGACTCAATAGGCTAATTGGACTGCGTCAAGACACTTATATTGATAAGGTCTTACACAGGTTCAGTATGCAAAATTCCAAGAAAGGCTTCGTACCAATGTCTCATGGCATTACTCTTTGCAAGAAGCAGTGTCCTTCGACACATGCTGAGCGAGAGCGGATGAGTAGGATTCCTTATGCTTCGGCTGTAGGATCTATCATGTATGCCATGCTCTGCACTCGTCTAGATGTTGCTTATGCTTTAAGCATGGCGAGTCGATACCAATCTGATCCAGGTGAAAGTCACTGGACAGCCGTCAAAAACATCCTCAAGTATTTGAGAAATACTAAGGATAAGTTTTTGGTATACGGAGGAAGTGATGAGCTTGTGGTGAGTGGTTACACTGACGCGAGTTTTCAAACAGATAAAGATGATTTTCGATCTCAATCTGGTTACGTCTTTTGTCTAAATGGCGGTGCAATTTGTTGGAAGAGTTCCAAGCAGGGCACTGTAGCAGACTCCACCATTGAAGCTGAATACCTTGCTGCTTCTGAAGCAGCGAAGGAGGCTGTTTGGATTAAGAAGTTCATCACTGAACTTGGTGTGATTCCTAGTTTTTCTGAGCCAGTGGCTCTCTATTGTGACAACAATGGAGCCATTGCGCAAGCAAAGGAACCTAGGTCACACCAGAAATCCAAACACATAGAGAGGAGATATCATCTTATCCGTGATATCGTGAATAGAGGAGACGTGAAGATCAGCAAAGTTCCGACAGATGACAATGTCGCTGATCCTTTGACTAAGCCTCTCCCACGGGCTAAGCATGAGAGTCACACTATTGCCATAGGCATTAGATCTCTTGAGATGTGATCTTGTTCTTAGTGGGAGTTGTATTTTATTTCAGTTACGTTATGATGTTCATGTAAACATATTGATATGATATTTTAATGAAATTTGTTTCATCATTATATATTGATAAATAATAATCCCAAAATAATTTATGGCATTTTATAGGTCATCAATGAAGGAATGTTTAGATGAATCCTGATTCAATTCTCTGATTCAGATTATCCTAAACATGCGGATCTAGGTTCTCTTGAATAGAAACAATTGATGATCTCACCTTATACCTGTTTATTGCAGCGGAAAGGGATGGTATGTCAGAGATCAAAGAGCCACCGAGAGGTAACTCCTCCAGAGGTTCACACACGCACACCGAGCAGGAAGAGGCTGCTAGACCAGTAGGGAATCGGCGCAGAGAGAGAGAGGAGGCTCGCGGCTAGGGCTTCTTTTCGACCTGAACTCGTCTTAAGTTTATATAACTCGTTCAGTTCGTTTTGGGCCATTTGGCACAAAGGCCAATTAACTCCGAGGCGTTCGCGCACTGTGTCGATCGACACTCCTTGTGTATCGATCGACACACGGTGGCCAAACCCAATTATTCTCTCTAAGTACAGTAAATGCCTAGCACTTTTACCGTACTTCTGCTACACCGTTCCTACACATTTTCCTGTTAGCTTAGGCGTGTGACCCATATGGGATCATATAATAGAGGCAATAAGTCCAAGACTTATAGATCATGAGCGGACTCTAGCAAGCCATCATGACCCCCAGTATTATATGACTTATGTCTGATCATTGACATACTCTTACTTTCTAGAGACAGTACCGAGATTACTGGACACAATTCCAACAATCTCCCACTTGTACTGGAATCTCTGTATTCATAATCCTTTTGTCACAATATCTCGATTAGTCATAAGGCAAGATTGGTGTCATCCTTATAAAGCCTAATCTTGTTCATCGGACTCTGATTCGATACTGACAATCCAAACGACTCGGGACAGTCCGTTTGAGCATGGCCATGCATTTTCCAGTATTCAAATCTCCGATTGGCCTAGAGATATTCACTCCATTTATATTGGAGGGACAAATCCCGTCTTGTTCCATCACTGTAAACTACTCATTTCATAATGTACCCAAACAAGGTCCTTATAACTATCGCAGAATGACAGCGTTAGACAATGATCAAAGTGCATCAGTCCATGTGCAGTCACATGCATGCGAACTCAGGTCTAAGGACTATACTCTATAGTCGTAGTAAGAATCTCTTATGACACAGATATAAATATCCTGAAGAGTTCTTATAAGCGGGTCATGTCCGGTCGTATGTTCCCCAACATACACCTATGTACTGACTTTGATGCCGCGCATCTATGACACACTGAGACTTTGTCATAAGTCACGTACCAATCTAGTCTCACACGGTTGTTGGTGTTCCAATTTCAACAACCTTCGACTAGGGACATAATGATATAAGTCATTTATCAAATATAGGGTCTCATGATCAAGCTAAATGACTTTGATAACTCAAGATCAAGTCATTTACTTCGATGACCTATAAAATGGTTTATATCACTTTGGAACGATTATTTCATCACAGTTAAAATAATCTTGAAATAATAATTTCATTAAACATCTTAAATGTTGTTTCAAGAACATATCCAATAACTAAATAAAGCCCTTTAATAACTCCCACTGAAGTTAAGACTACATCTTAATTTCACTTATCCTACAGCAACAGTCCGCGACTCGTGCTTAGGCCCAAGGAGTGGCTTCGTTAATAGATTAGCAACGTTCTCATTCGTTGAAACTTGCTGATCTACTTAACATCTCTGTCATTTATCTTACGGAATAGGTTATACCTATCCTCAAGGTGTTTGGACCTCTGATGTGCAGCTAGTCTCATCTATGCTGGGAATCACATCAAGTTCAGTGACGAACTCTTCTTTCCAAACAACCTCTTTCGCCACTTCCCAAGCTGCGAAATGTTCAGCTTAAGTCATTGAGTCAGCAACAGTGCCTTGCACCGCCAGATAGACACAAGATATAACCGGACTGTGATCGGAAATCATCTTTGTCTATTGGAAACTTGCCTTTCAGACTCTACCAACTCGTAGCACCTCACTTTCTTCGTAACTCTAGAATTTATCCTTAGTATTCCTCAAATACTTTAGGATATTCTTTACGGCAATCCAGTGATTCTTTGCTGGATTTGACTGGTCTTTACTTGTCTTGCTTAACATTAAAGCAACATCAAACAAGTATGTTTCATGGCATACATGATAGTTCCAATTGCCGACGCATATGGAATCTTATCCATGCATTTAAGCTCAGCAGTTATCGTAGGACACTGTGTCTTGCTTAACGTAATGCCATGTGACATTTGCATAAAACCCTTCTTGGAATGCTGAAAACGTGTAGGACTTTGTCGGGATAAGAATCCTGACTTTGTCTTACCAGCTCTTTCGGATCTCTATCTTTAGATCCAAAATCCAAAAACATACGTGGCTTTACCCATGTCAATCATTAGAACCAACTCCCAAGCCAGTCCTTAACCGACTGCAGCATTGGGACGTCTTTTCCGAGAATCAGTATGTCATCGACATACAATATGAGAAATGCAATATCGCTCCCACTAATCTTTTAGTAAACACACAGTTCCGCTTCGTTCCTGTTCAAGTCAAAATCTTGACTACTTCAACAGAACGAAGATTCCAACTCCGATATGTTTGCTTCCATCCATGAATGGATCGATGAGGCTAACTTACATAAAATGTAATTTTTCGGAGTCCGGGCTCACTTTCGCTTCTTTGAATTTCGCAGATTCGTCGCTTTCAATGATCATCAGATCATGCGAACTTTCAATGATTATCAGGTTCAACTAATGACGAGAAATCACTCCCGGATTAGTAACTGATTCATTCATATCTGCGAACTTCAGGCTCCACAGGTGTAGATTCTACAGAAATCTGTAAATCCTTCCGCTGCTCTCCCTCAATAGGTAAAGCAGCCTCCTGTATTTCTCGAATTTCTTCGAGTTATACTTTTACTCCCACTGTTCTTCTTGGAAAATAACTTCCCTTCTTAGAAAACAGAATGGACGTAAAAGTAACAAGCCTTGGTTTCCTTCGGACAAGGCTTCCCTCCTATGAGAAATGCAATATCGCTCCCACTAATCTTTTAGTAAACACACAGTTCCGCTTCGTTCCTGTTCAAGTCAAAATCTTGACTACTTCAACAGAACGAAGATTCCAACTCCGATATGTTTGCTTCCATCCATGAATGGATCGATGAGGCTAACTTACATAAAATGTAATTTTTCGGAGTCCGGGCTCACTTTCGCTTCTTTGAATTTCGCAGATTCGTCGCTTTCAATGATCATCAGATCATGCGAACTTTCAATGATTATCAGGTTCAACTAATGACGAGAAATCACTCTCGGATTAGTAACTGATTCATTCATATCTGCGAACTTCAGGCTCCACAGGTGTAGATTCTACAGAAATCTGTAAATCCTTCCGCTGCTCTCCCTCAATAGGTAAAGCAGCCTCCTGTATTTCTCGAATTTCTTTGAGTTATACTTTTACTCCCACTGTTCTTCTTGGAAAATAACTTCCCTTCTTAGAAAACAGAATGGACGTAAAAATAACAAGCCTTGGTTTCCTTCGGACAAGGCTCCACAGGTGTAGATTCTACAAAAATCTGTAAATCCTTTCGCTGCTCTCCCTCAATAGGTAAAGCAGCCTCCTGTATTTCTCGAATTTCTTCGAGTTATACTTTTACTCCCACTGTTCTTCTTGGAAGTTAACTTCCCTTCTTAGAAAACAGAATGGACGTAAAAGTAACAAGCCTTGGTTTCCTTCGGACAACCAGCGAAGTAGTACAACTACAAATACTCAGTAAAGACGAATTTTGGATCGATTCCAATCCACATTTACGTGGTGTCTTTCAACTGATATTTGTGGAACTATTTCAGCGTAAACTTAGATATTTTAGAGCGTTATTCTTAAATAATATCATGGAAGATTCGTGTGATTCATCTTTAATCATTTCTAATAAGATCTGATTCTTTCTCACAGAAACACCTTCAGGTTTTCAGGAGAAATGAGCTGTGAAACGATTTCACACTCATTAAGATGATCACACAATCAATGACTTAAGTATTCTCACTCGTGATTTAATCCAGAGTCTTAATACTTTTGTCATTCAGATCCTATACTTCATTCTGGAACTCTTTCGACCATGTCAAAGAATTCCGACTTGTGTCTCATCAAATGAACACAGTCACACTCACTGAAGTAATCAGTAGAGACAATGAAGTACAGGAAAATTTTCTCTGGCATTACTGCTCATTGGGCCACATACATGAGTATGTTCCAGGTCCAATAAGCCTTTGGGCTTTTCTCTAGCTCGGCTAAGATAGGCCCTTTACCTTTTGGTCTAGTAAACAGAATTTAAGTCTCATAAGATATTTTATCAAATGAGCCCAACAGTCCATGACTATGGGATTTCTGAATCCGACTTACTCTATGTGAACAAGACTTTATGCCAAGAAAAATCAGGTTTAATTCATCAGATTTAAACCAATTCGGTATTTATGTTACATTTAGGCATTCTTTGGTTTAAGATATAAAACCCATTCCATGAATAGGGTGCTACAATTAATATTTCATTAAGATCAAAAGAACAAAACTTGTCTTTTATCAAAATGAAAAACATTCAAATTCTTACAAGAAAATGAAAGACAACTCTGCTTAAAGCAAATACATTGTAGCAATTACTTAATACAAAACCAAGCCTCAAAGGGATCTATAAGTGAAAACCCTACGGCTGAGGCAGCATCCCAAGCTCCTTCCAGACATGTAGTTTCACTTGCCCTTCCTTCAACGTTCTACTGTTGCTTAGGCTCTGCATATTATCACAAATATCAGTGCCACAACCAGTATCCAATACCTTTAAGGTAGAACTTGAAGTAATAACATGAATACCTGAGGAAGTAGTCGCATACATCGACTTTAACTCCTCATCATCTTCCATGAATTTAATGCAATCTCTCTTCCAATGCCCTGTCTCCTTACAGTAGCAGCACTTACCAACGTAAGAGGTATCTGACTCGGGCTCAGAAGACACACGCTTGCCATGATTCAAAATCTGGACAACTTTGTCTTCACCCTTGTCAGCATTAGGTTTAGTAAACCTACCCTTCTCGTTCATGAGATTGTACAGGGTACTCTTCACGTTTGGCTCAACTGTCTTGAGCATATCATGCAGTTCAGTCAGCGTCTTCGTTAAGCCTTTCTTGATATAGTTCCTTCTGAACTTATCATAGCTTGACGGCAGTGACTGCAGAATGATCTCAGTTGCCAATTCTTGGCTAACTGGATAATCCAGTTTCCTCAGGTTATCAATGTAACCCATCATTTTACTGACATGAGGACTCACTGGATGATCGTTTGGTAGCTTGCAGCTAGTGAGAGATTTAACCAACTGGTATCTCTCCACTCTTATCTGCTCCTGAAATTTCAATTTCAGGCTGCTGATCATCTCTATTGGCGACTCCATGTTCTCATATTGCTTCCGCAAGTCTGAGTCCATGGTAGCCAATATCAGACCACGCACATCTACCGCATCATTATAATGCTTATTCCAAGCATCATATACTGCATGAGAAGCATTGGACCCGATCCTCACGGGGAGAGCTCTCTCAAGGACATAGTCCTTTCTCTCCTGTCTGAGGACTAGCCTCAGGTTCCGCGACCAAATCAAGAAATTTGATCCGTTCAGCTTGTCCATCTTAAGGACAGACCGGATCGAGAAAGTGTTTTGATTGTTTGTGCTAGTCATAACTGAAAATTAAGATAAAAGGATTTTAGTTAATATGTTCAATATGATTAATCTCGTATTAAATTTAATATGATTAATCATGCATTATATTCAATAACATCAGTTACCCTCAATAGAATATAATGATTCCAAGATCCACATATAACTAAGATTAAAGTGGGCCACTGGCCGTCACCCAATCCTTAGCTTATATCGGTAAGCCCTATGTCGGCTAATTATATCCGTGATATAACTCTTGGTTGTGAATCTGGGCCCGAGGCCCAATTCACTCTGATGTCTCAAGGCCCGGGACTCCCGATGGCCCAGTCAAGAAAACCAGACTATACAGTCATGTAATCATTAATGTCTGGGACTCCCAATGACATTTATGAATCACAAACCGTCTTATCCACGCAAAAGCAGACACCCTCACACTGTAAGGCCATGAATACAATTGAATGGGCTTCGACAGCTGACATAGAATGGACAAGACATCCAACGCTTGATATTGTTTGAGGTTCGTAGGTTTATTTAAAAATTCATTCCCAAAATAGAAGATTACTATTTCGGGAAACTTTCCATTTTAGAAAACCTACTAATTTTGGAAACTTTCTAAAATTGGAAACTTTCTAAAACCGGAAACTTTCTAACTTTAGAAATTTCTTAAAATCCGAATCATGCAAATCTAGAAACTTCTATAAATTAAGAAACTTTCTAATTTCAAAATTTCGGAAACTTTAATTTAAAATCGACTTTATAATTTTATAAAATAAATTTTAAATTAATCTGAAGAAAGACTCAAATAATTGGCCCAATTGTTTTAACTTCTTGGCCCGAGGCCCAAGAATTGGTCCATGTCCAAGACATGACCCAATTGTCCAATTAAATGACATAACCGGTCTGGTTCATTAAAATTGGTCTAACCAAATTTTAATTACTACGATGACCACAATTGTCAACCGGTTATTTACTAAACCGGATTTTCTCAATTTATTTGGTCCAACCAAATCAAATTAGAAAATCCTGGTTTAGGCACTAAATACAATAATTCTTTCGACATTGGATTTCTTGTCCCGGTTTAACCAGACTTAATAAAATTATTAAATCTGTTTATTAAACCAGGACGAATTAATTTTAATCAAAATATTAAACCGAGCCTTAAACCAACCATGTCGATCGATGAACCAACCGTGTCGATCGATCCATCAACCGCATCGGTCGATGCTCTTAGCATCGATCCCGCATCGATCGTGCATCGATCCTGTATCGATCGATGCTCTCACGCATGCACTGAACCGAGCCAAAACCCTAACCGTGTCGATCGATGCACCAACCGCATCGGTCGATGCACCAACATCGAACCTGCATCGATCCTGCATCGATCGATGCTTTCACGCGTTAACAGGTTTTGCCGAGAGTCTGTATCGACCGATCCATGCGATCGTATCGATCGATCCATGCGATCTCCGATTGTATCGACCGATCCATGCGATCGTATCGATCGATCCATGCGATTCTGGCCGATTCTCATTCTCTCGGATCAGATCGCATACCAAATCATATAGCTTGATCATGCGATTTTTCATATGTTTAGGTTTCAATTCTTGTTACTTAAGTGATTTCTCTTATCAGTAGTTGATTCAAAACACTTTTAAACAAGAAAAACAATCCTAAACTTGAATCTAAACAAGAAAAACCAGAACCATTGGCTCTGATACCACTGAAGGAATGTTTAGATGAATCCTGATTCAATTCTCTGATTCAGATTATCCTAAACATGCGGATCTAGGTTCTCTTGAATAGAAACAATTGATGATCTCACCTTATACCTGTTTATTGCAGCGGAAAGGGATGGTATGTCAGAGATCAAAGAGCCACCGAGAGGTAACTCCTCCAGAGGTTCACACACGCACACCGAGCAGGAAGAGGCTGCTAGACCAGTAGGGAATCGGCGCAGAGAGAGAGAGGAGGCTCGCGGCTAGGGCTTCTTTTCGACCTGAACTCGTCTTAAGTTTATATAACTCGTTCAGTTCGTTTTGGGCCATTTGGCACAAAGGCCAATTAACTCCGAGGCGTTCGCGCACTGTGTCGATCGACACTCCTTGTGTATCGATCGACACACAGTGGCCAAACCCAATTATTCTCTCTAAGTACAGTAAATGCCTAGCACTTTTACCGTACTTCTGCTACACCGTTCCTACACATTTTCCTGTTAGCTTAGGCGTGTGACCCATATGGGATCATATAATAGAGGCAATAAGTCCAAGACTTATAGATCATGAGCGGACTCTAGCAAGCCATCATGACCCCCAGTATTATATGACTTATGTCTGATCATTGACATACTCTTACTTTCTAGAGACAGTACCGAGATTACTGGACACAATTCCAACAATCAAGTACGTGACTTGATCATGAAACCCTATAATTGATATATGACATAAATTATTAAGGTCCCTAGTCAAGGTTATTAAATTGGGATATTAATAACCGCGTGAGACTAGTATGTGATGTGATTGATGACTAAGTTTCATGGAGTCATTTGATAAGAGTATCAAAATCAATCACATAGATATGTGTTAGAGAACACATGATCGGACATGACCCGTTAATGAGAACTCTACAAGAAAGTTATATGAGTGTCATAAGAGTTTCTCATTACGACTATAGAGTATAGTCCTTAGACCTGAGTTCATCATGATTTCTTACATGTGAATTGGTCCGCTTTGACCTTGTCAAACGTCAGCCGTAACAGGTGACTATAAAGGCATTGTTTGGGTGTATCATGAAGTGTGTGAAGGAACATGTATGGAACAAGATGGGATTTGTCCCTCCTATATAACAGGAGATAAATATCTCAGGGCCTATCGAAGATTTGATACTGAGAAATGTGTGGCCGCGCTCAGACGAGCTGATTGTCAGTCGTTTGTTTTATCAGTATAAATCGGAATTCGATAAACGTGATCTAGCTTAATAAGGATGACACGATTCTTGCCTTATGCTAAATCGAGATATAGAGACAAAGGGATTACAGGAATATATGATTCCAATACAAGTGGGAGATTGTTGGGAATGTCCTGAAATCATTCTTGTACTTGCTCTAAGCGAGAGTCGTATTGTCGAGATAAGACAATCATGTGATACTAGACGATCATAATGTTTTGCTAGAAGCCGCTTATGATCTATGAGTTTAGAACTCATTACTAGTATTAGATGATCCTACAGGGTCACACACCTAAGCGAACTGGAAGTTGATACAGGTTGATCATTATCGGAATGATCCAATGTATAATTGTTATATGCGTTTCTAATAGCAGTGTCGATCGACACAAACGTTGTATCGATCGACACAGGTCGAATGTCGATCGATTCAATCTTTGGTATCGGTCGATACAAAAGTTGAAAGCGACAGAAGTTAGGTCACCACTAACTTGTGTCGATCATTGTGTCGATCGACACAAATGTTGTGTCGATCGACACAGGTCGATTGTCACTCGTGCCTATAAATACCATTTGCGTTGAAACGAGTATGAATAGATAACATAACAAGATTCGACAGAGAAAATAGTTTTGACAATACGATTGTCACAAAAACGCAAGAAAGAAACGCAGATAACCCGAGAGATATAGATCTCTTCCGGCACTAGCATCCCGGTGTTCCAGTAAGCGTGTGTGTGGATACCAGTAGAGGCGCAGCATTTGAGGCGCTGCCGATCTCGAGTCCCTGACAACATTCCACTGCAAAACCCGAATCAGGTATACTCGACATCTGGCGACGTAGATCGACTTTAAATATGAAACCTAGATCCTAGGCGCGGAATAAAAACCTAGAGTTGTCTAATACGATTAGAAACTACCCGGTAATTTCCAACACTAAGGCCTTCCCGACCGTTGCTGCTGGTTCATACTTTGTATGTTCGAACATGAAGGCATTTCTAGTTTTCCATATCTGCCAGATAATCCATGGGAAAGACCATCTTACCTGTATTGGCATCTGTTGTCTGGAGCTACAATCGAGAAAGTAATGGAAGTTCAGAAACAATGAATTAACCGAAAATCCATGAGCAGGGAGCGTAAAACCAGAGAGGTTCCATACATCTTGTGCTGCTGGATAGTTTCTGGGCCTAAACCGCAAACACTACATGTCATATCAGTTAGAACTTTTCTGGACGCGAGCCTTTCTTTGACAGCTAGTGCCCCGGACAAAGCCTTCCACATAAAATGCTTAAGCTTTGGAGGGGTTTTAAGCTTCCATAGCTTTTTCCAGAGAGCTTTCTCAAGAGGTGGTGTTCTATGTTCCGGTGGTGTTTGAGCTTCAGTAATAGATTCAAGGAGCTTGTAACCACTCTTGGTATTATACCAACCTGTTGTTGAAAAACCCCAAATTAGCTCGTCTTGTCTGTTTCTACATGGTTTGATACAGCAAATTCTTGCGATATCATCCTCTGTAAAGACTTGGCGTAAGGCTGCAAGGTTCCACTGACCAGACTGCTCCTTTAAGAAGTCTGAAACTTTGAGAGTAAGGTCATTGATCGTGTCTTGTCTGTAGTTTAGAGGACGTGGAGTGGTGTCCATGATCCAGTTTTCCATCCATACATTAGTCTCTGTACCTATCCTGGTAGATTGGATCAAGCCTTTGGACATGAGCTCTCGGCCGGATAGGATACTACGCCAGGCATAGGAGGGTCGGTTTCCTAACGTACTATCTAACAGTGTACCATTCTTGAAGTACCGGTGCTTGAGGATTTGTGCAAGTAGAGACTCCGGTTGCTACCAAATTCGCCAAGCTTGCTTTGCAAGAAGAGCTTGGTTAAATTTCTCTATTTCCCGGAATCCTAAGCCACCATTCTCCTTCGATTGACAGAGTTTTTTCCAAGCAACCCAAGATATCTTCTTACGATTATCACCACTACTCCACCAGTACTGAATCAAGACGCTAGTAATCTTTTCACATAAGTCCTTAGGCAATTTGAAACATGATATCGCATATATGGACATAGCTAGTACAATGGATTTGATGAGGATTTCTTTGCCTCCCTGCGATAATGATTTTGAAAACCAGCCATTTACTCGTCCTTGTAATTTCTCTTGGACAAAGTTGAGCATTTGACGCTTCGATTTGCTGAAACACTCGGGAAGACCGAGATAAGTGCCTTCCCCTCCCTCTTTAGTAATTTCCAGTGCTTCCTTTACTGTGGTCTTGATAGATTCGGGGACTTTTGATCCAAATATAATGGATGACTTGACCTTATTTATCATTTGACCTGATGCATCGCCATATATCTTCAAGCAGGTCATAAGTTCCTTAGCTGCCTCCTCTGTTGCTTCGGACATAAGTAGGTTGTCGTCAGCAAAGAGCATGTGATGCACCGCAGGGCCTGTTCTACTCAGATGTATCCCATGCAGGTTTCCAGAGCTTTCCGAGTGGTTTAAGCAACTCATCAGCGCCTCTGCTGCAGGAATGAAAAGAAACGGAGATAAGGGATCGCCCTGCCTAATACCACGTTCTGGTTTGATGAATCCGTGAGTACGCCCATTCAACAGAATCAAGAATGAGACAGAGCTGATATATGACATGATCCAACGAACCCAAATCCTGTCAAAACCGAGTTTCTCCAGCAATGTTTCTATAAAAGACCATTCCACACGATCGTAAGCCTTGGACATATCCGTTTTAACCGCCATGAAGTTCTTGGAAACACTGTCATTGGTCCTTAGACCATGGACCATTTCATGTGCAATTAATATATTGTCGGTGATTAACCTGCCTGTTACGAATGCTCCTTGCGTCTCTGAAATTAGAGCAGGGAGGTGCGGTTTCAGTCTGTTGCATAAGATCTTTGAGACAATTTTGTAATGCACCGCACATAAACTAATTGGCCTCATGTCGGTCATACGAGTTGGGTTCTTTATCTTTGACAGTAAGGTGAGATGTGTGTGGTTCCAGCCTGCCGGCAAAATGGAAGTAGAGAAGAAAGATTGTACCTCGCTCGTGATCGCTGGACCAACAATATGCCAACATTTTTGGTAGAAAATACCTCTGAGCACGTCTTCTCCTGGGGCGCTACCGCCTTTAATTGAGAATGCAGCATTTTTAATCTCTTCGTCACAGACTGGAGAAGTTAACTGCTTATTCATTTCCGGTGTTACTCTTGCGTGAAACTCAAGGAACAGAGTTTCCAGATCAAAAGGATTCGAGCTCGAGAAGAGGTCTCTATAAAACTCCACAGCAATATTCCCTTTTGCACCCTCTGAAAAATGTTCTTGGCCAGTGTCATCGACCAGCATTATAACTTTGTTTCGAATCTTTTTACCCTTCACATAATTCTGGAAAAAGGTGTATTGAGGTCGCCTTCTCTCAGCCATTGTTCCCGACTACGTTCTCTCCAGAATGTTTCCTCTTCTTTGTAGGCCATCGCAAGTTCCTGCTTAAGGATTTCATCCGGTCCCTATTAGGCCTGACCTTTGCAACCTCTGTTTCCAAACCTTGCTGCAGTCTTTGAATCTGATTCCTAGAGTTCATGTATGAACTTCTCTTCCAGCGAGCTATCTCTTTACGGCATCTCATAATACGATCCATGACTGTACCAAGATCAGAGCTTGCCAATTCCCAACCGTGTTTTACCACATCTTCAAACCCCGGTTTCTTTAGCATCCTTTTGTCAAAGATCAGAGATCCCAACGAGCTATCTCTTTACGGCATCTCATAATACGATCCATGACTGTACCAAGATCAAATCTTGCCAATTCCCAACCGCGTTTTACCACATCTTCAAACCCCGGTTTCTTTAGCATCCTTTTGTCAAAATAGAAGCGACCTCTGTTGGTTTCATCTTCTGCTCGTGAGAAAGAGAAGAGTGGGCGATGGTCAGAATCCCATAGAGAAAGATAATCCAAGTGAGCTCTTGGGAAGAGCTGGTACCATTCGTCATTTCCGAAACATCGGTCAAGACAGCATTGTATCCAAATGTGATCCCTCCAGCCCGCCCAAGAAAAGCTGTTTCCGGAGCTTCGAACCTCTTTCAGCTTGCAATTTTCCGACATGTTTCGGAAACTCCAAAAAGTACTATCACGCCGGGCAGGGCCACCAAGCTTTTCAGCGTTGCTCATTAATTCATTGAAATCACCAATTAAGACCCAAGCCTCATCTCTTCTGAGACCAATTCGAGTTAATTGATCCCATACAGCCTGTCTTTTATCGCGGACAGGATCACCATAAACGCAAGAAATGAAAAACACCAGAGAACCCAAAGTAACTTTCATATCAATAATCCTTGAGTTCTTTGATAAAATTTCCACATTGTAGCAATGTTTCCACATCACCGTTAAACCTCTGCTTAAGCCTCGCGGTTCAACTGTAATACATTCGTCATAACCTAAACTGTTCTTCAGACCATCCATGGAATCAAAACGTTGCTTTGTTTCCATCAAAAACACAAAATCCGGGAAGAACGTACGTTGCAACTCCTTGAGTCTCCGAATTGTCTCGATGCTCCCGGCACCTTGACAGTTCCAGCTCAAGATGCTCATGGGCAAACACAAATTTCTGAGCTGAGGGAAAACCCGAGAGTGACTAATAACCGGACAGACGAAGCAATTGACAGCCTAGAGTCACAACAAGATAGCGAAACCGAACGAGCAGAGTCGTCAAGCTGAATCCACCTATGCTTCCTCCTTGAAACCCAACGGACCGTGATGGTTAGCCAAACATGTGCCGGAGAAATTAGAGACGAGGGATTGAGAGTTGAAATCCGAACGAGGTTAGGGTTCAGATTGGTGTCGTCACTCCGTTCTTTATCTGAGCTTCCGATGCAATCGATGATGAATAAATACGAGATTCAGCAACCCCAACACACAAACACACATAAATGTGGGATTATGTTGGTTCATAGGTTCAATTATCAGATTACAACCTATCACATAATCAACTAGGATCTAGGTGATTTGCAGTTGAATCATAAACAGATCAGGATCATTACCTTATGATTGCAGCGGATTGATCAAGGGAATGAAGAGATCACTGAGAGCTGATGATTACCGGCTCCTCCTAGGTATCCACACGCTTACAAGCTACTGGATCAGGCTGCTAGACCAAGCTGGAACAACAGAGAGAGAGGAGGACGGCCAGACCTAAAATCGCAGAAGCACAAGGCTAACTGGTGCCTCCTCTTCCTTATATGGGCCCAAGTAATTAAACTAATGGTTTATTAGGCTTTTGGGCCCAAGACCCAAATCAGACAAAAAGACTGTATTTTGTCTGGCCCAATTCTCTGTACAAATACAGTAAATGTCTTGCATCTTACTGTATTAATTCCTTGTTAACTTTCCCGTTAGCTATGGTGTGTGACCCTTAGGGATCATACAATACTGGTAATAAGTACTTAACTTATAGATCAAGAGCGGGCTCTAGCAAGTCATCATGACCTCCCAGTATTTATGACTTATGTCTGATCTCGACACTTATCATACTTTCTAGAGATAGCACAGTAGATTTCAGGACATTCCCAACAATCTCCCACTTGTACTGGAATCCTACATTCCCTAATCCTTTTGTCTCAATATCTCGATCTGGCATAAGGCAAGATGCGTGTCATCCTTATATAGCCAGACCATGTTCATCGGACCAGATTTGATACTGACAATTCAAACGACTTGGGCAAGTCCATTTGGGAGTGGCCACTCTCTTACCAGCTATCAAGTCTCCGATTGGCCTAGAGATATTACCTCCGTTAAACGGCAGGGACAAATCCCATCTTGTTCCATCACTATGAACTACACACTTTATAATACACCCAACCAAGGTCCTTATAGCTCCCAGTTACGAAACAGCGTTAGACAATGATCAAAGCGCATCAATCCATGTGCAGCCACATGCATGCGAACTCAAGTCTAAGGACTATACTCTATAGTCGTAAATGAGAACTTTTTATGACACAGATATCAATATCTTGTAGAGTTCTCATCAGCGGGCCATGTCCGGTCATATGCTCCCTACATATACCTATGTGTTGACTTTGATGCCGCGCATCCATGACCCATGAAACTTGGTCATAAGTCTCAACACACTCTAGTCTCAAGTGGTTGTTGGTGTTCCAATTTCAACAACCTTCGACTATGGACACTATGATTTATGTCATTTCGTTAAATATGGGGTTTCATGATCAAGTCTTTCTCATGTACTTCGATGGCCCATATATTACGACATGAATCATTTTGGAACGATTATTTTATATCACGGTTAAAAATAATCCAGAAATAAAATTTCATTAACATTAAAAAAAATGTTTACATGAACCAATCAAAATAACTAAAATAAAGCCCTCACAACTCCCACTCAAAAAGAGATTACATTTGAATATCTCTAATTCCTACAGCAGCATTATGCAACTCGTGCTTAGGTCTCGGGAGTGGCTTTGTTAACGGGTCAGCCACGTTCTCATCAGTGGGAACTCTGCTGACCATCACTTCACCTCTATTCACTATATCACGAATCAGGTGATACCTTCTCATAATATGTTTGGATTTCTGATGATGTCTCGGTTCCTTGGCTTGAGCAATTGCACCATTGTTGTCACAATACAGTGCTAGAGGCTCAGTGGCATTTGGGAATACACCGAGTTCAATCAAGAAGTTCCTTATCCAAACTCCTTCCTTCGCAGCTTCTGAAGCAGCGATGTATTCAGCTTCAGTTGTGGAATCTGCCACGGTGCTCTGCTTGGAGCTCTTCCAACTTACTGCACCGCCATTCAGACAGAAGATGTAACCAGACTGTGACCGGAAATCATCTTTATCTGTCTGAAAACTTGCATCCGTGAATCCACTCATTTCAAGCACTTCACTTCCTCCGTAAACCAAGAACTTATCCTTAGTATTCCTTAAATACTTCAGGATATTCTTTACGGCAATCCAGTGATTCTCACCTGGATTAGATTGGTACCTACTCGTCATGCTTAGTGCATAAGCAACATCAGGACGAGTACAGATCATGGCATACATGATAGATCCTATAGCCGAAGCATAAGGTATCCTACTCATGCGCTTAAGCTCATCAGGTGTTTTAGGACACTGAGTCTTGCTTAGTGTAGCACCATGTATCATTGGCGTGAATCCCTTCTTGGATTTATCCATTCCGAATCGATGCAGGATTTTGTCTATATAAGAATCTTGACAAAGTCCAATCAGCCTTTTAGATCTGTCTCTAAAGATTCGGATTCCAAGAACATACGCGGCTTCACCCATGTCCTTCATGGAAAAACAACTTCCCAGCCAGTCTTTAACAGACTTCAGCATTGGAATATCATTTCCAAGAAGCAATATGTCATCGACATATAGGATAAGAAACGCCACTTTGCTCCCACTAGTTTTCTTATACACACATTGTTCTTCCTTGTTTCTGATGAAGTCAAAATTCTTTATTGCTTCATCAAAACGAAGATTCCAACTCCTCGATGCTTGCTTCAATCCATAAATGGATTTGTGAAGCTTGCATACTTTCCCAGCATTCTTAGGATCAATGTAACCATCAGGCTGTGTCATATACACATCCTCCTCCAAGATTCCATTCAGGAAGGCGGTTTTCACATCCATCTGCCAAATCTCATAATCATAATAAGCGGCAGTTGCTAGGAGAATCCGAATTGATTTCATCATGGCCACTGGTGAGTAGGTTTCATCATAGTCTATACCATGAATTTGCTTGAAACCTTTTGCCACCAACCTGGCCTTGTAAATCTGGACATTTCCATCCATGTCAATCTTCTTCTTGAAGATCCATTTACACTCGATGGCTTTAGCACCAGCGGGTAAGTCAACCAGTGAAAACACTCGGTTGACAGACATGGAGTCCATCTCGGATTCAGTGGCTTCACGCCACTTTGAGGAGTCAGGGCCTATCATGGCTTCTGCAAAGTTCGAGGGTTCATCACCGTCAATGATCAAAAGATCATGGCAATTAGTCACGAGGAATCCCTGATATCTATCGGGTTCGTGACGGATCCTTTCGGATCTTCGAACTTCAGGTACTTCAGGTTCAGGTTCTATTACAACTTCATGTAATTCATCCTGCTGTTCTCCCTCATTAGGTTGAACAGGTTCCTGTCCTTCTTGAATTTCATCAAGTTGTACCTTACTCCCACTATCTTTCTTAGAGAGAAATTCCCTCTCAAGAAAAGTACAATCCCGAGCAACAAAGATCTTGTTCTCGGATCGCAGATAGAAGTAATAAGCCTTGGTATCCCTAGGATAACCAATGAAGTAGCACTTGTCAGATTTTGGTGTAAGCTTGTCTGAGATTAATCTTTTGACATAGGCTTCACAACCCCAAATTCTGAGAAAAGACATTGCTGGAGCCTTTCCAGTCCATAACTCATATGGTGTCTTTGCTACTGCTTTTGATTGCACTCTGTTCAGTGTGAACGTTGCGGTCAGCAAAGCATATCCCCAAAGGGATATAGGAAGGTCTGTGTGACTCATCATGGATCGGACCATATCTAACAATGTCCGATTCCTTCTCTCAGACACACCATTCCACTGAGGTGTTCCAGGAGGTGTGAGTTGGGAGATGATCCCACACTCACTCAGATGATCACGGAATTCCTGGCTCAAGTATTCTCCTCCTCGGTCCGACCGAAGAGCCTTAATACTTTTACCAAGCTGGTTCTGTACTTCATTCTGGAATTCTTTGAACTTCTCAAAGGTTTCCGACTTATGTTTCATCAAGTAGACATATCCATATCTACTGAAATCATCAGTGAATGTAATAAAGTACTGATAGTTTCCTCTAGCATTTGTGGACATTGGGCCACACACGTCAGTATGTATCAGGCCCAATAGTTCACTGGCCCTTTCTGTGGGTTTATTAAAAGGGGCCCGTGTCATTTTGCCCATTAGGCAAGATTCGCATTGCTCACAAGACTCAAAGTCAAATGAGCCCAAGAGTCCATTTGAATGGAGCCTCTTGACGCGTTTCTCACTAATGTGCCCCAAACGACAATGCCAGAGAAACGTTTCATTTTCTTCGTTAGATTTGAACCGTTTTGTATTAATGTTATATACTGGATTAGATTGATCCAGCATGTACAGCCCATTAATAAGAGGGGCACAGCCATAGAACATATCATTGAGATTAAAGGAACACAATTTATTCTTAATAGAAAAATCAAATCCTTGTAAATCCAATAATGAAACTGAAATGATATTTCTGCTTATAGCAGGTACAAAATAACAATTCTCAAGTTCTAAAATCAATCCAGAAGGTAAAGACAACAAGTAAGTGCCAACGTCCAGTGCTGGAACCTTCGCTCCATTGCCAACCCGCAACTCTACTTGCCCTTGCTTCAACCTTCTACTGTTGCTGAGCGCCTGCACATTAGTACAAATATGAGCCCCACATCCAGTATCTAATACCCAAGTGGTATTATCAGAAGTAGTAGTATTTACTTCAATAACAAAAATACCTGAAGCAGTAGTCGCGAAGGACTTCTTCTTCTCCTTCAGACTTTCCTGGTATTTCTTACAGTCCCTGCGATAATGCCCTGCCTCTTTGCAAAAGTGGCAGATATCAGAAGGCCCAGCTTTAGACACGGGCTTGGGCTTGGCCTTTTCTTTGTGGACTGCCTTGCCCTTTCCTTTGTCTGCAGCGGATTTCTTGAAACCCTTGCCCTTCTGCACCATGAGTACAGACGGGTCCTTGGCCATCTTCAGATTAGGTTCTGCAGTCTTGAGCATACCATGTAGCTCAGGCAAAGTCTTTGTCAACCCATGCATATTATAGTTCAAGGTGAACTGGTCATATGCAGGAGTAAGAGACTGCAGAACGATATCACAAGCAAGCTCTTGGCTTATAGGACAGTCGAGTCTAGTCAAATGATCGAGATAACCCATCATTTTCAGAACATGTGGACTCACTGCTGCATCCTTAGCCATTTTACAGTCCAAGAGATTCTTTACAGTTTGGAATCTCTCTGTACGAGCCTGCTCCTGAAACAACGCTTTCAGGTTTGCCATCAGTTCCATGGGACAAGTCAGGCCTTCCCACTGAATCTGCAGTTCGGGAGCCAATGTCGCCAACATTAGGCAAACCACGTCATTAGCATCTGAAGAATGCGTATCCCAAGCATTCTTCACAGCTTGTGCGGCATTATTCGCACGTCTAGGGGGGAGAACTCTTTCAAGGACATAAGCCTTCTTCTCCTGCCTGAGCACAAGTCTCAGGTTCCTGGACCAGTTCAGGAAGTTTGATCCGTTCAGTTTGTCCTTCTCAAGGGCAGACCGGATCGAGAAAGTGTTTTGTGTTGTTGTGCTTGACATAGCTGAAATTATGAGACAATAGAGTTTTAGTTATTTAGTTCATAAAAGAGTAATCTTAATAACTTATAAGAAAACTCGCATTGCATTCAAAATTTCTTTGTTTAACCTCATATGAATGCAATGATTCCGAGACCCATGTTCAACTAAAACCAAAGTGGGCCACTGGCCGTCACCCGGAATTAGCTTTACTTGGTAAGCATGCACACAGCTAGTTATATCTATATAACTCTCGGTTGTGGATTGGGCCCAAGGCCCAATTCACCAGATGTCTCAAGGCCCGGGACTCCCGATGGCCCAGTCAAGGAAACCAATCTCTTACAGCCAAATAATCACTAAAGTCTGGGACTCCCAATGAAATTAGTGACTATATACTACTTTACTTACGCAAAAACAGACACCTCACACTGTAAACCATATCTGTAATTGAATAAGCGTTAAGTAGCTGACAAGATTGGGCAAGACATCCAAGCTTGATATTGGTTTTGAGGATTTTAGGTTTTCTTTCCAAAAATAGAAGATTACTATTTTGGGAAACTTACTTATTTTAGAAACTTTCTAAATCTAGAAACATGCCAAAAATAGAAATTTCTAATTTAATGTTTTATTAAAGTTTCCGGTTGGGTCACAAATTATAGGCCCAATTCTTGGCCCAAGACCACAGAATTCCAATTGGCCCAATAATTTGACATAACCGAGTTGGTTCATTAATTCTGGTCCAAGACCAAATTAACTACTAAATCCAACTGGTTATTTACTAAACCAGACCAGCTCTAAATTATTTGGTCCAACCAAATCAAACTTAGACCAGCCTTCGGTTTAGGTTAAAATTCAATTTTTGAATTTAAATCCGGTTTAACCAGAAATTAAATAATACCAATTGTATTAAATAATTTCCAGCAAACCGCGATTTGGTTAACCGCTTGAACCACCAATTAAATTGGATCGGTTCGGTTAAGTCCAAAATCAGGAAGAAAAAGATTGGTCTAACCAATCAATTTTAGCTGATTTTGACCTAACTTGCGGGTTAAGCTTAAGCTAACAATGAAACACAATCGGATCGATCGGTTCATTTTCGCGGGTTAGGGAAGGACGAACCGCGAAGCTCGGCTGAACCGATTGGCTACTCGCGGAACGTATGCCTCGCCAGCATATCGATCGATATGACGCTCACTCGTCGATCGATACTCGCGTGCATCAGCTCGTTGCGATCGGGTCATCGGGACAGCGAGAAGCAATCGATCCGATTGATATCGATCGATATCACGCTCCCTCGTCGATCGATACGGGCGTCCACTTCGCATACCGATGGGTTTCAATCGGTTCATGCGATTTACATATTAGGTTTTCAAGTTTTCTAATCAAATTTCTTAACACAAATTCGATTCTAAACATTTAAAAACAACCTAAATATGATCCAAACAGCAAAAACCTAACGACCTAGGCTCTGATACCACTGTGGGATTATGTTGGTTCATAGGTTCAATTATCAGATTACAACCTATCACATAATCAACTAGGATCTAGGTGATTTGCAGTTGAATCATAAACAGATCAGGATCATTACCTTATGATTGCAGCGGATTGATCAAGGGAATGAAGAGATCACTGAGAGCTGATGATTACCGGCTCCTCCTAGGTATCCACACGCTTACAAGCTACTGGATCAGGCTGCTAGACCAAGCTGGAACAACAGAGAGAGAGGAGGACGGCCAGACCTAAAATCGCAGAAGCACAAGGCTAACTGGCGCCTCCTCTTCCTTATATGGGCCCAAGTAATTAAACTAATGGCTTATTAGGCTTTTGGGCCCAAGACCCAAATCAGACAAAAAGACTGTATTTTGTCTGGCCCAATTCTCTGTACAAATACAGTAAATGTCTTGCATCTTACTGTATTAATTCCTTGTTAACTTTCCCGTTAGCTATGGTGTGTGACCCTTAGGGATCATACAATACTGGTAATAAGTACTTAACTTATAGATCAAGAGCGGGCTCTAGCAAGTCATCATGACCTCCCAGTATTTATGACTTATGTCTGATCTCGACACTTATCATACTTTCTAGAGATAGCACAGTAGATTTCAGGACATTCCCAACAATAAAACCCTAGAATCGTTGTGAGATTGGGAAATCAGATTGATCTAAACACTAGAAAGTATGAAGCAAACCACAAATTTTCCGTGTGGAAATTGTCGTATCCCCTTCGGGAATCGTCTTCTTCGTCGCTCTCTAAGACCCCGACGAAACTTCAATCCCTTGATTTTTGTTTTGCCTTTTACTTTCTAGTCTTCATATTTTTGTCCTTTGGTGTTTTTTAATAGATTTTCTTTTGTTTTTTTATATATTTTAATAAATTTTCTTTATCGAGATGTTAATAATTGTTATTATTTTAAAAAAAAAGAACCAAGTTGAGCCTCCGAATAATTACAAGTATTTTATTATGATTAACTTTGTTCAAAATATTTTGTTAATTGAAGTATAAAATAAGGCATATCCGTTTTAAGAATTTTTTTTAAATATCTTCAGAATCCTTAAAACATCACTAACAAGTCTAGTCCCTTTACATAAACAACACTAACAATAAATTAAAATAAAGATCTAATCTATTAAAATAGGAAGGTTTGCCATGGTACATAAATGTTGTTCCCGGAATTTGCCCTTGATATTATTAGGATTTGTAACTTTCATTAAGGGTAAAACTGTAAAACAATTTATATTTGATTTATTCATAATATCTTATAATATCTTTTGTTTTCTTTTTTTATCCTAATCATATCTAACAAAAATCTTTTTCAAAAATTTAATAAAATAATAATTAATTTCGAAATTAATATTAAAATAAATATTATAAATTATTCTTAACTAAAATTTAACTTAAACAAATAAAATCAAGCATAATTAAGTTACTAAATCAATTAGTACATATAATTATATAATTTAATATAATCTATTAAAACATGAAGGTTTGCAATGATACATAAATGTTGTTCCCAGAATTTGCCCTTGATATTATTAGGATTTGTAACCTTCATTAAGGGTAAAACTGTAAAACAATTTATATTTGATTTATTCGTAATATCTTATAATATCTTTTGTTTTCCTTTTTTTATCCTAATCACATCTAACAAAAATCTTTTTCAAAAATTTAATAAAATAATAATTAATTTCAAAATTAATATTAAAATAAATATTATAAATTATTCTTAACTAAAATTTAACTTAAAGAAATAAAATCAAGCATAATTAAGTTACTAGATCAATTGGTACATATAATTATATAATTTAATACATAATTATTTTATAAATTATATAATCATTAAAATTAATAAATTATTATTAAAATAAGAAAGTAATATATAATTATGGAATTGCGTGCGGGTATAAATTCAATAACTAAAATACAACACTAAAAAGTGACAAAACGATATAAAGTGTTAAAAACCATAAAAAACCAAAACAAAAACTAATTCATAACATGACAATAAAAAATAAAATTAAACCCAGCCAACAGAAATTGTAATATAATAAAAAATGATAAATATTCTAACATTATTGTCCCACTAAATCTAAAAATTTAAATAAAAAGAAGAATAAACCCGCGTTAACAGACACTAGTTTACCAAATAAATTGCGCGTAATGCAACGATTAATTGGTGAGTACTGCAATAAATAGTATTTCCGGCTCCCATAAATATAAAAAGCTTAATCCTTTAGTATACCGGTTTAAGCAAGAAAAAAAAAATACCAAAGTGATTGGTTAACACTAACCATATCTATTAAACCAGTTGTTCTCTAAAAGTCAACAAGAGACCAAAAATTTAGAAGAGTTCAGTTTCTTTGTGAGTATGAATCACACAATCTGACTCAGGATAAGCCACACAGGTCAAAACATACCCTTTCTCCAACTGATCATCATCAAGAAACAAACCATCGGACTGATCGACTTTTACCCGCACAAGTGGAAAACGCACCAGCTCTACAAGAGTAAGGCAAGTCAAGTCCTGCTTCCTCAGCTGCGTCTAAGATGTATTGATCGTCTTGAACCTCGATTTCGCTCTCTTCTCCTTTTGGTCCTATGAATTTCACTTTGTAAACCGCTGACATCATCGTGGCACCGGAATTCGCTGAGCATTTTAATCCGAAAGATCTCGAGAGTTTATTGGTCGATCCTAGTCAAACTTTGTTGGTTTTGTTGTTGAGCTTTCTTGGTTGGCTTGTGAGAACAGCTTTAGTCATACTTGTGGAAGAGATTCTCATAGTCGCCATTTTTTACTGCAAAGGAAAGCGACTGAATTTGAATTCAACAATACAAGATGATCCAAAGAACAGTTAAAGGTAAAGCAATTTCTTCTTAACACTCTAAATCTCTCTCAATCTACAAACTTTTATCGCAATGATATGAATTTTCTACTAGTTCATGAGAAGATGCAAGCATGTAGGCTTTTTCTATGATTATGAAGTCGGATTTTCAAGAAACAACAAAAGAACATAAAACAATTCAGATTCTACACGATAACAGTGAGTCTAAGACTACTTCTTATCTATGATTATGAACTAAGATTGACTAAATCATCTACTGAACAATCAATGTTTCCAGAAACAAACTAAAGAGCCTAAAAGAGTTAACATTTTATCCAAAAGCAATTATTCATCATTAAAAGAATCTTAAACAGTTGAGATTTTACATTTGCAATGGCAGAGAATCCAGGAACAACAACATAAATCTAAGTTGAAGAAACATTCAGATTGAGAATAGTTTTGTGAAACAAGACTAATCTATATAACAACAACGACTAATTTGGCCGATAACCAAATTCCACCAAATCCACGACATCGAAATTAGGGTTTCTCCGATACAGTGATAATTGATAAACTCGAAACAAGAACAATGTTATGATTAAATCCAGACTAATTAAGGTCAATTTTTCAACAATAGAACGGCGGAAACTAGATTTTTTTCAAGCTCTTTGCCTAATTCCAAACCTTTTGAAAAAGGAATGAAAAACTGAACGAATTTACACTACATTTAGGGTGGCATATCAGTTTCAAAAACCTGATTTGCCACTAATTTGTCACTATAGTTGTTGTAGCAAAACTAATGTTTTCTTGTAGTGTAAATATTGCGTTTAATTTCTCTTGTTGCATAATTGTGATTAGGGTTAAGACTAAAAGAAGAGGAAAATTGGTTCTTAAGATTTTATGGAAAAAAATAAGATTTGATGGAAAAAAGAATAAGATTTCATGGCATAAAATCTGCTTATTTTGGGAAAACCCATCCAATTTGCATTTTCTTACATACTAAAATAACCTTAATTTAATTGATTTGTGTACAAATAATAATGGCATATCTTGTAAATAAATCAAAAACTCAGGAAAATTTTTGTTTTGTACTGTTGTTTTAATAGTATAGATTATTTTTAAATTAATTTGATAAATTTTTATTTTTAAAATATTATTTTTAATAATATTTGTGCTCGCACATGGTGCGAATAAATCATACTAGTAAATATAAATCTGTAAGCCCATACGTTGAAATAACGATTAACTAGAGTGAAATTAAGTATATACAATTAACTTTTGTATATACTATATAGTATATACATTGCAAATTCTCTACATCTATATTATTAAAACAGGTGATCCTTTTAAAAAATAACGTTGGATTTATGTGGGATATTACAGATTGTGCCACTTTTTTTATTTTTTTGGAATTCATCAAGGATATTTTGTATTATATAACTTTGGACTATATATGGGTCATACAAAATATTTTTTAATTAATGATTTTGTTCCAAAATACATTCATAATATCTTTTAATATCTTTTTATTTTAAATATATATATAGTATAAAATTTTATATTTCAATTTCTTAAGAAAAATATTTATATTTTTATTTCTTAAGAAAATATTTAATAATTTCGAACTTTTATTATATTATAATAAAATCATCTTAATTATATTATAATATAAATATTCTCTAATTTCTAATTTTATTCAAAATTTATTTTCATAATATCTTTAATAACTCTTTCTAATTGAAATATTAATATGTATTTATATTATGAAAATTTTAGAAAATATTAGTAACTTCTTGATTTTTAAGAAGGATAATTTTAAATGCAAAATTATTATTACAATTAATTAATAAATTTTTATTTACATTTTAATCTATTAAAGTGACATAAAAATCTTTATATTTAGACCATTATAAAACATTAAACATATTCAAAATAGATTAAACAATTTTAATTATCTATACTATTAAAAACAAAATTTGAATACTAGAAGACGAGTTAAAAATATGTATTAACTATTTCAATTGTTATATTCTTAATTTGATAAAATATTAAAATTATTCAATACATATATTATTGAAATATGTGATGAGTTTGATTCAGTTAATGTTTTTAAGATGATTGTTTTTAAAGGATTTTTAATCAAATTTTCAAAATACTTACACTACCATAAAATGTGTTGAAATATAGATTTATTTTTCATTATAAAATTATTTAAAAAGAGTTATGTGCATTGGAAAACAATTTTATTTTTGAAATTTGAAAGACAAGTTTAAAAGATAAATTAACCAATTTTAATTAAAAAAGCATTAAAATGAACTTAAATCAATCCAAAATGTTAAATGAACGGGTTATCATATATTAGTTACATTTTGATCTATAAAATAAACATAAATATCTTTATATTTAGACCATTATAAACGGGTCAAAAAAATAAATGAACCAATTGAAATTATCTATACTATTAAAAACAATTTTAATTGATATATTATTAATGATAAATATTAAAATTATTTATAAATTCATAATCACACTTTAAAAATATATTATTTAAAACAAACAATTATATATAATTAAATCGAAAAGTTGCATATCGAATCTAATAACTTATATATTACTAAGATTGCATTCTATATAAATGTTATTGATTTTAATAACTTTTAGTAATGAAATCACGGGTTAAACTAATTTAGAATTAATTTAAATAAAAAACGATCAAATAAAATATATACCCACTCTAAAATATAAAAAAAAAACTGAAAAACATAAACCCGCGCTTCATTAGTGCGGATCAAAATCTAGTTAACTATAATTTAAAAAAAAGGCCCAGGAGCTGAAAAGGGATGAAAGCTTATAAAACTAAACCAAAACCCTAAAAGAGTTCAATGCTTTTTTTGGATAAAGATCATCCCCTAATTGTATCCCATCAGTTGTACCAGTATTAGTAGTACAAGTATTACTCGGTCTAAGGGATTCGAACCGTCGCACACATGTAATATAATAAAAAATGATAAATATTCTAACATTATTGTCCCACTAAATCTAAAAATTTAAATAAAAAGAAGAATAAACCCGCGTTAACAGACACTAGTTTACCAAATAAATTGCGCGTAATGCAACGATTAATTGGTGAGTACTGCAATAAATAGTATTTCCGGCTCCCATAAATATAAAAAGCTTAATCCTTTAGTATACCGGTTTAAGCAAGAAAAAAAAAATACCAAAGTGATTGGTTAACACTAACCATATCTATTAAACCAGTTGTTCTCTAAAAGTCAACAAGAGACCAAAAATTTAGAAGAGTTCAGTTTCTTTGTGAGTATGAATCACACAATCTGACTCAGGATAAGCCACACAGGTCAAAACATACCCTTTCTCCAACTGATCATCATCAAGAAACAAACCATCGGACTGATCGACTTTTACCCGCACAAGTGGAAAACGCACCAGCTCTACAAGAGTAAGGCAAGTCAAGTCCTGCTTCCTCAGCTGCGTCTAAGATGTATTGATCGTCTTGAACCTCGATTTCGCTCTCTTCTCCTTTTGGTCCTATGAATTTCACTTTGTAAACCGCTGACATCATCGTGGCACCGGAATTCGCTGAGCATTTTAATCCGAAAGATCTCGAGAGTTTATTGGTCGATCCTAGTCAAACTTTGTTGGTTTTGTTGTTGAGCTTTCTTGGTTGGCTTGTGAGAACAGCTTTAGTCATACTTGTGGAAGAGATTCTCATAGTCGCCATTTTTTACTGCAAAGGAAAGCGACTGAATTTGAATTCAACAATACAAGATGATCCAAAGAACAGTTAAAGGTAAAGCAATTTCTTCTTAACACTCTAAATCTCTCTCAATCTACAAACTTTTATCGCAATGATATGAATTTTCTACTAGTTCATGAGAAGATGCAAGCATGTAGGCTTTTTCTATGATTATGAAGTCGGATTTTCAAGAAACAACAAAAGAACATAAAACAATTCAGATTCTACACGATAACAGTGACTCTAAGACTACTTCTTATCTATGATTATGAACTAAGATTGACTAAATCATCTACTGAACAATCAATGTTTCCAAAAACAAACTAAAGAGCCTAAAAGAGTTAACATTTTATCCAAAAGCAATGATTCATCATTAAAAGAATCTTAAACAGTTGAGATTTTACATTTGCAATGGCAGAGAATCCAGGAACAACAACATAAATCTAAGTTGAAGAAACATTCAGATTGAGAATAGTTTTGTGAAACAAGACTAATCTATATAACAACAACGACTAATTTGGCCGATAACCAAATTCCACCAAATCCACGACATCGAAATTAGGGTTTCTCCGATACAGTGATAATTGATAAACTCGAAACAAGAACAATGTTATGATTAAATCCAGACTAATTAAGGTCAATTTTTCAACAATAGAACGGCGGAAACTAGATTTTTTTCAAGCTCTTTGCCTAATTCCAAACCTTTTGAAAAAGGAATGAAAAACTGAACGAATTTACACTACATTTAGGGTGGCATATCAGTTTCAAAAACCTGATTTGCCACTAATTTGTCACTATAGTTGTTGTAGCAAAACTAATGTTTTCTTGTAGTGTAAATATTGCGTTTAATTTCTCTTGTTGCATAATTGTGATTAGGGTTAAGACTAAAAGAAGAGGAAAATTGGTTCTTAAGATTTTATGGAAAAAAATAAGATTTGATGGAAAAAAAAGAATAAGATTTCATGGCATAAAATCTGCTTATTTTGGGAAAACCCATCCAATTTGCATTTTCTTACATACTAAAATAACCTTAATTTAATTGATTTGTGTACAAATAATAATGGCATATCTTGTAAATAAATCAAAAACTCAGGAAAATTTTTGTTTTGTACTGTTGTTTTAATAGTATAGATTATTTTTAAATTAATTTGATAAATTTTTATTTTTAAAATTTTATTTTAAATAATATTTGTGCTCGCACATGGTGCGAATAAATCATACTAGTAAATATAAATCTGTAAGCCCATACGTTGAAATAACGATTAACTAGAGTGAAATTAAGTATATACAATTAACTTTTGTATATACTATATAGTATATACATTGCAAATTCTCTACATCTATATTATTAAAACAGGTGATCCTTTTAAAAAATAACGTTGGATTTATGTGGGATATTACAGATTGTGCCACTTTTTTATTTTTTTTGGAATTCATCAAGGATATTTTGTATTATATAACTTTGGACTATATATGGGTCATACAAAATATTTTTTAATTAATAATTTTGTTCCAAAATACATTCATAATATCTTTTAATATCTTTTTATTTTAAATATATATATATAGTATAAAATTTTATATTTCAATTTCTTAAGAAAAATATTTATGTTTTTTATTTCTTAAGAAAATATTTAATAATTTCGAACTTTTATTATATTATAATAAAATCATCTTAATTATATTATAATATAAATATTCTCTAATTTCTAATTTTATTCAAAATTTATTTTCATAATATCTTTAATAACTCTTTCTAATTGAAATATTAATATGTATTTATATTATGAAAATTTTAGAAAATATTAGTAACTTCTTGATTTTTAAGAAGGATAATTTTAAATGCAAAATTATTATTACAATTAATTAATAAATTTTTATTTACATTTTAATCTATTAAAGTGACATAAAAATCTTTATATTTAGACCATTATAAAACATTAAACATATTCAAAATAGATTAAACAATTTTAATTATCTATACTATTAAAAAAAATTTTGAATACTAGAAGACGAGTTAAAAATATGTATTAACTATTTCAATTGTTATATTCTTAATTTGATAAAATATTAAAATTATTCAATACATATATTATTGAAATATGTGATGAGTTTGATTCAGTTAATGTTTTTAAGATGATTGTTTTTAAAGGATTTTTAATCAAATTTTCAAAATACTTACACTACCATAAAATGTGTTGAAATATAGATTTATTTTTCATTATAAAATTATTTAAAAAGAGTTATGTGCATTGGAAAACAATTTTATTTTTGAAATTTGAAAGACAAGTTTAAAAGATAAATTAACCAATTTTAATTATAAAAGCATTAAAATGAACTTAAATCAATCCAAAATGTTAAATGAACGGGTTATCATATATTAGTTACATTTTGATCTATAAAATAAACATAAATATCTTTATATTTAGACCATTATAAACGGGTCAAAAAAATAAATGAACCAATTGAAATTATCTATACTATTAAAAACAATTTTAATTGATATATTATTAATGATAAATATTAAAATTATTTATAAATTCATAATCACACTTTAAAAATATATTATTTAAAACAAACAATTATATATAATTAAATCGAAAAGTTGCATATCGAATCTAATAACTTATATATTACTAAGATTGCATTCTATATAAATGTTATTGATTTTAATAACTTTTAGTAATGAAATCACGGGTTAAACTAATTTAGAATTAATTTAAATAAAAAACGATCAAATAAAATATATACCCACTCTAAAATATAAAAAAAAATTTGAAAAACATAAACCCGCGCTTCATTAGTGCGGATCAAAATCTAGTTAACTATAATTTAAAAAAAAGGCCCAGGAGCTGAAAAAGGATGAAAGCTTATAAAACTAAACCAAAACCCTAAAAGAGTTCAATGCTTTTTTTTGGATAAAGATCATCCCCTAATTGTATCCCATCAGTTGTACCAGTATTAGTAGTACAAGTATTACTCGGTCTAAGGGATTCGAACCGTCGCACACATGTAATATAATAAAAATGATAAATATTCTAACATTATTGTCCCACTAAATCTAAAAATTTAAATAAAAAGAAGAATAAACCCGCGTTAACAGACACTAGTTTACCAAATAAATTGCGCGTAATGCAACGATTAATTGGTGAGTACTGCAATAAATAGTATTTCCGGCTCCCATAAATATAAAAAGCTTAATCCTTTAGTATACCGGTTTAAGCAAGAAAAAAAAAATACCAAAGTGATTGGTTAACACTAACCATATCTATTAAACCAGTTGTTCTCTAAAAGTCAACAAGAGACCAAAAATTTAGAAGAGTTCAGTTTCTTTGTGAGTATGAATCACACAATCTGACTCAGGATAAGCCACACAGGTCAAAACATACCCTTTCTCCAACTGATCATCATCAAGAAACAAACCATCGGACTGATCGACTTTTACCCGCACAAGTGGAAAACGCACCAGCTCTACAAGAGTAAGGCAAGTCAAGTCCTGCTTCCTCAGCTGCGTCTAAGATGTATTGATCGTCTTGAACCTCGATTTCGCTCTCTTCTCCTTTTGGTCCTATGAATTTCACTTTGTAAACCGCTGACATCATCGTGGCACCGGAATTCGCTGAGCATTTTAATCCGAAAGATCTCGAGAGTTTATTGGTCGATCCTAGTCAAACTTTGTTGGTTTTGTTGTTGAGCTTTCTTGGTTGGCTTGTGAGAACAGCTTTAGTCATACTTGTGGAAGAGATTCTCATAGTCGCCATTTTTTACTGCAAAGGAAAGCGACTGAATTTGAATTCAACAATACAAGATGATCCAAAGAACAGTTAAAGGTAAAGCAATTTCTTCTTAACACTCTAAATCTCTCTCAATCTACAAACTTTTATCGCAATGATATGAATTTTCTACTAGTTCATGAGAAGATGCAAGCATGTAGGCTTTTTCTATGATTATGAAGTCGGATTTTCAAGAAACAACAAAAGAACATAAAACAATTCAGATTCTACACGATAACAGTGAGTCTAAGACTACTTCTTATCTATGATTATGAACTAAGATTGACTAAATCATCTACTGAACAATCAATGTTTCCAAAAACAAACTAAAGAGCCTAAAAGAGTTAACATTTTATCCAAAAGCAATGATTCATCATTAAAAGAATCTTAAACAGTTGAGATTTTACATTTGCAATGGCAGAGAATCCAGGAACAACAACATAAATCTAAGTTGAAGAAACATTCAGATTGAGAATAGTTTTGTGAAACAAGACTAATCTATATAACAACAACGACTAATTTGGCCGATAACCAAATTCCACCAAATCCACGACATCGAAATTAGGGTTTCTCCGATACAGTGATAATTGATAAACTCGAAACAAGAACAATGTTATGATTAAATCCAGACTAATTAAGGTCAATTTTTCAACAATAGAACGGCGGAAACTAGATTTTTTTCAAGCTCTTTGCCTAATTCCAAACCTTTTGAAAAAGGAATGAAAAACTGAACGAATTTACACTACATTTAGGGTGGCATATCAGTTTCAAAAAACCTGATTTGCCACTAATTTGTCACTATAGTTGTTGTAGCAAAACTAATGTTTTCTTGTAGTGTAAATATTGCGTTTAATTTCTCTTGTTGCATAATTGTGATTAGGGTTAAGACTAAAAGAAGAGGAAAATTGGTTCTTAAGATTTTATGGAAAAAAATAAGATTTGATGGAAAAAAGAATAAGATTTCATGGCATAAAATCTGCTTATTTTGGGAAAACCCATCCAATTTGCATTTTCTTACATACTAAAATAACCTTAATTTAATTGATTTGTGTACAAATAATAATGGCATATCTTGTAAATAAATCAAAAACTCAGGAAAATTTTTGTTTTGTACTGTTGTTTTAATAGTATAGATTATTTTTAAATTAATTTGATAAATTTTTATTTTTAAAATTTTATTTTTAATAATATTTGTGCTCGCATATGGTGCGAATAAATCATACTAGTAAATATAAATCTGTAAGCCCATACGTTGAAATAACGATTAACTAGAGTGAAATTAAGTATATACAATTAACTTTTGTATATACTATATAGTATATACATTGCAAATTCTCTACATCTATATTATTAAAACAGGTGATCCTTTTAAAAAATAACGTTGGATTTATGTGGGATATTACAGATTGTGCCACTTTTTTATTTTTTTTGGAATTCATCAAGGATATTTTGTATTATATAACTTTGGACTATATATGGGTCATACAAAATATTTTTTAATTAATGATTTTGTTCCAAAATACATTCATAATATCTTTTAATATCTTTTTATTTTAAATATATATATATAGTATAAAATTTTATATTTCAATTTCTTAAGAAAAATATTTATGTTTTTTATTTCTTAAGAAAATATTTAATAATTTCGAACTTTTATTATATTATAATAAAATCATCTTAATTATATTATAATATAAATATTCTCTAATTTCTAATTTTATTCAAAATTTATTTTCATAATATCTTTAATAACTCTTTCTAATTGAAATATTAATATGTATTTATATTATGAAAATTTTAGAAAATATTAGTAACTTCTTGATTTTTAAGAAGGATAATTTTAAATGCAAAATTATTATTACAATTAATTAATAAATTTTTATTTACATTTTAATCTATTAAAGTGACATAAAAATCTTTATATTTAGACCATTATAAAACATTAAACATATTCAAAATAGATTAAACAATTTTAATTATCTATACTATTAAAAACAAAATTTGAATACTAGAAGACGAGTTAAAAATATGTATTAACTATTTCAATTGTTATATTCTTAATTTGATAAAATATTAAAATTATTCAATACATATATTATTGAAATATGTGATGAGTTTGATTCAGTTAATGTTTTTAAGATGATTGTTTTTAAAGGATTTTTAATCAAATTTTCAAAATACTTACACTACCATAAAATGTGTTGAAATATAGATTTATTTTTCATTATAAAATTATTTAAAAAGAGTTATGTGCATTGGAAAACAATTTTATTTTTGAAATTTGAAAGACAAGTTTAAAAGATAAATTAACCAATTTTAATTATAAAAGCATTAAAATGAACTTAAATCAATCCAAAATGTTAAATGAACGGGTTATCATATATTAGTTACATTTTGATCTATAAAATAAATATAAATATCTTTATATTTAGACCATTATAAACGGGTCAAAAAAATAAATGAACCAATTGAAATTATCTATACTATTAAAAACAATTTTAATTGATATATTATTAATGATAAATATTAAAATTATTTATAAATTCATAATCACACTTTAAAAATATATTATTTAAAACAAACAATTATATATAATTAAATCGAAAAGTTGCATATCGAATCTAATAACTTATATATTACTAAGATTGCATTCTATATAAATGTTATTGATTTTAATAACTTTTAGTAATGAAATCACGGGTTAAACTAATTTAGAATTAATTTAAATAAAAAAACGATCAAATAAAATATATACCCACTCTAAAATATAAAAAAAAATTTGAAAAACATAAACCCGCGCTTCATTAGTGCGGATCAAAATCTAGTTAACTATAATTTAAAAAAAAAGGCCCAGGAGCTGAAAAAGGATGAAAGCTTATAAAACTAAACCAAAACCCTAAAAGAGTTCAATGCTTTTTTTGGATAAAGATCATCCCCTAATTGTATCCCATCAGTTGTACCAGTATTAGTAGTACAAGTATTACTCGGTCTAAGGGATTCGAACCGTCGCACACATGTATGTGCGTGGAGCTCCCAACCACTGAGCTAATGTGTTTTTCAATAAACACTTACTGATTTAATTATATTTAACCATTTACTCTCATTCATTAAAGAAAAAAATTGTCATTTCGCCATTAAAAATATAACAGGGCATTCGAGATTAATATTTCTCTCATATGGGTATATCGTATCTTGACTCCATTAGAAAAGAGGCAAGAGAACTCATCCCTTTTCGCTCGATTTTATTCTTGTGTGATTATCACTTATCAGAGATTTACATGCGCTCTTTGCGACTCGGCATTTATTGTTTTGTTTTGAGTTAGGGTATGTGTTCATTTTAATCTCTTGGACTTAAATGGATTGTGTCCGAACGCAGATTCTTCTTCTTCTCTTCTGTATGTAGTCATTAGTTGTGATTTTTGATTGCAAATCTTAAATTCAATATTATTTGGATTAATCTGTGAGATTGGGAAATGGACACTTGTTCTAGGGTTAAAGTTGAGTGTCGTTTTGGCAATGAACATGAATCGGCCATAGAACAAGATTCTTTAGGGACTCAAGAGATTCTTAGGAGAATGGGAAGACGTTCCGTTTCGGTCGTGCAATTGCTTCACTTCATCCTGATGGTGATGATGATGATGATGATGATGATAGAGTGAGAGGACGCGTGATCGTGGCCAATTCGCAAAATCAAATTATCGCTTACTTTAGATTTTGTGCCTTACAGTTCTTTAAGTGAGTAATTAAACCGTCTTGGATTCGAAGAGCTGGTTCAGTATTTTAATGAGAACGTTCCCAACAGATATGGATCACCTCCAGCTCCAAAAGAGGCTCTGGAATGTTGGGTGTGTTTGGATGATTTTGAGATTGGAACCGTGGCAAAACAGATGCCATGTAAACACAAATTTCATGGTGATTGCTTGCTCCCATGGCCAAAGCTTCATAATACATGCCCGGTTTGTAGGTATCAGTTCCTTGAAGATGACTTTGAGATTGATTCTGAAGCAAATTGTTGCGAATCTAACTCGGAATCCCTCACATGAAGTTGATGATTTTGTAACCAATTGAAAGAAGATAAAGAAGTAGAAATGTGAAAGCTTAAGAACACAAGAAATTTTTAACCCAGTTCAGGTCTCGAGTGAGATCCTTATGTCTGGGGTTTGACACCACAAGCAAAGATCTACTATGAAGAATCACCGAGACAGAATGTACAACCCGAACAATGAACTCACACCCTCTCAAGAACAAGATTGATCCCAAGTTCACTCAGCTCACAACACTCTCTCTCTCTCGCTACCTTTCTCCACCGTTAGAGCCAACAATAACAAACCCTTTACTTCTCTTATAACTTGAGAAGAACCGGTACAACCCAAGATCAGCTAAACCAACTAATAAACCTATTAATCAATAGCTCACCTAAAGTACCATTAGACCAATACCACAACCGGTATTAACCTGACCAGCTCAATGCCTATAGTCACAAGATCAACAATCTCCACCTTGACATAGACATTGAGTGTTTGTTATCTCCATGTGCCATCAAGCGTAGTCACCACCTTAGTCTCTGGCTACTTTGAGCAGAGCTAAAGCTTGCTCAAACTTCTGAACTGGTATCACCTTGGTAAGCATGTCTGCTGGATTTCTTGATGTTGGGATCTTCTGAACTTTCACCACTCCATCTTCAATCATGTCCCTGATAAAATGGTACTTAGTTGCTACGTGCTTAGTCCTCTCGTGAAAGACCTTGTTCTTGGCCAAGCAAATAGCACTCCGTGAATCGCACTAGACATCTATAGGACCCTGCTCATATCCAAGCTCCTCAACAAGACCCTTTAACCAAATACCCTCCTTCACTGCCTCAGACAACGCTATATACTCAGCCTCAGTCGTTGAATGAGCGACAACAGGTTGTAAACTAGACTTCCAGCTCACAACATTACCTCCTGCAGTAAAAACATATCTTGTAACTGACCTGCGCTTATCCATATCTCTAGCATAGTCTGAATCTGAGAATCCTTCTACTCTGAAGCCTGAACCTTTTGTAAACACCAGCTTTCTATTCTGAGCTCCCTTCAAGTATCTGAGTATCCATTGAACTGTTGTCCAATGGATAGTCCCTGGATTACTCATATATCTACTAACTAGACCTATAGCATAAGCAACATCAGGCCTAGTCCCTATCATAGCATATATGATGCTCCCAACTGCATTACTATAAGGAACATCCCCTGTTGTTTCTTCATCTTCCTTGATTGCTGCCAATTTAAAATGTGCTCCAATGGGTGTAGATACTGCTTTAGCTTCATCCATCTTGAAAACTCTTAGAATTTTCTTGATATAGTCTTCCTGTGACAAAGATAGAACACCCCCTACTCTGTCTCTGCCGATATTCATGCCTAGAATCCTCTTTGTTGGCCCTAAGTCCTTCATATCAAACTGATTCCTAAGCAGATCTTTAACCCTCTTGATTTCTTTAGCACTTTTTGAGGCCAATAGCATATCGTCCACATATAACAAGAGATACACTAGGCCATCATCACAGCTCCTGAAGTAAATGCATTGATCATATTCACTCTTAAGGAAACCCTGTTTTATCATGAATTGATCAAAACATCTATTCCACTGTCTTGGTGCTTGTCGAAGACCATATAGAGATCTATGTAAATGACATACAAGGTTCTCCTTTCCCTCTTCTATGAACCCTTCTGGATGGTCCATATAAATGTCTTCCTCAAGCTTCTCATGTAGAAACGCCGTCTTCACATCCAGTTGCTCCAGCTCAAGTTCTTGATTCACGGTCAGAGATAGCATGAATCTAATTGAAACATGTTTAAAAATTGGAGAAAATATCTCCTGAAAATCTACTCCTTCCCTCTGTGAATACCCCTTTGCCACTAACCTGGCCTTAAACCTTGGCTTCTCAACTCGAGGGATACCTGGCTTCCTTGTTAGAACCCATCTACTCCTAATAATCTTCTGATTTCTTGGTCTCTTTACCAAATTCCAGGTCTGATTCTTCTGATGAGATTTCATCTCATCTTCAAGAGCTTCCTTCCCTCTTGACCAGTTCTTACTCCTAACTGCTTCCTAATAGGCTCTTCTACATTTAGTTCTTCAACAACAGATAGTACAAAGGCAAGTACATATTCGTCTTCTGAATATCTTTTTGGAAGTTTAATCTCCCTTCTTACTCCTTCACGGTTTAATTAACCTTTGTTGAATAGGTTCCACAGTCTCATGTTTAGAATCCTCACTTTCTTCTAGTATCTCATCATGAGCTCCACCTTCAGTAATATCTTCATTGTCAGATATTTCATCCTCCTCTTCAGATTCTTTTCTCTTAACTTCAAGCTCTGTATGAATCTCCTTTGTTGCATCTGTACTAGACGACACTGACTTCTTTTCTTGAAGCTAATACTTATATAGTAAATCCTCTCTGGAGACTGCATTGCGACTCACAACACATTTCCTTTCTTCTAACAACCACACTTTGTACCCTTTAGTACCATATGGGTACCCCCAGGAACACACCTTTGATAGCTCTAGGTTTTAACTTTCCCTGATCTGTATGAACATACACCAGTGATCCAAAACGCCGTAGATGAGAATATCCAGGCTCTTTTCCAAGCCAAATCTGTTTTGTTATGTTCCCATCATTTGCTGAAGAAGGTGTCCTGTTGATGAGATATACAGATGTTGCTACTGCCTCTGCCCAGAATCTCTCCTCCAATCCTGATTCATTTAGCAAGCATCTCACCTTCTCCATAATCGTACGGTTCATTCTCTCTGCCACACCATTCTGTTGTGGGGTGTAAGAGCAGGTTTTGTGTCTGTCAATACCATTCTTCTTACAGAATTCATCAAATCTAGAGTTGTAGAACTCGAGACCGTTATCAGTCCTCAGGAGTTTTACCTTCTTGTTCACTTGATTCTCCACTAGTAATTTCCACTCACAGAACTTGTTGAAGGCCTCATCCTTCGTGGCTAAGAAGTATACCCATACTTTCCTTGAGTGATTGTCTATGATTGACAGGAAGTATTGCTTCTTAGATAATGAGAATTCCACGTTTGGGGAACCCCAGAGATCTGCATGCACGTATCTTAGAACCTATTCAGTGTTGTGTTTCCCAATGTTGAAGCTGAGTCTTCTGTTCTTTCCCATTACACAGCTTTCACAGAAGTCCATATCACTAATCCTTTTCTTATCCAAGATTCCTTTCTCAACCAGAATCTTCAGGTTCTTCATGTTCATATGGCCAAGCCTACTATGCCATAAAGCAGTATCATCCTTTGCAGCTGCTATGCTTTCTTCTGGTTTCATTGTGTCTCCATCAAGGAGATACAGACTTCCAATAAGGGTACCTTGTAGTGCCAGTGACCCATTCTTGTAAAACCTCGTCTTGCCGTCTCCACCTACCTGTTTATAACCCTGCAAGTCCAAAGAACTAACAGATATTAAGTTTCTTTTAAGGTTTGGGACGTACCTGACGTTTACTAGGTGCTTGACACTTCCTCCCTTCATGTTGACTCTCACAGAGCCAATGCCTTCTACCATCACACTTCTGTCATCTGCTAGAAGGACTTGTCCACCAGTGATCTCTCGGAAATCTTCAAACCATTCACGCCTTGAGGTCATATGGTATGAACAACCAGAATATATGACCCATCTGTCCTTAGGATCTTGATCCGCAATGGATAGAGCATCTATCTCAAGTAACTTATCCACCATCACTGCTGCCTCACCAGAGTTACTCTCCATTTTCTTCTTTCTGGAGAAACAGTCCTTCTTCATGTGATCTTCCTTCTTTCAATACCAACAAGTTACCTTTGATGCAGAACGAGACCGTGACTTGTGTTTGCTCTTTCCATTGTAACCCTCTCTTTTATCAGTTCTTCCTCGGGTAATGAAAGCTTCTCCACTTTTACTAGAACCGTTGGATTCTTTCATTTCCACTAGCTCCATTTCTTTTGATTTAGCTGCGGTGGTAACTTCTTCAAGAGATAGAGAATCTCTTCCGTACTTTAGCGTCTCCTTTAGCTGATTATACTGCACAGGTAAAGAACTCAACAGCATAATAGCTTGTACTTCATCAGAGACAGTAACATTAACACTACCTAGATCAGCTACCAATTTCAAGAAATCATCTATATTCTGATCTATAGATTTCGATTCAACCATCTTAAACGTATAAAACCGATGCTGAAGGTGAATACGATTAGGAAGAGTTTTAGAGAGATACAACCTTTCAAGAGTTGACCATATTGATGTTGCGGTTGTACAATTGCATGCATCGAGCTTCCTTAACACATGATCTCCAAGATTTAGTGTTAGCATATCCATGTGAATGAACTTCGAGCCAATTCTACCAGATTCAGAATTGCTGTCAGGTTCCCAAAGCCTAGGATCTAGGGTCTAGTTAATTAATCATGGATCGATCTAGCGTTTACCTGGAGATTGGCAGCGGAAGATGGTCAGATAAACGAGATCACTGGAGCGCCTCAGATGCCGCGCCTCTACTGCAGTCCACACGCACAAGCTGGAATCCACCGGGATGCTAGCGCCGGGAATCGGATATCCTGGGAACTGAGTTTCTAGAGGTTTCTGTGTTTTTCTCTCTGAGAAAAAATGTATGGGCGGCGCTCTCGTCCAACTAGGTCGAAATACATAAGATCACTTATATATATGCACAGACCTCGACACACATCTTTAAAACTCATATTCGATGTGTATCCAATACACATCAACCAGACCATATGCCAATGATCCATCCCATACGAACTATGTCCAACTTGCTTAGGTGTGTGACCCTGTAGGTTCACACGATACTGGAATTGAGTTACAACTCATTTGTCATAAGCGGTTTCTAGAAAAACATTATGACTACCCAGTATCACATGAATTGTCCGATCTCGACAATACAACTATCTCTAGAGTAAGTACAATGTGATTTCAGGACATAATCCCAACAATCTCCCACTTGTACTGGAATCACCTATTCCTATAATCCCTTCGTCTCTATATCTCGATATGGCATAAGGCAAGAGACTGTGTCATCCTTATTATAGCCAACATCATGTTCATCGAATTCCTGATCTATACTGATAAAACAAACGACTGACAATCACCTCGTTTGAGCACGGCCATGCATTTTCTCAGTATCAAATCTTCGATGGGCCCTGAGATATTTATCTCCCGTTATAGGAGGGAAAAATCCCATCTTGTTCCATCCCTGTTTCTACACATACTTCATGATACGTATAAGCAATGCCGTTATAGCCGCCAGTTACGGAACGACGTTTGACAAGGTCAAAACGCACCAATTCATATGCTAAAAAGCATGATGAACTCAGGTCTAAGGACTATATACTCTATAGTCGTAATGAGAACCTCTCATGACACTGATATAACTATCATGTGGAGTTCTCATTAAGCGGGTCATGTCCGATCATATGTTCACCAACATATATCTATGTGACTGACTGTGATAATCATATCATTGACTCCATGAAACTTAGTCCAACAGTCACCTCACATACTAGTCTCACGCGGTTATTGGTGCCCCACTTTAATAACCTCGACTAGGGACAATCATAATTTATGTCATCTTTTACTTATAGGGTTTCATGATCAAGTCCTCAACTTGATGACTTATATGATGACCATAAAATATTTTGGGACCATTATTTAATTATCCAATAATTAAATAATACCGATGTCAGTTTTAACTTACACAAACACTACTATAGCATGTCTATGTAAAGATTACAACATAACTAAAATAACTCTCACTATAATCAAGATCATATCTTCAGATATCTTATACCTACAGCAACATAATAAATTTTGTGCTTAGGTTGTGGGAGAGACTCCAGTGTTTTTGCTTGAAACAATTCCAACAAACCACACCGCCATTCAGATAAAAGCACTATTCTACGGTCCACTGCTTGGAGCCTTTCCAACAGCTAGCACTGCTATTCAGACAAAAAGACATAACCAGGTGGAAACCGGGAATCGTCTTTGTCCGTCTAACTACTTTCAACTGGTTCGTTTCTTTATCAGTTCACCAAGAACGTATCCTTAGTGTTCCTCAAACACTTGGGATATTTCTGGTAACTGTTCAGTGACTATTACCGGAACATATTGGTATTTTCTCGTCATGCTTTATACGTAAGCTGCATCTAGACGAGCGCAAAATATGGCATTCATGATGGATTCCATTGCAGCAGCATAGGCAATCACACTCATTAATACTAGTTCAGACATTGTTCAAAAACACTTCATCTTGCTAATATTGTTACTAGCTCAGCCAGTGTCCAAGACACTTCATCCTGCTTAGATTATTGCCATAATAATTTTGGTATGAAGCCATTCTTGGAATCAAGCACATTTGAATTGTCCAATACCTTATCAACATAAGGATTTTGACATGATCCAATTAGCCTTTTGGATCCATTCCAATGGATCCTTATTCCAAGAACTTTCACGGCCTTCTCCCATGTCCATTGTTAAATTTGACTTCCGACCCAAATCTTGACAAGACTTTAGCGTCGGAACGTCGTTATGAGATTAAGTATGTTATCTACATACAGTGTGAGAAATGCAATTACGCTCCCACTAGTCTTCTTGTAAACGCATGGTTTCATTTCTATTCTGATCAAGTCAAAACTATTGACCACTTTATCAGAATGTTGATTCCAACTCCAAGATGTTTGCTTTAATCCAGAAATGGATCGGTGAAGCTAACATGCATACCCAGCCAATTTTCGGAGTTGGGGCTCACCATCGCTTCTTTGAATCTCGCATGCTCGTCACTTTTCAATAATCAACAAATCACGACAATCGGCTACGAAAAATCACTCTCGAGTTAGTGACGGATCCTTTCGGATTTTCGAATTTCAAGCTCCACAGGTGTAGGTCCTACAGTACTTTGTAGATCTCATCGCTGCTCTCCCTCAACAGGTTGAGCAGCCTCATGTGTTTATCGAATTTCTTCGATGTGTACTTTTACTCCCACTGTTCCTTTGAAAGTACAATCTTTCTCAAAAGACACAGTTCCGAACAACAAAACTTTGTCCTCGGATTGATTGTAAAAGTAGCAAGCCTTGGTTTCCTTAGGACAACCAGCGAGTATAACTTATCAGATTTGGGTTCAAGTTTATTAGCTACCATCCCCAAATTATCAGAAACAATATACTTGAAAAAAAGTTTCAGTCCACATCCAATGTGGTGTCTTTCAATTGATTCTGATTGAAACCCTTTTATGCGCAAAGACAGACATTTTAGAATGTATTCTTAAATGATTATGGAAGATTCCTATGACTCATCATTAATCGGAGCATATCTAATAAGATCCAATTCATTCTGTCAGATGATCACCCAATTCTTGACTCAAGTATTTTCCTCCGCGATTCAATCGAGGATCTCAATACTTCTGTCAAATCGGTTCTACACTTCATCTTGGAACTCCTCAAGGGATTCATGCTCGTGTCTCATCAAATGAACACAGCCATACTTATTTATGCCATCAATAAGGTAATAAAGTACAGAAGATTTCCTCGGGCACTAATGCTCATCGGGCCGCATACATCAGTATGTGTAAGGTCCAATAAGCCTCTGGCCCATTTTCTTTTAGCTCTGCTAAAAGGAGCCTTAGTCATTTGGCCCAGTGGACAGAATTCATGTCTCAAATGATTTATAATCAAATGAGTCCAAAACTATGGAACTTCTGAATCCGTTTCACTCTATGTGGTTAAACGACTATGCCAAGGAAAAGTCGAGTTCGAATCATCAGACTTAAACCTTCAGTATTTGTGTTATATTCAAACTCACTCTGGTTTAAGATATAAAACCCATTACAAATGGGGTGCTACCATATGATATTTCATTAAGATCTAAAGAACAAAACTTGTTTTTTATCAAAATGAAAAACATCCAAATTCTTACAAGAAAATGAAAGACATCTCTGCACAAGGCAGATACATAGTAGCAATTACTTAATTTCAAAAACCAAGTATGAAAGGCTCCTACAAGTGGAGAATCTCTACGGCTCATGCAGCAACCATTGCTTCATACCAGACTTGCAGTTCCACTTGTCCTTTCTTCAATGTTCTACTGTTGCTTAGGCCCTGCATATTTCCAAAATATCAGTACCACAACTAGTATCCAATACAAATGTAGAACTTGAATTAATAACACAATACCTGAAGAAGAAGTACCATACATCTCCTTCATCTCTTGTGAATCATCCAAGAACTTAATGCAATCTCTCTTCCAATGCCCTGACTCATCGCAGTAGAAGCATTTTCTAACACCAGATGGGCCTGACTTGGGCTTATAAGATGACACAAGCTTATCCTGATTCCAAATCTGGACAGCCCTGCCTCTACCCTTGCCAACACAAGATTTCTCAAATATTTTACCCTTTTTGATGTTTTGCTCTGCTGTCTTGAGCATGCCATGCAGCTCAGTCAACGTCTTCGTCAAGCCTCTCTTGATATAGTTCTTGATGAACTTATCATAACTTGACGGCAGTGACTGCAGAATGATGTCAGTAGCCAACTCTAAGCAGACAGGACATTCCAGTTTCCCCAGGTTATCAATGTAACCCATCAGTTTAATGACATGAGGACTTACTGGAGCATCCTCTGGTAGCTTGCACCCAGTGAGAGACTTCACCATCTGGAATCTCTCAACTCGTGCCAGATCCTGAAACTTCAGTTTCAGGCTGGTGATCATTTCTATTGGCGACTCCACGTTCTCGTATTGACTCTTCAAGTCCGAGTTCATGGTAGCCAACATCAGACCACGCACATCTACCACATCAATATAATGCTTATTCCAAGCATTATATACTGCATGCGAGCGATTGGTCCCAAGCCTTTCTGGAAGAGCTTTCTCAAGGACATAGTCCTTGCTCTCCTGCTTGAGTATTAATCTCAAATTCCGATACCAATCCAGGAAGTTGGATCCATTTAACTTGTCCTTCTCAAGGACGGATCGCAACGAGAAAGTAGTCATAGACATAAGCTGAAATCCAAAAAAAACAAAGATTTAGTTATGCTTTCCATGAGAAATCTTATCTAATAAGAAAACTCGCATTATATTGAAACAATGTTTCCTCTATGAATATAATTATAACGCCCCTTTCCCATTCTCCGCTGACCGTCGAGCTGACCGGTCAACAATCAAACAAGAACATGACCGGTCGGACCCGAGCAAGTCGAACAGGAAAAGTTCGCCACAGGACGAAGCCAGAGACAGATCGGTTTGAGACAAAGGCTCGCACTAACCCGTCCTTGACTCCGCTATCCTCACTTCCATAGTACAAGTCGTACGCATTGCACCACTTCTGTGAGTTGTGTCGGTTCGGACTAAACACAATATCAGGGAAGCATATTCATTTCTGAGTAATCAAATGTTCAGCACAACGTTTAATCGTCATTTTTACAAATCATATCGTCAATCCACAAACAACAATACTCAAAGCTCAATACAAAATTGGCGACAAGCTGAACCGAAATAAAACATCCAACTCATCGAATCAAAACCCCGCCACAAGCAATCCCGACACTACACCGAGTTCCCCGCGTCCGTCGCTGCTACACCTGAAAAACACAAAAAGAGTCTAATGAGCGATCTAAGATCATCCAGTGAATCGGCTCCCCACTAAGGCTTCTAATCTATCTATCATCTATAGATTCCCGCCCGAAAAACCCAAAATAACAATCAATCAAACACAATAGCCGATCACGCACTACCACGTCGCGTCGAGCCCACACACAATTAATTGCCAAAAGAAAGATAAGGCGATTAGAGGAAATCGGGAGCACTGCGGCACATGTCCCCGATTGAGACTCGATCTATCTACCGCGCACAACCAAATACACCAAAACACACACACTGGGCCCCTACGATCTTGGTAACTTCCACGGGTTCTCACTGTTACCAATATGACAACTAACCCACGTGACTCCTAGCCGTTCACCCAACGACTAGGACACCGTTCTCTGTCCATCGATACGCGGCGACTCCGGTTACCCCCGGCAACCCGAGCTTCCATGCAGTCCGGCCCTAGGACGCGACCCCGTATTCTCCGAACTACACCCTACAGACGTCACTCCATAGGTTCGCACCTGCCAGCACTAACTGACCAGGTTATCAACTCCCGAGGATCCAATCGGGATGGAAGTACCAGAACGTAATCAAACACCTAGACTTGCGGGATCTAACGCACCCTAGAGTCCTAGTGCAGTAATGTAAACACGCAGACTCGCTTGGACTCTAGCAATCGATCTCAATCAACCACCACAACAACTCAACTCTGCATCCCGCAAGTCTACTCACACACACCACCGCTCTGACTCGGCACCGCACCGAGTCAGCACCACAACTTAACCGGTCCCGTGACCGCGTTAAGTAACAACGAGGATCGCTCGGCCCAACACCGAGACGATCTAAAGGCCTGCACACAAAGATCAACCACAACCACACAACACCACACCATCACACAATAAACAGTCTACTCGGCCCAACACCGAAGTAGACTCACACCATCACACAATCAATAGTCTACTCGGCCCAACACCGAAGTAGACTCACACCATCACACACACAGGCCTATTAGGGTTTCTAGCATCTTTTAATCAATCCACACCCACTACCTTGGGTTAACCGCTTGTTAACCCGTAGACGGTTCACCAATCATAACACTTCTCATTTCTTAACCAATCCTAATCATCTTTTAACAACTCCTCGATCCGTCGGTTTAGAGCTAGCCGCTTGCTAAACTCCCCGACGTCTCATCATTCATTACTTCATTCATTTAACCTCGGGTAATCCCGATACCGTTCATATGCTATACGTTCGTTCGGGTTCAACTCCGTATTTTAACTTGTCTTAATTCCCGTATATATGTTCATTCAATCTCCGTTCTTTACTTACTTATATATGCATATATAGTCCTACTCATGCCACGACTATATGAATGCATCACACAACAACGCTATCAACCTAGCGGCACACAAACAGGTTTAATCCAATTAAGCCTATCATGCTTCTTTAACCCTAGCCGGTTTACCGTTAATTCAACCAATCCATCAGTCAACTCAATTCACATTCTCGGGTATGCATTCTTATCACTACGGTTTCCCATTTAACGTTCTACATGCATCTACGGTGTTTTGAGCCGACTCACAGTGATTTGACGGAACGAACGGCACGGATGCGGATACGGATTCCCGAGACCCCGAACTAACCCGAACCTCCTGAACAAACCCGAACACAAACTCCCGAACACTCCGAACCACCGAACAACCGTCAAACCGAGCGTTGACCGGCTCGTTTTCCGGCGTTGACCGCGTTGACTTTGACTTCCTAAACCGGTTGACCCGCACTTGACCATACCGCTGACCTTCGTGATTCCGATCGAGCCTCCGGACTAATCTCTTTTCTCTCTCCTCCAGTTCTCTTTATCTTTCTCCCTCTTCCGGCTCTCTCTCTCTCTTCTTTCTCTTTCTTCTTTCTCGCTCTTCCGGCTCTCCTTATGTTTCTCCCTCTTCCGGCTCTCTCTCTTCTTTCTCTTTCTTCTTTCTCTCTCTACTTTCTCTCTCCTCTTTCTCTTCTATTTCTCTCTTTCTTCCTCTTCGTCTGGTCTTCTTCTTCTTCTCTCCTCCTCCTCCTTCTTCTTCTTCTTCTCCTCCTTCTTCTTCTTCTTCTTCTTCTTCTTCTTCTTCTTCTTCTTCTTCTTCTTCTTCTTCTTCTTCTTCTTCTTCTTCTTCTTCTTCTTCTTCTTCTTCTCCTTCCCACGCCTTTCCTCTCCTCCTCTCCTTCTCTTCTCTTGTTTTTTGTTTTTGTTGGTGTGAAGAAATGAGGAGGCCTCACCCCCTTTTTATAGCAATCTTTAAGTGATTATATGTAGCCATGTGTCCATCCACTCTTCTCCCTTCTTCTCATTCCACGCCTCCTCTCTCATGCAGGGCCAAAAATAGCTCATTTTAGTACCCATTTCAAATCTGCACAGCCCATGTAAAATCCCCTTTTGATTTAGGTCCAAAACCCTCTTGTAGATTCATTGAATCTAGTTCACCAAGCCTCTTTTATTTTCTTCTTGAATAATTTCGTGGCACAGGCTTGTAAATGGGATTTCCTCAAGTCCATAATAACTTCTGGCATCATCTCAAATCATCCCAAACCAGGCTCAAGCTCCCTTGAATTTATTTTGGAGTTTTAGTCATTAATCACCCATTAATGATCTAAAATTTATAACTTGATCTTGGCATCAAATCTTGCTTCATCCTTTTAACCGTGTCTTCTTCATATTATAATGGAGTTGTGTTCAAAATTTCATAATTTTTGGTGGAGTTTAGAAGGTCTTCTCGCTTGCCCGAACATTGTATCGGTTTCTCGGAAAAACCGATTTTACATTGAATATTTTTAAAAACTATTTATCTGCTTCTATAAATCCACCAAGCCTCGTTTTCAGATTCTAGATGCTCTTAGGTGATTTTAGAAATTTGAATCACCTCGAACGGACACTCGTAGCTCCTGTTATGAATTTTACAAGTTTTGTCGGTTTTATCGGTTTCCATTCCCGATAACCCGAAAAACTCGTCTACGGTCCGTCTCCACCATTCTTGATCTTCTAGATGTTTTCTTTCTTTAAAAAGAATAACATTTGGCCCGTTTTAGATTCCGGCCCGTATTTTGGTAAAATTACCAAAATGCCCCTTAACTTCGTAAATTTACGAAAACGCCCTCCGTTGACATTTCCGCTGCCCGTTGACTATTTCTTGATACATGGTATTACATTCTTCCCCACTTACAGGAATTCGGTCCCCGAATTCTCTGTTACTAACAAACTTTGAATTGGAAACTGAACTCTGTAAGTCTCCGTCTTTCGCTTCCAACGCTTCCTTGCTCGAACACTGCTGCAGCCCACTGACATTACGGCGACCCTTCCGTCTTATACCATTCTATACCACTGATCTCATCAATCGTTTCACTCTCGCTTCCTGTCTTGTATTACGTATTAGAGAGGAGGATGAAATGGAAGAGGAGAGGCTGAAGAAGCCGAGCCTCATTCCTAGATAAAGCAAGAGAAGAGTGTTCCACAAGTAAAAGAGGTGGTTCTACAAGCAAGAAAAGAGTGTTCCACAAGCAACACTCTTTGAGGAAGATTGTGCAAAGTTGGGGACATAACATGTTGGAACAAGTCTGGTTATGTCCTAACAATATGTGAGCATGTTGGAACAAGTTCGGTTATGTTCCAACATGATTAAGGGAATAAAGAAATGAACAAGACCAGTCACTATCAGCCTTGGGAGCGTGATTCTCTCTCTCTCCAGACCTGCAACACGCCAAATAAGAGAGAGGAGAAGTCACTTTCAGTGTAAGAAGGCACAAGAAGCCAAATGGAAGAAGAAGATCCAACCATTGATTTGAATTCGGGTTTCCCTCCAAGAGAATCAATGGCTGAGATTAAATGTCTTTGTTTATGAGTGTTTGACCTAATTGTATCTCTATTTAAAGGCCTTACACGCCCATTGTAAGCTTTGCTAATTCACAAACATTTCAAAGACTTATTGTTACAAACAAAGTCTCTCTTCTTCTCTCTTTCCCTTTAGTTTATTCTTTCATAAACTCTCATTGTGATCTTCTATAAGACACAATGTAGACTCATGTAAGAGCCTTGGTTGGCTGCTAAGGCAGTCCAAAACCACACTTGGATAGTTCTTCCATAACTAATCCAAGTGTGAGAAGCTCTCGGTTTTATTAAAGCTCTTACATAAGTTTTCCTTTTCTTCTTTAGAACACCTCTTAGCTAATTACTGATTTGTATCCATTCTCATGAGTAAACTCTCCTGATGAGATGTTAAGCTCTTGGATACATTTTCATATAGCTTAAGTGTTCAACTTCTTGAGGTAGAATAGCTTTCATTTCTCTTTTAAACCGCAAACCCTAGTTTCTCTCTCTAAGCGCCTTAAGAACCCTAATTGGGTCTTAGGCTTCTTTCTTCTATTCTACCTCATTCTCTTGAGCCAGACTTGATACTCAGAGCTTCCTCATGGATGAATCTGAAATTCTAACATGGTATCAGAGCCACAAGTTCTTGGCTCAAAGTTGTTTCAAGATAGAGAGCAAAATCTGTCTTGTTAAGTCTTTTGCTTCCGAAAAGTTTTTCAAAGGACCAAGCTTCTGTTTTTCTTGGTTCCTGTCCATTAAGACTTGTTGCTCTACCTTCCTTGAGAGTTAACAAGCAGTTGATGAAAAACCAGAGAGAGTAAGAGCACATCTTTGCTTCTTTCACTCTTATCTCTCTGATTTTGTCATCTTGATTCCGCATTGTTTTAAAATGGACCAAGCTTCAGTTCACTTGGTTCCATTCTCTTTGTCATGAGTCAAACTGAGGAAAACACTCAGTCCCTGAACCATTGATGTTCTTGCTTGTTGCTCCATTGTCTTTGGGAGGCAACAGGTTCTTGTTGAGAAAAATCAGAGAAGTTCAAGAACAAATCCTTGTTTCTTTCATTCTTGACTTCTCTGGTCCTTTTGTGTTTGTTTATGAGTTAAACTGAGAAAAACACTCAGTCCCTGAACCTTAAACACATTTGGTTTCTGAGTTAAACTTGAAGGATTGTTTAGTTGATCCTGATTCAATTCTTAGATTCATATCAACCTAAACATGCGATCTAGGTTCTTCTCAGAATAGAAACAAATGATGATCTCACCTTATACATGTTTGCAGCGGAATTGATGGTATGTCTGAGATCAGAGAAACACCGAGGGATGAATCCTCCAAAGGTTCACACACGCGATCACAGGAAACAGCTGCTAGACCACTAGGAGCTCGGCGCAAAAGAGAGAGAGTTTTCGGCTGTGTGTTAGGGTTAATGAATCAGAAACTCGAGTTTTACCTTATAAAACTTGTCTGATTCCGTTTGGGCCATTTGGCCCAAACACCAATTAACTCGACGGTATTGGCGCACTGTGTCGACCGATACACCTTGTGTGTCGATCGACACACAGTAGCTAAACCGTTTTATTCTCTCTAAGTACAGTAAATGCCTAGCACTTTTACCGTACTTCTGCTAAACCGTTCCTACACATTTTCCTGTTAGCTTAGGCGTGTGACCCATATGGGATCATATAATAAAGGCAATAAGTCCAAGACTTATAGATCATGAGCGGAATCTAGCAAGCCATCATGACCCCCAGTATTATATGACTTATGTCTGATCATTGACATACTCTTACTTTCTAGAGACAGTACTGAGATTACTGGACACAATTCCAACAATCTCCCACTTGTACTGGAATCTCTGTATTCATAATCCTTTCGTCACAATATCTCGATTAGTCATAAGGAAAGATTGGTGTCATCCTTATAAAGCCTAATCTTGTTCATCGGACTCTGATTTGATACTGACAATCCAAACGACTCGGGAAAGTCCGTTTGAGCATGGCCATGCATTTTCCAGTATTCAAATCTCCGATTGGCCTAGAGATATTCACTCCATTTATATTGGAGGGACAAATTCCGTCTTGTTCCATCACTGTAAACTATTCATTTCATAATGTACCCAAACAAGGTCCTTATAACTATCGCAGAACGATAGCGTTAGACAATGATCAAAGTGCATCAGTCCATGTGCAGTCACATGCATGCGAACTCAGGTCTAAGGACTATACTCTATAGTCGTAGTAAGAATCTCTTATGACACAGATATAAATATCCTGAAGAGTTCTTATAAGCGGGTCTTGTCCGGTCGTATGTTCCCAAACATACACCTATGTACTGACTTTGATGCCGCGCATCTATGACACACTGAGACTTTGTCATAAGTCACGTACCAATCCAGTCTCACACGGTTGTTGGTGTTCCAATTTCAACAACCTTCGACTAGGGACGGGATGATATAAAACATCTATCAAATATAGGGTCTCATGATCAAGCTAAATGACTTCGATGACTCAAGATCAAGTCATTTACTTCGATGACCTATAAAATGGTTCATATCACTTTGGAACGATTATTTCATCACAGTTAAAATAATCTTGAAATAATAATTTCATTAAACATAAGAATGTTTTACAAGAACATATTAAATAACTAAATAAAAGCCCTCAAACTCCCACTCAAATTTAGATTACATTTCAATGTCTCTAATGCCTACAGCTTCAGTCAGAAACTCGAGCTTAGGCCTTGGGAGTGGCTTTGTCAACGGATCAGCGACGTTATCATCTGTCTGAACTCGGCTGATCTTGACTTCCTTTCTATTAATGATGTCACGTATCAAGTGAAATCTTCTTAGAACATGCTTGGATTTCTGGTGTGATCTTGGTTCCTTTGCCTGAGCTATAGCACCATTGTTGTCACAAAACAGTGCCAGAGGCTCAGCCGCATCTGGTATCACACCTAGTTCAATAATGAACTTTCGTATCCAAACAGCTTCCTTCGCAGCTTCTGAGGCGGCGATATATTCAGCTTCTGTGGTGGAATCTGCAACGGTGTCTTGCTTGGAGCTTCTCCAACTAATTGCACCGCCATTCAGACAAAAGATATAACCGGACTGTGACCGGAAATCATCTTGGTCTGTCTGGAAACTTGCGTCCGTGAATCCACTGACTTTAAGCACATCACTTCCACCGTACACTAAGAACTTATCCTTAGTATGTCTTAGATACTTCAAGATATTCTTTACGGCAATCCAATGGTTTTCACCTGGATTTGACTGGTATCTACTCGTCATGCTCAATGCATAAGCAACATCAGGACGAGTACAGATCATGGCATACATGACAGATCCTATTGCAGATGCATAAGGAATATTCTTCATGCGCTCAAGCTCAGCAGCCGTCGTAGGGCTCTGCTTCTTGCTTAGCGTTGTGCCATGTACCATCGGCGTGAAGCCCTTCTTGGAATCCTTCATGCTGAATCTTTGTAGGACTTTGTCAATGTATGAATCTTGACACAAGCCTATCAGCCTTCTAGATCTATCCCGGTAGATCCTGATTCCAAGAACGTATGCGGCTTCACCCATGTCTTTCATGGAAAAACAACTTCCAAGCCAGTCCTTTACGGACTTCAGCATTGGAACGTCGTTTCCGAGAAGCAGTATGTCATCGACATACAGAATAAGAAATACAATCTTGCTCCCACTAGATTTCTTATACACGCATTGTTCTTCTTCGTTTCTGATGAAGTCAAATTGCTTGATCGCTTCATCAAAACGAAGATTCCAGCTCCTCGATGCTTGCTTCAATCCATAAATGGATTTATGAAGCTTGCATACTTTTCCAGCATTCTTTGGATCTATGTAACCGTCAGGTTGTGTCATATACACATCCTCTTCCAGAATACCATTCAGGAAGGCGGTTTTCACGTCCATCTGCCAAATTTCATAATCATGAAAAGCTGCAGTTGCTAGTAGAATCCGAATAGATTTCATCATAGCCACTGGTGAATAGGTTTCATCGTAATCCACACCGTGAACTTGTCTGAAACATTTTGCCACCAACCTGGCTTTATAAATCTGGACATTTCCATCCACGTCAATCTTCTTCTTGAAGATCCATTTGCACTCGATGGCTTTTATACCAGCGGGTAAGTCAACCAACGAAAACACTTGGTTGACCGACATGGAGTCCATTTCGGAATCAGTGGCCTTGCGCCACTTAGAGGAATCTGGGCCCATCATGGCTTGATTGAAGTTCGATGGTTCATCACCATCAATGATCAGAAGATCATGACAGTCAGTCACGAGGAATCCTTGATATCTCTCGGGTTCGTGACGGATCCTCCCGGATCTTCGAACTTCAGGTACTACAGGTTCAGGCTCTACAATTTCTTGTAGGTCCTCCTGCTGCTCTTCCTCATTAGGTTGAGCAGTATCCTGTTCATCTTGAATTTCTTCAAGCAGTACCTTACTCCCACTGTCTTTCTTAGAGAGAAACTCCCTCTCAAGAAAGTTACAATCCCGGGCAACAAAGATCTTGTTCTCGGAACGTAGATAGAAGTAATAAGCCTTGGTTTCCCGTGGATAACCAATGAAGTAGCATTTGTCAGATTTTGGTGTAAGCTTGTCTGAGATCAATCTCTTGACATAGGCTTCACAACCCCAAATTCTGAGATAAGACAGCACTGGAGCTTCTCCAGTCCATAATTCATATGGTGTCTTTGCTACTGCTTTCGATGGCGCTCTATTTAGAGTGAACACTGCTGTTAGCAGAGCATATCCCCAAAGGGATATTGGAAGGTCTGTGTGATTCATCATAGATCGAACCATATCCAATAAGGTCCGATTTCTCCTTTCAGACACACCATTCCATTGAGGTGTTCCAGGAGGAGTGAGTTGGGATACGATCCCACACTCTCTCAGATGATCACTGAATTCTTGGCTTAAGTATTCTCCTCCTCGGTCGGACCGAAGAGCCTTAATGCTTTTGCCAAGTTGGTTCTGTACTTCATTTTGGAATTCTCTGAACTTATCAAAAGATTCAGACTTATGTTTCATCAAATAAACATATCCATACCTACTGAAATCATCAGTAAAGGTAATGAAGTACTGATAGTTTCCTCTTGCATTTGTGGACATTGGGCCACACACATCAGTGTGTATCAGGCCCAATAAGTCACTGGCCCTCTCGTTAGGTTTATTAAAGGGGGCCCGTGTCATTTTGCCCATCATGCAGGATTCGCATTTCTCACATGACTCAAAGTCAAATGAGCCAAGAAGTCCATTCGAATGGAGCCTCTTGATGCGTTTCTCACTGATGTGCCCTAAACGACAATGCCATAGAAACGTTCGGTTCTCCTCATTAGGTTTGAACCGTTTGGTATTAATGTTATAAATTGGCGCGGATTGATCGAGTATGTAAAGCCCATTCATAAGAGGGGCAGAACCATAGAACAAATTGTTGCAATTGAAGGAACATAATTTATTCTTAACTGAAAAATCATAACCTTCCAAATCCAACAAAGAAATTGAAATAATATTTCTGCTTATAGCAGGTACAAAATAACAATTATTCAGTTCTAAAATCAATCCCGAAGGTAAAGACAACAAGTAAGTGCCTACAGCTAGTGCTGGAACTTTCGCTCCATTCCCAACTCGTAGCTCCACTTGTCCTTGCTTCAGCCTTCTACTGTTGCTGAGTGCCTGCATATTAGTACAAATATGAGCCCCACAACCAGTATCCATAACCCATGAGGTATTATCAGAAGTAGTTGTATTAACTTCTATAACAAAAATACCTGTTGAAGAAGTCTCAAAAGTCTTCTTCTTCAATTCCTTTAGACCTTCCTGGAATTTCTTACATTCTCTCCTCCAATGCCCTGGTTCTTTACAGAACCTGCATATGTCAGTTGGCCCAGCCTTGGACTTGGGCTTGGGCTTTGGCGTGTCCTTGTCCGCGACTTGGACAGCCTTGGCCTTTCCCTTATCCTTAGCAGAGGATTTCTTAAACCCCTTGCCCTTCTGCACCATAAGTACATTGGGGTCCTTGGCGGTTTTCCTCAAATTTGGCTCCGCAGTCTTGAGCATTCCGTGAAGCTCAGGCAATGTCTTACTCAAGCCATGCATGTTAAAGTTCAGAATGAACTGATCATAGCTTGCAGGTAATGACTGCAGAATGATGTCGCAGGCAAGTTCCTGGCTGATTGGGCAGTCGAGTTTCTGAAGATGATCGAGATAACCCATCATCTTCAAGACATGAGGACTCACTGCCGCATTCGCAGCCAACTTGCAGTCCAAGAGGTTCTTAACTGTTTGAAACCTCTCAGTCCTAGCCTGCTCCTGAAAAAGTGATTTCAGGCTTGCCATTATCTCGATGGGTGACAATACACTCTCGAACTGTTTTTGCAGCTCCGGAGTCATTGTCACCAACATCAGGCAATAGGCATCATTTTCATCTGACGAATGCTTTTCCCAAGCATTATGCAGAGTCCTGGCGGCATTGGCAGGAGGCCTCTCGGGGAGAGGATCACGAAGGACATAATCCTTCTTCTCCTGCTTGAGGACTAGCCTCAAGTTCCTTGACCACGTCAGGAAGTTCGTTCCAGTCAGCTTCTCCTTTTCGAGAACAGACCGGATCGAGAATGTGTTTTGTGTGCTTGTAGTAGTCATAGCTGAAATATATAGATAAAAGGTTATTAGTTAAAATGTTCAATATGATTAATCTCGTATTAAATTTAATATGATTAATCACGCATTATATTCAATAACATAAGTTACCCTCAATAGAATATAATGATTCCAAGATCCACATATAACTAAGATTAAAGTGGGCCACTGGCCGTCACCAAACCTTAGCTTATATCGGTAAGCCATATATCGGCTAATTATATCCGTGATATAACTCTTGGTTGTGAATCTGGGCCCGAGGCCCAATTCACTCTGATGTCTCAAGGCCCGGGACTCCCGATGGCCCAGTCAAGAAAACCAGACTATACAGTCATGTAATCATTAATGTCTGGGACTCCCAATGACATTTATGAATCACAAACCGTCTTATCCACGCAAAAGTAGACACCCTCACACTGTAAGGCCATGAATACAATTGAATGGGCTTCGACAGCTGACATAGAATGGACAAGACATCCAACGCTTGATATTATTTGAGGTTCGTAGGTTTATTTAAAAATTCATTCCCAAAATAGAAGATTACTATTTCGGGAAACTTTCCATTTTTGGAAACCTACTATTTTTGGAAACTTTCTAAAATTGGAAACTTTCTAAAAACGGAAACTTTCTAACTTTAGAAATTTCTTTAAAATCCAAAACCCGCAAATTCAGAAACTTCTAATATAAGAAACTTTCTAATTTCAAAATTTCGGAAACTTTAATTTAAAATCGACTTTATAATTTTATAAAATAAATTTTAAATTAATCAGAAGAAAAACTCAAATAACTGGCCCAATTGTTTTAACTTCTTGGCCCGAGGCCCAAGAACTGGTCCATGTCCAAGACATGACCCAATTGTCCAATTAAATGACATAACCGGTCTGGTTCATTAAAATTGGTCTAACCAAATTTTAATTACTACGATGACCACAATTGTCAACCGGTTATTTACTAAACCGGATTTTCTCAATTTATTTGGTCCAACCAAATCAAATTAGAAAATCCTGGTTTAGGCACTAAATCCAATAATTCTTTCGACATTGGATTTCTTGTCCCGGTTTAACCAGACTTAATAAAATTATTAAATTTGTTTATTAAACCAGGACGAATTAATTTTAATCAAGATTAAACCGAGCCTTAAACCAACCATGTCGATCGATGGACCAACCGTGTCGATCGATCCATCAACCACATCGGTCGATGCTCTTAGCATCGATCCTGCATCGACCGTGCATCGATCCTGTATCGATCGATGCTCTCACGCATGCACTGAACCGAGTCAAAACCCTAACCGTGTCGATCGATGTGCACCAACCGCATCGGTCGATGCACTAATATCGAACCTGCATCGATCCTGCATCGATCGATGCTTTCACGCGTTAACAGGGTTAGCCGATAGACTGTATCGACCGATCCATGCGATCGTATCGATCGATCCATGCGATTCTGGCCGATACTGACTTTTGAAAATCGCATTCTACCAAGTCAATATAGCTTGGTTTCTGCGATTTTAGGTGTGTTTAGGTTTTAATTCTTGTTGCTTAAGTGGTTTCTCTTATCAGTAGTTGATTCAAAACACTTTTAAACAAGAAAACAATCCTAAACATTGAATCTAAACAAGAAAAACCAGAACCATTGGCTCTGATACCACTGAAGGATTGTTTAGTTGATCCTGATTCAATTCTTAGATTCATATCAACCTAAACATGCGATCTAGGTTCTTCTCAGAATAGAAACAAATGATGATCTCACCTTATACCTGTTTGCAGCGGAATTGATGGTATGTCTGAGATCAGAGAAACACCGAGGGATGAATCCTCCAAAGGTTCACACACGCGATCACAGGAAACAGCTGCTAGACCACTAGGAGCTCGGCGCAAAAGAGAGAGAGTTTTCGGCTGTGTGTTAGGGTTAATGAATCAGAAACTCGAGTTTTACCTTATAAAACTTGTCTGATTCCGTTTGGGCCATTTGGCCCAAACACCAATTAACTCGACGGTATTGGCGCACTGTGTCGACCGATACACCTTGTGTGTCGATCGACACACAGTAGCTAAACCGTTTTATTCTCTCTAAGTACAGTAAATGCCTAGCACTTTTACCGTACTTCTGCTAAACCGTTCCTACACATTTTCCTGTTAGCTTAGGCGTGTGACCCATATGGGATCATATAATAAAGGCAATAAGTCCAAGACTTATAGATCATGAGCGGACTCTAGCAAGCCATCATGACCCCCAGTATTATATGACTTATGTCTGATCATTGACATACTCTTACTTTCTAGAGACAGTACTGAGATTACTGGACACAATTCCAACAAAACTAAGCACAACTTAGTCCCTGAACCTGAAACATTTTTCTTTTCCTTTCATTCTTTTCCGTTCATTCTCCCATACTCTCTTACACTCTGATTTTGGTTCACATTCTCTTAAATATGAGCTTTGTTTTCCAAAATCACATTCTCTCATACTCTCACACTATCATACTCTTTTATACTCTGATGCACACACTCTTAATCTGAGCTTGTGTCATCCATTCTCCCATTCTTCATTTTTCTTTTCTGCTCTTATTCTCTCTCAAAATTCACTCCTAAAGAGCCCATTCTTTTCTTTCACAGAAACTTAATCAAGCTCATGGTTCTGGCCAGACTTGTGTTGCTTGAGAATTGTTATGTGTTTGTTCTTGGTGTTCTTAGGAGGAATGAATAGTTGTTGGCAGTGAGGATCAGTCACAAAAAGAGGGTGCACACTCTAAGTGGTGGTTCAAGCTGATGATGTTGGAGTTATGTGGTTGAGGAGCTGAAGAAGTCTCCAACAAAACCAGTGAACTCATGGAGTTGTGGATTAGCTGAAATCCTCATTTGGTTGTGGGTTAACCTAAATCCTCATGGAGTTGTGGATTAACTGAAATCCTCATTTGTTGGAGCAATCACCGAGTTGGAAGTCAGCTGGTGGATGTGCTTATGGTTCAAGGATCTTTCCAAGGAGTAATGGCGGTTTACAAGCTGTCCATTCAAAGAAGGAAGAGGCCTTGTTCAAGAAGTTGTACAAGCTGTGTATGCATGGTGAAGAGCCATTCAAGAGTGCGGGGGAGCTTGTTGGATCAGTCACGGTTATGTTCCAACAAGACAAACATTCAATCACTCCCAACCGCAAATAAATCAGGCTACTTCTAAACCTTCTCATTTCTTTTTCATTAAGCTTCCATCTTAAGTTCTCTTGATTATGATCATGTTTTTCAAAGTCAAAATGTTTTAAACTTAATTCTCAAAACGTTTTAGACTTGTTTTCTCTTAGTATCTTGTTGTGATCATGTGTTTCAAAGCAAAAACGTTTTAAAACTAATTCTCAAAACGTTTCAAAACATAAAGGTTTAATGCTTAGCTAATGTTCCTAAATGTCTTTGCATATACTTAACATGTTTCCTTTAAACCTTTGTGTTGAAGGAAAAGAGAAAGGCATACTTAAGGGGCATTAGAAAGTGAAGGAGCTATGAGGAGCATCCGCAAGTCTTGAAGTCTTTCCAAGAGGAAGATGAGACCAACTTGAAGTTCAACTCAGGAAGAGAAGGATGATCAAGGTTGGGGTTAAAGGTCGGAGCCCTATAGAGTCCAAATTTCAAAGGACACAACAAAGATCAAGAAGTTCATATCAAGAGGAATAAAGCCAAGGAATGCTAAGGAAAGAAAGAGTTGGAGAAAGGAGATGCCGTGAGTTTAGATGATGAAGCCAAGGTCAAGTTACATCTTGAGTAGGTGACTATACTCTTTTTGTCCTCCTTAAGGTTTTATCCCAAGAGGTTTTACTTAAGGAGGTTTTTAATGAGGTAGTTCAACCGCTCCAAGCTTGGCCTTTGGTCCTCTTCTCCCTTTGGTCTTTTGGAGTCCCGACGACCAAGCTTGCGGGGGAGTATTAGAGAGGAGGATGAAATGGAAGAGGAGAGGCTGAAGAAGCCGAGCCTCATTCCTAGATAAAGCAAGAGAAGAGTGTTCCACAAGTAAAAGAGGAGGTTCTACAAGCAAGAAAAGAGTGTTCCACAAGCAACACTCCTTGAGGAAGATTGTGCAGAGTTGGGGACATAACATGTTGGAACAAGTCTGGTTATGTCCTAACAATATGTGAGCATGTTGGAACAAGTTCGGTTATGTTCCAACATGATTAAGGGAATAAAGAAATGAACAAGACCAGTCACTATCAGCCTTGGGAGCGTGATTCTCTCTCTCTCCAGACCTGCAACACGCCAAATAAGAGAGAGGAGAAGTCACTTTCAGTGTAAGAAGGCACAAGAAGCCAAATGGAAGAAGAAGATCCAACCATTGATTTGAATTCGGGTTTCCCTCCAAGAGAATCAATGGCTGAGATTAAATGTCTTTGTTTATGAGTGTTTGACCTAATTGTATCTATATTTAAAGGCCTTACACGCCCATTGTAAGCTTTGCTAATTCACAAACATTTCAAAGACTTATTGTTACAAACAAAGTCTCTCTTCTTCTCTCTTTCCCTTTAGTTTATTCTTTCATAAACTCTCATTGTGATCTTCAATAAGACACAATGTAGACTCATGTAAGAGCCTTGGTTGGCTGCTAAGGCAGTCCAAAACCACACTTGGATAGTTCTTCCATAACTAATCCAAGTGTGAGAAGCTCTCGGTTTTATTAAAGCTCTTACATAAGTTTTCCTTTTCTTCTTTAGAACACCTCTTAGCTAATTACTGATTTGTATCCATTCTCATGAGTAAACTCTCCTGATGAGATGTTAAGCTCTTGGATACATTTTCATATAGCTTAAGTGTTCAACTTCTTGAGGTAGAATAGCTTTCATTTCTCTTTTAAACCGCAAACCCTAGTTTCTCTCTCTGGGCGCCTTAAGAACCCTAATTGGGTCTTAGGCTTCTTTCTTCTATTCTACCTCATTCTCTTGAGCCAGACTTGATACTCAGAGCTTCCTCATGGATGAATCTGAAATTCTAACATTCCGTACTGTGCTTCACACTCAACTGGCTTCCCCGGTTCATCCGTCTCGACCTCGACCTTATCCCCACTGGTTTCTCTTCTTCGATTCGCATTCTGACTTCCCCACTTCGCTTCGTCTCCCATGACTTTCAAATTAGTGGTCTGCCTCTCCCGAGACACTCTTCAAGAATCTGCATTCCATGCTTGACAGCTTCCCGACCTCCAATTCCCCGTACTGACAACTTCACGTTGCTTCTGACACAGTTTCATCTCCATTCATTCTGATAACCCCACTCTAACACTTGTCACGATCTCTTCCTGCTCACACGTCTCGGTTCCTGAATCCGATTTCGCTAACTTCCCACCGCATTCTCGCTAACGGCTTCGCTCTGGTTTCCATACAGCCATTACTGCTAACACATCACACTGACCGCTTCGCTCTTTCCGCTGCTTGGTACTGACACTTCCCACTAACACTCCACACTAACCGCTTCGCTTTCCGGGTCAACTCATCTCGCGGCCTCCTTTCCAGCCCATCTCGCTTTCGGGTTCGGGTTCGGTCTCGTATTCCTACCGCATCGTCATTCCGTCCTGCACTCACACAACAATTTTCACTGGAGCGGTGAATTCAAACCAATTCAATCCCCGATATCACTTCCTCATAGAAATATAGTTAGTTAATCATGTACCCAAAGGTCACCCATGATTAAGTAACGATACTCTATAATTCCGCTTCCTCGCGAATCGACAGTCGATTCCAACCATTCTCAAGTTAGCTCAACACCTTACACGAAAAGATTCTAACACTTTTATTCGCAACGGCTAACGATTGCAACTAAAATTTAAACTATTCAACCAATAGCTTACCACCACCACTCACACTCCGCACATGCTAAGCATGTCACAACACTAGCACTCTTCCAGTGCTACACCACTCACGAAACACAACCCCAAATTAACTATCCAATGCACCACACAAGCATTAGATAAAACACACAAGCAAATAAATGCAAAACAGCCAATTACCACACGCAATCAAGCAATCATCAGATCGCTCCGGATATGTCGTCAGTCTGGGTTTAGGTTATGATGAACGGTCATCAGTTCCGCTCATCATCAGACTTCACATGGTAATTCGTTTGCATCACAAAACCATCACACGCATGCAAACAATTACTACGAAAGTCATAATGATAAGTGAACAATCTGCATCACATACATACACCAAAAACGACAACATGCACATGTCTCGAGGTTTATAGAAATACATAGAGAAACAGAAATACAACCATAAGATGTTTGTCATCAACAACCCAACCCACAAACTGCACCGCCATATCCTGGAGATGTTCCCAACAACATACGAAAATCCGTCGATCTGGATACACACAAACAACAACATAGTTAGAGCCCATACTCACCCGGCCTAACTACTCAAACCCTAACAGCCCCAGCACGACCGAAATGCCATACACAACCGGCATCGCGGCTCGCGCCGGTAACCACTGGCAGGCGCGCCGGGAGGGTGTGGTGGGTGTGCATCTCTGGTCGGTGGTCCGACCTGCTGCGGCTTTGCTATCGGACACAACTGCGCTACGTGACCCATGTGACCACAAATCTGACAAACCGGGACGGTCGCTGGGCGTGGCCCATGGTAACACTCTGCCGCCTGGTGATCTGTCGCTCTGCATAACTGACAAGATGACACCGATCCTGAAGTAGGTTCCTGAAAACACTCGGCTGCTCGATGTCCCTGACCTCCACAAATCTGACAATAGTAGGGGCTCGGTACCGGCTGATACGTCTCACGGTAACGTGGATCGACTGGTCGTGGACACCAATACAAATGAAAACCCTGAACTCTGCAGGCGCTACGTGTCTGGCATACTGGCATCTGTGTCTGCTAGTGGCATCTCTGGTGGTACAATTGGCTCGGTCGGTGGTGCCTCTGGAGATGTACCTAACTTGGACTGCGTGCCCGACCCCGACGTCGACATCGGCTCGAATCTTGTGGCCGACTCTCTCGCTGTGTGCGGCTCGCTATCATTGGGTGAGGGAGCTCCTGTCCTCTGAGGTGATCCTGGCTGGTGATGTGGCCCAATCCGCTGCTCTAAGACGTCCTAAAGTATCGTCATCTGCTCGTCCATGTACTGCCCCCACTGCACCTGCTGCTCCGGGTCTACCGGCTCCATGTCCATGTCGAGAGCTGCGTGTAACGGGTCCAACCGAAAGTCCTCCCCACCAAGTGGAATGAAGTCTGACTCATGTAGACTGAAAGGTAACGGCACCTTATGTGCCTCAAGCATCGGCGGCTGCATCCCTGATGGTACTGTAGGTGCCTCACGCTGAGATGATAATGATGGCAACCCATAATCTACGAATCCCAAATATCCCGTCACTCCTACCGTCGGGTCTGCGGTACCTGCGTCGTCCTGTAGAGATGGGGGTAATGGATCAGGTAATGGCCTCCAATCTACAGCGGCTGCTCTCGCTTCCTGCTGCGCTCGCGGAATGACTGGCGGTTGATCTGATACCCGAAAACCCTGTGACTGTCCCTGTTGTGCTAACCTCAGACCTGCCTGATGCTGGTCAACCAAATCCTGATACTCTGCTCATGTCATCAGACGCTCACCCATACTGCTCGTGGCAATCTCACACACCCAATGCACACACCCACACACACTCCGTCCAGGGACACTCTGCTGCTGTCTGCAATCAAAATCACAAATGAACATTAGTACACATAATACAAATTTCCTACCCCATCCCAACCTCGGATTTACGAACGCGGCTCGGTTTCCTAATGGATGCTTGGGTAAGACACAATTTTGACTCGATAAAACCATGGAAAACACTCAGAAATGAATAGCTTCGAAACCCATGCAGAACCATGCTCTGATACCACCTTTTTGTAATGCCCCTTTCCCATTCTCCGCTGACCGTCGAGCTGACCGGTCAACAATCAAACAAGAACATGACCGGTCGGACCCGAGCAAGTCGAACAGGAAAAGTTCACCACAGGTTGAAGCCAGAGACAGATCGTTTTGAGACAAAGGCTCGCACTAACCCGTCCTTGACTCCGCTATCCTCACTTCCATAGTACAAGTCGTACGCCTTGCACCACTTCTGTGAGTTGTGTCGGTTCGGACTAAACACAATATCAGGGAAGCATATTCATTTCTGAGTAATCAAACGTTCAGCACAACGTTTAATCGTCATTTTTACAAATCATATCGTCAATCCACAAACAACAATACTCAAAGCTCAATACAAAATTGGCGACAAGCCGAACCGAAATAAAACATCCAACTCATCGAATCAATACCCCGCCACAAGCAATCCCAACACTACACCGAGTTCCCCGCGTCTGTCGCTGCTACACCTGAAAAACACAAAAAGAGTCTAATGAGCGATCTAAGATCACCCAGTGAATCGGCTCCCCACTAGGGCTTCTAATCTATCTATCATCTATAGATTCCCGCCCGAAAACCCCAAAATAACAATCAATCAAACACAATAGCCGATCACGCACTACCACGTCGCGTCGAGCCCACACACAATCAATTGCCAAAAGAAAGATAAGGCGATTAGAGGAAATCGGGAGCACTGCGGCACATGTCCCCGATTGAGACTCGATCTATCTACCGCGCACAACCGAATACACCAAAACACACACACTAGGCCCCTACGATCCTGGTAACTTCCACGGGTTCTCACTGTTACCGATATGACAACTAACCCACGTGACTCCTAGCTGTTCACCCAACGACTAGGACACCGTTCTCTGTCCATCGATACGCGGCGACTCCGCTTAACCCCGGCAACCCGAGCTTCCATGCAGTCCGGCCCTAGGACGCGACCCCGTATTCTCCGGACTACACCCTACAGACGTCACTCCATAAGTTCGCACCTGCCAGCACTAACTGACCAGGTTATCAACTCCCGAGGATCCAATCGGGATGGAAGTACCAGAACGTAATCAAACACCTAGACTTGCGGGATCTAACGCACCCTAGAGTCCTAGTGCAGTAATGTAAACACGCAGACTCGCTTGGACTCTAGCAATCGATCTCAATCAACCACCACAACAACTCAACCCCGCATCCCGCAAGTCTACTCACACACACCACCACTCTGACTCGGCACCGCACCGAGTCAGCACCACAACTTAACCGGTCCCGTGACCGCGTTAAGTAACAACGAGGATCGCTCGGCCCAACACCGAGACGATCTAAAGGCCTGCACACAAAGATCAACCACAACCACACAACACCACACCATCACACAATAAACAGTCTACTCGGCCCAACACCGAAGTAGACTCACACCATCACACAATCAATAGTCTACTCGGCCCAACACCGAAGTAGACTCACACCATCACACACAGGCCTATTAGGGTTTCTAGCGTCTTTTAATCAATCCACACCCGCTACCTTGGGTTAACCGCTTGTTAACCCGTAGACGGTTCACCAATCATAACACTTCTCATTTCTTAACCAATCCTAATCATCTTTTAACAACTCCTCGATCCGTCGGTTTAGAGCTAGCCACTTGCTAAACTCCCCGACGTCTCATCATTCATTATTTCATTCATTTAACCTCGGGTAATCCCGATACCGTTCATATGCTATACGTTCGTTCGGGTTCAACTCCGTATTTTAACTCGTCTTAATTCCCGTATATATGTTCATTCAATCTCCGTTCTTTACTTACTTATATATGCATATATAGTCCTACTCATGCCACGACTATATGAATGCATCACGCAACAACGCTATCAACCTAGCGGCACACAAACAGGTTTAATCCAATTAAGCCTATCATGCTTCTTTAACCCTAGCCGGTTTACCGTTAATTCAACCAATCCATCAATCAACTCAATTCACATTCTCGGGTACGCATTCTTATCACTACGGTTTCCCATTTAACGTTCTACATGCATCTACGGTGTTTTGAGCCGACTCACAGTGATTTGACGGAACGAACGGCAAGGATGCGGATACGGATTCCCGAGACCCCGAACTAACCTGAACCTCCTGAACAAACCCGAACACGAACTCATGAACACTCCGAACCACCGAACAACCGTCAAACCGAGCGTTGACCGGCTCGTTTTCCGACGTTGACCGCGTTGACTTTGACTTCCTAAACCGGTTGACCCGCACTTGACCATACCGCTGACCTTCGTGATTCCGATCGAGCCTCCGGACTAATCTCCTTTCTCTCTCCTACAGTTCTCTTTATCTTCTCCCTCTTCCGGCTCTCTCTCTTCTTTCCCTTTCTTCTTTCTCTCTCTTCCGGCTCTCCTTATGTTTCTCCCTCTTCCGGCTCTCTCTCTTCTTTCTCTTTCTTCTTTCTCTCTACTTTCTCTCTCCTCTTTCTCTCCTCTTTCTCTCTTTCTTCCTCTTCCTCCGGTCTTCTTCTTCTTCTCTCCTCCTCCTCCTTCTTCTTCTTCTTCTCCTCCGGCTTCCTCCTTCTTCATCTTCTTCTTCTACTTCTTCTTCTTCTTCCCACGCCTTTCCTCTCCTCCTCTCCTTCTCTTCTCTTGTTTTTGTTTTTGTTGGTGTGAAGAAATGAGGAGGCCTCACCCCCTTTTTATAGCAATCTTTAAGTGATTATATGTAGCCATGTGTCCATCCACTCTTCTCCCTTCTTCTCATGCCACGCCTCCTCTCTCATGCAGGGCCAAAAATAGCTCATTTTAGTACCCATTTCAAATCTGCACAGCCCATGTAAAAGCCCCTTTTGATTTAGGTCCAAAACCCTCTTGTAGATTCATTGAATCTAGTTCACCAAGCCTCTTTTATTTTCTTCTTGAATAATTTCGTGGCAAAGGATTGTAAATGGGCTTTCCTCAAGTCCATAATAACTTCAGTCATCATCTCAAATAATCCCAAACCAGGCCCAAGCTCCCTTGAATTTATTTTGGAGTTTTAGTCATTAATCACCCATTAATGATCTAAAATTTATAACTTGATCTTGGCATCAAATCTTGCTTCATCCTTTTAACCGTGTCTTTTTCATATTATAATGGAGCTGTGGTAAAAATTTCATAATTTTTGGTGGAGTTTAGAAGGTCTTCTCACTTGCCCGAACATTGTATCAGTTTCTCGGAAAAACCGGTTTTACGTTGAATATTTTTTTAAACTCTTTATCTGCTTCTATAAATCCACCAAGCATAGTTTTCAGATTCTAGATGCTCTTAGGTGATTTTAGAAATTTGAATCACCTCGAACGGACACTCGTAGCTCCTGTTATGAATTTTACAAGTTTTGTCGGTTTTATCGGTTTCCATTCCCGATAACCCGAAAAACTCGTCTACGGTCCGTCTTCACCATTCTTGATCTTCTAGATGTTTTCTTTCTTTAAAAAGAATAACATTTGGCCCGTCTTAGATTCCGGCCCGTATTTTGGTAAAATTACCAAAATGCCCCTTAACTTCGTAAATTTACGAAAACGCCCTCCGTTGACATTTCCGCTGCCCGTTGACTATTTCTTTATACAGGGTATTACAATAATTATCCAAGATCCATACTTCACCAAAATTTGAGTGGGCGACTCGCCATCACCCAAACTTTAGTTATCAAGGTAAGCAAATCATTGATAATTGTACCCAGTACAACTCTTGGTCGTGGATGAGACAAACTATGTCTAATCCACTCTGAAGTCTCTGGGCCCAGAACTTCTGATAGCTCAGTCAAGTAAAACCAATCTTTTCTATCTTGTGATCACTGACAGTCGCACTGCAAGTCTGTCAATGACCACCTGCCTTACTCATGTTGCAGTGGACACCAAGGACTCCAAGACTATCCAACAAACGACACGAGTCTTGACAGTAGACAAGATTGGGAAAGACATCAAGGTTACTTGATATTTAGTTGAGGAAACTAAACCCAAAAAGTTTAGCAAATCAATCTCTTAGGTCATGTAATTGTTGATCTTTAGCACCGCAAGTCCATCAACATAACTACCTGCCTTACTCACGTAATTGTGGACAACAAGCTCTTGGCTAGACCATCACACAACGAAATGAGTCTTGACAGTTGACCATATTGAAACTAAGCTTTGATCAAGGTTTAAGTCTAGTTTGGTTTCTGCAAATTCAAGGTTCAATAACCAGAATTGCGAGTACTGTGTCCATCGACGCAGACCATGTCTGTCGATCGACACCACCAAACCAAAACCGGACTTCAATAACCGGTTAATCCAATTAACCCGGTTCAATGAACCGGTCATGTCGATCGACACAACCCATGTGTGACGTTCGACATAGACCTAAAACGAAGATAGTTTTGATAACCGGTTCAATCCAATTGAACCGACTTATCAGATCAAACTGATCTTAACCATTCAAATCGGTTTATACTAATTGCGATAATTGGTTCAATCCAATTGAATCAATTCATCCAATCTTAAACCGTTTTAACCAGTTTCAACTGATTGCGATAACCGGTCCAATTCAGTTGAACCGTTTTATCCAATCAAACTGATTCAACCCATCGGTTCATGCTAATTGAGATAATCAGTTCAATCCAATTGAACCAATTCATCCAATTTAAACCGATCTGATCGGATTTAACCAAGCATGATAACCGGTCCAATCCAATTGAACCGATTAACCATTCGCTAGGTCTGTGTCGACCGACACTCAACCTGTGTCGATCAACACTCGACCGAATCTGTTCTGTGTCGACCGACACTCAACCTGTGTCGATCGACACAACAGGCTTTCGGTTTTTTCTTCGCGAAAAACCCTAGCCGCCGATTCTGTCTGTTTTGCTATTCTGTGTCGACCGACACACCTAGTGTGTCGATCGACACTGTGCGAGAACACATAATCGTTTTTTTATCAGATTCGATCTCACCTGTTCTAACTCATATTTACTAATGAACGAATTTAACTCATCAAATTCTATGAACAGGTTCGATTCAATGTAAAACCCTAAGGTTCTGATACCACTGAAGGAACTTCGAGCCAATTCTACCAGATTCGGAATTGTTGTCAGGTTCCCGAAGCATAGGATCTAGGGTCTAGTTAATTGAATCATGGATCGATCTAGCGTTTACCTGGAGATTGGCAGCGGAAGATGGTCAGATAAACGAGATCACTGGAGCGCCTCAGATGCCGCGCCTCTACTGCAGTCCACACGCACACAAGCTGGAATCCACCGGGATGCTAGTGCCGGGAATCGGATCTCCTGGGAACTGAGTTTCTAGAGGTTTCTGTGATTTTCTCTCTGAGAAAAACTGTCTGGGCGGCGCTCTCGTCCAACTAGATCGAAATACATAAGATCACTTATATATATATGCACAGGCCTCGACGTAAACCGAAACATCAGTTTCGGTTTCGGCCTTGTGTCAACAGACACACTTAGTAGTGTCGATTGACACACATCTTTAAAACTCATATTCGATATATATCCAATACACATCGACCAGACCATATGCCAATGATCAATCCCATACGAACTATGTCCAACTTTCTTAGGTGTGTGACCCTGTAGGTTCACACGATACTGGAATTGAGTTACAACTCATTTGTCATAAGCGGTTTCTAGCAAAACATTATGACTACCCAGTATCACATGAATTGTCCGATCTTGACAATACAACTATCTCTAGAGTAAGTACAATGTGATTTCAGGTTATAATCCCAACACCATGGCTCTCTCAGGTTTCTCGAGACGATCCGCCTCATCTTGTTCCTGCCTTTCCTTGAAATCCGCTTCTGATCCGTCCTTCTTGATGACGATCTTGGTGCTTGAGCTCACGTCTGGTGTCTCCTCCACCAAAGCTCCTTTCAATCCCAGAATTGATAGATGTGCGAGCATCCTCTTCTTCCACATCGAGAAATCACCTTGTCCATCGAAGATTGCGACCTCGATTCTCGGTTTTCCCATCAATTTTGACATCGATCCCAGAACCTAATGGCTCTGATACCACTTGTTGCGAATCTAACTCGGAATCCCTCACACGAAGTTGATGATTTTGTAACCAATTGAAAGAAGATAAAGAAGTAGAAATGCGAAAGCTTAAGAACACAAGAAATTGTTAACCCAGTTCAGGTCTCGAGTGAGATCCTTACGTCTGGGGCTTAACGGCACAAGCAACGATCTACTATAAAGAATTACCGAGACAGAATGTACAACCCAAACAATGAACTCCCACCCTCTCAAGAACAAGATTGATCCCAAGTTCACTCAGCTCACAACACTCTCTCTCTCGCTACCTTTCTCCACGGTTAGTGCCAACAATAACAAACCCTTTACTTCTCTTATAACTTGAGAAGAACCTGTACAACCCAAGATCAGCTAAACCAACTAATAAACCTATTAATCAATAGCTCACCTAAAGTACCATTAGACCAATACCACAACCGGTATTAACATGACCAGCTCAATGCCTATAGTCACAAGATCAACACAAATGATAACGGAGGAGTGGGTGAGTCTTCTGCTTAATTAGCAGTTTGTTCTCGTCGTCTCAATAGAGTATTCCATCGACAGGTACAAACTGAAACATGTTTCCTGAGGCAATATAAGCTTTTTAATATGATCATGAAACCATAGGGTTCAACATGTCCAATTAAACATAAAGAAAAATACAACATTCATCAGCATTATTTTTGGTTTAATATAATTGGGTAAACGACCTATTTCCCCACCATAAGTATCATATATTAACAGATTAACACAATGTTACAGCTTCTACCTATATCCCCACCGATTTGAAGATCGAAACATAGACACACACAAGTTTGAAAGATCGAAACCCGAATCCCCATAAAATTGAAATTATATTTAAATTTCGGTTTAATTTTTGGATTAGCAAACCTGACCAATCGAAAACTTAACTAAACCTAACTAAACCCGATTAGGATCCGATTATGACCCGTTAGTCACAGTAAACCGATTCCCTAAACCAGCCCATTTTTAATACCCAGAAATTCCCAAATCGAAAACCCTAGACACTAAAATCCCAAATTTCCAGAGAGAAAAGAGTCGGAGAGAGCTATGTCGATCGTCGAGTGGGAGAAAAACCCAGAATCGGAGCCTCCAGTAGACGATTCACCTCCTGAGAAGGATTCACACTTTGACCGAGCCCCTGATTTTGATTCTGACGGTGGAGATCGACATGAGCGGAACGACTACAACATCGAGAAAGATGTCAGCGAGTTTCGGGACGAGCTTCCGGTAAGGCACGATGTCTACACAGAAACTGAATCCGACGAGGAGGGAGATGAAGTCCAGCGGACGATTTACAGGTGCAACACAGTTAAGAGAGGTAATGGGATATTGTACTTAGGGCAAATCTTTGTTAATGGAGTAGCTTTTAAGGAGGTTGTGGTTGATTACGTTCTGAGAACTCATAGGAATCTTAAGCAAGAGAGATATGACAAGACGAAGATTTCATATGTTTGTAAAGGAAACAAATGTTCATGGTTATGTGTTGGTTTCAGATCGCCAGAAGGTAATAATCATTGACTTTTTTGACATAGCTTAAGAGTTATCAGATTTCGTTTTGTTTGATAATCCTTTCTCTTTGGTAGGGTTTGATTGCTACTGTCAACGTAGAGCTACCTTCTATTGAGCATAGAATGTGTGTGAGACACATTTATGGTAATCTGAAGAGTTGATTTGGAAAGAAACCAGAGATGAAGCCTTTGATATGGAACTTAGCTTGGTGTTACAATCAAGCGGATTACAGAGCACAGTTATTCAAGATTTTCATGTATGATCGAGAGGTGTATGATGTTCTGATGAAGTCAAAACCCGAGACATGGTGCAGGGCATTCTACAAACTTGGACCGTTTGTTGAGGATGTAGAGAACAACTCGACAGAGTCGTTTAATAACTCCATCGGTAAAGCCAGGGACAAGCCTTATGTACCTATGTTGGAGAGAATTGCCCGTTTGGCTATGGTTCGAATAGCAAAAAGAGACGTCATTGCTAGTGGTCATGAAGGAGCTTGCACTCCTTATGTCGTCGAGATGCTTCAGGGATTGCATAAGAAAGCATCTGAATGCACCATAAGGCCATCTACGAACAGGACATTTGAGGCTACTATTGGTGGATGTGCGCATCGGGTGAGTTTGGAACAAAGGACATGTAGCTGCAGGAGATGGGAAATCACAGGGATTCCATGTGAGCATGCATATGGAGTGATGTTGAAGAGGGGTTTACAAGCTGAAGACTATGTCCGCCATTGGTTTAGAACACCCACTTGGAGAAGAACATATGAGGAAGGTATTAATCCCATTAGGGGTGCAAAGTTCTGGCCAGTTGGAGCTGACCCGCCTATCATAGAGCATGAGATTCCAGAACAGGAGAAAAAGAAGAAGGTAACTAAGAAGGACAAAAAGAGGAAGAGAGGGATCAATGAGTCACCAACCAAAAAGAATGAAAAAGTGTTGAAGAGGATTATGCATTGTGGAGTATGTGGTCAAGCGAACCACAATTCACGCTTTCACAAGAAGAAGAGATCGGCTAAGGTATGTACCATAACACTCACTTTCAATCTTCTATTGTTATAAGTCTAATCATTGTCTTTTTGTAGGCTGCGTTAGAAGGTGCGACATATGAAGCTATTTCTACACAAGGTGAAGCTACGCAAGGCTGTTTGACTCAAGAAACAAACTGAGGATCTTATGAACTTTTTAAAAAAACTTTTTCGGTTCTTAGGAGCTGTTTTGGTGCGGATTTAGATGTGTTTTTGGCGGCTATATGTATGTATGTCTTCTGCGGCTTTAGGTGATGTTAGAACATCAAGGTATTGGCCTTATGTTCCATCTTTTAGTCATGTGTATTGGCATTATGTGTCATCTTTTGAATAGTATTGGCCTTTGCCTTTTGCACTATATTTAAGTATGTTATCGATGGCAGGTTTTGATGTTTTAACAGATTTAATAGGAACTTCAAACACACCAATTGTCAAACATTACAAACATATCAAATGTCAAACTACAAACATGCCAAATGTCAAACACTACAAACACATGCTCAAGGCCTAAACAATCTTACTGAGAACAACAATAAACAAACATCCTAACATTGTAATCACCATCATCTTCACCATATTCCCTTTTGCTAGAGCAATCTCTTTACCTTCATTTGTATATCATCTAGCAACTTCTTCTCTTCTTCCATTCGATTCATTTCAATTTTTGCTCAATCTTACCAGTCCTAAACACAAGAGCTTCTATCTCCTCCGACAATGCCTCATCAAACCATTTGTAGACATGATTATCATTGGTGAGCTACACAAGAGAATCACAATCAATTCATTAACATACTATAGTAACTCACGATTACATGATATATAAGGGAATTACCTTCCTTTCAACAGCAAATGCACACCGATAGTAACGCCTATAAGGATTGTTGTTGGAGTTGGACATTTTGGAGACTACCATCTCGCCACACCAGCACCTTTTCGGGAGACCGACGACTCGGCTTCTAACTCGGCCAATTGACGCTCCAGACGAAGCTGCAGATTCATTACTCATCCTCTTGTTCTGATTTGTTGTTGAAGCTCCAGTCTGATTTTATTAGGGTTCGTCGAATTAGGGATTTCAGATTTTATTGGGGATTGTAAAACCGGGTCAAGTAGTCGGATCTAAAAACGAGTGGGTCTGTTATTTTGGTTAGATATTTGTGGTTTTCTATCGGTTTACGAATCAAACCACGAAAACCAAGACAAACCGTGTGGGTTGGGGATTCGGGTTTCGATCTTTCAAACTTGTGTGTGTCTATGTTTCGATCTTCAAATCGGTGGGGATATAGGTAGAAGCTGTAACATTGTGTTGATCTCTTAATATATGATACTTATGGTGGGGAAATAGGTCGTTTACCCAATATAATTGTATGCCTATTAGATATAGACCGAGTCGTTTAAAACATGTCGTTTCTTTTTGAAAATAAAGTAAGAAACAGTTGTTCCTTCCTTGTTATGTGTTTAAATCCATGATCGCATTAGTATTATGTTTGGTTTACGCGTGAAGATCATTAGTTGGTGGTGGACCTTTTAGTGTCTGTCAATGTAACGAGAAAGTTGCCGACCAAGGTGCGGTCTTAACGAATTTAAATTAGTAAATACTAAATAGTAACACTTCACCCAAATTAACTCCTGTATATAAGTATAGTAGCCTCAACTTATAACATGACATCTCTCCGATTAATCTCAGCGCAAAGAAAGCAAAACAAATGAATCGTCAGATTTTATCCTTTATCACTTTATTTCTGCTCTTACAAATTGCTGCGTTAAAAACAACAACTATGCCTGGTAAGTTCGTCTTGAACTCATATAGTGATCAATTCCATGTAGGTCTGGGCGTTCGGGTACCCGTTCGGGTTCGGTTCGGGTTTTTCGGATTTTCGGATTTTTGGGTTTAGAGATATAAACCCATTCGGGTATTTTAAAATTTCGGTTCGGATTCGGTTCGGTTCCATTCGGGTTCGGTTCGGGTTCGGGTACCCGAAAATCATAAAACAAAAATAAAAATTAGTTATATTTAAATAAAAATTCGTTAAATTTTGATTAATATAACAAAATCCTTCATATATTTTGTTTATTTTTGATAATTTAGTTATTTTAGCCTAAAAATAACTAATATATTTAAGTTTATAATTGTAATTTTGGATAATTTTGTTATATTAAGTATAAATATAATTAATATTTTAGGTATATAATTGTAAGTCGGATATTTCGGGTACCCATTCGGTTCTCGGTTCGGGTCGGGTTCGGATTCGGTTCTTCGGATATAGGAGTTTAGGACCCGTTCGGGTATTTTGACGGTTCGGGTTCGGGTTCGGTTCTACTTTTTCGGTTCGGGTTCGGTTCGGTATTTCGGATCCGGGTATTATGCCCAGCCCTAATTCCATGTATAAATATTTGACTCTTAAGCAAGAATTCATATTCAATTCTTTTTTATCTCATATGTGTTGTTTTGCCCCTTTTATTATTAAGGGGGAGGGAATGGAGCAGAACAATTTGAAAATTCTAAAATTGATGTCTCAAGAAGTCAATCATCACATGCTCATACGGGTAAGCCTCGAAATCACGATGGCCCCGGAGGAGGCGGAGGAAGTAATGGCGGAACTGAGCATCCCAAATAATGATCTTTCGTCTTATCATTATTTCCCTTCAGTCATAACACACGAAAACTATCGTAATCTCTCGCATTTAACTTAATGAAAGCAGATGTCATTAAAAAACACACTCATACATTAAACAAGTAAAAGAATTGGGCATATGTCGTAGCCATTGAAACTTGTGTTTTTATTGTTGCTTTGTTTCTCTTGGTATCATCTTCTGAAATCTTTTTTTAGTTTGTTATATTTATATCCTAATACTAATGAAAAAAAAACTCGGTTTAATATTCAACAACGTGTCTGAAATACAATCGGAGCAGACAATATTCTGTAATATCATACGTGGCAGCCAAAGAGTGGTCGTCCGTCCACCTACAACTCCAGCAAAGACAGTAATATTAGATCTTTTTTTCTTTGGTCGGAATTGGGCCTGTCTTTTTTTTGTCAACAGTGAATCGAATTTATGGGTAAGAGCCATAAAACAAGCAAATGGGTCTTAGTTCTATAACAGAGACACGACGAAATCCGTGGAAGCCCAAGACTAAGGATAAGGCCACACGTGGCAAACTCAGCAGAAAAACAGGTATGCAGAGACACCTGTCGCGAGAACGAAGCACACCGAAATCCAGCTGGCGACCGTGGAGGCATACAGAACCTCACTAAACCGGACAAGCTCTCTGTAGGAACGAGAATTGAGCCTGTCTTAGCGACTGAAACTTGCACAAAAAAGGCGGATTATAATTCAAAAACGTGTCTGAAATATAGACAACATTTGAGCACACAATAATATGTAATATCCTACGTGGCTGACAAAGAGTGGTCGTTCACGTATAACTCCAGCGAAGACAGTAATATTAGATCTCCCGACATGATTTCCCAGAATTGCCCTTCATTGGACATAGAGAGTGAGGGGTAGTTTAGGAAACTAATAAAGATGTCCTAACTCCTAAAGCTTCGCAGTTCCAAAACGCGAATTGTAAGCCTCTCAGAACAAATCTCATCCTTTGAGAGCCAACCCAGAGAGCGATATTGAAAACCACTCTCTCCTTTATATAAATCCCATTTTACAAATCTCTTTTCCCTCTCTAAATCTCTCTTCTTTATATATAAAGCCTTCACCTTTTCAAATCATTCGTCGGCTAATTTCTCTTCCAATCATCTGTCATTTGGGGGTTACGAAACCCTAGATTTGGAATTCCAGATTGTAAATTAGCAAAAGGTATGATTTTGTTTCATACCCTTTGTTTCTAATGGGTTCAATTACTCGGATTTGATTTGAGCTTAGTCGTACTCTTTAAGCTACCGTTTCGAACTGGATCTCATTTTCTCTCGATTAGTTTCGTCGTTTAAAAAAGCTGTCCTTTGATTGGGAAACAATTATATAAGCTCTATACTCGTCTTTTCTATAACTAAACCATTTTGATACACCTGATTTGGTCAATGCATTCGACTGTTGAAACTTAAACCATCTGTCTCAGATAGGTTTGTCGGCTTAGATCCACATGAATTTCGATTATACTGTCTGTGTCGAGATTTAGCTGATTTTTTGTTTTGTATTTATGATCTGTCAATGTTAGAGAATGGCTGATCAAGGAATGGAAGGGAGCCAACCAGTTGACCTTATTAAGCATCCTTCAGGGATTGTTCCAACTCTTCAGTGAGTTATATCAATCACCCTTTTCAGATTCTTGAGTTTGTGCTTTGTGAATGATAAGATTTCAACTTTTTGTTTGTTTCAGAAACATTGTCTCAACAGTGAACTTAGACTGCAAGCTTGATCTTAAAGCCATAGCTTTGCAGGCTAGGAATGCTGAATATAACCCCAAGGTTTGCATTCGTTTTTTGTTTAGTAATCCATCATTTTGATTGAACCTAAAATAAATAAATAAATGATTCAAAACTTCTAAGAGCCAATATCTTTCTACAGCTTTATATTGATACATGAAATGATTCTGTTTCACACTTATGTCAGAGCTATTTGGTATTTTTATGAACCTGATTGGCTATATCAAGTTTAAACTATTTTTGTTTATATTTTCTGGATTTAGTTTTAACGTTCTGTGTGTTTCATGTTCCAGCGTTTTGCTGCGGTAATCATGAGGATAAGAGAGCCAAAGACCACAGCGTTGATCTTTGCTTCTGGGAAAATGGTATGTTATATTGGCTTTATAGTATATTGATCAATCTATACCATGTTCTCATTTTAATGTGGCATCTAATTTTAGGTGTGTACCGGGGCCAAGAGTGAACATCTTTCAAAGCTGGCTGCGAGAAAGGTAAACCAGCTCCTCTTAGCACAGTCTGATTGTCGTCTTCTTGGAAGAGTGTACTCATAAACTTGATAAAATTTCAGTAGGTATTTGGTTTCTATTATTTTAAGGAACTATTTTTGTTGTTGTTCAGTACGCTCGGATTGTTCAAAAGCTTGGCTTTCCTGCAAAGTTCAAGGTATTCATTATATGTATTATACAGTGCCATTTTAATCAGCAGTTCGTTTGGTTTCAATGTAAGAAGAAACTACATATACAAGTTTAGTAATGATAGTGCTGATTACATTCTGCAGGATTTCAAGATTCAGAACATTGTAGGCTCCTGTGATGTCAAATTCCCCATTAGGCTTGAAGGTCTTGCATACTCTCACAGTGCTTTCTCAAGTGTGAGTGATCTCAAGAATTGTATAGCATTGTAGTTGTAAGATGGAGATAATATGTCTGATCTCTCTCATTATTGATGTCAGTACGAGCCTGAACTATTCCCAGGACTGATATATAGGATGAAACAACCAAAGATAGTACTGCTTATTTTTGTGTCAGGAAAGATTGTTATAACTGGAGCCAAGGTAATAGCCCTACTTTCTTTTAAATGATTAACAAAGTTTGTCATGAAAATACTTCAGTCATCTGATGAATCTTGAGGTTACAATATCAGATGAGAGAAGAGACTTACACCGCCTTTGAGAATATCTATCCAGTTCTTACAGAATTCAGGAAAATCCAGCAATAATATGTAAGTCTCCATCTTTCTTTCTCTCTCTTTGTATTCTTTTCATACCTCTTGATTATGATCCTTTGATACAAGCAGACACTATACATCAAAAGCAAAAAAAAAAAAAAGAAGACATGTTCACGTTTGGATTGCCATGAACTAGAGATCTGGGTGGTGGCAAGCGCTTTGTGAGGTTATTTTCCTTGAACAAGGACTTGGTTTGATTCAGATTGAAACCAAAATTTGTAAATACAGAAAGGAGATGCCAATATATCTCTCTTTTCTTTTTTGTTGTTCTATGTTTCTTACAAATGTCTTGTTTCCTGTTAAATCGTTAAAGAGTAATTTAGAACTTCTCTCGTTAACCGACTGTAATAAGACACCAAGACTGTAATAAACTCCTTTAGGCCGATTTGCAGCTCTATTTGATCATTTTCAACGGTTATGAGCTGCTTATCAAATTTATCATATAAACACTTAGTACCCATTTCAGTGGGTAATGTAATAACAACAAACTATAGTTCTTCAAGTTTTCTGAAGAAACAGATGGAATGGTTAGTAATTGACAGTCGACTTGATTGCGTCCAATATCTGCATCAGACGTCAAAAGAAAATCTATAATTTGGTAGAAAATACGTTTTTGAATCGAAAGATAATGAGGAATAGGAACTTGCCTTGTTCTTGGTGGGCATGTAGAATGGCTCAAACACAAGAGGGAATGGAGTGTCCAGACCACAAACTCTGCTTACTGGAGCTTCTAACTGCAGACGAAACAGCAGTTAAAAGTAATCTTGTTGATGAAGTAACTTTGAGTTTTACCTTCGAGAATGGTTGCAGAGATCTCTGCTCCAAAACCTCCTGTCACGGGAGCTTCATGGCTTATCTGCAACCCGAAGCGAAAGCAATCCATAAGACCGACCAGACAAACAAATCTCGACATTGCAAGCAAGGTTGCTTAAAACTTACAAGTAGTCTGCCAGTCTTTTTAACCGAGGCCTCAACGGTTTCTTTGTCCCAAGGCAGAAGAGTCTTGAGATCTATCAGTTCACATGATATACCTTCCTGCATAAACTCATGACCCGCGTTAATAACTTGCAAACCAATCATCATCGAGTTGAAAGATAAAGCTAAAAACCTTTTCCGCGTCAAGGCAAGCTTGTTCCATAATGGTCAGCTGAGCTCTCCATCCAACAAGTGTTATGTCATTGCCCTCTCTTATAACCTAACCAGAAAAAACTCCTTTATCAGTCTCGACAATGAGTTCGTCATCTCCAAAAAGAGAAGGCGATAAATAAACATGTTAGACCTCAGCTTCTGATAAAGGTATCATATAGTCATGTTCAGGGACTTCTTCAACTGCTTGACGGTACATCCACTGAAAGAAGTTCAAAGTTTCAAGACTTTAAAGGACACTCAAGAAGAAACTGACCAGTGATCTGGTGTAAGAGATAGAGAACTACTACCTTTGGTTCGAAGAAGACAACAGGATTTGGATCCCTTTGCTTCGCGTGGACTCCTAGGGATAACAACCTTAATACCAGGGACATGGCAGAAGAAAGCTTCAGGGGATTGTGAATGGTAATGTCCACCATGACCAACTGCCCCATAAGGTGCTCTTATCGTAAGTCCTATCAAGATCCATATAAACCCTAATGAGTAAAAGAGATACACATGCCAAATCAAGAAGAAATGTAGAGATAAGGTATACCTCCACAATTGAATTGGTTACCACTTCGGTATCTGAACTTTGAGGCTTCATTAACAATCTATGGATCACAAACTCAATCAGAAACCCAGCGGTTGGAATCAGATTCTTGTTTGTAAGGTGGGAACACTTACCTGATCAAAAGCAGGATATATATAGTCTGCAAATTGAATTTCTACAATAGCTCGATTTCCCTGTGAAGATCAAACACCCATATATGTCAAATTCAGATTACAACAGAAACAGAACAATACCGCAGACAAGAACACACCATTGCTGCTAGTCCAATACCAAATCCAACAATGCCCTGAATCCAGACAGATACAAAACCCAGTCAAAAAGCTTATATGAATGGCTCGTCAAGAACAATAAGACTAACTCAAAAATACATACTTGCTCACAAAGAGGAGTGTTGAAGACACGGGTTTTCCCGAACTGTTCAGCTAATCCTGTTGTGCAGCGAAAGACTCCACCAAAGCCAACATCTTCCCCAAAGACATAAGAACTTCCACGAAAGAGTTCCCGTCAGACTCAAAAACAAGATCATACATATTTCAAGGAACTTAACGATGTCAAACTTAACTCAAATGGTTTAGACAACAAGTAAAGGAGAATCCAGACACTTCACGAAACAGGCTTTCGCTATTTTCAAACTCTTGAAGCAAAAGGAAGAAGAACAAAATCTCACCGAGGATCTGTTTCTAAGGCGATGTGAAGAGCTTGATTGATAGCAGAGTACAGATTTAACGATTTCACAGTTTCTGATTCACACGCCGTCGTCGATACCTTCCGTGCTGCGTGAGTTGAGCCCGGAAAAACTAATTTCCGGCAGAATTTGCCTAAAAGAGCAGCCATTTATGCAAAAGGTCGAAGCTTTCGTCGAACCCACCAACGATCAATCTGAAAGATTATGTGATACACAACAGTTGCGATAAGAGAAAAGCTTTAATTTTGGCAGCAGTCACCCACTTCGTAGGAGATTTAGGTGGCAAAAGGTTTGTCCTTTTAGCTGAAAGGAAACAGCTTTCTAGTTAATCACGGAGTTATGAAGAAGATGATACGCCTGCCACGTTGGATCCGACACGTGTTTCTCCTGAATCAATATTTTTCTCTTACAAATTGCATTTAACAGTTATTTTGATTATATCCAACACGCGAGGCACAAGCATTCGGATATTCGGTTTAATTTCGAGTAAAAACCGATCGGTTCTAGTTCTTTGGTTCCTAAGTTTAAGATTTAATGGTTACATTTCTTGGTTCGAATCCGGTTCGGTTCTAGTCGATTCAGGTTAGGTTCGATTTCATAATTGAAGAACCGTAAAATACTCAGAAAATTCGATTATTAAATAGTTTCAAATATTTTTTTACTTGAAATCAACAAAACATATAAAATTTTTGGTTATTAAAGGGTTCTAAATTTTTTTATCCGAAATCAATAAAAAAATACTCGAAATAACAGTTAAATACCACTAATCTACAATAAAAATTGGACATTTGGTATCTGAAACGTGAAATAATAAATGAAACGTACCCAAAATCAATATCCGAAATGTCAATAAAATATCTGAAAACCTATAAACTATTTGAAATATCAACATATCCTAATACTATATGTGTAAGTGTAAATATATGTTCGGATATTCGGTTCCTCATTTATCCGGAACCGAACCGATACCTATGGATCCTAAGCATAGGATCCAATAGGTATTTTGGCCGAAACCAGAATCGAACCGAAATTTTGGTCGGTTTGGGTTCGGTTCTTCGATCCCGGTTTTTTTGCCCAGACATACAAGAGGCAATAGAGTAAATTTTGTCTCTTTTCAACATCTTCATGCAATTTTACCTGAAAATGTAGTTACTACCGGTTTAATCCTTATTAGAGTGTATGGTTATATAAGTCGGTTTAGATAAATGTAAAATCAATTTATGGTTTACACTAAACCAAGTTCTCTTATTGATATAAAAAGAAAGTTGTAAAGTTTGTTACACAATTAATGAAAATAAACATACTTCATCTCACTCAAATGTTTTCATTTAATATGATATCAGAGCGTTGAGCTCAATCTCAATAAGATTCTGCGATCATCGTTTTTTCTCTTTTCTTTCTCTTCGTCTCTTTGACCTAGGTTGATCGTTCTTTTTTCTGATCATTCATATCTCTCGCTAATCCACTGAATTTAGAAATGGTTACTCTTCGCCGATCAACTCGTCGATCAATTCGAGTCTACACCTCTGTCGTGAAAGTAGCTAGTCCAACTCGATCCAGTGTTCTCAAGCCTATTATGGCAAAGTTAACACCAATTGATTGTGATTCATCTATTCTGATGGCAATCACACCAAATATGTCATTTTATTCGCAAGTTCCTCAACGTGAAGCCTTCGATTTTGATGGAATTCAATATTCACCGTACTTTTTTGCAAACGGAGACAATCCGTGAGCATCTCTCATTTTTGAGGTATTAGATGGAACCAATTATAACAGTTGGAATCTTGCCATTATGATTGCTTTATATGCGAAAACAAGCTCGTTTTGTTGTTGGTAGTTTTACTAGGCCATCAGAATCGTATCCACATTTTCGTATTTGGTCTAGGTGCAATAGTATGGTCAAATCTTGGATCTTGACCTTTGTATCAAAACAAATATATGGAAATATCTTGCGATTTCAAGATGCTTCAGAGATATGAGAAGATTTTATGGTGCGATTCCACATCAAAAATCTACCAAGATCATATCAGTTGATACAACAAATCTGGTCACTCCAAAGGTTCTACAGATCTTTTCACATACTACATAAAGCTAAAAACATTATGGGATGATCTTGATGGAGCATATTGTGTCAAAACATGTCAGAATTGCAACTGTTGCAAAGCAATGACCACAAAAGCAGAACATGCGAAGGTAATCAAGTTCTTGGCTAGTTTAAATGAATCATACTATAATGTTTGAAGTCAAATTATCATAAAGAAGAATTTTCCTAATATTGATGAAGTCTACAATCTATTGGATCAAGACTATAACCAACGAAGCATTACTCCAATACACAATGCTACTATTTTTCAAGTGACTGCTTCTGATAACAATCAAGTTTCTATCATTGCTGCATACTCAACTCAAAAACAATCAAGAGGGATATGTTTTCATTGTGGATATAATGGTCAAATTGTGGATAAGTGTTACAAACTCAATGACTATCCACCTTGATTTAAACACAAGACCAAGAAACCACAAGATCGATCTTCGGGGAACATGAAACCGGTAATTGCTCAACTTACAATGCAAAACAATGAGACTACAAAGATAAGTGTTCCAGATATGGTCAACACTCTCTCTAAAGATCATATAAAAAGTGTCATTGCTTATTTCAACAACCAACTGAGTATGACATGATCATCTTCTATTCCATCGACTTCCACAAACCACAATGATATCATGGGTACAATAACTAGTTTACATGGTATGGATTTCTCTTCCTTTTCATTGTGTTTTGTTGGAGTATTGAGAAGTACTGAAAATTGTATGACATCTTAGTCTTGGATCATTGATAGTGGCGCAACACATCATGTTTCTCATTATAAAAATCAATTTGTTAATCTCTGATTCCCTGAATAAGTCATTAACTTTATCATCTGGAATAAGAGTCGAGATAGAAGGCATTTGACAAATCCAGTTAAATGAGTTGCTAGTGTTGAATAATATCTTATACATTCCCGATTTTCGTTTGAACCTTCTCAGTATCAGTCAATTGACAAAATATGTGGGTTGTCGTGTCAGTCTTGACCAATCCACTTGTCTGATACATGATCCTATCAGGGGATTGACAATTGGTCAAGGTGAAGAGATTTCAAATCTATATGTCTTGGACACAGCTTCAATAACATGAGAGTTTGAAGTGTTCCGTTAATATTGTTGTTGATACAACCTTATGACATAATATATTGGATCATCCATCTGTAGAAAAGATTGTTAGAGTCACATATATACTTGGTTTCAAACAAAGAAATAAAAGACCATTTTATTGTGACATATGCCCTTTAGCAAAACAAAATCATCTTTCTTATACATCTCACAACCATATAGAAAATGCTTTCGTTTTGTTACATATTTATGTATGGGGTCCTTTTTTAGTAGCAACTACAGAAGGATACAAGTATTTCCTCACCATAGTGGATGATCACAAAAGAGTGACATGGATATACCTATTACACACAAAATCTAAAGTTCTACATGTATTTCATGACTTCTTAAAACTGGTTGATAATCAATACAAAACGACATCCAATTGAGTAAGAAGAGATAATGCTCCTAAGTTGAAAGTTTATGATTTGTTCAAAGTTAAAAGGCATTTAGTCATCCCACTCATGTCATGAAACACGAGAACATAACTCGGTGATATATGGCTCGGTCTTTGATGTTTCAGGATCATTTACCGTTAGAGTGCTGGGGAGATTGTGTTTTCACTGCAGTTTTCCTCATAAATCGGTTACCAACACCTCTGCTGAAGAACAAGTCCCCGTTTCAGATGTTAACTTCACAGAGGTCTGACTACGGAGGAATGAGGGTATTTGGATGTCTTGTATACATTTCAAAATCTTCAAAGAACCGTCACAAGTCCAACCAAGATTACGACCATGCATTTATCTTGGATACCCTGCAAGATACAAGGTTATAAACTGCTAGATTTGGCAACAAATGACATACATATCTCAAGAAATGTTATCTTCCATTAGAGCTGGGTATTTGATTCATAACCCACGGGTTCCGTCCCGCTAGACCCGCCGCGGGGTGGGTGCGGGTTGACTTTTTTTTTTAATTATGCGGGTTAGATTTTTTTTTTTTGCGGGGTGGTTGCGGGTCGAAAGATTTTAAAATACGGGTTAGCGGGTACCCGCAATTTTTTAAGTTAAACTTTATTAATATTTTTTTGAATTTTTGTATTATAATTTGAAAATAAAATAAAAATAAATAAATTTATTTAAAGTATTTTATATTTTCTTATAAAAATTATGAATTTACCTTTTAATATTAAAATTATATTAATAAATATTTTTATTTAAATATATATAATT